>OX451736.1:1795681385-1796409398 GCA_948472305.1 Vicia faba
TGCTCCTATTTGTTATTCATAGAATGCTTAAATATTATTGTATTACCTGTTATATCTGAATAAATGTTATACTTGGGATTAGATAACTCAACTATGTATATAATAAAATTTATTTATTTTGTGTTGTGAATTTTATATAATTTATTTTCATGTCTAAGGGAAAATTTAATTTAATTTTATTAAAGTATATCTTTATAAAAAATGTGGTATTTGTTTACCTCAAAATATTGTGGATATTTGAATAAATTAACCTGTTAATCAAGTTCTTGTAAAAACAATTATGATGAGAATATTTGAACTGGCATGTCATGATTTCATGCCGTTGTTGTTAGTGGTATTACGTGCATGTGAATTTTTCCCCATCCTCTTAGATTATCTTTTATTCTTTTTTTTTTGTCTTATGAGCGGTTATAATTTTGATATGTTGATTATATATTAAATAATAAATGTTTTATAGTCATAATATCATTTTA
The DNA here is from genome assembly GCA_948472305.1 of Vicia faba. Classification (NCBI taxonomy): domain Eukaryota; kingdom Viridiplantae; phylum Streptophyta; class Magnoliopsida; order Fabales; family Fabaceae; genus Vicia; species Vicia faba. Next base: position 1,795,681,859 of record OX451736.1, read on the forward strand.
AAAATAATTGTTTAACTTTTTTTTAGAATTTTCTATACTTTTTGTTTTATGGAATTAATTCCAACCGTCTTTGTTATGATGTATAATTGAGGCGCACCAAGTCATTACAATAAATTTTATTTTCAACCGTACTCTTTAATAATATTTTCTACTTAACTTAAAAAATCTCATTGTTTTACAAAATCGGAATTGAGATTTTCAATGCTAGAGTGAATTTTATTCTCTTCCTAAAAAAAGTAATTTTTTAGTAAATAATATAATTTTGAGACTTTTTTATAAAGTAATTTTTCTATGTAACATTCAAGTACATGAATTTAGTCATTAAGTTTATATATTTTTATTTTACAAAAATGTTTGATATTGAGTTACGGTGGTATTTAATCTGTAACATTAACTACTACGTGGTAACAATACAACAAAAAATAAAACGTAAATGATTAATATTATATTTATATGTTGATAATGTATGATTATAGTTTTCAAAACACTATTTAATTATCATTTATATTAATTTAACCCGACTCTCTTAAAACCATTTGATGACTTTTTTCTTCTATTGAAGCCATGAAGGAATTTTCAAAAATGTTGTAGAATGCACAAAGTTAGTGTTTTCAAAGTTTGAAGTATCATTAATTAATTATTTCATCTATTGTATCTTATCTCTTTAAAAATAATAAGTTTTTATTTTTAAATGTAGGCGCTGGAATTTTTTTTTTATTATAAAAATAAATAGAGGAAAAATCAATAAAAGACCAATAATATGCATTTAAAATATATTACTCTCTTTATTAGTGTATGAATATTTTCTAATTTCAATTTTTTTAATTAAAAATACAGTCTTTCCTTCCAGACATATGTGATGAACATCCTGAATCCAAGTACCATTGGTACTTGAATCTATCTTCATCTCTTGTTGTGACCATCAACATCATCTCTTCTTATTGATGTTTTGCAAGCTTTGCATCACTTTCTTGATTCTTTCGATTTTCTGGACAATCACTCGAATAGTGTCCATGTTTCTGACAATTGTAACATTGAATGTGACTCTTATCAGGTTTTCGACCACCACCTCTTCCTCTATTTGCAACACCACCTCTTTGGTTACCTTGGTATGGTATTCTATGATTCGACACGTCTCCTTCGATTTGGTTTCCTCTACCATTCGATTTGTTGTAGCCACCTCTATCTCTGTCGAAACATTTTCCTTTGCCTTTGGTCTCTTTTGCTGAATGTGCCTGCAAGGCCACATCACTCTTCGATTTTCCTGCAGCTCTTTCGTTCATTCTTTGTTCATGAGATTCAAGCGTCCCTTGAAGCTCTTCCTTTGTCAATTTCGATAAGTCTTTCCCCTCTTCTATCGCCACCACTATGTGGTCGAACTTAGGAGCTAAAGATCTCAAGATCTTCGACACAACAGCTCTTGTTGTTAACGCTTCTCCACATATCTTGATTTGATTTACTAGTTTTGTAACTCTAGTGAAGAAATCAAATATGTTTTCACTGTCTTCCATCTGAAGCAGTTCATAGGTCCTTTTGTGAGTTTGTAACCTCACTTCTTTCACCTTCTCAGCGCCTCCAAAAGACTTCTCAAGGATCTCCCAATATTCTTTTGCAGATTCTGAATCACTAACCTTTTCGAAATTGTCTGGGCTGACACATTGATGAATTATAAATAATGCTTTATAACTCAGCTTCTCAGATTCTATGTATTTCTTCTTTTCTTCTTTTGAAGTGTTTTCGCCAAGCGCTTCGACTCCATATTTTACAAGGTCCCAAAGACCTTGACACCTGAATAAGACTTTCATCTGTTTGCACCAATTCTCATAGTTGTTAACTTTCAGAATTGGTAGCATTGCTGGATAGTTTGCATTCCCATAACTTGTCATCATGAATTCTTCAATCATTCTAGATTGACACTTCCCTTGAATCGAAACAAAAGCTCTGATACCAGATGTTGGAAATCCACCAAATTCTATGATGAATTTCTACCACAATGACAATTTAATTATGAGACAAACAAAGAAAAGAAGACAAGACAAATATTTCTACATAGTTTCTCTCTGCCCACAAACTGTGGAAAACTTTCTTAATCACTTGCAACTGCAAATTCTGTGATTACAATGAATTGACTTACTTGTCTTTTAAAAATAGGGGTTACTCCCTCTATTTATAACTGAGCTTACACCCTAAGCCCAAAGCCCAAAATATCTTTTGTTACTAAATCAAATCAAATCAAATCTATTCTGGACTTAAATCAAATCTATTTAAATCTAAAATAAATCAAATCTTCTTTGACACTATGAATTACAATTTAACAATTTTGATATATACAAACAAAGAAGAGATTATAGGAAAGGTGATTATTTCGACTATTTTGTAAAACAAGCTGGACCGTGTTTGGCTAGTACAACTGGTCCTGTTTATTTTTTGAAAAGAATAACACATGCTCCTATTTGTTATTCATGGAATGCTTAAATATTATTGTATTACCTATTATATCATAATAAATGTTATACTTGGGGTTAGATAACTCAACTATGTATATAATAAAATTTATTTATTTTGTGTTGTGAATTTTATATAATTTATTTTCATGGCTAAGGGAAAAGTAAATTTAATTTTATTAAAGTATATCTTTATAAAAAATGTGGTATTTGTTTACCTCAAAACATTGTGGATATTTGAAGAAATTAACATGTTAATCAAGTTCTTGTAAAAACAATTATGATGAGAATATTTGAACTGGCATGTCATGATTTCATGCAGTTGTTGTTAGTGGTATTACGTGCATGTGAATTTTTCCCCATCCTCTTAGATTATCTTTTATTCTTTTTTTTTTTTTGGTCTTATGAGCGGTTATAATTTTGATATGTTGATTATATATTAAATAATAAATGGTTTATAGTCATAATATCATTTTAAAAATAATTGTTTAACTTTTTTTTAGAATTTTCTATACTTTTGTTTTATGGAATTAATTCAAACCGTCTTTGTTATGATGTATAATTGAGGCGCACCAAGTTATTACAATAAATTTGATTTTCAACCATACTCTTTAATAATATTTTCTACTTAACTTAAAAAATCTCATTGTTTTACAAAATCGGAATTGAGATTTTCAATGATAGAGTGAATTTTATTCTCTTCCTAAAAAAAGTAATTTTTTAGTAAATAATATAATTTTGAGACTTTTTTATAAAGTAAGTTTTCTATGTAACATTCAAGTACATGAATTTAGTCATTAAGTTTATATATTTTTATTTTACAAAAATGTTTGATATTGAGTTACGGTATTTAATCTGTAACATTAACTACTACGTGGTAACAATACAACAAAAAATAAAACATAAATGATTAGTATTATATTTATATGTTGATAATGTATGATTATAGTTTTCAAAACACGATTTAATTATCATTTATATTAATTTAACCCGACTCTCTTAAAACCATTTGATGACTTTTTTCTTCTATTGAAGCCATGAAGGAATTTTAAAAACTGTTGTAGAATGCAAAAAAGTTATTGTTTTCAAAGTTTGAAGTATCATTAATAAATTATTTCATCTATTGTATCTTATCTCTTTAAAAATAATAAGTATTTATTTTTAAATGTAGGCGCTGAAATTTTTTATTTTTATAAAAATAAATAGAGAAAAATCAGTAAAAGACCAATAATATGCATTTAAAATATATTACACACTTTATTAGTGTAAGAATATTTTCTAACTTCAATTTTTTTTAATGTAAAACACAATTAATTGTTATATATATATATATATATATATATATATATATATATATATATATATATATATATATATATATATATATTAAAGGTAGCTTTTTTTGGCTGGTATATATTCAAAATATATAGTTTAGGCAAATTTCGTTAATCAATATACTGTTTAAACTATATTACAAAATTTAATATTGTTTTTATATAATTTTTAAAAAAATTTAATCTATAGAAGGAGTGTATAGGGATGGAAATGGGTTGGGTTTAGTCAGGGTACTATAGTACCAGTCCCCATATCCGCAATTTGAATATATTATCGTACCTGAGTCTAAATCCGTGTGGGCACCAATATTCATACCCGTACTCGTACCCTATGGGCACCTCAATACCCATACCCGTAACCGTTTACCCGTGTTTGTAGTAAAATTAAATCAACTAATTTTAAAATATCATGTAATTTATATTTTTTAACAATAATAAAAAAATTCCGGAAGTTATTGTTGAGTTAAGAAATAAATAAAAATTTTATTAAAATGTGTAATGGTTTAATAACGATATATTTTTTATAAATTGATAAAAATGCATTTTTATATAATAATATAAATGACATTATATAAACATATAGTGTGGGTATGTGGCGGATTGGGTAGTAAGGTACTTCTACGTGTACCGATACCCGCTTATTTTAATGGGTAGTTTCCAATACCCATTTTTACGGGTTTACCCTACTCGTTATGGGTATTTTTGTGGGTACCCACTTGGAATGAGCCAAATTACCATCCCTAGAATGGTAATATCTATAACACCCAAAATCTATTTAAGAGCCTAATGTTATTAATTATAAATGAATAAATGAAAAACGTTAAGATTTAGTTTAGAAATTGTTGGAATAATGACATACATTTGAAATTCATGAAAAATGAAGAGTAAATTACTAATTTCTCTTAAGGAGGTCTCTTTACTAACTTTCACTCATTTTAATTATTTTCTTTTTTAAAAAGAGAGACATCATAAAATATTAGAGAAAAAAGGAACACGTGAAATTAAAGGAATGAAGGGAAAAAGAAGTTGCATGGGGTTCTCGAAACATAAAGGAAGAAAGAAACATTGAAGCTTTTTTAAACTTGTTGAGTCGAGTGGAATTTGTTGATAAAATAGAACTCACTGGCATGTAGTAATCTTATCCTACTATTGTTGATCATTTTCAAGTACTTCTCATCATGTTAAGGCAGAGGGTAACCTGATTAAGGAAACTTAAAGATGTCTCTAGAGTTATTTACATTGTTGTATTTTGAAGATCTGTAGTATTTCTTGATAAAAACATATGATCTTGTACTAGTGATGTTATTAAATTTTGTAAATGACTCTGTAATATCATTTATGCACTTATGATATATATTATATATATATATATATATATATATATATATATATATATATATATATATATATATATATATATATATATATATATATATATATATATATATATATATATATATATATATATATATATATATATATATATATATATATATATATATATATATAAAAACTAAAAATATAATCAAGTACATATATTTTAGAAAATATATATTAAAAATACATATTTTTTTCTCAAATTCGATTTAAATATATATTGTTTAATACATATTACAAAATTTATAAATGTTTTGTTTTTATGAATGTTTTCTTTTTTATTATCAAGAAGGAGAGGTAAATCCAATAGATATACAACACACAACCGTTAGATCATGGGTTCGTAGTCTAGTAATGACATCCAACATATGATCGTTCACATTTGCTATAAGTAGTAGATAATTTTTTATGTTAAAATAACAAATAAGTTATAATTTGATTAAAAGTGATTACTAATTTCTTATATAACTCTTTTTAACTTTTAAAAACATGGGATCCAATAAAACAAAAACCAGGACAAAATCTTATAGTTTGAAAAAACACATGAGTTTTACATCGGTGACATGTGATTTTTGTAGAAATGTTTTGTTAAATTATTAATGATTTTCTTGAAATGTATAATTTTATTTTTTTGAATACTTTTGAATTATTTTATATCTACATAAAATAGTAAATAAAATTAATTATTAAAATTATTAATATATTTAATGTTTTTTTTTATTGATTCAAAATTCAATAGATCTGAGAAAAAGTACTGCGGGACTAAAATGAATCCCTCAAACACCAACAAATCTACAATTAGACAAACTTAACATATCATGATACAAAGATGAAGCAAGAAACATAGGAGGAATGTGCCACACTACATGGGGCTCTACAATGGCGCGTTCCTATAAATAGTAGTGGTGAAAAACTCCATTTTCTTACCTTAGCACCCACATTAAGCAATCTAGTTTGAATGGACCAAGGCCCGATTTTAGGATCTTGAGTTGGAAGAAAGAATAGCATATTTGAATTAGTTTCCAATCAAATATTAGTAAAGCTTAAATTTAAAGCAAAATGAATGGCTTTTATGACACCATAATGTTTGATTTTATTTTTCTATTCTTTCCAAAATATATCCTATAAATATTTGTTTCCTCTTTAAATAGTTTTTGTAACTTTCACGTAACAAAAGGTATTGACTTTCAAATAAAAAGACTAGTTAAAAGAGTAATGTCTCCTCTTACAAGATATTTTTTATTTCTATGTCTCCTGGTGTGTCTATTAATGGACAATGCTCTAGGAGTGCAAGTGAGAGTTTCAAATGATTTAGGAAATAATGTGGACTTAACCGTTCATTGTAAATCTGGAGATGATGATCTAGGCCCGCATCTTATTCGCCCTAAGGGAAGTTATAGCTTTAGCTTTAACACAAATTTTTTTGGAGGAACATTATTCTTCTGTTCGTTTAAATGGGATAAAAATATACGTCATTTTGATATATACAAACAAAGAAGAGATTATAGGAAAGGTGATTATTTCGACTATTTTGTAAAACAAGCTGGACCATGTTTGGCTAGTACAACTGGTCCTGTTTATTTTTTGAAAAGAATAACACATGCTCCTATTTGTTATTCATGGAATGCTTAACTATTATTGTATTACCTGTTATATCAGAATAAATGTTATACTTGGGGTTAGATAACTCAACTATGTATATAATAAAATTTATTTATTTTGTGTTGTGAATTTTATGTAATTTATTTTCATGTCTAAGGGAACATTAAATTTAATTTTATTAAAGTATATCTTTATAAAATATGTGGTATTTGTTTACCTCAAAACATTGTGGATATTTTAAGAAATTAAGATGTTAATCAAGTTCTTGTAAAAACAATTATGATGAGAATATTTGAACTGGCATGTCATGATTTCCTGCAGTTGTTGTTAGTGGTATTACGTGCATGTGAATTTTTCTCCATCCTCTTAGATTATCTTTTATTCTATTTTTTTTCCGTCTTATGAGCGGTTATAATTTTGATATGTTGATTATATATTAAATAATAAATGTTTTATAGTCATAATATCATTTTAAATATAATTGTTTAACTTTTTTTTAGAATTTTCTATACTTTTGTTTTATGGAATTAATTCCAACAGTCTTTGTTATGATGTATAATTGAGGAGCACCAAGTCATTACAATAAATTTGATTTTCAACCATTCTTTAATAATATTTTCTACTTAACTTAAAAAATCTCATTGTTTTACAAAATCGGAATTGAGATTTTCAATGCTAGAGTGAATTTTATTCTCTTCCTAAAAAAAGTAATTTTTTAGTAAATAATATAATTTTGAGGCTTTTTTATAAAATAAGTTTCTATGTAACATTCAAGTACATGAATTTAGTCATTAAGTTTATATATTTTTATTTTACAAAAATGTTTGATATTGAGTTACGGTATTTAATCTGTAACATTAACTACTACGTGGTAACAATACAACAAAAAATAAAACGTAAATGATTAGTATTATATTTATATGTTGATAATGTATGATTATAGTTTTCAAAACACTATTTAATTATCATTTATATTAATTTAACCCGACTCTCTTAAAACTATTTGATGACTTTTTTCTTCTATTGAAGCCATAAAGGAATTTTAAAAAATGTTGTAGAATGCACAAAGTTAGTGTTTTCAAAGTTTGAAGTATCATTAATTAATTATTTCATCTATTGTATCTTCTCTCTTTAAAAATAATAAGTATTTATTTTTAAATGTAGGCCCTGAAATTTTTTGTTTTTATAAAAATAAATAGAGAAAAATCAATAAAAGACCAATAATATGCATTTAAAATATATTACTCTCTTTATTAGTGTATGAATATTTTCTAATTTCAATTTTTTTAATGAAAAACACAATTAATTGTTATATATATATATATATATATATATATATATATATATATATATATATATATATATATATATATATATATATATATATATATATATATATATATTATAAAGGTTGCTTTCTTTGGCTGGTATATATTCAAAATATATAGTTTAGGCAAATTTCGTTAATCAATATACACTGTTTAAACTATATTACAAAATTTAATATTGTTTTTTATATAATTTTTAAAATTTTTTAATCTATAGAAGGAGTGTATAGGGATGGAAATGGATTGTGTTTAGTCAGGGTACTATAGTACCAGTCCTCATATCCGCAATTTGAATATATTATCGTACCTGAGTCCAAATCCGTGTGGGCACCAATATTCATACCCGTACTCGTACCCTATGGATACCTCAATACCAATACCCGTAACCGTTTATCCGTGTTTGTAATAAAATTAAAACAACTAATTATAAATTATCATATAATTTATATTTTTTTAACAATAATAAAAAAATTACGGAAGTTATTGTTGAGTTAAGAAATAAATATTTTTTTTATTAAAATGTGTAATGGTTTAATAACGATATATATTTTATAAATTGATAAAAATGCTTTCTTATATAATAATATAAATGACATTATATAAAAATATAGTGTGGGTATGTGGCGGAGTGGGTAATAAGGTACTTCTACGTGCACCGGTACCCGCTTATTATAATGGGTAGTTTCCAATACCCATTTTTCCGGGTTTAACCTACTCGTTGTGGGTATTTTTGTGGGTACCCACTTGGAATGAGCCAAATTTCCATCCCTAGAGTGGTAATATCTACCACACTCAAAATCTATTTAAGAGCCTAATGTTATTAATTATAAATGAATAAATGAAAAACGTTAAGATTTAGTTTAGAAATTGCTGGAATAATGACATACATTTGAAATTCATGAAAAATGAAGAGTAAATTACTAATTTCTCTTAAGGAGGTCTCTTTACTAACTTTCACTCATTTTAATTATTTTCTTCTTTAAAAAGAGAGACATCATAATAGATTAGGGAAAAAAAGGAATACGTGAAATTAAAGGAATGAAGGGAAAAAGAAGTTGCATGGGGTTCTCGAAACATAAAGGAAGAAAGAAACATTGAAGCTTTTTTAAACTTTTTGAGTCGAGTAGAATTTGTTGATAAAATAGAACTCACTGGCAAGTAGTAATCTTATCCTACTATTGTTGATCATTTTCAAGTACTTCTCATCAAGTTAAGGCAGATGGTAACCTGATTAAGGAAACTTAAAGATGTCTCTAGAGTTATTTACATTGTTGTATTTTGAAGATCTGTAGTATTTCTTGATAAGAACATACGATCTTGTACTAGTGATGTTATTAAATTTTTGTAAATGACTCTGTAATATCATCTATGCACTTATGATATGTATTATGTACAACTATATATATATATATATATATATATATATATATATATATATATATATATATATATATATATATATATATATATATATATATATATATATAGTCAAGGTCATATATTTTAGAAAATATATATTAAAAATACATATTTTCTTTCTCAAACTCGATTTAAATATATATTGTTTAATACATATTACAAAATTTATAAATGTTTTGTTTTTACGAATGTTTTCTTTTTTATTCTCAAGAAGGAGAGGTAAATCCACTAGATATACCACACACAACCGTTAGATCATGGGTTCGTAGTCTAGTAATGGCATCCAACATATGACCGTTCGCTTTTGCTATAAGTAGTGGATAATTTGTTTGTGTTAAAATAACAAATAAGTTATAATTTGATTATAAGTGATTACTAATTTCTTATATAACTCTTTTTAACTTTTAAAAACATGGGATCCAATAAAACAAAAACCAGGACAAAATCTTATAGTTTGAAAAAACACATGAGTTTTACATCGGTGACATGTGATTTTTGTAGAAATATTTTGTTAAATTATTAATGATTTTCTTGAAATGTATAATTTTATTTTTTTAATACTTTGAATTATTTTATATCTACATAAAATAATAAATAAAATTAATTATTAAAATTATTAATATATTTAAAGTTTTTTTTTATAAATTCAAAATTCAATAGATCTGAGAAAAAGTAGTGCGGGACTAAAATAAATCCCTTAAACACCAACAAATCTACAATTAGACAAACTTAACATATCATGATACAAAGATGAAACAAGAAATATAAGAGAAATGTGCCACACTACATGGGGCTCTACAATGGCGCGTCCCTATAAATATGAGTGGTGAAAAACTTCATTTTCTAACCTTAGCACCCACATTAAGCAATCTAGTTTGAATAGACCAAGGCCCGATTTTAGGATCTTGAGTTGGAAGAAAGAATAGCATATTTGAATTAGTTTCCAATCAAATATTAGTAAAGCTTGAATTAAAAGCAAAATGAATGGCTTGTATGACACCATAATGTTTGATTTTATTTTTCTATTCTTTCCAAAATATATCCTATAAATATTTGTTTCCTCTTTAAATAGTTTTTGTAACTTTCACGTAACAAAAGGTATTGACTTTCAAATGAAAAGACTAGTTAAAAGAGTAATGTCTCCTCTTACAAGATATTTTTATTTCTATGTGTCCTGATGTATCTATTAATGGACAATGCTCTAGGAGTGCAAGTGAGAGTTTCAAACGATTTAGGAAATAATATGGACTTAACCGTTCATTGTAAATCTGGAGATGATGATCTAGGCCCGCATCTTATTCGCCCTAAGGGAAGTTATAGCATTAGCTTTAACACTAATTTTTTTGGAGGAACATTATTCTTCTGTTCGTTTAAATGGGATAAAAATTTACGTCATTTTGATATATACAAACAAAGAAGAGATTATAGGAAAGGTGATTATTTCGACTATTTTGTAAAACAAGCTGGACCATGTTTGGCTAGTACAACTGGTCCTGTTTATTTTTTGAAAAGAATAACACATGCTCCTATTTGTTATTCATGGAATGCTTAACTATTATTGTATTACCTGTTATATCAGAATAAATGTTATACTTGGGGTTAGATAACTCAACTATGTATATAATAAAATTTATTTTTTTATGTTGTGAATTTTATATAATTTATTTTCATGTCTAAGGGAACATTAAATTTAATTTTATTAAAGTATAACTTTATAAAAAATGTGGTATTTGTTTACCTCAAAACATTGTGGATATTTGAAGAAATTAACATGTTAATCAAGTTCTTGTAAAAACAATTATGATGAGAATATTTGAACTGGCATGTCATGATTTCATGTAGTTGTTGTTAGTGGTATTACGTGCATGTGAATTTTTCCCCATCCTCTTAGATTATCTTTTATTCTTCTTTTTTTTGTCTTATGAGCGGTTATAATTTTGATATGTTGATTATATATTAAATAATAAATGTTTTATAGTCATAATATCATTTTAAAAATAATTGTTTAACTTTTTTTTAGAATTTTCTATACTTTTGTTTTATGGAATTAATTCCAACCGTCTTTGTTATGATGTATAATTGAGGCGCACCAAGTCATTACAATAAATTTGATTTTCAACCATACTCTTTAATAATATTTTCTACTTAACTTAAAAAATCTCATTATTTTACAAAATCGGAATTGAGATTTTCAATGCTAGAGTGAATTTTATTCTCTTCCTAAAAAAAGTAATTTTTTATTAAATAATATAATTTTGAGACTTTTTTATAAAGTAAGTTTTCTATGTAACATTCAAGTACATGAATTTAGTCATTAAGTTTATATATTTTTATTTTACAAAAATGTTTGATATTGAGTTACGGTATTTAATCTGTAACATTAACTAATATGTGGTAACAATACAACAAAAAATAAAACGTAAATGATTAGTATTATATTTATATGTTGATAATGTATGATTATAGTTTTCAAAACACTATTTAATTATCACTAGTGCAGAAATGACTTTTTACATCGGTTTTGGGTCCGATGTAAAGTCAGGCGATATAGTAAATCAGGGACTTTTTACATCGGTTCTGGGACCGATGTAAAAAGTCCCTTTTTTATATCGGTTATAATATCAGAACCGATGTAATAACCTGTTATTATGCAAAAAAATTTAAAAATTGATCCACTTTTTTACATCGGTTGAAAGTAATACCCGATGTAAAAATTCCATGTTTTACATCGGTTATAATATATGAACCGATGTAAGAAACAGTTATTATGCACATTTTTTAAAAAAATTGATCCTGTTTTTTACATCGGTTGGAAGTAATACCCGATGTAAAAAGTCCCCAGTGACGCGACTTTTTACATCGGTTATTATCCCCAACCGATGTAAAAAGTCCCTTTTGAAAGTTTTTACATCAGTTTTTACTAATAACCGATGTAAAATGTATGAAATTTTTTTGGAATAGATTATTTATTTTCTGGATGTTTCCCTGTACAAATATAATTTATACCCATTTTTTCATATTTTTCCAATATCACACCGACTATATTTATGTCGCTATATAGATTTCATAGCTTTCCAACATCACATATATCACATCTAGGTCGATGTTTTCATATTTTTTACAACAAACTTACAAATTGAACAATTGTATTGCAAACTTGTATTGTATTACAACAAACAAACATACAATTACAAATTCTTCACAAAATATACAACAATATTCAACTATTTATAAGTCTTTTTTCAAAACTTACAATTACATATTATTCATGTAACTCAAAGAAACATTTTGCCCAACGAAGTCGCAAATCATACAAATCATCTTGTGTTAATTCAGTTGGGTCATCAAATACCTATAATACATAAATATAACAATATAGAGTTAATTTTTAAAAATTCATATTAAGTCGAAAAATAAAAAGTAAATAACAAAGTAAAGTTATTTTTAGTACCTGCATCCAATTCTCGGTTATATTAGCAGAGACAATATCCAACATATTTTTCATCACATAGTATCCACAATCATTAGAGTCATATTGTTGCCTTGTCTACAATTGAATGACATAATTAGTGAATACTTATCATAAATTTAACTATATAATTACAATTTACATGACACTTACATTGGGATGAAGCCATGTAGCCTTTTTTCTATTTCCATTTGCCATTTGATGAATCCCAAAAGAACTAATACAGAAAGATAAACATCACATAGCTAAATTTACTCGCCGATGAAAAATGACATAACTATTAGTTGTCAATGAAAGTCACATGAAAGATAAACTTACTTTGTAATAATTTTCTTCGTGTGATGGTCAATTTCTCGATGAAGTGAACAAAATACGACAACTAAATTGTCTCTTGGACACATGACTATTAATTGCCAATGTCTCCTGTACGTGTGTGCGGAAACAAAAAAGTCACATAAAATATATATGTTATCAAAATTAAATAATATAAAACACAATTATATATAAATACTTACCCATGAATTAATGGTAGTAAGTGGCACACTCTGTTTTCATCACGTAACTTTTGTAGTACGTAATTTTTAACATCTTCTTGAGATTTCGCTACACTATCATTATAAATACACCTAGCTGGGTCCATAAATTCATATAATTCTGAAATGGAATTCTTAAGACAAACACGATGAATATACCTGAATAATTTTAAATAAACATTACAATCAAAGTGATGAGAGATATGGCATATTAATATAAATTGACTTTAATAAAACAATAAAATGTACTTACGTGCACCAAATTTGCAGAATAGACACATCAAGCCAATGACCTAAACCCACCAATAACTCTCTGATACATTTAGCTGAAACATAGAAATTAGAGACACTCGAACAATGACTTAATTGTATTGCCAAATGGTTATCATCCATTTTCAAAACCATGAGTAACAATCTCTGAACATCATCAACTTCCACGTCTTTTGTGCTCTCTTTTGTGCTTCCCTTTGCAGCTGAACAACTTCCTTTTCCGCTTCCATCGATAATTTCCAATATTTCAATGCATTTAGTATCACCTGTGCTTTGTGATAAACCCATGGACTTAAGTGTCTCCATTAATGATTGTTGAAACATCTTACGCTCTTCAACCAACTTTTCTTCAAGTTCAGCTCTAAGTTTTGTTTCCAATATTACAAGTTGTTCATTTATGTCGATATGTTGACGTGATCTTCCGAAGTAAGTGCTTTGTTTATGGTGTTTTCCAACACCACGAACACGACCTCCATGCTCAGATGTTCCAATGGCTAATGATAAGATATCGTTACGTCCATCCGGAACAATTGCACCTTTTTCAGCTTCTTGAACTAGAGAATCCTACAAAATGCAAAAACATCAATTAATCAATCACAAATATAATGATACTTGAATATTTTTCGTTGTTTACTTACAATTTTTTCAGCAACCACTTGTGTAGATTTTGATGTGTATTCTCCTCCTTTCTTTTGTCGTGCTCTCTTCCATAACTCATGGCGTGATGGTGGAGATGGACTATCATTATCATCTAATGTGGAATTATCTCTCGATGATGACTTTTCTTTCATAATTTTCTCCTCAAGTAAGCGATACCCTCTGTGATCGGTGGATCTGGAACTGACTGTTTAACGCTGGTTCGCGAAATGTCGCGGAAGCAAGAGTCGCCACCGTCTTTTATTTTCTCCAAATGGAAAGGACAAAAGCACAGAAAAATTCCTTATAGAGATTGCTCTCGGTTCGGGAGGTAGATTATAGAAAGGGAAGGTGTTAGGACCCTTTCTATCCATGGTTATCCATGGGCTCTTAGATACTTGCTCATTGTGTTTTCAAAAATGGTTTGTTTGCTTTTCAACTGTGGGTTTTAAAAAGTTTCTTTGAAATTTCCAGTTCGACTCTTGTATCGGTCCTCAAGAGTGTTTGAAAAAAATGCTTTCGAAAGCTTTTTGAAAAGGTGTCGGTGTGAAAAGTATTTTTTGAATTTTGTTTTGAAATTAGAGCAAGTATCCATGAGAATCTACCTACTCTAAGGAATTTGTCTGTGTAAATGTCCTTTAAAGTAGTGCCATCCCACCATTGAGAGGTAGGTAGCACCACCGTTGGAGGTGTTCGGGTCAGTTCGAGTTTAGGGACATTGTGGTCACCGAGCAAAGGTAAGACACCTTAGAAGCTACCCTTATGCCATTGATCTTTTATTCCGAGGCGACTATTCCGAGGCAACTTGTTTTGAGGCAACCAGATCAATGGGACATAAGGACTCACTAAGACGTCCTATAGTCGACGGCCACGTTTCGAGGGACAAGGCAACAGTGTGATCACCAGAGTAATGGGAAGACACCTTAGAAGCTACCCTCATGCCAGGTTCCTGGATCATGAGGACTTACTAAAACGTCCTCTACTCGACGATCACCTTTCGAGGCAAGGCAACAGTGAGGCGTACCCTAGGGGTGGTGTGTGATTTGTGTGTCGTTTTCAGATATTTTTGTCTTTTGTCATGTTATTGGTGATCTAGCGTTTGTTTTTTTATTTTTGTCCATACATTCTTTCATGCCTTGATTAACAGTTAAAATATTGCGAGAAAGTAAAAGATTCTAAGCTATTACAAAAGGCGTGGGTCCACAACGCCAAATTAATCCAGACCCGATTTAAAATAAAGTACAGAAAGTAAATGTCTAATTAACTATTACAGGGCTTTGGAGCAAGTACATTATATTTACAATAAGAAATAAATAAAACGCGCGAAACAAAAATGTAATCGAATGCGAGGGCGTTGAACCCTTTGAAGGAATTAAAATAAAATTATTAAAATAATTGAGTTAAATAAAAAGGAACTTATTTTTTTGCATTTTTTAAATTAATATTAAAAAGAAACAAGAAAAAATAAAATATTTTTTTTAATGATTTTTTTTTTAAGTTATAAACAGAAATTACATTTAAATTGAAATAAACATTTTTGGTGATTTTAATTATATAAAGAAATTGGATTTTAAGAAGAAATAAATTTATTTGTAATTTTTGTTATAAAATAGAATTGTTTAGATTAAAATAAAATTGCAAAATAAAAAGTAAATAAAACTACTTTTTGTTTTTTTGGATTTATTGAGAAAGATATGTTAAGTTAAAAATGAAATACAAAAATAACCTAAAGTCTAGTGATTGGTTTTAAAATTAAAATATTTTTAGTTGATTTTTATTTAATAAAGAAAAGTAAAAATTTGTTAAAAATAGAAAAAAGAAAATGCTGGTTATTAAAATTGGTCCCGGGGGTGTTGAACCCGGGACCTCAAGATCACAACTCTACAGACTTACCATCCGTACCAGCGCATTTATCCGATTTATAATGAAAACAAAAATATAAGAATGAAAAAACGTGGATTCTGGAAATCTCAAAAACGAAAACGCGCGGGATAAACATTTAAATGGTCCAATGGTTATGAGCCACATATCATCCCTAACCTTTGGCCCGTCGCCTTAGGTCGAAGGGTTTTACCTACGGATTTCTTCCGTGGCTGAAAGTACTGAAAAATCAAACATGAAAATTAAGTACAATCGAAGAAAATAAAAGATCTTTCCTCACTAATCAAAGCCTCCTGGGTTCAATGAGATGGTTTTTAGAACTTGAAACGACCTATAACCCAGAATCCGAAACTTCACCATGCTTGCCATGGTCATGGTGATTTTTATTCTAGACACAGAATCATTCAAAAGATGGACCAGAATCAATCCCTGTACTCATATAAACATGTTAGCATTAATAAAATAGAGTAAATCATAAGACAATGTAAGAATCAAAACCAAAAAGATAAACACACGGATGTCCATGAGCATGGTGTTCTAGCATGTATTGGCCATAGAAATTGGTTCAAACATGTCACATACTACCTTATAGACACGAAAGAATAGTCAGGAGACCTTGAAGATGGATGTATGAGATTTTGGAGTTTCAATTTTTTTGACAAAAACTCAAGTGTGAGTTTATGGATTCTTTTAGTGTTGGGGCGCAACTTAGCCTTCTCTTTTGCCTCTGATCACTTGTATATGTATTAGGCAATGTGTATCAAGAAGAATTATGGCCTCTTAATGCAAAGCAATCAATTTCAAAATCTCCCATAAACCTCCATAACCAAACTTCCATTTTTGACTCATTTTTTGAATTCTTGCTTCTTTGAGCCTTGGCACGAAAATGGGATGTGCATAATGGTGCTTCAAGGTTAATCAAAGCCAAATATTCCATTTAATTAAGCTTTTTGATTTTCTTTTGATTTTAAAAGATTTAAAATAAATTAAATCCAATAAAATCAATTAAAAATGGAAAAATTAATTAAAAAATATGAAATAAAAGGTGGGACACGTGGGAAGCATGGCCAAGTTAATTCAAGTGGAAAAAGTGGGCCCCTTTTGTCAAAAATGAAATTTCAAGGATAAATGATTTTGGCCATTTCACAAAAATTTCCCAACTTCTCCAATGCATATCTTGCTCAGTTTTTAAGCTTTGATCATGTTCTTGGACATTTTGGAAAGGTCTTTGAGTCCTCTAACCAATGTCCTTGGTCCCATGTCATTTTGATTTACCAATCTCAAGTTATGGTCTTTGACTTAAAGTCCCTTTTTGTTGACTTTTGAAAATGACCTATAATGTTGAAATTGATAACTTTTTGTGAGAGCATTTCTTGGACTTGGAGTGTGAAGATGAGTTGTAGGAAATGTCTCCCCCTTCAAGATGAGCATTGGATGGGATTTTTCTGATGAACCATGAAAAAGTTATGCCTTGGTCAAGTTACAGTTGACTTTTCAGCTGTCCAAAAATAGAAACTTTTGCATCTTGATGATTTTTGAGCCAAGCTTTTGAGAATCCTGATCAAGCATTGATCAAATGATGTTTGTGGCTTCAAAATGAGATCTTGACCAAAAATTTGAACTTTTGACTGTCAAATGACCATTTTGCCCCTACAGTTGACTGTAGTGCAATTAGGGTTTTGACTGTGCAATTTTGTGCTGAATGCCTTGAAACTTTGTATAAGGATGCTTGACCATATTTATAGGCATGTGGGACTTGATTGGACCCTTGGAAACTTCATTTCCTTGATCAGAACCAAAACCCTAATTTTGACTACTTAGGAGGCTCTTGCACTGTGCAACCCTTGGGGAATCTTGAAGCTTGACTTGGCAATTTCTGAAGAATATGGGAGGGCAAATTTTGGGGTACAACAGTTGCCCCTGTTCAATCTTCTTAGACCTGAGGATGCAGATTGGCTGACGTGCCTTTCGTAATCCGAGGGTAGAAGATGATTGAACACTAGAGTGCCCAGAAATTTGCGCTCACATAGTAGCAGTGTGATGATGGGAATGGGCTTACAGATGCCATTTAGAGATTGATGAATAGGATGATGGGCTTATAGATGCCATCTGGATGTTGATCGCGTAAGAGATTCCTTAGCGAGAACTTGCGTACCTGCAAAAGAAAAATGAGTACCTGACATGCTGCAGGAGCTGGTCTTCAGATGCTTGGTATAGACGTGTCCTGACTGGTTACAGGAGCTTGATCTGGATCTTCAAACGGTGATGAATGAACCAGGGGTGGTTACTACCTCAACAGGAACGGTGAGAGAACCTTGGGCGACTTCAACTTCAACAGCAATCGTTAAGCGAAATCTTGGTGGGAATTACCATCTCCGCAGGATCGGGGAGAGAACCATAGGCAATTATAATCTCAAAAGCGGACGTTTGAGAAAAACCTGGAATGGAATTATCGTCTCCGCAGCATTGGGGAGAGAACCATAGGAAATTATAATTTCAAAAGCGGACGTTTGAGAAAAACCTGGAATGGAATTATCGTCTCCGCAGCATTGGGGAGAGGACCATAGGAAATTATAATCTCAAAAGCGGACGTTTGAGAAAAACCTGGAATGGAATTATCGTCTCCGCAGCATTGGGGAGAGAACCATAGGAAATTATAATCTCAAAAGCGGACGTTTGAGAAAAACCTGGAATGGAATTATCATCTCCGCAGCATTGGGGAGAGAACCATAGGAAATTATAATCTCAACAGCGGACGTTTGAGAAAAACCTTGAATGGAATTATCGTCTCCGCAGCATTGGGGAGAGAACCATAGGAAATTATAATCTCAACAGCGGACGTTTGAGAAAAACCTTTGATAACTTCTACTGAGTCTTCATCAGAAAAATCTGTTTGGGGTCGATTTAGCTGGACTAGAGAAGGCCTTTGACTGGATAAGAAATCTTTGGAGTCGATTAACTGAACCAGATAAGGTCTTGGAATGTCTTGAAATATGATTGAGAATTTAGCTGAATCTTTCCTGAAAGGTAAAAGTCAGTCATATGCAATGCATGATATGGACCAAGCAATGATGTTCTCAACATAAATGAGATTTGTAAGATATGATGCGTTTATGCCTGCTATAATGATGTACGTGATGTTTAGGAATGTATGTTTTCGTCTAGGAAAGTAAATCCTTGACGGGTGCCGGGAAGTCATATCCTGGGCTGATGTTGAAGAATAGGTTTTTGCCTCCGCTGGGGCTGATAGTTGCAAGAATACCGGTAGGAGAAAATGACTCCGTTGGGGAATAACTTGGCGAATGGATTACTCTGCGGGGATAAAAATACTCTAGTAATCTTGCTGGGGAGCAATACTCTGTGGAGAGAGAGATACTTTGCTGAGTGTTGATAATAACCTGCTGGGGGATATTTTTGCTGTTGTTGGAAGTGTTGATAGACTTCGCTGGGGATAAGGATATTTCGTCGAGGACGCTCTTTCCGTGGCTTTTGGCTGAGGATAACCCAGTTATATCCTGGTAAGGAAATAACTCTTTGAATAAAGCCAGACGGCGCGTTCGTGTCCTGCGAGGATAAGCTTCCAGAATCTACTGGGGATAAGCTTGCTGCTTGGGGAGATGAATTCCAACTTTCCTGGGGAAACTGGATTGGACTCTCCTGGGGGAAGTTTTGAGATGTATCGGGGGAAGTGACACCACTGAATGTTTGATATACCTCCGGGGAACAATCTTTAGACCAAGACTGCCGGGGATGCTTGTTAAGAATGCATGTACTGCTGGGGAATGTTGAGATCTGCCGGAGGATACCCAACTTCCTTAAGTTTGATAATTTTGCTTGGAGAAGAGTGCACTGACTTGCTGGCTCATTCTCTGGGGAATTAAGATGTACTGGTCATGTTTCTTATCTGAACCTACCTCGGTACCTTGGAGGACAGAACAATTAGACTGCTCAGACAACTCTCTATTGCCCCTGTTTCTAATGTTACCTGTAATTAATCCTTTGTTTTGTATGCAAATATTCATGAGTTAGCAAATTATTGTCAATGCATATATCACAAATTGAACCTTGGACGTTCTTCGCAAAACAAAACAGAAAAACAATTGGCACTTTTAACTGAAAAGTATATTTGTATTGATTTTTGAATGGCCTGAAAAATAGGCGTTTTGTGTACAAGAGGCTGACATCCTAGTAAGAGAATGCCGCCGAACAAAAGAGTTTATACAAGTTTTGTACAAAAGAAAATAAAACAGCTGTGTGAAATGAATGATCCCACTGGGTTTCAACTCTGCTATCGCCTTTATAACTCCGAGCGTCTCATCACTTGATGACCTAAACGAAGAATGAAGCTGACTGATCGATGCCGTCTGAACTTGGTGTAGATACCGGATTCTGGTTGCAAAGTGATCAATGAGACATAGTATTACGCTTTATCCCTAATTTTGCCTGGACCGCCCTTTCGGGTTTTCAGTCCACCGGGATACCCATTTTTGCCCAAGCCGCCTTTTCAGGTTTTCGACTTGCCGGGTGTACAGATTTTTTCTATTTCATCCCTTCATTTTGCCCGAACCCTTTTGGTTCGCCGGGAAGCCATAATTTTTGCCTAGGCATGTCAGCCTAGCGGGTCTTTTTCATGCGTAGTATCTTTTTACTATGTCTGCATTGGCGGGGTGAGGAAGGTCGTCACCATCCATGTTGGTTAGAATCATGGCTCCTCCTGAGAACACATGTTTAACCACAAATGGCCCTTCGTACGTAGGGGTCCATTTGCCCCTTGGATCACTCTGAGGAAGGATGATTCGCTTGATTACCAGATCCCCAACTTGATATTCTTGTGGTCTGACCTTTTTGTTAAAAGCCCTGATCATCCGTTTTTGATACGTCTGACCATGACAAATAGCAGCAAGTCTCTTTTCGTCAATCAGATTTAGCTGATCAAGTCGTGTCTGGATCCAATCATCTTCACTCAGATCTGCATCCTTCATTATCCGGAGAGAGGGTATCTGCACTTCGATCGGTAGGACTGCCTCCATGCCGTAAACCAAAGAGAAAGGAGTTGCCCCGGTTGACGTCCTAGCTGAGGTACGATACCCATGTAGAGCAAACGGTAACATCTCGTGCCAATCTTTATAAGTCACTGTCATTTTCTGCACGATTTTTTTGATGTTCTTATTTGCTGCTTCTACAGCCTCATTCATCTTCGGTCTGTAAGGAGAAGAATTGTGGTGTTGTATTTTGAACTGCTCGCAGAGCTCAGTGATCATCTTATTATTCAGATTGGTACCATTGTCTGTGATAATTCTCTCAGGGACGCCGTACCGACAGATCAGGTTATGCCGAATGAACCGTGCCACAACAGTCTTGGTTACCGTAGCATAGGATGCTGCTTCGACCCACTTTGTAAAATAATCAATCGCTACTAGGATGAAGCGATGCCCGTTAGATGCCGTAGGTCTGATCTCGCCGATCATATCAATGCCCCACATTGCAAAAGGCCAAGGTGCAGTCAGGACATTCAGAGGAACTGGAGGAACATGCACCTTGTCTGCATAAACCTGGCACTTGTGACACGTCCAAGAATATTGGTAACAATCAGCTTCCATTGTGGACCAGAAATACCCTGCCTGAAGGATCTTCTTAGCCATAGTGTGTCCACTGGAATGAGTTCTGAAGGTACCCTCATGTAGCTCCGCCATAATCCTTTCTGCTTCAGTCTTATCTACACAACGCAGTAAGGTCGAATCATGGTTTCGTTTATACAAGACGTTGTTGCTAAGGAAGAACTTTGCTGCGAACCTTCTCAGAAACTTCTTATCGTTGATAGATGCACCTTCAGGGTATTCCTGAGCTTCCAAGTATCTCTTCACCTCATAGTACCAAGGCTTCTCAGTCACTAATTCAGTCTCAAGATCACAACAGTATGCCGGTTCGTCCAGTTTCCAGATGATGATCCGGGGAGCCTCATTATCCCATTTAACTTTGAACATAGAAGCCATTGTAGCTAACGCGTCCGCCAGCTGATTCTCCTCTCTTGGGAAATGTTCAAAAGTTATTTCTGTGAAGTGGGGGATCAAGGTCAACACACATTCTCTGTAAGGAATCAGGTTTGGATGTTTCGTATCCCACTCTCCTTTGATCTGATTGATCACGAGAGCGGAATCTCCGAAGACACTCAGAAACTTGATCCTTAAGTCGATCGCAGCTTGAAGACCCATGATGCATGCCTCATACTCTGCCATGTTGTTGGTACAGTTGAAACATAGCCGGGCAGTAAGTGGAGTATGAGTGCCTTGAGGTGATATGATTATAGCGCCGATACTGTTACCCAAAGCATTGGAGGCTCCGTCAAAGTGCATAGACCATAGGGATCCTTCATCAGGTCCTTCATCCGGTCCAGGTACTTCACAATCAGTCACTATCATGATGCTCTCGTCTGGAAACTCGAAGTTCATTGATTGATAGTCATCTACGGCCTGATGTGCCAAGTGGTCTGCCAACACACTTCCCTTGATGGCTTTCTGGGTTGTGTACTGAATGTCGTATTCCGTCAAGATCATTTGCCATCTTGCAATCCTCCCAGACAGAGCAGGCTTTTCGAATATGTACTTTATAGGATCCATCTTTGAAATCAACAAGGTAGTGTGAGTCAGCATATACTGTCTCAGCCGGCGAGCAGCCCATACCAAAGCGCAACAAGTTTTCTCAAGCAGTGAGTATCGGGTCTCGCAGTCGGTAAACTTTTTGCTAAGGTAATAAATGGCATGCTCTTTTCGGCCAGACTCGTCATGCTGCCCCATCACACACCCCATTGAGTTATCAAGTACTATCAGGTAAAGTATCAGAGGTCTCCCTTCAACCGGTGGCATAAGGATGGGTGGTTCTTGGAGATACTCTTTGATTCTGTCAAAAGCAGCCTGACATTCATCATTCCAACGCACTACCTGATCTTTCCTCAGCAGCTTGAAGATTGGCTCACAGGTAGCAGTTAGGTGTGAGATGAACCGAGCAATGTAATTCAGGCGTCCTAAAAAACCTCTGACCTCTTTCTCTGTTTTAGGAATTGGCATCTCTTGAATAGCTTTAACCTTGGCAGGGTCCACTTGAATACCCTTATCACTTACAATGAAGCCTAGCAACTTCCCAGATCTTACCCCGAAGGTGCACTTGTTCGGGTTTAACCTCAGCTTGTACAATTTCAGACGGTCAAACAGTTTCTGCAGATGATCAAGGTGTTCTTCCTCAGTCTGGGACCTTGCGATCATGTCGTCAACATACACTTCTATCTCATGATGGATCATATCATGAAATAAAGCAACCATGGCACGTTGGTAGGTTGCCCCAGCGTTCTTTAGTCCAAAAGGCATGACCTTGTAGCAGAAGGTGCCCCACTGAGTAACAAATGTAGTCTTTTCCATGTCTTCAGGTGCCATCTTGATCTGATTGTAACCTGAAAAGCCATCCATGAAAGAGAATACCTTGTGCTGAGCTGTATTATCAACAAGGACATCAATGTGAGGTAGAGGGAAGTCGTCTTTGGGGCTGGCCCTGTTCAGGTCCCTGTAGTCGACACACATTCTGACCTTACTGTCTTTCTTTGGTACCGGCACCACATTAGCAACCCACTGAGGGTAAGAAGTCACTGCAAGGAAACCAGCGTCAAACTGCTTCATAACCTCGGCTTTAATCTTTTCAGACATCTCTGGACGCATCCGACGGACCTTTTGCTTAACCGGAGGGCAATCTTCCTTAGTTGGCAAGTGATGGACCACAATGTCGGTATCCAACCCGGGCATGTCTTCGTAGGACCAGGCAAAGATCTCCATATAATCATGTAGCATCTGAGTCAACCTTTGCTTCACGCTGAGCTCTAGGTTGGCACCAATCTTTACCTCTTTCCTGTCTTCTTCAGTACCCAAGTTTATTGTTTCCACTGGCTCTTCATGGGGTTGAATTGCCCTTTCCTCCTGAAGTAACAGTCTTGCAAGCTCGCCAGGCACTTCGCAATCATCTTCACCTTCGTCTTCGGCTAAGTTGATCGGATTTTCGAAGTCGTGATTGGCAGTAGCAGAGTCGTTACCCGTGAGATCCGGAGTGGATTGAAACCTGTATGAGTGAGTGTGTGTAAATACAGCTGTTTTGCAATATATAAAGAAAGGAAAGAAAAAGAGCGCAAGATTTGAAATGTGAAAAATGTCCAATGCTTTTATTTATGATATATGAAATGACAATTTATATGCCCTCACAAATAAAACCACGGTGCCTCGGGTAAGACACCGGGCCATAGAGTTTATTTATTGTTTATTACAAATCCAAAACAAAGAAGTTCATTACTGGGGGACAAAAGTTATGGGTGTAAAGTCTTTAGCAGTCCAATTGGTCAATCCACCGTCAGTCGTCGGGTAGATCCAGCTATCGAACTCTGACTCTTCCACTTCGTCTTCCTCTCCAATAGCATTCACTCCTGAGTGGGTGATGAGCAGAGGAGGTCTTCCAATTCTCGCCTTGCGCACAGCCTTCTGAGCCTCCGTAGTGAAACCCAGCCCAAACTTGTTAGTCTTGGGAGTAAAATCAGGGAGCTTGCCCCAGTTTGCACATTCACCTCTTTCAATCACAGCCTGGGCGTCTTTTAAGGAGGCCATCTTCAAAGGAGAAACCTCTTCAACCACTGCTTCTGCTGCTGCCAATGTTTGTGGTACCTCCTCAAAATGTTGAAAGGGGGTCTCAATGAACTCCCCATCCATTTCTACGTACCTGAAGGAGTTGAGGTGGCTGACCATGTATTCCTCTTCCCCTTGCACCGTTACAATCTTCCCCCTGACCGGGTACTTGAGCTTCTGATGCAACGTGGAGGTCACAGCTCCAGCCTTGTGGATTCATGGGCGACCCAGCAAACAAGAATAGGATGGACGGATGTCCATCACATAGAATTTTGAATCGAAGACCTGTGACCCAACCCTGATTGGGATGTCCACCTCACCATGTACCATTCTTTTGGACCCGTCAAAGGCCCGGACAACAATGTTACTTGGTTTGAGCTCTAGACCATCACAGTCCAGCCTATCCAGAGCCTTCTTGGGCAGCACGTTCAATGAAGAACCGGTGTCAACCAGCACATGAGCAAGAGTAGTGCCCCTGCATTCAATGGAGACATGCAGGGCATCATTATGGTTCCTCCCTTTTGCTGTCAGATCGGCATCAGAGAAACCCAGGCCATTATCAGCGGTTAGGTTGGCCACACAGTCGGTGAACTGATCAGCAGACGTCTCTTGGGGTACGTGGGCCGTCTTTAAGAAAGCAATCAGGGCCTTGGCATGGGCCTCTGAACACAGCAGCAGTGATAGCATGGAGATTTTAGAGGGGGTGTGCCCCAGCTGTTCGACAATGTTGAAATCACTTTTCTTTATTATTTTGAGGATTTCTTCCATCTCCTGCTTGGAAGCCTCAACGATGGTCTTTGGAACCTCCGTCCGGGCAGGCACATTAGCAGCAATCCCTTTGCCCCGAGCATCAGATGACTCGACCGCAGGGGTAGAAACTTGGTCAGGGGGGGAAACAGGCATACTGGCAGGTGTGATGATCAAAGGTCTCTGAATTACCGGAGGAGCGATGTCTGGTGAGAATAGTCTTCCACTACGAGTGACCTTAGCAGGCCCGGTGATGTTGGTGACACCAGTATCAGTGTCGAATTCTTGTTTCACACCCAGAACATAAACATCTGCCCCATAATGCCATGGGACAGCCTTATCAGATTTGTAGGGGATGGGTCCTGGAACAGTAATGGTGATGGGAGCAACCTTGTGGACAGGCAAAATTTGGACAGGCTTCCTTGAGGGAGCCTTGGCAGGGTTGTTGAAGATGGTAATAATTGAGACTTCTTCAACAGGAGCAGCAGGAACAACAGTCTTTCTGAACAAAATCTCTTTACTATCCATCAGGTTTTGGACGCCTGACTTCAGCAAAGAACAACCAGCAGGGGAAGCAACACATAGAGGGCAACCTTTGCTACATCCCGGGAATAAACTAGCTAGCAACAGGTTCCTCTTGACCGTCAGCAGCGGAGTAGCAACATCATCCACCGAAGCTACATACAAATCCTCCTCAATAGCATTCACTCCATGCTGGGGCATGGGAGCGGTTACAACATTTGGCCTCTCGGGCGCCTCAAACTGTATCTCCTTTGCATCAATAAGGTCCTGAACCTTATTCTTTAGGGCCCAACAGTCATCTGTATTATGCCCCGGGCTATCAGAGTGATAAGCGCAACGGGCGTTGGGGTTGAACCTGGGGGATGTAGTATTCACACCCTTCGGAGCCTCTCTGATAGTCACTAAATTGGTGGATAGTAACTGTGGCAGGATCTGTGATAAGGTCATGCTTAAACGGGTAAACTCTCTCCGGGGTCTTTCAGCCCTTTGAGGATTGGTCGGCCGAGGAGCGGCAACAGGCTTGGCAATCATTACCGCACTGACAGATTGGCGGCGCTCCGATCTCTCTGGTCTCCGGGAGCTATATACAGCACTAGCCTCCTTTTTGAAGGGTTTCTTTTCAGCATTGGAGGAGGCAACCTTCTGTATTTTCCCCGATTTTATACCGGCCTCGATCCTTTCACCAGTCAGGATCAGATCAGTAAACCCAGCAGAGGAATTACCAATGAGATGATTGAAAAATGGACCAGATAGGGTCCCCAAAAACATATCCACCAGCTCCCGGTCCGTCAATGGTGGCTGCACCCTGCCAGCCAGATCTCTCCATTTCTGTGCGTACTCCTTAAAACCTTCACCCGACCCTAGCGACATACCCTGGAGTTGGGTACGCGTAGGAGCGAGGTCGGAATTATATTGATACTGCTTGTAAAAAGCAGTGGCCAGATCCTCCCAGTTACGAATATTGGTCCCATCCAGCTGATAGAACCATTCGAGGTGAGTCCCTGAAAGACTCTCCTGGAAGAAGTGGATCCATAGGTTTCTGTCTGCTGTGTAAGGCTGAATCTTCCTTACATAAGAACGGAGGTGCATCTTGGGACAGGAAGCCCCGTCATACTTCACAAAGGCAGGCGCCTTGAACTTGTGTGGAATCACCACCCCAGTAGATAACCCCAAGTCTCCGAAATCCAGTCCAGGCACACGCTGAATTTCCATAGCATTCAATCTGTCCTCCAGTTGCTTGTACCGGTCTTCAGCAGGAGGGTACTGCTCGTTGTTGAAGTCTGTTTCAGTATCAGAGACCACAGGACTAGGGACCTCCCTTTCTTGGTGACTACCTTCCCCCACAGACGGAGTAGTCCTCTCAGCTTCATTTTGCAAAGTATTCCCGAGCCTGCGCCCAGTGTTGAATAGCACAGTCCTCTTCTTCTTCTTACTCTTCTTCAGGAGCATAGCCTTCAGCTCTTTTTGACCTTGAGCCAAACCCATGATCAGCTCCTGAAATTGGGCGTTCTGCGCCTGAAGGGCCTTGATAGACGTCTCGGTAGATGATTCAGGGTTCATGATGCTGAAATAAACAGCGAAGAACAGTAAGCAACCTGAAAAGAAGAGTACCTGTGATGCACATGATGAATGATATGTGTTTATGCAATGTATTCAAGGGTTCGAAAATTCAAATTTGTTGCAGACAAAAAGGAACACACGTTATCATTAAGGAAATAATTGTTCAGTACATTCAAGCCTCATGGGCAAACATTACAAAGCAGATCAGTCCCAAAAGACACTACGCATCCTCTTCGGAGCAATATAGGTATTGAGATTCCTTTCCTCGTGCAGTAGGCGGGTGAGCTCCAGGACCTTCTTCTCACTGGCATGTAGACTGGTCTCCAGAGAATTCTGTTCTTCCTTAAGCTGGATCCAACTCTTCTGCATCTCTTCCCAGGATGTGGGCATGTCAGGATGTTGAATGGTGTAGGACACCTCTCCTTCCAAGTCTGGCTCTTTGATCACGGGGAGAACATGAGGATATGGCATCACCAGCTTCTGGGAGCGGGCTCGTACCCATTTGAGATAAGGCTCCAATGGGATAGAGTTCCTGTGCCCCAGGGTCTTGCTGTCTATTTTGCTGGGCATCCTCCAAGCTCTGATAAATTTCTGGCGAAGTCCTTGCGCATCATTGTCGAAGTCAAAAACTATGTCAGGAATTAACATCTCATGAGGGCCATCTTTCCGAGCATAACCAAACTGTCTCCAAGCCAGGCACGGGTTGTAAGTAATACCTCCTCTGATTCCAAGTAAAGGAACATTAGGGTACTCCCCATAACGATCAATGATAGTGACATCCTCTCTGGACCGAGAGCACCAATGTATATCTGCATGTGTAAGACTCATCAATCGTTGTGACCACCTCAAACCCCGCTCGTTCTTCAAAATTGATTGTGGAAGGTGCAAAATAAACCACCTTCCTAGGAGAGGAGTGCAACACATAAGAACACCCCTTTTTCTCATGGTTCGAGTGTAACATGAGTGAAGGATGTCCCCCAGCAACGTAGGTATAGGATTCCTGGACATGAAGACCTTGACAGCACTGATATCTATAAGCTGATCTGGCTTAGGGAACAACACCAACCCATAGACAAGGAGGGCTACAACTTCTTCAAAGGCTTGTAGGTCAAGGGAATCCCAACACTCTTGGGCCTTCTCAAACAGAAACTTTGCCAAGAATCCTTTGATACCATTCCTGGCTTCCCAATGCCCCTTGATGTCAGATGGTTGTAGGCATAATGCTTTAGCTAATTCTTCAAGTTTTGGTTCCCTTTCCGTACCGTTGTAGGGTAGTTGATTGAGAATGGGAATCTTCAGAAGCTGGGAAAACTCTTATAAAGTAGGCACCAGCTGATAATCCGGGAAAGTAAAACAGTGATGCAGAGGGTCAAAGAATTGGAAGAGGACCTTTACCATCTCTTCCTCAATATTAGTATTGACCAGGCTGATGAGTCTACCATGCCTTTCACTGAATGACGAGTTCTCAGGAATCCTGGATGTAAGCTCCTTAAGCTGAGGAGGGACCCTTATAAGGTTGATCTGAATTGTCTTTCTGCGGATAGTTTCCATGTCCTACAAAACAAGAACAAAGATGAAGATTCGAACCCCTGAAATGGTTAGTGGATGCATATGATGCTGTATGATGTTATGATGCTATGATTAAACACACCACAAATATTTACAAAGGCAAACATGTAAGGCACACAAGTCACACAAGGCAAGCCCTTAGAGTTTAGGCCAGCATGGGGTCTGGGTATTACCCTCTTGAAGTTGGTGGGCTCAAACATGTCCTATCAAAGTAACCGGGTTCTAAGGATCTCAATATCATTGGATTGCTTTCATTGTTCATCGTTTCGATTTAGCCACTGACTGGCGATCAAAATATCCCAAGAAAACAACCCTCGACTGAGTGTAGTATCGAGTATCAACCGACTTCGGAGTACACCAAAGTAGTCATCTCACTACCCTAAAGAGGCCAAGATGGTTCAATTAAGGTTCCTAAGGTCTGTTGATGCTTCACGACACCACGCGGAGGCCCCGTACTCTCCTTGATTGACTCAAGGGTTACCGGTACACACCAAAGTGCCACATCAACGTAGCAGACTGCTTCAACCATGTCGGTATACCCCGCACAGTTCCCTCACAACCTTGTTGCTACTTTCTAAGAAGGTATCCCCAGATCCGGGTTAGGATCTATAGAACTCCCAAGACAGTCCCACAATTTAAAGCAAATAAGTCAAAGCAATTGAAAACACAGTGATCTTAGTCCTAAGGTACACCTCACTTTCTTATCCCTAGCAGAGTCGCCAGTTCTGTGATCGGTGGATCTGGAACTGACTGTTTAACGCTGGTTCGCGAAATGTCGCGGAAGCAAGAGTCGCCACCGTCTTTTATTTTCTCCAAATGGAAAGGACAAAAGCACAGAAAAATTCCTTATAGAGATTGCTCTCGGTTCGGGAGGTAGATTATAGAAAGGGAAGGTGTTAGCACCCTTTCTATCCATGGTTATCCATGGGCTCTTAGATACTTGCTCATTGTGTTTTCAAAAATGGTTTGTTTGCTTTTCAACTGTGGGTTTTAAAAAGTTTCTTTGAAATTTCCAGTTCGACTCTTGTATCGGTCCTCAAGAGTGTTTGAAAAAAATGCTTTCGAAAGCTTTTTGAAAAGGTGTCGGTGTGAAAAGTATTTTTTGAATTTTGTTTTGAAATTAGAGAAAGTATCCATGAGAATCTACCTACTCTAAGGAATTTGTCTGTGTAAATGTCCTTTAAAGTAGTGCCATCCCACCATTGAGAGGTAGGTAGCACCACCGTTGGAGGTGTTCGGGTCAGTTCGAGTTTAGGGACATTGTGGTCACCGAGCAAAGGTAAGACACCTTAGAAGCTACCCTTATGCCATTGATCTTTTATTCCGAGGCGACTATTCCGAGGCAACTTATTTTGAGGCAACCCGATCAATGGGACATAAGGACTCACTAAGACGTCCTATAGTCGACGGCCACGTTTCGAGGGACAAGGCAACAGTGTGATCACCAGAGTAATGGGAAGACACCTTAGAAGCTACCCTCATGCCAGGTTCCTGGATCATGAGGACTTACTAAAACGTCCTCTACTCGACGATCACCTTTCGAGGCAAGGCAACAGTGAGGCGTACCCTAGGGGTGGTGTGTGATTTGTGTGTCGTTTTCAGATATTTTTGTCTTTTGTCATGTTATTGGTGATCTAGCGTTTGTTTTTTTATTTTTGTCCATACATTCTTTCATGCCTTGATTAACAGTTAAAATATTGCGAGAAAGTAAAAGATTCTAAGCTATTACAAAAGGCGCGGGTCCACAACGCCAAATTAATCCAGACCCGATTTAAAATAAAGTACAGAAAGTAAATGTCTAATTAACTATTACAGGGCTTTGGAGCAAGTACATTATATTTACAATAAGAAATAAATAAAACGCGCGAAACAAAAATGTAATCGAATGCGAGGGCGTTGAACCCTTTGAAGGAATTAAAATAAAATTATTAAAATAATTGAGTTAAATAAAAAGGAACTTATTTTTTTGCATTTTTTAAATTAATATTAAAAAGAAACAAGAAAAAATAAAATATTTTTTTAATGATTTTTTTTTTTAAGTTATAAACAGAAATTACATTTAAATTGAAATAAACATTTTTGGTGATTTTAATTATATAAAGAAATTGGATTTTAAGAAGAAATAAATTTATTTGTAATTTTTGTTATAAAATAGAATTGTTTAGATTAAAATAAAATTGCAAAATAAAAAGTAAATAAAACTACTTTTTGTTTTTTTGGATTTATTGAGAAAGATATGTTAAGTTAAAAATGAAATACAAAAATAACCTAAAGTCTAGTGATTGGTTTTAAAATTAAAATATTTTTAGTTGATTTTTATTTAATAAAGAAAAGTAAAAATTTGTTAAAAATAGAAAAAAGAAAATGCTGGTTATTAAAATTGGTCCCGGGGGTGTTGAACCCGGGACCTCAAGATCACAACTCTACAGACTTACCATCCGTACCAGCGCATTTATCCGATTTATAATGAAAACAAAAATATAAGAATGAAAAAACGTGGATTCTGGAAATCTCAAAAACGAAAACGCGCGGGATAAACATTTAAATGGTCCAATGGTTATGAGCCACATATCATCCCTAACCTTTTGCCCGTCGCCTTAGGTCGAAGGGTTTTACCTACGGATTTCTTCCGTGGCTGAAAGTCCTGAAAAATCAAACATGAAAATTAAGTACAATCGAAGAAAATAAAAGATCTTTCCTCACTAATCAAAGCCTCCTGGGTTCAATGAGATGGTTTTTAGAACTTGAAACGACCTATAACCCAGAATCCGAAACTTCACCATGCTTGCCATGGTCATGGTGATTTTGATTCTAGACACAGAATCATTCAAAAGATGGACCAGAATCAATCCCTGTACTCATATAAACATGTTAGCATTAATAAAATAGAGTAAATCATAAGACAATGTAAGAATCAAAACCAAAAAGATAAACACACGGATGTCCATGAGCATGGTGTTCTAGCATGTATTGGCCATAGAAATTGGTTCAAACATGTCACATACTACCTTATAGACACGAAAGAATAGTCAAGAGACCTTGAAGATGGCTGTATGAGATTTTGGAGTTTCAATTTTTTTGACAAAAACTCAAGTGTGAGTTTATGGATTCTTTTAGTGTTGGGGCGCAGCTTAGCCTTCTCTTTTGCCTCTGATCACTTGTATATGTATTAGGCAATGTGTATCAAGAAGAATTATGGCCTCTTAATGCAAAGCAATCAATTTCAAAATCTCCCATAAACCTCCATAACCAAACTTCCATTTTTGACTCATTTTTTGAATTCTTGCTTCTTTGAGCCTTGGCACGAAAATGGGATGTACATAATGGTGCTTCAAGGTTAATCAAAGCCAAATATTCCATTTAATTAAGCTTTTTGATTTTCTTTTGATTTTAAAAGATTTAAAATAAATTAAATCCAATAAAATCAATTAAAAATGGAAAAATTAATTAAAAAATATGAAATAAAAGGTGGGACACGTGGGAAGCATGGCCAAGTTAATTCAAGTGGAAAAAGTGGGGCCCTTTTGTCAAAAATGAAATTTCAAGGATAAATGATTTTGGCCATTTCACAAAAAATTCCCAACTTCTCCAATGCATATCTTGCTCAGTTTTTAAGCTTTGATCATGTTCTTGGACATTTTGGAAAGGTCTTTGAGTCCTCTAACCAATGTCCTTGGTCCCATGTCATTTTTATTTACCAATCTCAAGTTATGGTCTTTGACTTAAAGTCCCTTTTTGTTGACTTTTGAAAATGACCTATAATGTTGAAATTGATAACTTTTTGTGAGAGCATTTCTTGGACTTGGAGTGTGAAGATGAGTTGTAGGAAATGTCTCCCCCTTCAAGATGAGCATTGGATGGGATTTTTCTGATGAACCATGAAAAAGTTATGCCTTGGTCAAGTTACAGTTGACTTTTCAGCTGTCCAAAAATAGAAACTTTTGCATCTTGATGATTTTTGAGCCAAGCTTTTGAGAATCCTGATCAAGCATTGATCAAATTATGTTTGTGGCTTCAAAATGAGATGTTGACCAAAAATTTGAACTTTTGACTGTCAAATGACCATTTTGCCCCTACAGTTGACTGTAGTGCAATTAGGGTTTTGACTGTGCAATTTTGTGCTGAATGTCTTGAAACTTTGTATAAGGATGCTTGACCATATTTATAGGCATGTGGGACTTGATTGGACCCTTGGAAACTTCATTTCCTTGATCAGAACCAAAACCCTAATTTTGACTACTTAGGAGGCTCTTGCACTGTGCAACCCTTGGGGAATCTTGAAGCTTGACTTGGCAATTTCTGAAGAATATGGGAGGGCAAATTTTGGGGTACAACACCCTCCACGAGACAATACATGTGGGTATACATTCTTGGCCACATTATCCTTACCCTTCTGACTTTTTTCCTATTATAAACTCAAACAAGTAATTAATCACTAAATATAATAAAAATGTTATGCACACAAAAAAATATAACTCCTACTAACCTTAAATTCAGGGGTATCTCGAATCTTGAGAAACTCTTTCCATGCGTCTTCCGTAATAAAGTTATACTTGACATATGGAGGAGGATCATTTACTATGGGATGATGAATATATCTATCTGTGAGTTGTGTCTTAAAACCTCTCCATCGCTCTCCCGCATATTTAATCCATTATTTCTTCAACCTATCCTTCTTTGGATCTTTACATTCTGGAATAGTAAAATGAGCATACAAATATAGTATATGTCATATGTTTTTAATTAGTATATGATTGTAAAATATAATAAACTATTGTATTTAAAATACCTGAATATCAGTCCAAATAGCATCTTTTACGCCTTCATCTACTTCTTTCCAATCATTTTTCACAATACTACAATACTGTCGAGCAAGAGATGCTATATAACTCTTGAAATGTGTAGCATTTTTACCAACACCAATACATTCATAGGTTCTTGCATTAAACTCGACCTTTATCTTTTCACCTGTTTGATGAACTTTGTCAATTTGTGTCATTAAAGTGGGACCTCTAACTCTTCTTTTATTGGGGTTACTAGATGAAGAAGGATTGTCGTTTGAATCACCCATGTATCTGAAACAACAAATGTCAAAAGGTATAAATAATTCTTAAACTTGAATATAGATGTTCACAAATATGCATTCATAATCATATACATATCCCACATTTTTAACAATAAGAAAAACTATGTCTTAGACTTACAGAATTAACTTATACAAAAAATCTTACTAGTCCTCCCATATCCCTTCTTCATGGTCTATGCGAATAGCATGCACATCATCCCCTTCATTTTCTTCAATGAATATAGTCACATTTGTTGAGAAAGGATGAGTTTCAGAAATATCAAGATTCTCATCATGATTTTCATCACTATCATGGACCTTTCCTTGTAAGACCACAAACCACTTTTTATTAGAAGGATCTGTGACATAAAACACTTGTTTTGCTTGAGATGCCATGATGAATGGTTCGTTCGCATAAGCTAACTTGCTAAGCTCAACCAGTGTAACTCCAAATTCATCGATTCTGACACCATTGTTGATATCAATCCATTTGCATTTAAATACAGGAACTTTAAACACAACAAAATTAACTTCCCAAATCTCTTCAATCACCCCAAAGTACGGTGTAGATGCCATAATCGGGTTTTTATCTTTAGCACTAGAGAAGTGCATGGACTCGGCCACAATCATTACCCCACTATTTTGCGTGGTACTACGGTCATCCTTTGACTTTGTATAAAAAGAGGTTTTATTAATATCATATCCACTCCAAGTTATTATGTTACATTGGGGCCCGTAAGACAACCACTTAATTGTATTAGAAACACTATCTTCATTAGCAATTCTTTCTTTAAACCACTCAGAGAAGCTCTTATTATGCTCTTTTAATAACCCTCTTTCATTCATCTTGGGGTACTTTTTCTTTATGATGCTTTTGTGAGCAGATAAGTAAGGTTGAACTTCATCTATGTTATTCAATATATACAAATGCGCTTGAACAACCACATCAATACTTAAGCTCTTAACTTTTAAACCTTGTGTACCCACACCCTCATATCTTCCATCATGACGAGACTTGGGAACCCCTACAACATCCACTCCTGACAAATAGTTAGAACAAAACTCAATTGCTTCTTCTGCAATGTACCTCTCAATAATCGATGCTTCCGGACGGTGTGGGTTTTTTGTATACCCTTTTAGAATCTTCATGTATCGCTCTATTGGATACATCCACCGTAAAAAAACTGGACCACATAATCTAATCTCCCTTACTAGATGAACAATCAAGTGAACCATAATGTCAAAAAATGAAGGAGGAAAATACATCTCTAATTGGCACAAGATAACTGCAGCCTCATTTTCCAAATCGCCTAACTTTAGTGGATCAATGGTTTTACAACAAATTGCATTGAAAAATAAGCACAACCTAGTTATAGTCTTCCTTACGTTGTTAGGCAATATCCCACGAATAGCCAATGGTAGTAGTTGTTGCATTAAGACATGACAATCGTGAGATTTTAAGCCAACTAATTTAAAATCTTTAACTGATACAAGCCTCTTGACATTTGATGAGTAACCATGCGGCACTTTGATACTTTGTAAACACTCACAAAAACTTGTTTTCTCTTTTTTAGACAAAGTGTAGCAGGCAGGAGGCAAATATGTCTTGTTACCTATATATTGTGGAGTTAACTCTTATCGTATACCCATCAAACCTAAATCTAGACGAGCATTAATACCATCTTTTGTCTTGCCATGAATGTTGAGAAGTGTTCTGATTACACTATCGCATACATTTTTCTCCACGTGCATCACATCAATACAATGTCTTACATCAAGACTAGACCAATATGGAAGATCGAAGAAAATCGATCTCTTTTTCCACACATTTTTCATAGTAGATCGTTTTTGGTACTTTCCAAAGACAACATCAAGTCCCTGTTGTCTCCGATAAACTTCCTCTCCAGACAAGGGCTTTGGAGAAACACCATGCTCTTGTTCCCCATTGAAAGCTTTCCGCAATCTACGATATGGATGATAATGTTTTAGAAATTTTCGATGCCTGAGATAAACGGTCTTCTTTCCTTTTTCAAGATGATGGTAACAAGTATCTTTTTCACATATAGGACACGCATTATGCCCTTTAACTTTATACCGAGACAAATTACCATACGCCGGAAAATCGTTGATGGTGCAAAACAACATGGCACGCATATTGAACTGTTCACCAGAATACGCATCAAAAACATCCACCCCTTCCTCCCACAACACTCTTAAATCATCAATCAGTGGACTTAGATAAACATCTATGTCATTTCCTGGTTGTTTTGGGCCCGATATCATCATCGATAACATAATATATTTACGCTTCATGCACAGCCTAGGAGATAGGTTGTAAATCATCAAGAGAACAGGCCAAGAACTATGGTTAGTACTCAGATTACCAAACGGACTCATTCCATCAGTAGCAAGTCCAAGTCTAAGGTTTCTCGACTCTTTGCTAAAATTTGGAAACAAAGAATCTATTTTCTTCCATTGCAAAGAATCGGCTACATGACGAATTTGTCCATCATATTTTCTTTCTTCTGCATGCCATCTAAGATTATTTGCATCATCTGCATTGGCGAATAATCTCTTGAACCTTGAAATTATTGGTAGGTACAATACGACTTTCGCAGGAGGACCCTTTTTGACCACCTCATCATCAATTGATTCACCATCTTTCTTTTTGTAGCGTGAAGCCTTGCATTTTGGACAATGATTATACTTTTCATACTCTTTTCTGTATAATATGCAATCATTAGGGCATGCATGTATCTTTTCATACTCCAAACCCATCAGACACAATATTTTCTTCGCCTCGTAATAACGACTTGGCATTACATTACCTTCTGGAAGCATTTCGGTCAACAATTCAAGCAACTCGGTAAAACTTTTGTCAGTCCATCCATTCTTTGCCTTCATATTAAATAATTTTAACACGACTGACAGACGTGTAAATTTTTTGCATCCCGTGTACAATGGTTTATCTCTGTCATTGCATAAAGTATCATACGCATGTGCCCTCTTAAACGAATCTTGTCCAATATCACGCAACATGTCTTCTAGACGATCATTTATTTCTACACTAACATCATCTATTTGAGACACATTTGACTTTGCTACTACTTCACCGTGCCATATCCATTTTGTATAACTTTGACAAATCCCTACACAAATTAGATGATCCATGATTTCTTTCTTACTACATTTTGGTTCTTTATTTGCACAACGAACACATGGACAGAGAAAAAGCGTAGGAAGACTTTTGTCAGCATTACTTTCAGCAAACTGTAGAAATTCCATCACTCCATGTTCGTACTCATCACTTAATCGATTAGCTCTCATCCAACTACGATCCATAACTATGTTCACACGGAGGAAGGTCTGACGAACGGTGTGCCCGCGGCTGCGCTACTTCACGGAGATTCCGGGATTGCAAGTTGCGCTTCTTCGCGGAGAAAGCAAAATATAATCAAATTTCAATGGCAAGGTGATAACTCTATTAAGATTTCAAAACTTGAAACTCAAGTCTACAAAACTTTTTATTGAGAAAAAAGGTGCTACTTATCAAGTTGATGGAAATATTGAGGAGTGCAACATACAGCATTCATATGCAATATGTAAGGGTGATTTTGAACTATTTCAAACATCATCAAATTGTCAAGTTATATTTTTAAAATCATTATGTCAAGTTTTGTGATATTTGTAGTTAGAATCAAGGCAGTAGGATTTGGCTGTAAATTATTATTATAATACTAAAAGGACGCAACATATAAATATTGTGATGTTGAAATAATTTATTTTGGTCCTTTCTTTTTTCATTACAGTAGAAACCCGGTTCCCCTATAGGTACAACCCAGAATTCAAAAATAATACGCAGGAACCGGTTCCCCTATAGGTACAACCTGGTTCCTGGTACAAATTCCAGGGAAGTGATTTTTGAACAAGTTTGGAACCCGGTTCCCTGTTAGGTAGGAACCGGTTCCTGCAAGTTTATTTTCAAAAACTCCTTTTGAAACAGATCTCAAACAGAGTATTATTTCAAATAAGTGAAGAATGTGACTTACAGTTGAAACAGCAAGCGAGGAAGGGCGTGAATCGGCCGGTGAAAAGTCGTGAACAGCGTGAACAGAGTGAACGATGTGAAACGGCGGCAAGGAGACGTAATCAAATTTCAACAAACCGCATCATCTATGTTCATCAAACAAATCTGCAAATTCACAACAAAAATCATCATCAATGGCGGTCGAAAACGATGAAACACGAACAAACAGAACCACCGCGGTCGAAGACGACGACTAGAAACGACAGAAACACGAACGAAAACCACCGCGGTCGAAGAGGACGACCGGAAACGGCGGTCGAAGAGGAAGACCGGAAACGGCGGTCGAAGAGGAAGACCGGAAACACGAACAGAATATTACCGAATCGGAATCGGGCGGGCATAAGGCAGTCACGGTGGCAATCGGAATCGGGCGGGGTTGAGGAAGACGAAATCGGAATCGGAAGCGACCAGAATCGGAAACACGAACAGGGCAAAATGGAGTTGTAATTTTTCTATTGTTTGGGAAATAAGGGTTTGGCACCTATTACATCGGTGCATTGTAATATCCGATGTAAGGGTTGGATGGCTATTACATCGGTGCATTGTAATACCCGATGTAAGGGTTGGCAAGCTTTTTTTTTTTTTTTACAACCCAGAATTCAAAAATAACACGCAGGAACCAGTTCCCCTATAGGTACAACCCGGTTCCTGGTACAAATTCCAGGGAAGTGATTTTTGAACAAGTTTGGAACCCGGTTCCCTGTTAGGTAGGAACCGGTTCCTGAAAGTTTATTTTCCCTGTTAGGATTGGATGGCTATTACATCGATGTATTGTAATACCCGATGTAAGGGTTGGCAAGCTTCTTTTTTTTTTACAATGCACCTATTACATCGGTGCATTGTAATACCCGATGTAATAAGTTGCAAAAAAATTAATTTATTCTTTAATTTATTTTTTATATTAATATCTGTTGTGAAGATATTACATCGGTTTTTAGTCAACCGATGTAATATGTTGTATGTTTTTTATTAATATTTCTACTACCTTGTTTCTTATTTACAAAAATGCCACCGTATTTTTTTCTGAAAACTTTTTACAACGGTGGATGCGTTTGCCCGATGTAATAGGTAGCGAAATATATTTTTTTTTCATATTTTTTATATCATTGCAAATAAATACCTGATGTAAAAAGTTTGTTAATTGTATTTTTTACATCATATATTTTGATACTCGATGTAAAATTTTTTTCTCAAATATCTTTTTTTTAGTAGTGTATCATTTAAATTAATTAAACCCGACTCTCTTAAAACCATTTGATGACTTTTTTCTTCTATTGAAGCCATGAAGGAATTTTAAAAAATGTTGTAGAATGCACAAAGTTAGTGTTTTCAAAGTTTGAAGTATCATTAATTAATTATTTCATCTATTGTATCTTATCTCTTTAAAAATAATAAGTATTTATTTTTAAATGTAGGCGTTGGAATTTTTTTTTTTTATAAAAATGAATAGAGAAAAATCAATAAAAGACCAATAATATGCATTTAAAATAAATTACTCACTTTATTAGTGTATGAATATTTTCTAATTTCATTTTTTTAAATGAAAAACACAATTAATTGATATATATATATATATATATATATATATATATATATATATATATATATATATATATATATATATATATATATATATATATATATATATATATATATATATATATATATATATATATATATATATATATATATATATATATATATATATATATTAAAGGTAGCTTTCTTTGGCTGGTATATATTCAAAATATATAGTTTAGCCAAATTTCATTAATCAATATACACTGTTTAAACTATATTAAAAAATTTAATATGGTTTTTTATATAATTTTTAAAATTTTTTAATCTATAGAAGGAGTGTATAGGGATGGAAATGGGTTGGGTTTAGTCAGGGTACTATAGTACCAGTCCCCATATTCGCAATTTGAATATATTATCGTACCTAAGTCCAAATCCGTGTGGGCACCAATATTCATACCCGTACTCGTACCCTATGGGCACCTCAATACCAATACCCGTAACCGTTTACCCGTGTTTGTAGTAAAATTAAAACAAATAATTATAAAATATCATATAATTTATATTTTTTTAACAATAATAAAAAAATTCCGGAAGTTATTGTTGAGTTAACAAATAAATAAATTTTTTATTAAAATGTGTAATGGTTTAATAACGATATATTTTTTATAAATTGATAAAAATGCATTTTTATATAATAATATAAATGACATTATA
This sequence comes from Vicia faba, assembly GCA_948472305.1. Lineage (NCBI taxonomy): Eukaryota > Viridiplantae > Streptophyta > Magnoliopsida > Fabales > Fabaceae > Vicia > Vicia faba. The sequence goes on from OX451736.1 coordinate 1,795,722,591, forward strand.
TAAAAATATAGTGTGGGTATGTGGCGGAGTGGGTAGTAAGGTACTTCTACGTGCACCGATATCCGCTTATTTTAATGGGTAGTTTCAAATACCCATTTTTCCGGGTTTACCCTACTCGTTGTGGGTATTTTTGTGGATACCCACTTAGAATGAGCCAAATTTCCATCCCTAGAGTGGTAATATCTACAACACCCAAAATCTATTTAAGAGCCTAATGTTATTAATTATAAATGAATAAATGAAAAACGTTAAGATTTAGTTTAGAAATTGCTGGAATAATGACATACATTTTAAATTCATGAAAAGTGAAGATTAAATTACTAATTTCTCTTAAGGAGATCTCTTTACTAACTTTCACTCATTTTAATTGTTTTCTTTTTTAAAAAGAGAGACATCATAATAGATTAGAGAAAAAAAGGAACACGTGAAATTAAAGGAATGAAGGGAAAAAGAAGTTGCATGGGGTTCTCGAAACATAAAGGAAGAAAGAAACATCGAAGCTTTTTTAACGTGTTGAGTCGAGTGGAATTTGTTGATAAAATAGAACTCACTGGCATGTAATAATCTTATCCTACTATTGTTGATCATTTTCAAGTACTTCTCATCAAGTTAAGGCAGATGGTAACCTGATTAAGGAAACTTAAAGATGTCTCTAGAGTTATTTACATTGTTGTATTTTGAAGATCTGTAGTATTTCTTGATAAGAACATACGATCTTGTACTAGTGATATTATTAAATTTTTGTAAATGACTCTGTAATATCATTTATGCACTTATGATATGTATTATGTACAACTATTTTATAAAGGAAGAAAGAAACATTGAAGCTTTTTTAACCTTGTTGAGTCGAGTGGAATTTGTTGATAAAATAGAACTCACTGGCATGTAGTAATCTTATCCTACTATTGTTGATCATTTTCAAGTACTTCTCATCAAGTTAAGGCAGATGGTAACCTGATTAAGGAAACTTAAATTCGATTTAAATATATATTGTTTAATACATATTAAAAAATTTATAAATGTTTTGTTTTTACGAATGTTTTATTTTTTATTCTCAAGAGGGAGAGGTAAATCCACTAGATATACCACACACAACCGTTAGATCATGGGTTCGTAGTCTAGTAATGGCATCCAACATATGATCGTTCGCTTTTGCTATAAGTAGTGGATAATTTGTTTATGTTAAAATAACAAATAAGTTATAATTTGATTAAAAGTGATTACTAATTTCTTATATAACTCTTTTTAACTTTTAAAAACATGGGATCTAATAAAACAAAAACCAGGACAAAATCCTATAGTTTGAAAAAACACATGAGTTTTACATCGGTGACATGTGATTTTTGTAGAAATGTTTTGTTAAATTATTAATGATTTTCTTGAAATGTATAATTTATGTTTTTTAATACTTTTGAATTATTTTATATCTACATAAAATAATAAATAAAATTAATTATTAAAATTATTAATATATTTAAAGTTTTTTTTTATAAATTCAAAATTCAATAGATCTGAGAAAAAGTAGTGCGGGACTAAAATGAATCCCTTAAACACCAACAAATCTACAATTAGACAAACTTAACATATCATGATACAAAGATGAAACAAGAAACATAAGAGGAATGTGCCACACTACATGGCGCTCTACAATGACGCGTCCCTATAAATATGAGTGGTGAAAAACTCCATTTTCTAACCTTAGCACCCACATTAAGCAATCTAGTTTGAATGGACCAAGGCCCGATTTTAAGATCTTGAGTTGGAAGAAAGAATAGCATATTTGAATTAGTTTCCAATCAAATATTAGTAAAGCTTGAATTAAAAGCAAAATGAATGGCTTTTATGACACCATAATCTTTGATTTTATTTTTCTATTCTTTCCAAAATATATCCTATAAATATTTGTTTCCTCTTTAAATAGTTTTTGTAACTTTCACGTAACAAAAGGTATTGACTTTCAAATAAAAAGACTAGTTAAAAGAGTAATGTCTCCTCTTACAAGATATTTTTTATTTCTATGTGTCCTGATGTGTCTATTAATGGACAATGCTCTAGGAGTGCAAGTGAGAGTTTCAAACGATTTAGGAAATAATGTGGACTTAACCGTTCATTGTAAATCTGGAGATGATGATCTAGGCCCACATCTTATTCGCCCTAAGGGAAGTTATAGCTTTAGCTTTAACACTAATTTTTTTGGAGGAACATTATTCTTCTGTTCGTTTAAATGGGATAAAAATATCCGTCATTTTGATATATACAAACAAAGAAGAGATTATAGGAAAGGTGATTATTTCGACTATTTTGTAAAACAAGCTGGACCATGTTTGGCTAGTACAACTGGTCCTGTTTATTTTTTGAAAAGAATAACACATGCTCCTATTTGTTATTCATGGAATGCTTAACTATTATTGTATTACCTGTTATATCAGAATAAATGTTATACTTGGGGTTAGATAACTCAACTATGTATATAATAAAATTTATTTATTTTGTGTTGTGAATTTTATATAATTTATTTTCATGTCTAAGGGAACATTAAATTTAATTTTATTAAAGTATATCTTTATAAAAAATGTGGTATTTGTTTACCTCAAAACATTGTGGATATTTGAAGAAATTAACATGTTAATCAAGTTCTTGTAAAAACAATTATGATGAGAATATTTGAACTGACATGTCATGATTTCATGCAGTTGTTGTTAGTGGTATTACGTGAATTTTTCCCATCCTCTTAGATGATCTTTTATTCTTTTTTTTTTGTCTTATGAGCGGTTATAATTTTGATATGTTGATTATATATTAAATAATAAATGTTTTATAGTCATAATATCATTTTAAAAATAATTGTTTAACTTTTTTTTAGAATTTTCTATACTTTTGTTTTATGGAATTAATTCCAACCGTCTTTGTTATGATGTATAATTGAGGCGCACCAAGTCATTACAATAAATTTGATTTTCAACCATACTCTTTAATAATATTTTCTACTTAACTTAAAAAAGCTCATTGTTTTACAAAATCGGAATTGAGATTTTCAATGCTAGAGTGAATTTTATTCTCTTCCTAAAAAAAGTAATTTTTTATTAAATAATATAATTTTGAGACATTTTTATAAAGTAAGTTTTCTATGTAACATTCAAGTACATGAATTTAGTCATTAAGTTTATATATTTTTATTTTACAAAAATGTTTGATATTGAGTTACGTATTTAATCTGTAACATTAACTACTACGTGGTAACAATACAACAAAAAATAAAACGTAAATGATTAGTATTATATTTATATGTTGATAATGTATGATTATAGTTTTCAAAATACTATTTAATTATCATTTATATTAATTTAACCCGACTCTCTTAAAACCATTTGATGACTTTTTTCTTCTATTGAAGCCATGAAGGAATTTTAAAAAATGTTGTAGAATGCACAAAGTTAGTGTTTTCAAAGTTTGAACTATCATTAATTAATTATTTCATCTATTGTATCTTATCTCTTTAAAAATAATAAGTATTTATTTTTAAATGTAGGCACTGGAATTTTTTTATTTATAAAAATAAATAGAGAAAAATCAATAAAAGACCAATAATATGCATTTAAAATATATTACTCACTTTATTAGTGTATGAATATTTTCTAATTTCATTTTTTTTAATGAAAAACACAATTAATTGTTATATATATATATATATATATATATATATATATATATATATATATATATATATATATATATATATATATATATATATTAAAGGAAGCTTTCTTTGGCTGGTATATATTCAAAATATATAGTTTAGACAAATTTCCTTAATCAATATGCTATTCAAACTATATTACAAAATTTAATATTGTTTTTTATATAATTTTTAAAAAATTTTAATCTATAGAAGGAGTGTATAGGGATGGAAATGGGTTGGGTTTAGTCAGGGTACTATAGTACCAGTCCTCATATCCGCAATTTGAATATATTATCGTTCCTGAGTTCAAATCTGTGTGGGCACCAATATTCATACCCGTACTCGTACCCTATGGGCACCTCAATACCAATACCCGTAACCGTTTACCCGTGTTTGTAGTAAAATTAAATCAACTAATTATAAAATATATAATTTATATTTTTTTAACAATAATAAAAAAATTCTGGAAGTTATTGTTGAGTTAAGAAATAATTAAAATGTGTAATGGTTTAATAACGATATATTTTTTATAAATTGATAAAAATGAATTTTTATATAATAATATAAATGACATTATATAAAAATATAGTGTGGGTATGTGGCGGAGTGGGTAGTAAGGTACTTCTAAGTGCACCGATACCCGCTTATTTTAATGGGTAGTTTCCAATACCCATTTTTACGGGTTTACCCTACTCGTTGTGGGTATTTTTGTGGGTACCCACTTGAAATGAGCCAAATTTCTATCCCTAGAGTGGTAATATCTATAACACCCAAAATCTATATAAGAGCCTAATGTTATTAATTATAAATGAATAAATGAAAAACGTTAAGATTTAGTTTAGAAATTGTTGGAATAATGACATACATTTGAAATTCATGAAAAGTGAAGAGTAAATTACTAATTTCTCTTAAGGAGGTCTCTTTACTAACTTTCACTCATTTTAATTATTTTCTTTTTTAAAAAGAGAGACATCATAATAGATTAGAGAAAAAAAGGAACACGTGAAATTAAAGGAATGAAGGGAAAAAGAAGTTGCATGGGGTTCTCAAAACATAAAGGAAGAAAGAAACATTGAAGCTTTTTTAAACTTGTTGAGTCGAGTGGAATTTGTTGATAAAATAGAACTCACTGGCATGTAGTAATCTTATCCTATTATTGTTGATCATTTTCAGGGTAACCTGATTAAGGAAACTTAAAGATGTCTCTAGAGTTATTTACATTGTTGTATTTTGAAGATCTGTAGTATTTCTTGATAAGAACATACGATCTTGTACTAGTGATGTTATTAAATATTTGTAAATGACTCTATAATATCATCTATCCACTTATGATATGTATTATGTAAAACTATATATATATATATATATATATATATATATATATATATATATATATATATATATATATATATATATATATATATATATATATATATATATATATATATATATATATATATATATATATATATATATATATATATATATATATATATATATATATATATATATATATATATATATATATATATATATATATATATATATATATATATATATATATATATATATATATATATATATATATATATATAAATTAAAAATATAGTCAAGGTCATAAAAATATATATTAAAAATACATATTTTCTTTCTCAAATTCGATTTAAATATATATTGTTTAATACATATTAAAAAATTTATAAATGTTTTGTTTTTACGAATGTTTTCTTTTTTATTCTAGAGAAGGAGAGGTAAATCCACTAGATATACCACACACAACCGTTAGATCATGGGTTCGTAGTCTAGTAATGGCATCCAACATATGATCGTTCGCTTTTGCTATAAGTAGTGGATAATTTGTTTATGTTAAAATAACAAATAAGTTATAATTTGATTAAAAGTGATTACTAATTTCTTATATAACTCTTTTTAACTTTTAAAAACATGGGATCCAATAAAACAAAAACCAGGACAAAATCTTATAGTTTGAAAAAACACATGAGTTTTACATCGGTGACATGTGATTTTTGTAGAAATGTTTTGTTAAATTATTAATGGTTTTCTTGAAATGTATAATTTTATTTTTTTTAATACTTTTGAATTATTTTATATCTACATAAAATAATAAATAAAATTAATTATTAAAATTATTAATATATTTAATGTTTTTTTTTATAAATTCAAAATTCAATAGATCTGAGAAAAAGTAGTGCGGGACTAAAATGAATCCCTTAAACACCAACAAATCTACAATTATACAAACTTAACATATCATGATACAAAGATGAAACAAGAAACATAAGAGGAATGTGCCACACTACATGAGGCTCAACAATGGCGCGTCCCTATAAATATGAGTGGTGAAAAACTCCATTTTCTAACCTTAGCACACACATTAAGCAATCTAGTTTGAATGGACCAAGGCCCGATTTTAGGATCTTGAGTTGGAAGAAAGAATAGCATATTTGAATTAGTTTTCAATCAAATATTAGTAAAGCTTGAATTAAAAGCAAAATGAATGGCTTTTATGACACCATAATGTTTGATTTTATTTTTCTATTCTTTCCAAAATATATCCTATAAATATTTGTTTCCTCTTTAAATAGTTTTTTGTAACTTTCACGTAACAAAAGGTATTGACTTTCAAATAAAAAGACTAGTTAAAAGAGTAATGTCTCCTCTTACCAGATAATTTTTATTTCTATGTGTCCTGATGTGTCTATCAATGGACAATTCTCTAGGAGTGCAAGTGAGAGTTTCAAACGATTTAGGAAATAATGTGGACTTAACCGTTCATTGTAAATCTGGAGATGATGATCTAGGCCCGCATCTTATTCGCCCTAAGGGAAGTTATAGCTTTAGCTTTAACACTAATTTTTTTGGAGGAACATTATTCTTTTGTTCGTTTAAATGGGATAAAAATATCCGTCATTTTGATATATACAAACAAAGAAGAGATTATAGGAAAGGTGATTATTTCAACTATTTTGTAAAACAAGTTGGACCATGTTTGGCTAGTACAACTGGTCCTGTTTATTTTTTGAAAAGAATAACACATGCTCCTATTTGTTATTCATGGAATGCTTAACTATTATTGTATTACCTGTTATATCAGAATAAATGTTATACTTGGGGTTAGATAACTCAACTATGTATATAATAAAATTTATTTATTTTGTGTTGTGAATTTTATATAATTTATTTTCATGTCTAAGGGAACATTAAATTTAATTTTATTAAAGTATATCTTTATGAAAAATGTGGTATTTGTTTACCTCAAAACATTGTGGATATTTGAAGAAATTAACATGTTAATCAAGTTCTTGTAAAAACAATTATGATGGGAATATTTGAACTGGCATGTCATGATTTCATGCAGTTGTTGTTAGTGGTATTACGTGCATGTGAATTTTTCCCCATCCTCTTAGATTATCTTTTATTCTATTTTTTTGGTCTTATGAGCGGTTATAATTTTGATATGTTGATTATATATTAAATAATATATGTTTTATAGTCATAATGTCATTTTAAAAATAATTGTTTAACTTTTTTTTAAAATTTTCTATACTTTTGTTTTATGGAATTAATTCCCACCGTCTTTGTTATGATGTATAATTGAGGCGTATCAAGTCATTACAATAAATTTGATTTTCAACCATACTCTTTAATAATATTTACTTGTTGTACCCCAAAATTTGCCCTCTCATTTTATCAACATTTCTCATCACAAGGCTCTTTGAACTCAAGACCAAGCTAGGGTTTGCTCTGCTCAAGACATCTCCTTGCACTATTGACCTAAATTAGGGTTTGAGTTTGCACAGGGATTTTTTGAGTTACAATGCCAAAAGTGACTCTCATACTTCTTGTTGGACTCATAAGTTTGACCATACCAAGTTCCAAGCCTTGAATCAAATTTTTACCCAGTCAATTGGACAGTTGACCTAGAAATCAGCTGTATTGGGGAAAAAGTCAATTATGGCCAATTTACAGTCAAACCTCATGAACTTTGACCCACATAAACATTATGAACTCATATGAACCATTTGATCAAGTTTGGACCACAACTCCACAAGAAATTTGATCAGATCACCAAAAGGGCAAAATGGTCATTATTAGGGTTTTGACTGTACAAAGGCAATTTCTGATTTTTGACCTGGCCAATGGAAAATTGAGTTCAAGCATGGACTCAAGAACTCAATGGCATCATCTTGACCTATTCAACAAGTTCAAAAGATCTCAATTGCATTGGATTGACAGATGAATTTTTCAGTCAACTGATTAAATTTTGACTGTACACTGAAAAGTCAAACTTTGACTTTTTGGTCAAAATCAAGTGTCAAGGGTCTTTTTTCACCAAGATATGTCAAAGCATGAAACTTGTTCATCAAGAAACCCATTTTTGCAAATTAGGGTTTAAAGTTGAAAATTTTCATAACTTAGAATTTTTCTAAGTTATGAAATTTTTTTAATTTTTCCTAACTTTGCCCAACATTTTCACCATGATGCAATTGGATTCAAACAAAACTTCCAACATGAAAGTTCTATTTCTCCACAAAGTCTACAACTTTGATTCACAAAGTTTTCTCAAAAGAAGCTTGGATCTCAAGTTATTATTTTTGGAACAAGGGTCCCTAAAACTTTTAACTTAGTGAAATTTTGCCCTAGTTTAGGCAGGATTTTGACCTATATTTTTGGCCATTTTTCAGATAGTTCCACTTGGAATCTCAAGTTGCATTTCAAAGATGGATTGTATATCAGTTGCAAGCTTTCCAAAATGTCCAAGAACTCTCTAAACATATTTGTGGTTAGGGAGAATCGAAGGCTTGAAGTTGGCAAAAACTCACTTTTCATCCATGGCATATTCATGTTCATACAAGTTGCAATTTCAAGTCAGCATGCTTTGCACTAGATTACAGGCCTCTAAACCACTTCACACTCAATAATTGAGTGCAAATCCATCAATCTAAGGCATTGTTTTGGTTATTAGGACATTGCACACAAGATTAATCCCTAAGTAGAAAAAGCAATATTTCCATTTTTGCTTAAATGTGCTTTATGTCAAAACTGAATCCCTTGAGCATTGGTCCATATCTCATACAGCAAATCAAATCTACAAGTTGGAGGGGCCAAGGGAAAAGTGTGCAAGCATAAGGATAGCCTGTACAGGCCTGTTGGACATCACTTCCCACTTTTGCTTCATATACAAGAAATATGCCAAATACATGAGAACTTAAACATCAGCCAAAAGAAACTTGTGCAAACATTTGAACCATCTTTCTCACACCTCTCTGAGCCATAAACACGATCTCTTGAGCCTTCAAACATCCCATAGCAAGAAATCACCTTCCATTGGAAAAACAGGGCAGCATCTACAACTTGACTTCCATAGCTCAATTGGCTCGTGCGTTTTGTCCCAAACTGGTTCAAACACCTTCCATTCAATCCATCTAAGTTATCCCAAACCTCAAACACCAACTGTAACTCCATTTACAGGGTTTTCCATTTTCATTTTGAGCTTGTGCAGGTTGAGTTCTGTAGGCTGATTCAAGCATATTCAAGGCAAGCAGGCTATTGGAGAAGGTCAAGTGAAGTTCAAGCAAGCTCCCAGACACCTCAAGCCTTGTTGAAAAGCTCCACATTGTCGTACACGAAGTCAGCTGAAATAGGTTTTTATCAACTTCCTATATCTCTATTTAGGAACATTTAGCCTTAGGTTTGTGAATAAGAAATATAGTATTCATTGCCATGAAGCTGTACATATGCTCAGTTTTCATTTATATTAAGCATGCTAAGAGAATTTGATCCATGAACATAATGAAAAAATTAGGTTAGATTTTAGGTCCAGAGAAATTCTCTCTGGTCTTTGAGAGTTAGGATTAGTTTTTATATGGTTAGATTCGTCTTGAAATGCTCTACAACTTTGATATTATGTGTTTTTGCAATAGAGCTTGTATACAGGATGTCCAGGTTTAGTAACAGGCGTGCGCGTTTTGTGAAGGACAGAGGTTGAAGATGAAGTGGTGGGCTGGGCTTGGTCCTGGCTCACTATTGGCACCTCCCCTTTTACATTTTGCACCCCCCTTGCCCATTTCTTCATACTTTTGTATTTTTCCATTTTATTTCCATTTCTGATTTTTTTTTTATTTTCTAAATATAAAAATACCCAAAAAATATTTTTATAATTTTTTACATTTATTTTACATTTTATTTTATTTCTTTCTAACATGAAAACAATTTAATTACTTTTATCTTATTTATTAAAAACTTAAAAAAATAATAAATAAGTTATACTTTTATTTTATTATTTTATCCACACTGAAAAGTATTGTCCTAAATATATTTTTTTTATTTTTTGTATATATTTTATTTTTATACATATTTAATATAATTAATACATATATAAATATATACTTTTATTTTATTAAGATACTTTAGAATAAAAAATATAAAAATATTACACTTTTATTTTTATTTATACTTAAAAAAATACTTTTTTTCTAAATATATTTAATTTTTTGTACATACATTATTTTATTTATTGTATATAAATAATATAATTAATATATTTATTTTCTTAAAGAAAATTAGGGTTTTACCCTTAACCAAAAAAAAATAATAATCTTTTTATTATTTCTTTCTTTTTTGCATTAAATATTTTTACATACATAAAAATAAACATAAATCATTTGGCTTATTTATAATACTTTGTATATTTATTTAATTTGTTTATTTAAATATGGTTCATTTGTTATTTGTACCATTTGATTCAATTTGGATGTAATAGTAAATTAGGGTTCATATTTCTTGTCAAATAATCCCCATTCAAAGATTGTACCCACATCCCTATAATCATGTTGTAATAGCTTAGACTTTTAATTCTCGCACTTTATGCTTTCAATTATGCCATGATTAGAGATTAGGGTTTGTATGCAAAAATCCAAATCAACAAATAGCTTGACTAATACAAAGACAAAAATGCATGAAAATCAATATACAATGCACACTTGCACCCCTAGGGTTACAATCCACTTGTTTCCTTTAAAAATTGGCCATGTTATGCATGTTGGGTACTTTGGCAAAACAAAAACAAAAACAAAACAAAAGATCATAGTCCCTCGATGACGCTATCTTGGTTGCCTAAACAAAATGATCCAGTCCCTCGGAAAATTTGCTAAAGATATTTAACACAATTGCTATCATGGTCGATACGATGACCTGCGCCTGTCCCGTTTAACATCCTAATACAAGGTTGTTTACCAAATACAATGGTAAAACAACACTGTCAAAAGGTTTAAAAACATATAGGAAAGATCTTTGAGTAAAATAGGGTAGATAACTCTTAGTTACTTGATCAAAACTTGCAAAAACATCCTTGCTATTTTCAAACACACTCCACAACACAATTTCAAAACATTTCCCAAATCAAACTTTCAAACATTGAAATCTTTTCAAAAGACAAAACACCTTTGTATACATTAAAACAAGAATCATTACAAAGGTTGCCACAATGATGGCCTCTTTTCAAAACATCTTTCAAAACCACACACAAAGCACCATTTCAAACAATTGAAAAGCCAAATCAAGTGATCTAAACAAGTAACTAAGAGCCCACGGATAACCATGGATGAAAAGGGTGTTGTACCTTCCCTTTTCATAATCTACTCCCAGAACCCAAGAAAACATCTCAAAGGTCTTTCCTGTGCTTTTTGACCTTTCCTTAGGATAAAATAAAAAGTCGGTGGCGACTCTTGCTAAACCGAAACATTTGCAAACACAAACGCAAAACCTCAAGTCAGTTCTCCCACTATATCATAGAACTAGCAACTCTGCTGGGGACAACTCTAAAAGTGGAGTAACCTTAGGGTTTAGATCACCTTTGCATGCTTATCTTGATTTCTTTGATTGCTTTACATTTGGTTCTCTTATTTGGGCTTGAATCCTCCACCCGGATTTTTGGGAAACATTCATAGGTAAATAGCAATACGTTGTGGAAACTGTGCGGGGTATACCGACATGGTTGAAGAAATAGCTATATTAGTGCGACATATTTGTGGGTACCGGTAGCCTTTGAATCAATCAAAGAGAATACGGGGTTGCTGAGTGATGTCATGAAGCACTAATGAACTCTTAGAACCTTACTTGACCATCTTTGCCTTTTTTTTAGGGGTAGTGAGATGACCGGATTTGGTGCAGTCTGAAGTTGGTAGATACTCGATACTACACTCATTGAAGGTTGTTTTCTTGGAATATTTCGCGCTAGTTAAGTGGCTAAACTAAAACAATGAACACAGAAAATAATCCAGTGATATTGAGCTCCTTAGAACCCGGTTACTATTTATAGGACAAGTTGAGCCAACTAACTTCAAGAGGGTACTTACCTATGAAACCTCATGCAAGCCTGAAACTAGGATCTTGTGTGATTTGCTTGTGCATATGCTTGTGCATACATCATGAACATCATAAAGCATCATATGCATCCACTAACCATTTCAAGGGTTTGGATCTTCATCTTTGTTCTTGTTTTGTAGGTCATGGAATCTCTTTGCAGGAAAAAAATTTAAGTCAACCTTGTGAGAATCCCTCCTCAACTCAAGGATCTTACTTCCAAGATTCCAGAGAATTTTCTCTTCAGTGAAAGACATGGTAGACTTCTCAACTTGGTCAACTCCAACATTGAAGAAGACATGGTGAAAGTTCTCTTCCAGTTCTTTGACCCCCTACACCATTGCTTTACATTCTCTGATTACCAACTAGTACCTACTTTGGAGGAATTTTCTCAACTCTTGAGGATTCCTATTCTCCATCAACTACCCTACAACGGTACGGAAAGAGAGCCAAAGTCTGAAGATGTTGCTCAAGCATTACACTTGCAACCATCTGACATCAAAGGTCATTGGGAAACCAGAAGTGGTGTCAAGGGTTTCTTGGCAAAGTTCCTGTTTGAGAAGGCACAAGACTGCTGGAATTCTCTAGATCTGCAAGCCTTTGAGGAGATTGTAGCACTTCTCATCTATGGGTTGGTCTTATTCCCAAACCCTGATCAGCTTATAGATGTGAATGCTGTCAAAATTTTCATATCTCGGAATCCTGTACCTACATTTCTTGGGGACATCCTACACTAATTTCACACACGAACAATGAGGAAAAGAGGTGTTCTCATGTGTTGTACTCCTCTTCTAGCAAGGTGGTTTATTTCTCACCTTCCCCAATCAGTTTTGAAGAATGAGCAGGGTTTAAGGTGGTCACAATGGTTGATGACCCTCACACATTATGATGTTCATTGGTGTTCTCGGTCCAGAGAAAATGTCATCATCATTGATCGTTGCGGAGAATTCCCTAATGTCCCATTACTTGGCATTAGGGGAGGCATTACCTACAACCCCTGTTTAGCTTTGAGGCAATTTGGGTATGCCCGAAGGGATGGCCCTCATTATATGCTGATTCTTGACTTGGTTTTTGACTTCGACAATGACGCTCAAGGACTTCGACAGAGGTTTATCCGAGCTTGGAGGATGCCCAACAAAGTGGATAGTAAGACACTGGGGCATAAGAATTCCATCCCCCTCGAGCCTTATCTCAAGTGGGTACGAACCCGCGCCCAGAGTCTTATGATGCCTTACCCTCACATTCTCCCCGTGATCAAAGAGCCTGTTGTGGAAGGAGAGGTTCCATACACCCTCCTACATCCTGACATGCCAACATCATTGGAAGAATTGCAAAGGAGTTGGATACAGCTCAAGGAAGAACAGAATACTTTTGAAGCCAGCTTCTATGCCAGTGAGAAGAAGGTTTTGGAACTTACCCGCCGACTTCACGAAGAGGAGACTCTCAACACTTACATCGCACCAAAGAGGATGCGCAATGTCTTTTTACATTAAGAATTTTGTAATATTTTTCCCATGGGCCATTTATGTACTAACAAATTTCTTCTTATTAATATGACGTGTGTTCCTTTTGTTTGCAACAAATTTGAATTTCTGAATCCTTGAATGCATTACATGAATAACATATCATTCATCATATGCATAAACAGGTCTTCACACCAGGTTTCCTTATCTTTCTGCTGTTTATTTCAGCAAGATGGATATAGAGCAGATGGTCAAAGACCTGCAAGCTCAGAATTCGCAATTCCAACAACTCCTCGTAACCTTGGCAAAGGGTCAAGAGGATCTTAAAGCACTGTTAGAGAAAGAGAAGGAACCAGAAAAGAAGAAAAAGAAAAGAATTGGTGTGGCCACTATGGGAAGAAGATTTGAGCATCAGGCTAGGAGAGTTCTGGAATTCCCCTCAACGTCTGACGAAGGGGTTGGTAAGGGAAAGGGAGTTGCAATGCCCTCTGAATCTGAAGCTGAAGAAGAAGAAGAGGAAGAGGATGAAGATTACTCCGAACAGCAGTACCTTTCGGCAGACGATAAGTATAAGAATCTTGAGGACCGGTTGGCAGCCATGGAAGTGCAAAGGGTACCTAGGCTGGATTTCGAAGAACTAGGGTTGGTTGCTGGGATCGCCATTCCTCCCAAGTTCAAAGGGCCTACATTTGCTAAATACGACGGTTTGTCCTATCCGAAGATGCATCTGAGATCCTACGTCAGAAAGATCCAACCTCACTCTTCTGATAAGGATCTATGGGTCCACTTTTTTCAAGATAGTTTGTCGGGTACACAATTGGACTGGTTCTATCAACTTGAGAGATCTGATGTCCATAACTGGGAAGATTTGGCTGCTGCTTTCTACCGACAATACCAATACAATGCAGATTTAACGCCTACTCGTACTCAACTATAGAGTATGGGTATGGCCTCTAATGAGGGATTTAAGGAGTATGCCCAAAAGTGGCGGGATTTGGCTGGAAGGGTGCAGCCACCATTGTCGGATAGAGAGCTGGTTGACATGTTTTTAGGGACTCTGTCAGGTCCATTCTTCAATCACTTGATCGGGAGCTCATCTGCAGGGTTCACCGAATTAATTTTGACCGGCGAAAGGGTCGAAGCTGGCATTAAGAATGGTAAAATTCAGAAGGATGCCTCCGCTTTCACTGCTATAAAGAAGACCTTCCCAGCCAAGAAGGAAGTTTCTGCTGTTCATACCCAGAGAAATCAAGGGACAATGGAGCGCCGACCAGCGGTAGGGCCTGTGATGATCCAGAATTCCTCAATCGATCAACCTCGAAGGAATCAACCAAGAACTAACCAACAAAGGGTAGAAAGGCCACAACGACAATTTACCCGGATCAATATGACACCGGCTCAGGTCCTCCCTCATCTGTTAAAGTTAAACCTTACCAACTTGAAAGAAGCGTTGAAAAACCCAAATACTTCTTCTCCCTATTATCATTCAAATGCAAAATGTGCATACCATTCGGACAGTGTAGGGCATGACACCAACAACTGTTGGGCCCTTAAAAACAAGATCCAAGATTTGATAGATGCCAAGGAGGTAGAGTTTGATGCTCCCGAAAAACCTAATGTGATATTCGCTCCTATGCCAAAACATGGTCATAATGTCCATGTAATTGTGGAAGATCTTCATGTTACCATTGTTGATGACCTAATGACTCCGTTTCCAATGATTAAAATGAATCTATTGAAAGTCGGGATCTTCCCGGGATGTGAAAAAGATTGTTACTTCTGTTCAACCTTGCAATACGATTGTCCACTATTGAAATTAGGCATCCAACGCCTGATGGATACTCAAGAGATCCTCTTTAAGAAAACTCCTGTTGCTACTATCACTCATGTTACTCCTGTTACCCTTGTTACTCCAATCAATGACATTGCTATAATCACCATTTCCGACAATCTTTCCAAGACCTGCAAAAGTCTTGTTAAGATTACGCCTGATCCAAAGCTTGTACCGCTGAAGATTAAACTCTGAGTGGACCGTTATGAACACTGGCTCAGAAGTTCTGACTAAACTCTGTCTTGAGAACATCCAGAATTTGCTGACTGTGAACACTGGCTCAGAAGTTCTGAAATTGTCATATTTCTTAAATACTTAGAAAATTTTCTAAGTCTTTAGAATTTGATTCTTCCAAAGTAAAATTTGACTTTTGAAACTCTTGATGAAGCAAACTTCATATTCCAACATGTCTTGATGAAATATGATTTTTGATTTGATTTTGATCCAAAAGTCAAAGTCATACTTCTTCAGCGTGCAAATGACCATTTTGCCCTTGTGAATGGCTTGCTTGGAAAAATTGTTAATTCAAGGCATGGGGACTTGATGAAAGCGAACCTGAGGATCCAGGGTGATCCCTTGAGAAATGAGAGGGCAAATTTTGGGGTGCAACAGCTGCCCTTGTTCAAACTTCTTGAACCTGAAGAGTTAGATTGGCGGATCCGGCATTCGTGACTTGATGGTGAAAGATGTTTGAACATTAGAGTGCCCAGAAATTTGCACTCGAAGATGGATGGTGAATGGGCTTATAGATGCCATTTGGAGGAATGTTGGTAAACTCTGGAAGAAGTATCAGCACAAATCTCCTGTTGATCCATACTAGACTTGTTGTTTTACCTGTGAGAAAGGGGGTTAGAAAAATGCAGATGCTTGCATGATGCTTACTAGATGTGGTATCATGCTAAATGCATTGTTATGTACATGCTATGATGTATGAATGCGAAATGTGTGTTTTTGTCCGGGAAAATAAATCCCTGACTACTGCTGAGGAAATCTTCGGAGGTTGAATCCTTGATTGCCCGTTGGAAATGAAGAATATGCATATCTTCAAATTCTATTGAAGAGATGATTTTGCTGGGGAATATCACGCAAAGATTAGCTGTTATCTGGTCGGATCCAGGCTTCACAGTTGTTGAGGATGAAGTAGTCGGTTGCTATCTGGTCGGGTCCAGGTTTCATGGCAACTTACTGGGGAAAGAGATGAATTAACTGTTATCTGGTCAGATCCAGGCTTTGCAGAAAATTCCTTGAAATTGAATAGTCATCTGGCCGGGTCCAGGTTTCATTACAACTTATTGGGGATGTGGAGGTTAACTGTTATCTGGTCGGATCCAGGCTTCACAGTAACTTGTTGGAGGTAAGGTTGAATTAACTGTTATCTGGTCGGATCCAGGCTTCACAGTAACTTCTTGAAGACTGTTATCTGGTCGGGTCCAGGCTTTATGTTCTTTTGGAAAGTTGTACTATTATCTGGTCGAATCCAGGTTTTATAGTGTCTTTCTGGGGATCATGATTAATTGTTATCTGGTCGGGTCCAGGCTTCACAATATACCGTTCGAAAACCGTTATCTGGTTGGGTCCAGGCTTTGCAGATTTCTGATGAAGTTAATTGTTATCTGGTCGGGTCCAGGCTTCACAATGAACTGGTTGAAAACTATTATCTAGTCAGGTCCAGGCTTTGCATATTTCTGATGAAGTTAATTGTTATCTGGTCGGGTCCAGGCTTCACAATGAACTGGTTGAAAACTGTTATTTGGTCGGGTCCAGACTTTGCAGATTTCTGATGAAGTTAATTGTTATCTGGTCGGGTCCAGGCTTCACAATGAACTGCTTGAAAACTGTTATCTGGTTGGGTCCAGGCTTTGCAGATTTCTGATGAAGTTAATTATTATCTGGTCGGGTCCAGGCTTCACAATGAACTGCTTGGGATTTAGTTGTTATCTGGTCGGTTTCCAGGTTTCACAACGAATCTCTGAGGATGATTTCTATCTGGTCAGATCCAGGCTTCACAATGACTTTCTTGAAAAGATGGAAACGAGGAATGATATCTGGTCGGATCCAGGTTTCTCAGTCCTTTGTTGGGGAACAAAGAGGCAACTCTACTGGGAAAAAATGGTTAAAACCTTGGTTGGATTAAGTTTAGGTTCTTCTATATCTTTGAATAGTTGGGTTGGTCGTGTCCAGGTTTCATAGCTTTTTGAGAAATGAGATCAACTGTTATCTGGTCAGGTCCAGGCTTCAGTAACTCAAGAAGTCAAATTGTTATCTGGTCGGGTCCAGGCTTCAGTAATCGAAGAAATCAAATTGTTATCTGGTCGGGTCCAGGCTTCAGAAATTGAAGAAATCAAATTATTATCTGGTCAGGTCTAGGCTTCAGTATAACTTGAAAATTGTGCTAATATCTGGTCGGATCCAGGCTTCATAGCATTTCTTGGTAATAATAAAGGCTTTGTTGAAGACTTTACTAGGGATTAGGGGTTGTGGCCATGTGATTTGTAGCCATTTGAAGGGGAAATTCTAACTGGAGAGTATAGACTCAGTCAGGCAAAGCAGACTTAGCTTGGGGAGGATATACTCAGCTGGGAATGATGGGCTCATCTAGGGAGGATAGATTTTGTTTGGAGAAAATAGCCATGGTTGGAAAAGATGTACTCAGTTGGGCGATTCGGACTCAAATGGGGAATTTGGGTTCTGTTGTACCCCAAAATTTTCCCTCTCATTTCATCAACATTTTTTCATCACAAGACTCTTGGAACTCAAGATCAAGCTAAGGTTTGCTCTGCTCAAGACACCTCCTTGCACTGTTGACCTAAAATTAGGGTTTGAGTTTGCACATGGATGTTTTGACCTACAATGCCGAAAATGACTTTTATACTTCATGTTGGACTCACAAGTTTGTCCATACCAAGTTTCAAGCCTTGATTCAAATTTTTCCCAGTCAATTGGACAGTTGACCTAGAAATCAGCTGTATTGGGGAAAAAGTCAACTGTGGCCAATTGACAGTCAAACTTCATGAATTTTGACCCACATCAACATTATGAACTCATATGAACCATTTGATCAAGTTTGGATCACAATTCCACAAGAAATTTGATCAGATCACCAAAAGGGCAAATGGTCATTTTTAGGGTTTTGACTGTACAAAGGCAATTTTTGACTGTTTGACCTAGCCAATGGCAAATCAAGCTCAACCATGGACATAAGGACTCAATAACATTGTCTTGACCCATTCAACAAGTTCAAAAGGTCTCAAATGCATATGATTGACAGATGAATTTTTCAGTCAACTGATCAAAATTTGACTGTACACTGAAAAGTCAAACTTTGACTTTTTGGTCAAAATCAAGTGCCAAGAGTAATTTTCCATCAAGACATGTCAAATTATGAAACTTGTTCATCAAGAAACCCAAAATTGCAAATTAGGGTTTAAAATGGAAAAATTTCATAACTTAGAAATTTTCTAAGTTATGAAATTTTCTTATTTTTTCCTAACTTTGCCCCACATTTTCACCAAGATACAAATGGATTCAAACAAAAATTGAAACATGAAAGTTGTATTCCATCACAAAGTCTACAAATTTTATTCACAAAGTTTTCTCAAAAGAAGCTTGGATCTCAAGTTATGATTTTTGGAACAAGGGTCCCTAAAACTTTTAACTTAGAGAAATTTTGCCCTAGTTTAGGCAGGATTTTGACCCATCTTCTTCGCCATTTTTCACATAGTTCCACTTGGAGTCTTAAGTTGCATTTCAAAGATGGATTATATTAAATGTTGCAAGCTTTCCAAATTGTAAAAGAACTCCTAAAACACCTTTGTGGTTAGAGATAATCGAATGCTTGAAGTTGGCAAAAACTCACTTTGATCCATGGCCAATACATGTTCATACAAGTTTCATTTTCAAACCAGCATGTTTTGTACTTGCTTTCAGGCCTCTAAACCAATTTGTACTCAACAATTTAATGCAAATCCATTGATCTAATGCATTGTCTTGGTCATTAGGGTATTGTACACAAGTTTAATCCCTAAATGGTAAAAGGCATAGTTCCATTTTTGCAAAAGATATGCTTTATGTCAAACCATGATCTTTGAAGCATGGGGCCATATCTCTGAAGCAAAATCAAATCCACAAATTGCAAGTATCAAGGAGTTTGTATGCAGCATACAAGATAGAGTGTACAGGCCTGCATTGAGAAGTTACACATTCTTGCTTCACAAAGAAGAAATTTGTCCAAATCTTGCCAACTTGAAAACCAGTCCATGATAGCTTAAACAAAGATTGCAAACACATTTCACACAACCCTTTGAGCCATAAACACGAGCTCTTCACCACTCAAACCTCCTTGTACACAAAATCTCCATTTTTCTACAAAACAGGGCAAGCCCTGCAGAATCACTTCCATCTCCACTTTGCCTCGTGCGTTTTTCCTCAAACTTGTTCCAATACCTTCCATTCAGCTCACCTAAACTATTCCAGACCCCCATTTCCAACTGTAACTCCATTAACACACATTGCCATTTTTGTTTGGAAGCTTTGTAGGTTGAGTTCTGTAGCACGATTCAGGCTACTTCAAAACAAACTAAGCATTGGGAAAGCTTCAGTGGACATCAGGCAAGCTCAAAAGAACCTCCAGCACCATTGAAAGTTGCTACATTGCCCAGCTCGAACTCAACTGAAACAGGTATTTCATGAACTTTTATCTCTCTATTTAGGAATAATTAGACTTAGGTTTGTGAATGAAAGATGTTGTATTCATAGCCTTGAAACCATATATGTGCTTAGTTTTCATTTATATTAATCGTGCTAGGAGAATTTCATTCATGAACTTTATGAAAAAACTAGGTTAGAAATTAGGGCCAGAGAAATTCTCTCTGGTCTTTGAGAGTTAGCTTAAGTTTTTTATATGGTTAGATTCGTTGTTTGATGCTCTACAAGTTTCATGTTATGAGTTTTGTCAAAAAAGCACAGAATCAGGAGATAGCATTTTGTACATAGAACGCGTGCGTTTCTGTCTAGAGGAAGAAGATGAAGTTGGTTTTGGGCTGGGCCTGGACAGGCTTGCTTTTGGCACCCCCCCCTCTTTTCTTTTTACACCCCCATGGCTCATTTCTTGTATATTTGTCATTTTTGCATTTTTATTTTATTTCTGACTTTGATATTTTATTTTCAAACATGAAAAATGATCCAAAAATATTTTTATGATTTTTTGCATTTGTTTGGTATTTATTTTTATTTTTACTAGTATAAAAATGTTTATATGCTTTTATATCATTTTGTTTAAATTAAAAAATAATACAAATAATACTTTTATTTTCATTTATTATTTTTATACACATTTGAAAATATTTTCTTGAAATATATACATTTTATAAATAATTTATTTTATTTTCTTGAAATATATATATATATATACTATATTTTATTAAATAATTAGAACACAAAAAAACACAAAAATAATACATTTTTATTTCTATTAATATTTTATACTAAAAATATCTTTTTTTTAATATACTTTTATTTTTGTACAAATTGATGCATTATTGTATATAAATAATAAATAATACTATTTATTTAAGAAATTAGGGTTTTTTGCCCTAAAAAACAAAAAAAATAATTAAAATTGACCTTTTATTTATTTACATTTCACATTAAAAATACTTTTTACATACATAAAAAAACTTTTTTTGCATAATACATTGTATTTAATATTTATTTATTGTATTTATTTAAATATTGTACATTTAATTGCTATGCCTTACACATTCAATTTGGTTGTAATAATTTAGAATTTAATTTCTTGTCTAAATAATCCCCAATTCAAATTTGTACCCCCCTCCCTATATCATGTTGTAATAGTGTAGAATTTAAATTCTCGCACCTTTAAATGCTTTCAATTATGCCATGATTAGACTTAGGGTTTGTATGCAAAATCAAATCAACAAATAGTTTGACCTAATCAAAGACAAATGTATGAAAAATAAACACAATGCACACTTGCACCCCTAGGGTTACAATCCACTTGTTGCCTTCAAAAATGGGCCATGGTATGCATGTCAAGTGCTTTGGCAAAACAAAAACAAAACAAAAGATCATAGTCCCTCGATGACGCTATCTGAGTTGCCTAAACAAAATGATCAAGTCCCTTAAGAAAATTGCCAAAAATACTTGACACAATTGCTATCATGATCTATACGATGACCCGCGCCTGTCCCGTTTAACATCCTAACACAAGGTTGTTCATCAAACACAATGGTGAAACAACATTGTTAAAAGGGTTAAAAACATAAGAAAGATCTTTGAGTAAAATAGGGTAGACAACTCTTAGTTACTTGATCAAAACTTGCAAAAAATATCCTTGCTATCTTCAAAACACACTTCATAACACAATTTCAAAACCCTACTTTCAAACAATGAAAACTTTTCAAAAGACAAAAACACCTTTGTATACATTCAAAGAAGAGTCATTACAAAGGATTCCACAATGATGGCCTCTTTTCAAAACATCTTTCAAAACCACACACAAAGCACCATTTCAAACAATTGAAGAGCACCATTTCAAACAATTGAAAAGCAAAGCAAGTGATCTAAGCAAGTAACTACGAGCCCATGGATAACCATGGATAGAAAGGGTGCTAATACCTTCCCTTTCTATAATCTACTCCCCGAACCCAAGAAAACATCTCAAAGGTCTTTCCTGTGCTTTTTGACCTTTTCTTAGGATAAAATAAAAATTCGGTGGCGACTCTTGCTAAACCGAAACATTTGTGAACACAAACGCAAAATCCCAAGTCAGTTCTCCCACCGTATCACAGAACTGGAGACTCTGTTGGGGAATACTTTAAAAGTGGAGTAACCTTAGGGCTTAGATCACCCTTTGCATGATTATATTGTTTGATTTGATTGCTTTACATTTGGTTCTATTGTTTGGGCTTGAAATCCTCTACCCGGATTTGGGAAACATTCATAGGTAAATAGCAATACATTGTGGAAATTGTGCGGGGTATACCGACATGGTTGAAGCAATAGCTATATTAGTGCGACATATTTGTGAGTACCGGTAGCCTTTGACTCAATCAAAGAGAATACGGGGCCGCTGAGTGATGTCATAAAGCACTAATGAACTCTTAGAACCTTACTTGACCATCTTGGCCTTTTTTTGGGGTAGTGAGATGACCGGCTTTGGTGCAGTCCGAAGTTGGTAGATACTCGATACTACACTCATTGAGGGTTGTTTTCTTGGAATATTTTGGTCGCTACTTAAGTGGCTAAACCAAAACAATGAACATAGAAAACAATCCAGTGATATTGAGCTGCTTAGAACCCGGTTACTATTTATAGGACAGGTTTGAGCCAACTAAACTCAAGAGGGTATTTACCTATGAAACCTCATGCAAGCCTGAAACTAGGGTTTTGTGTGACTTGCTTGTACATGTGTTTGTGCATACATCATGAACATCATAAAGCATCATATGCATCCACTAACCATTTCAAGGGTTTGGATCTTCATCTTTGTTCTTGTTTTGTAGGTCATGGAATCTCTTCGCAGGAAAACAATTCAAGTTAACCTTGTGAGAATCCCTCCTCAACTCAAGGAGCTCACTTCCAGGATTCCAGAGAATTCTCTCTTCAGTGAAAGACATGGTAGACTTCTCAACTTGGTCAACTCCAACATTGAAGAAGACATGGTGAAAGTTCTCTTCCAGTTCTTTGACCCCCTACACCACTGTTTCACATTCCCTGATTACCAATTAATGCCTACTTTGGAGGAATTTTCTCAACTCCTGAGAATTCCTATTCTTCATCAACTACCCTACAACGGTACGGAAAAAGAACCAAAGCCTGAAGATGTTGCTCAAGCATTACACTTGCAACCATCTGACATCAAGGGACATTGGGAAACCAGAAGTGGTGTCAAGGGTTTCTTGGCAAAGTTTCTGTTTAAGAAGGCACAAGACTGCTGGAATTCTCTTGATCTACAAGCCTTTGAAGAGATTGTGGCACTCCTTATCTATGGGTTGGTCCTGTTCCCAAACCCTGATCAACTTATAGATGTGAATGCTATCAAGATTTTCATATCCAGGAATCCTATACCTACATTGCTTGGGGACATCCTACACTCATTTTACACACGAACAATGAGGAAAAGAGGTGTTCTCATGTGTTGTACTCCTCTCCTAGAAAGGTGGTTTATTTCTCACCTTCCATAATCAGTTTTGAAGAATGAGCAGGGTTTAAGGTGGTCACAACGACTGATGACCCTCACACATTCTGATGTACATTGGTGTTCTCGGTCCAGAGAAAATGTCATCATCATTGATCGTTGTGAAGAATTCCCTAATGTCCCACTACTTGGAATTAGGGGAGGCATTACCTACAACCCCTGTTTAGCTCTAAGACGGTTTGGATATGCTCGGAGGGATGACCCTCATGACATGCTGATTCCTGACCTAGTTTTTGACTTCGACAACGATGCGCAAGGACTTCGACAAAGATTCATCAGAGCTTGGAGGATGCCCAACAAAGTGGATAGTAAGACACTGGGGCACAAAAATTCCATCCCCCTTGAGCCTTACCTCAAGTGGGTGCGAACCCGCACCCAGAATCTTATGATGCCATACCCTCACATTCTCCCCTTGATCAAAGAGCCTGTTATGGAAGGAGAGGTTCCATACACCATCCTACATCCTGACATGCCAACTTCATGGGAAGAAATGCAAAAGAGTTGGATCCAACTCAAGGAAGAACGGAATACTTTTGAAGCCAGCTTCTACGTGTAGCGATAAAAAATGTAGCGGGGTAAATCGGAGATCGAATTATTGATTAATTCGTCTCACAAAAGCAAGAGTCGCCACCGCGCTTTATTATTTCCAAGGGAAAAGGGAAAAGAGCGAAATAAAACCCTAAATATGCAATGTAAATAAAACTCTTAAAAGTAATAAAAATACAAGGCGTTTTTGAAAAGAGATCTATGGTTCGGGGGTTGGTTATACAATGGGAAGGTATTAGCACCCAATGCATCTATAGTACTCTATAGGAACCTTTTGAAATATCTGTTTAGTAAAATCACTCGTTTGATTAAAAAATGAATTGTTTCGGCCGAAAAGGGGGTACGAACGGTTTTTTTGAAGATACGACGACCTAACATCGAAGTTTTTGCTTAAAGGGTATAAGTTTTGAAAAGATTGAATACTTGAAGGAAAATTATCCTAAGTTTTAATGAAATGCGAATGTTCGCGCGATTGGATTTGAGGATATGAAGTCAACAAATTTATCGTTTTTCCCTTGGATTTAAACGTAAACGAAATGAACAAGTAGATATGAAATAATTAAACAGACAATTGAGCGGATAATGATTAAATAGCTGCAGTTAAATAAATGACCAAATGGTGTAAATATGCATTTTTAGATTTTTTGTTTAATATATGAAAAGAAGAATGTTTTAATTGTTTTTTCATTTATTACGCATTTTTCTA
Organism: Vicia faba; assembly: GCA_948472305.1. Taxonomy (NCBI): domain Eukaryota; kingdom Viridiplantae; phylum Streptophyta; class Magnoliopsida; order Fabales; family Fabaceae; genus Vicia; species Vicia faba. The sequence continues at coordinate 1,795,747,419 of OX451736.1, forward strand.
ATATGGATAAAAGCAAGAGGATTAATTAAAAGAAATAAAATGCTTTAATTCTTAAATGTTCTTTTTTAGTTTTCTATTATTAATAAAAAAAGTATTTATTATTTTTTAGAGTTATTAAATAATTAAGCTAAGTTAGGACTTAAAAATTATTAATTTAAACCTAATTAAAAGGGGATATTTAAAATTATTAACTCAAACCTAAAGTTTAAACTTAATAAAAAAAAAGTCCAATTTATTTAAAGATGTTTTGATTGAATTATCTCTACTTAACTAAACTTATAGTTGAAACTAAACTAAATAAATTCTAAATGGGCTAAAGAAATCAAATAAAATGAAAATGGATCAAAATTAAAAGGAAGTAAAAATAAAAAAACAAAGTGGGCTAGAGGATTTGAGAGAGTCCAAATCTGATTAAGAAGAAGGCAGAAACGGGGGTGTACAAACAATTTCGTTGGGCTTAAGACAGGAAGCAGGCCCGGGTCCAAACAATGTTTCAATTTTGTTTTAGGGTTAACACTGATTTGTTTAGTTGAATGGGATTAGGTTAAGGTCTTGGCTGAAACGGCGCTCACCTCGTATCGTCTTCTTCGTGCTCTTCTTCGCTTGAGTTTCTGAAATCACCCTCTGTCTATGGCCACCAGTGACCTCGATCTCCTTCTTCCCTCCAGCAAAGCGTTAAGGGGATGACGGATTCGGTAAGCTTATGCTTTTTATTCGCTTAGGGCTTGTTTTATTTGCATGTGTTGATTTTGATTGTGTTTTGATGCTGAGTTGTTTTATTATGTTATTATTTGAGGAATTTGAGCGGAAAAAAAAAGAGTGCGAAATTGCTACCTGGAGAAGGAGGAAGGAGATTGAGGGCGAGCTAGGAGGCCGGGGCGTGGAAGGCTTGGCTTGATGCTTGCTTAAGCTACTTGGTACTCTGTATTTATCCTTCTTATCTTCTTTTGTTGCCCTTGCTACTTGCTACTGTATGCTTGGGTTGCCTTCGAAAACTTTTTCTATCTTCTTCTCTTACTACTGCTATGGTATGCTTTGAACGTTTATGTTGCCTTGAACAGTTGTGTTGCCTTGATGCTATTGTTGAAATGTTGTTTTTGACTAGCTTCTTTTTCTTCTCTTTCTGACTTCTGTATGCTTTTGCTTTTTTTTGGCCAATGATGAATGTATTGAGGCCTTACTGGTGTGCTTGGGTTTGGAAATTGGTTTAGGCCCTATGTAGGTTTTACTGGTTTTTATGCTATGATGTCTTGGTTTGGACAGTAGGCATTTTTGTGGTATTGGCTTAATGGCTCAAACAAGTTAATGATTTAGAAACGGTTTGTATGGTTTAAGCCATACTGGTTCTGATATGGTTTTGGTTTCGGTAATGCAGTAACAAGTTTAGGTAAATGCAGGTTGTATTGGTTTTTAGGCCATGGTGTGTGATGGTTTGGAAAATGGTTTTAGCAGTAGGAATGGTTTTGGTTCTACTGGTTTTGTGCAGTAGATGAGGGTTTGAAATGGTTAATGGTTTTGTTGGAGATAGCAGGTTTGTGGTTTTAGACCATATGGTTCATGTTACTATGGTTTTACAACAGGTGGGAGGCCTTTTTGCTTTGAGAATTCTTGTATATGTTTGACAGTTTTGGTTTTTAGGCTTGATGAACAGGTTGTCTTTTTCTGAAGTGGTTTGTGTTGTATATATCAGTTGGTCTTTCTGGCCTCTGAGGTCTTGGACGATTCAGGTTTTGAGTATATTTAAATATATTTCTTGATATCCCTGCACATCTGCTTCATCCAGTTTTGTTTCTATTCTTCTTTCATGCTTTCTTTTCTTAATGCATTACTGTTGTTCTGTTTTTACCCCTTTCTGCCTAAGGCCAAAACCTGTAAAAACCAACTCTCTTCTCTCTTCTCTCTCTCAGTACATTTGATACATCAAAATGATATACTGTATTTTCTTGTTCTGAAAAGGCATAGGCTGGAACATGATGAAAAATGGAATACATATTGCTTGCAAAATGGTTTTTTAGACTGCACATTTCTTTTGACTTCCAATGCAACAGTGGAGCCTATTTGTTTTGGCTTTTTCCTATGTTGCTGTAGGTTAACGTTGGCTTTGGTTTTGAAAGTGCATATGCTGTTGATTTTTTTTTGTATGCTATTTGACAAACATTTGAATTGATGCATATGCTGTTTGAAATATGCAGTGGACTTTTTGAAAATGCAATTGATTTTAATTATGCAGTTTTTTGACAAAAAAACGAATTTGTGCATATTTAAATTTGTGCATTCATTTTGAAAATAAAAATTCCTCTCTTTTTTGTGAACCGGGAGAAATCCCGTGATTTGCAAAAAAGGGTAAACTGATTCCAGCCGTTGCTTTTAATGATGAACACTAAATAATTTTCTGCTTTTAATTATTTGTTCAATTCTAATTTTCTTTTAATCGTTTAGCAGGTAAAATCAAATGAGCAGACAAAAGGCATTGGATAGAAGATTTAGAATTAGAACACATTAGATTAGTTTTTATTTCATTTTAACTTTGTAAAATTATTATTGTAAATTCGTTGTAAATAAATACAGTATTTACACAATAATTGTACAATTAGAAGAAAATGAATAAAATTCCAATATTTGCCAATTAATTCCTTCTTTCTCTCTAATTATTTATTTTATCGTTTATAATTCTTTAAATTGTATAATAATTGAAAATAAATTTCAATTACTTAAATTCAGAATAATAAACAAGCAAATAAATAAATATCATTGATTAATTAATAGTTTCAATTATTTAATTCATTATTCTTAATTTTCTAAATTATAATAATTAAAAATAGAATTTCAATTATTTAACTTAGAATGATAAATAATTAAATAATCATTACTGACCAATTAATGAACTTTTTCAAATATTTATTATATTATTCATAAATCTTTAAATTATGTAATAACTGAAAATAAATTCCAATTACTTAAATTTAAGATAGTGAATAATAAATAAACACTGTCTGCACGATTAATATACCTCTTCTCTAATATTTATTTTTATTATCTATAAATCTTTAAATTATATAACAATTGAAAATAAATTCCAATTATTTAAATTTAAGATAATAGATAATTAATAAACATTGTTTTAGCATGAATCAATTAATAATTTAGTGTTCAAAATAAATAGCTCTCGGCCTGAAAAAAGTTATGAATTTTTAAAAATCAAAACGCTTGCAATGTAATGATGCAGATAGGAGATGATATCTTAGGTCAAAATTTGCGGTACAACAGCTGCCCCTATTTAAGTTTCTTCTATCCGGAGATATGAAGATTAAAATCTTCGTTTTGACGAGATTGAAGGTACTTAAATACGTAATTACACAAATTTTGTCCTAAGATGCCGTCATTATGTTTGATATGAATGCAGTGATTGAATTCACAGAGAAAAATATTGTATGAAACAAGACAATGTTTGAGGAATCGAACACCAACAAAACACAGAGACATGGATTATACATTACTGGGGAAACAAGCTATCGACTTCAAACGACAGACTCTTGACAGCGAATAAAATTGAGGGAATACGACCTCTGACCCTAACGAAGAAGGCATCTTGCCTAGGCCATAAAACAGATTATTGACCCAAAACAGTGAGTTCACAACTCAAGGTCGAAGATAGAAGAAAAACAAACAATCTTGCTGGTAACTGATGGATTACCGACTTCTGAAGGTAAAGATTCATAACAAGCTTCTCGGCGAGATTTCCGGAGATACTCATTAATGCTAAAAGAATAAGATTGTAGATACGCAAGTTGTTCAAATAAAGAAACTGCCACTTGCCGTCTTCCCAAAGAAAATACCAATAACATACAAGTTGCTCAAATAAAGAAAGCTGCCTCTTGCTGTCGTCCAAAGAAAATACCAATAACATACAAGTTGCTCAAATAAAGAAACTGCCGCTTGCTGTATTCCAGAAAAGTAATAAAGTACAAGTTGCTCGTGAAGAGATGCCGCTTGTCGTTTTCCAATGATGATAACGCACTAGTAGCTCGTGAAGAGCTGCTGCTTGTCGTTTTCCAAAAAATGATAACGCACTAGTAGCTCGTGAAGAGCTGCTGCTTGTCGTTTTCCAAAAAAATGATAACGCACTAGTAGCTCGTGAAGAGTCGCTGCTTGTCGTTTTCCAAAAATGATAACGTACAAGTTGCTCATGAAGAGTTGTCGCTTGTCGTTTTCCAACGGTGTCTATAACGTGCAAGTTGCTCATGAAGAGCTGCCGCCTGCCATTCTCCAGGATAATAATAACGTACAAGTTGCTCGTGAAGAGCTGCCGCCTGCCGTTTTCCAAGAATAACTCAGAAGGAACTTGCGATGACACTGGTGGAGAAATAAATCTTCGTCAAGGAGAAACATGAATCAATCCTTCCCGAGGAGATCACATACTTAAACGTGCAAAATAAATGCACCTACTGTCTAGGTCGCGGTTTCACTGGGGAAAATCAATGAGATAGCCTATGCAAGAGGCGACAACTTTATCCGGGAATAACCAGAGAGAAAACAGTCAAACAAGACTCTACCCAATGAGAAAGTAACTCGATTGAGGAATTCATCCTATCCAGAAATGGACAAGGTGAGCCAAATCAAAAATCATCCACGAGGATCAGCTCAGTTGGCGAATTTAGAAAGGAAGCACATTTTCTGCCTAAGCTAACCTTCTACTTGGAAAGAAACATGTACATTATTTGAATAAACAAAGTACGACCCAAAATCAACGGCAAATGTGGATATGCATGCTGATATGAGTGTAAATGAATAAATGAATGTTATGCTGACAAAACGAACAGAGGGAATATCTTGAAGATAATAAGATGTCACAGCACGATAGATACTCGGCCAATCCTGAAGAAGACAGAAAATAACTGGAACTGGAACCCCAAAGCAACGTCGGAGCGTAACACGCCACAAGGCTTAAGTCTTCTGAGGAGAAAAGTATCCAAATCCAATCTTACAATACCAATAGACCACTGGCATGAGACGAAGCGTACCACACTTCAGAAATCTGCTCGAATAAAGATAACCAAAACAACGCTTAACTGGAACAACTGGGGAGTCACCAAACTTAGCACCACCAGAAACGCAAACTTACACAACCATCACCTCATGACGGTTTGAAACGAAACATGCTCATTATGCAAGGATAAACTATTGTATTGTTTTGCATTTCATGGCTTGACCATCTTCGGAACGACTGTTAATATTCCTTTCGTTATTCACGACACATTTTAAAAATAAGAATATTTTAAATACTTTGTTTCAAATATTGCAGTAAAAATTAAAATTTTGCCCACAAAATGTAATGCTCAAATTTCATTAATAAGATGGTAGTTCGCTAACAATGCGACTCCACCGGTATACAAAAAGTTTGGGAAGTAGTATATGAAATAAAAAGGTTACACAAAAACAATGATCACTATTCTCCCTAACAACTTTGAATTCCAAAATGTGCTCAAATGCCACAGCCGGGATGACCAAAAGCTTGCCTAAGCGAAATACTTCTTGACTGCATCGGCGTTCATGGGACGCGGGAGTTCTTCACCGTCCATATTGGTGAGAATCAAAGCACCTCCAGAGAAAACTTTCTTAACGACATACGGTCCTTCATAATTCGGAGCCCACTTGCCCCTAGAATCAGGTTGGAAAGATAATATCTTCTTGAGCATAAGGTCACCTTCTCTGAACTCGCGCGGTCGAACCTTCTTATCAAAAGCCTTCTTCATTCTCTGTTGATACAACTGACTGTGACACAAAGATGTCAACTTCTTCTCTTCGATTAAATTTAACTGATCATATCTACTCTGACACCATTCGGCCTCAGAAAGTTTAGCTTCCATCAACACTCTCAAAGACGGAATCTCAACCTCCACGGGGAGTACTGCTTCCATACCATAAACCAGGGAAAAAGGGGTCGCGCCTGTTGAAGTTCGAACTGAAGTACGGTATCCGTGCAGAGCAAACGGAAGCATTTCATGCCAATCTTTATAAGTTACCACCATCTTCTGGACAATCTTCTTGATGTTCTTGTTCACAGCTTCAACTGCCCCATTCATCTTCGGTCTGTAAGGAGAAGAATTATGATGTTCGATCTTGAACTCTTCACAAAGCTCTCTCATCATCTTGTTATTCAAATTCGAACCATTATCAGTGATGATCTTGCTCGGGATGCCGTATCGACAAATGATCTGATTCTTGATAAATCTGACTACCACTTGTCTGGTTACATTAGCATAAGATGCTGCTTCCACCCATTTAGTAAAATAATTGATCGCTACCAAGATGAAACGATGACCATTTGAAGCTTTGGGTTCCATCATTCCAATCATATCAATGCCCCACATAGAGAAAGGCCAAGGTGAAGAGATAACATTGAGGAGGGTCGGTGGCACATGCATCTTGTCTGCATAAATCTGGCATTTATGACATTTCTTCACATATTTGCAACAATCCGATTCCATTGTCATCCAATAGTAACCAGCTCTCAACATCTTTCTAGCCATCGCATGTCCGTTGGCATGAGTGCCAAAGGATCCTTCATGTACTTCTTGCATCAGCATGTCTGCTTCACGTCTGTCTACACATCTGAGCAAGACCATGTCATAATTCCTCTTATACAAAACTTCTTCATTGAGAAAGAAACTGCTTGCTAATCTTCTCAACGTCTTCCTATCTTTGTTGGATGCCCCAGGCGGGTACTCTTGAGTTTGAAGAACATGTTTAATGTCATAGAACCACGGTTTGTCGTCGGTAACCTCTTCTACTGAGAACACATGAGCAGGTCTGTCAAGGCGCATAACTCTGATTGTAGGCATATTGTTCCAATCATTCACTTGAAACATTGAAGACAAAGTAGCTAAAGCATCAGCCATTTGGTTCTCATCTCTAGGGATATGGTGTAATTCCACTTTGTTGAAGAAAGCTAACAATCTCCTAGCATAACCTCTGTAAGGGATCAAACCAGGATGACGAGTCTCCCATTCTCCTTTGATTTGATTAATTACCAATGCCGAATCTCCATAAATATCAAGAATCTTAATCCTTAAATCCACTGCTTCTTCGAGACCCATAATACATGCCTCATATTCAGCCATGTTGTTCGTGCAGTCAAACTTCAATCTCGCCGTGAACGGGATACGAGTACCTCGGGGAGTGACGATGATTTCCCCAATTCCATTTCCATAGGAATTCACAGCTCCGTCAAATATCAAACCCCAACGCGATTCGGGATCAGGTCCTTCTTCAGGTAACGGCTCTTCACAATCTTTAGCTTTCAAGTACATAACATCTTCATCCGGGAAATCAAACTTGATGGATTGATAATCTTCAATTGGTTGGTGAGCCAAATGATCGGCTAAAATACTCCCTTTGATTGCTTTCTGAGTGTGATACTCAATGTCATATTCAGATAGCAACATCTGCCAATGGGCTATTCTTCCAGATAAGGCGGGCTTCTCAAAGATATACTTGATCGGGTCCATTTTGGAGATCAACCAAGTGGTGTGGTTAATCATATACTGGCGCAGACGGCGAGCAGCCCAAGCTAAAGCACAACAGGTTTTCTCAAGCATTGAGTATCGAGACTCACAGTCTGTGAATTTCTTACTCAGATAATATACGGCATGTTCCTTTCTTCCAGTCTCATCTTGTTGACCAAGCACACATCCCATGGAATCTTCCAATATAGTCAGGTACATAATCAAAGGTCTTCCTTCCACCGGAGGAATCAAAATGGGAGGTTCAAGTAAATATTCTTTGATGCTATCAAAAGCTCTCTGACAATCTTCTGTCCGCACACATCCTTGGTTCTTTCGGAGAAGCTTGAAAATCGGCCCACAGGTAGCAGTCATATGAGATATAAACCTAGAAATGTAGTTCAGTCTCCCAAGGAACCCTCTCACTTGTTTTTCCGTCTTGGGTGCGGGCATTTCCCGAATAGCTTTGACTTTATCAGGATCTACTTCAATACCTTTCTGACTGACAATGAAACCCAGAAGTCTTCCAGAACGAACACCAAAAGTGCACTTGTTGGGATTCAAACGGAGTTTATACTTTCTCAAACGCTGGAATAACTTCAACAAGTGTTCCAAATGATCTTCTTCAGTCTGTGATTTGGCAATCATGTCATCTACATACACTTCTATCTCTTTATGCATCATGTCATGGAACAAAGCAGTCATGGCCCTTTGGTATGTTGCGCCCGCATTCCTCAAACCAAACGGCATAACCCGATAACAGAAAGTTCCCCAAGGTGTAATGAAAGCGGTCTTCTCCATGTCTTCCGGTGCCATCTTGATTTGATTGTAACCAGAGAAACCATCCATGAAAGAAAAGACTTTGAACTTGGCGGTACTGTCGACCAAAACGTCAATGTGCGGTAATGGGAAGTCATCCTTCGGACTAGCTTTATTCAGATCTCTGTAGTCTACACACATCCGAACCTTGCCATCCTTCTTCGCAACAGGCACTATGTTGGCTAACCATTGAGGGTAGACCGATGTAACAAGGAAACCTGCATTAATCTGTTTCTGAACCTCCTCTTTGATCTTGTCAGCCATGTCAGGACGAGTCCTTCTCAACTTCTGCTTGATCGGCGGACATTCAGGTCTCAACGGTAAACGATGCTCCACAATGTCATTGTCCAAACCTGGCATATCTTGGTAGGACCAAGCAAACACATCCATATACTCTTTGAGAAGCTCCAACATCTTCTCCTTAACTTCCGGGATAAGCAGTGCTCCGACTTTGACTTCCTTTCTATCCTCTTCATCACCCAAATTGACTAACTCTACGGGTTCTTCAAACGGTTGAATGACCTTCTCATCATGCTCAAGCAAACGGGAAATCTCAACAGGAATCTCTTCATCCTCTTCTTCGGCTCTGAACACAGGGAATTCAAAGTTGGGAGAGGGCATAGGATCATTGTTTTCGATGGTTAAGTCATGGGTTAATCTGCACATATGATTATGCTTTATTTTAGAAATCGATTTGTGCAAATAAAACAAAAGGTTATTAATTAATTTTCATTACTATTTCCCCGAAAAAGTAAAAAAAATAAAACAGTAGTGGACAAAATAACATTTTTATTCATTAAAGGGAAATATTTGAAACAAGGAGCCCAGACATTTCTCTTTTGCCTTGGGCAGAGCAAAAGGAATTATTTTCATAGCCCGACACAAAATACGTTTCGCCTTGGGCAGAGCGAATTTTTCAAAGAAAAACAAAACAAAACATTACTCGGAAATGTGCATAACAACAGGAACATCAACAGCTATCCAGTTTTGGCAAGCCAATCCAGGCGTCACAAAATCGGGCAAATCTTCCTCGGAATCATCGTCTATGATAGCGTCAACCTCAGGATGTACAAACCCTGCACTTCGGAAAACCTCTTGAATCGGATGAACAACCACCTCTTTCTTGACTCTTGCAGATACAGGACGAAAACCAAGACCTTCCCCAGACTTGTTCTCGGGTAACGTCAACACCTGGCCCCATCCTTCGGCCGAACCACTTTCCACCACTCGCCGCGCATCCTCAAAAGAAGAGATGGATGCCCCTTGCTTCTTCACTGTATTCTTAGCAACAGAAAGACCTTGGAACTGGGTTCCAACATCCTCGTCAACGTCAATAAAAGAGAATGATGATAAATGGCTTACCACCATAGCTTGCTCTCCCCCAATCATCACTAGCTTCCCATGCCTTACAAACTTTAGTCTCTGATGGAGCGTGGAGGTGACTGCCCCTGCATCATGGATCCACGGACGACCCAATAAGCAACTGTAGGCAGCACGAATATCCATTACTTGGAAAGTGATTTGAAAAGTATGGGGACCAATCACTATAGGAAGATCCACTTCACCAATGACTGTCTTCCTAGAACCATCAAACGCTTTAACAATTACTCCACTAGGTCTCATGGGAGCACCTGGATATGAGAGTCGAGACAATGTAGTCTTGAGCATCACATTCAACGACGAACCTGTATCCACCAACACACTTGATAAGGTATCATTTCCACAACTTACTGAGATATGCAAAGCCATATTATGGTTTCTCCCCTCCTCCGGGAGTTCTTCATCACTGAAACCAAGATTGTTACATGAAGTAATATTTCCCACAATTCCATAAAACTGATCAACCGTCACATCATGATCCACGAACGCCTGGTCCAAGACCTTCATCAAAGCTTCTCTATGGGCACCAGAATCTCTCAGTAAAGCAAGCAAGGAAATCTTTGAAGGTGTTTGCAAAAGCTGGTCCACAATCTTATATTCACTTCTCTTGATAAGCTTCAGAATCTCATCATCCTCAGGGTGAGGGATAGGTTCACTGGATCGGCCTATCTCAACCCTTGGTTCAACATTTCTCACTGGAATCTCCGCCGGTATGGGTCTCCTGACTTGAACTTCTGGTCTCTTCAAAGGTACAGCTGCAAAGACACGTCCACTTCTCGTAACTCTACTCACATCAGCAATGTTAACAAAAGACGGTCTTGTCGGTATAGGGACTTCTACCCCATTCTCAATCATTGTGGCATTATACTTATACGGCACAGCTTGGTCTGAATTGTAAGGCACAGGGCCAGGTGGGTAAATAATCAAAGGATCAACAGGTGCAGTCTGACTGTCATAAGCGATCTCTACTGCTTCAGGCAAATTAAATTGCGGTATGATAACATTCACTTCATCCTCCGGATTTCTGTCATACGTAATGGTGATAACTCTCTAGTCTAGCAACTTTTGAATATCCTCCTTCACAATAGGACAATCAACCTCTCTTGAACAAAATTCACAAACATCATAATCATGCTGGCGCCTAACAAAGGCAAGTCTTCTCAAACTCTGATGTAACCTGATCAACGATTCTCTTATGTGTTCAAATTGAAAAACTCGAAACTTCCCCGGACAACCTTCCACCATATTTACTGAAGCTGCCCCATGTCGAGGCAAAGGATTATCTCTAACATTTGGATTAACATCCTTGAAAGACAAAATACCATTCTTAATCAATCTCTGCACGTCCGCCTTCAGAGCAAAACAGTTCTCAAGGTTGTGCCCCGGCGACCCTTGATGATATTCACAAAACTGATCCGCCTTGTACCACGGAGAAGTACTATTTGGTGCGACAGGAGGAGGCTTTGTAGTTATGAGATTCTTTCTGATAAGAGCAGGGAACAATTCAGTATAAGTCATAGGAATGGCATCGAACTGCGGTTTCCTGGGTGAACGGTTCTGATTATTGAATGGATAAGCCTGTTGTCGAGGCTGCTGCTGAAATGGCCGTTGTTGAGTTGGTGGGGTTTGATGAGCTGGGGTCATCAAAGCTGGGCGGACAGCCGGAGTGACTGCCGCAACGTGAGAGTAACCTCTCCTAGGTCTACCTGGGAACAAAGCACTGACATCCTGCTCTTTTCTTTTCGGGAAAACACTTCCAAACTTCTTAGCACTGCTAGACGGACTTCCTTCTTTAACCAAACGCCCTTCACGAATCCCTTCCTCCAACCGCATGCCCATGCTTACCATTTCGGTGAAGTCACTGGGTGCGCTGGCTATCATTCTTTCATAGTAAAAGGAACCTAAAGTCTTCAAAAATATCTTCGTCATCTCTTTCTCCTCAAGAGGTGGATAGATTTGAGCAGCGATTTCACGCCACCTCTGGCCGTATTCCTTAAAAGATTCTCGGTCTCTCTGCGACATTGCCCGGAGTTGGTCCCTGTCCGGTACCATGTCAACGTTGTACTTGTACTGATGGACAAAGGCTTCGCTAAGATCGTTGAAGTTGCGGATCCGAATACTATCTAAACCCATATACCACTTTAGAGCAGCACCCGTCAAACTATCCTGAAAATAATGAATCAATAAGTCATGATCATCGGAATACGTAGACATCTTTCTCACGTACATTGTCAAATGGCTTCTAGGACACGAATCACCCTTATATCTTTCAAAGTCTGGTACTTTGAATTTCACTGGAATCTTGACATTCGGAACTAAACAAAGGTCATGCGTGTTCTTCCCAAACAAATCCTTCCCCTTTAATGCTCTAAGCTCTTTCTGCATTTCCTGGAACTGATCCTGAAATTCTTCCATTCTATCAAAGAGACCCAAACTTTCAGCAGGCTCGGCGGGATAAGTAGGTTCATTCAAGTATGGCACGGAGTGGACCACAGGAGCAACGGTTGTCATTACCGGTTGCGGAAAAGGTGTCACAGACGGAATTACTGGCGGCAAGGCAGTTGTCTCTGGCTGAGGAAGAGACAAAGCAGGTTGAAATAAAGGTTGTACGGCAGGCTGATACCCCTCTGGCACAAAGTTGTAAGGCATTCCCCACGGAAAACCTTTCGGAATCTGATGCTGAAGCGGAGAGTTGATTTGAGTCACGGAGGTAGGAACGGTGACAATCTCGGAAACCACTGGAGTTGAGGTCTGAATCTCGGCAGCTGTAGTTGATGGCTGATTCTGAACAGCCACCAAACTTTCCACTAACGCAGTTAACTTTTCCATCTCGACACGAAGTGTAGCAACTTCCCCACGAAGCTCATGATTTTCCTGTTCCAGATCTTCCATTTTCCTCTGACGATTGGCTCGAGTGTCGTATCGGTGAGACAGCTTGACAACCTTTGGAGTGGAAAAAGAACAAGGATAAGACTCTAGAAAACATGTGAAGTGAAATGTTGAATGATGCATGATGTGCGATGCAAATGATGGTCCATTTTTGAAAAAGTTTTCAAGGAACTTTAATAATTTTGCATACATCAATGGTAAAGGAAGAAAGAAACCACTCACATGGATGTTGTTTGGCTTATCTCTCATCGGGTACCCAAACTGACGGCGCGCGAGAACAGGGTTATAGTTGATTCCACCTCTCGTACCGAGAAGAGGCACGTTAGGAAAAGCACCACAGCTATCGATGATCTTCACGTCGTAGTAAACTCGATTATACCAGTCAATGTCGAAATGAGTGAGAGCCATGATCTTTGGCGCCCAACGCGGTTCCTTCTCGAGATCCCAGAAAACATCAGACCCAGGTAGATGAGAAACATACCACTGATACAGCAACGATGTACAACAAATAATCATCCCTCCCTGATAAGAGTTTCGTAGATGGATGGAGTAGTAGGTATCTCCTAGCAGCGTAGGGACCAGATTTCCAATCAAGAAAATTCTAATGGCGTTGATATCCACAAACTTATCAACGTTAGGGAACAAGAATAGACCATAGGCGAGTAAAGCAAACACGTCTTCGAAGGCAACAGTATCCTTTATCTCAGCAAAATGACGAGCTTTCTTCAACAAAAACTGCGCAGATAAACCCCAGATTCCCCCTTTCGTAGTCATGTTCTCCTCTATCTCTGACTTCTTCAAGTGGGTGATGGTTGCTATCTCGTGAGATTTGGGCTCCTCTTCTAATCCAGAAAAAGGAACGCAGTCGGTGATCGGCAAACCAAGTATGTAGGAATACTCTTCTAAAGTGGGCATCAACTGGTAATCCAGAAAGGTGAAACATCAGTACAAAGGATCGTAGAATTGAACCAACGTGTTGAGGATGCCTTCCTTCATCTTGCGCTTCATGAGAGGTATAATAGACCCATACTTCTTCTGAAAATCCGTCGGGTTCTCGATCTTCGGAATCAAACTCTTCAGCTCTTCGATCTCGGGCTCCTTAAAACTAAAGCTTCGAGTGTTTCTCCTTCCAAGTTCCATAATAACCTGAGATGTCTGCAAAAATCATTCCGAAGTTCCTTGAAAAACAAGTTTTTTACAAAGATGTTGATGAATGCATGGATGAATGATAATGCAACAGTCACACACAGGCTTGCAAACATGGGGTTCAAAGGTTCAATGTTCAGCATGGAGTCAAGGGTAAAGCCCACCCAAAGGTATGTACTAATGGTTCAATCACACCTGTAAGACAAGGTTCTAAGAGTTCCCAGAGTCTACATTCCTCCTTCGGATATTACCAACGTCTTGATTACTCAATAATTAGCAATATTCTCAAGAGAAACTCGTCCAAGCGTAGCATCGCGTAACAACTATATCCGAATTACTCCGTTATAGTCTCCGCGCTACACCTAAAAAAGACAAGATGGGTTAGGGTTCTATGGTCCTCAACTTCTCGGGCTCCTAGGTCGAAAATAATAATGTCTTCCCGATTACTCGGTAAACAAATATTAAGTTCAAGAGGGCCTTCCATTGAGTGGGGGATCTCATGCCTCCTTCTTCGGGATTACTCCCTCAAAGTTAACATGACTATACCGCCCGTCCTATTCCTTAAGTGTTACTTAATCCGGGCATAGGATTCGTCCTTTGCAAAAAACCCAAACACCCCAATTTAAACACATAATCAAGCAAATCAAATAATAATAAAACAGATAAAACAAATTAGGCTCAACCCACTTAGGGATGGACCAGCAAGAGGTCAATCTTTCCCCAGTAGAGTCGCCAATTCTGTAGCGATAAAAAATGTAGCGGGGTAAATCAGAGATCGAATTATTGATTAATTCGTCTCACAAAAGCAAGAGTCGCCACCGTGCTTTATTATTTCCAAGGGAAAAGGGAAAAGGGCGAAATAAAACCCTAAATATGCAATGTAAATAAAACTCTTAAAAGTAATAAAAATACAAGGCGTTTTTGAAAAGAGATCTATGGTTCGGGGGTTGGTTATACAATGGGAAGGTATTAGCACCCAATGCATCTATAGTACTCTATAGGAACCTTTTGAAATATCTGTTTAGTAAAATCACTCGTTTGATTAAAAAATGAATTGTTTCGGCCGAAAAGGGGTACAGACGGTTTTTTTGAAGATACGACGACCTAACGTCGAAGTTTTTGCTTAAAGGGTATAAGTTTTGAAAAGATTGAATACTTGAAGGAAAATTATCCTAAGTTTTAATGAAATGCGAATGTTCGCGCGATTGGATTTGAGGACATGAAGTCAACAAATTTATCGTTTTTCCCTTGGATTTAAACGTAAACGAAATGAACAAGTAGATATGAAATAATTAAACAGACAATTGAGCGGATAATGATTAAATAGCTGCAGTTAAATAAATGACCAAATGGTGTAAATATGCATTTTCAGATTTTTTGTTTAATATATGAAAAGAAGAATGTTTTAATTGTTTTTTCATTTATTACACATTTTTCTAATATGGATAAAAGCAAGAGGATTGATTAAAAGAAATAAAATGCTTTAATTCTTAAATGTTCTTTTTTAGTTTTCTATTATTAATAAAAAAAGTATTTATTATTTTTTAGAGTTATTAAATAATTAAGCTAAGTTAGGACTTAAAAATTATTAATTTAAACCTAATTAAAAGGGGATATTTAAAATTATTAACTCAAACCTAAAGTTTAAACTTAATAAAAAAAAAGTCCAATTTATTTAAAGATGTTTTGATTGAATTATCTCTACTTAACTAAACTTATAGTTGAAACTAAACTAAATAAATTCTAAATGGGCTAAAGAAATCAAATAAAATGAAAATGGATCAAAATTAAAAGGAAGTAAAAATAAAAAAAACAAAGTGGGCTAGAGGATTTGAGAGAGTCCAAATCTGATTAAGAAGAAGGCAGAAACGGGGGTGTACAGACAATTTCGTTGGGCTTAAGACAGGAAGCGGGCCCGGGTCCAAACAATGTTTCAATTTTGTTTTAGGGTTAACACTGATTTGTTTAGTTGAATGGGATTAGGTTAAGGTCTTGGCCGAAACGGCGCTCACCTCGTATCGTCTTCTTTGCGCTCTTCTTCGCTTGAGTTTCTGAAATCGCCCTCTGTCTATGGCCACCAGTGACCTCGATCTCCTTCTTCCCTCCAGCAAAGCGTTAAGGGGATGACGGATTCGGTAAGCTTATGCTTTTTATTCGCTTAGGGCTTGTTTTATTTGCATGTGTTGATTTTGATTGTGTTTTGATGCTGAGTTGTTTTATTATGTTATTATTTGAGGAATTTGAGCGGGAAAAAAAAGAGTGCGAAATTGCTACCTGGAGAAGGAGGAAGGAGATTGGGGGCGAGCTAGGAGGCCGGGGCGTGGAAGGCTTGGCGTGATGCTTGCTTAAGCTACCTGGTACTCTATTTATCCTTCTTATCTTCTTCTGTTACCCTTGCTACTTGCTACTGTATGCTTGGGTTGCCTTCGAAAACTTTTTCTATCTTCTTCTCTTACTACTGCTATGGTATGCTTTGAACGTTTATGTTGCCTTGAACAGTTGTGTTGCCTTGATGCTATTGTTGAAATGTTGTTTTTGACTAGCTTCTTTTTCTTCTCTTTCTGACTTCTGTATGCTTTTGCTTTTTTTTGGCCAATGATGAATGTATTGAGGCCTTACTGGTGTGCTTGGGTTTGGAAATTGGTTTAGGCCCTATGCAGGTTTTACTGGTTTTTATGCTATGATGTCTTGGTTTGGACAGTAGGCATTTTTGTGGTATTGGCTTAATGGCTCAAACAAGTTAATGATTTAGAAACGGTTTGTATGGTTTAAGCCATACTGGTTCTGATATGGTTTTGGTTTCGGTAATGCAGTAACAAGTTTAGGTAAATGCAGGTTGTATTGGTTTTTAGGCCATGGTGTGTGATGGTTTGGAAAATGGTTTTAGCAGTAGGAATGGTTTTGGTTCTACTGGTTTTGTGCAGTAGATGAGGGTTTGAAATGGTTAATGGTTTTGTTGGAGATAGCAGGTTTGTGGTTTTAGACCATATGGTTCATGTTACTATGGTTTTACAACAGGTGGGAGGCCTTTTTGCTTTGAGAATTCTTGTATATGTTTGACAGTTTTGGTTTTTAGGCTTGATGAACAGGTTGTCTTTTTCTGAAGTGGTTTGTGTTGTATATATCAGTTGGTCTTTCTGGCCTCTGAGGTCTTGGACGATTTAGGTTTTGAGTATATTTAAATATATTTCTTGATATCCCTGCACATCTGCTTCATCCAATTTTGTTTCTATTCTTCTTTCATGCTTTCTTTTCTTAATGCATTACTGCTGTTCTGTTTTTACCCCTTTCTGCCTAAGGCCAAAACCTGTAAAAACCAACTCTCTTCTCTCTTCTCTCTCTCAGTACATTTGATACATCAAAATGATATACTGTATTTTCTTGTTCTGAAAAGGCATAGGCTGGAACATGATGAAAAATGGAATACATATTGCTTGCAAAATGGTTTTTTAGACTGCACATTTCTTTTGACTTCCAATGCAACAGTGGAGCCTATTTGTTTTGGCTTCTTCCTATGTTGCTGTAGGTTAACGTTGGCTTTGGTTTTGAAAGTGCATATGCTGTTGATTTTTTTTTGTATGCTATTTGACAAACATTTGAATTGATGCATATGCTGTTTGAAATATGCAGTGGAGTTTTTGAAAATGCAATTGATTTTAATTATGCAGTTTTTTGACAAAAAAATGAATTTGTGCATATTTAAATTTGTGCATTCATTTTGAAAATAAAAATTCCTCTCTTTTTTGTGAACCGGGAGAAATCCCGTGATTTGCAAAAAAGGGTAAACTGATTCCAGCCGTTGCTTTTAATGATGAACACTAAATAATTTTCTGCTTTTAATTATTTGTTCAATTCTAATTTTCTTTTAATCGTTTTGCAGGTAAAATCAAATGAGCAGACAAAAGGCATTGGATAGAAGATTTAGAATTAGAACACATTAGATTAGTTTTTATTTCATTTTAACTTTGTAAAATTATTATTGTAAATTCGTTGTAAATAAATACAGTATTTACACAATAATTATACAATTAGAAGAAAATGAATAAAATTCCAATATTTGCCAATTAATTCCTTCTTTCTCTCTAATTATTTATTTTATCGTTTATAATTCTTTAAATTGTATAATAATTGAAAATAAATTTCAATTACTTAAATTCAGAATAATAAACAAGCAAATAAATAAATATCATTGATCAATTAATAGTTTCAATTATTTAATTCATTATTCATAATTTTCTAAATTATAATAATTAAAAATAGAATTTCAATTATTTAACTTAGAATGATAAATAATTAAATAATCATTACTGACCAATTAATGAACTTTTTCAAATATTTATTATATTATTCATAAATCTTTAAATTATGTAATAACTTAAAATAAATTCCAATTACTTAAATTTAAGATAGTGAATAATAAATAAACACTGTCTGCACGATTAATATACCTCTTCTCTAATATTTATTTTTATTATCTATAAATCTTTAAATTATATAACAATTGAAAATAAATTCCAATTATTTAAATTTAAGATAATAGATAATTAATAAACATTGTTTTAGCATGAATCAATTAATAATTTAGTGTTCAAAATAAATAGCTCTCGGCCTGAAAAAAGTTATGAATTTTTAAAAATCAAAACGCTTGCAATGTAATGATGCAGATAGGAGATGATATCTTAGGTCAAAATTTGGGGTACAACACTACGCCAGTGAGAAGAAGGTTTTGGAGCTTACTCGCCGACTTCATGAGGAGGAAACTCTCAACACTTACATCGCACCAAAGAGGATGTGCAATGTCTTTTTACATTAAGAATTTTGTAATATTTTTCCCATGGGGTACTTATGTACTAACAATTTCTTCTTAATATGACGTGTGTTCCTTTTGTTTGCAACAAATTTGAATTTCTGAATCCTTGAATGCATTACATGAATAACATACCATTCATCATATGCATAAACAGGTCTTCACACTAGGTTTCCTTATTTTTCTGCTGTTTATTTCAGCAAGATGGATTTGGAGCAGACGGTTAAGGATCTGCAAGCACAAAATTCTCAATTCCAGCAACTCCTCATGACCTTAGCAAAGGGTCAAGAGGACCTCAAAGTAATGTTGGAGAAGAATAAAGAGAAAAAGAAGAAGAGGCACGGAGTATCCA
Source organism: Vicia faba (assembly GCA_948472305.1). Lineage (NCBI taxonomy): Eukaryota > Viridiplantae > Streptophyta > Magnoliopsida > Fabales > Fabaceae > Vicia > Vicia faba. The sequence goes on from OX451736.1 coordinate 1,795,766,314, forward strand.
CTTTTGGAAGAAGGTTTGAAAGCAATGCTAGAAAAGTTCTTGAGTTCCCCTCAACATATGATGAAGGGACTGGTAAAGGAAAAGGGGTTGCGGTACCGTCTGAATCTGAAGTTGAAGAGGAGGAAGAGGAAGAAGACAAAGATTACTCCGAACAACAATATCCCCCAGCGGATGATAAATATAAGAATCTTGAGGATAGATTGGCAGCCATGGAGTTGCAGAGGGTACCTGGTTTAGATTTTGAAGAACTAGGGTTGGTCGCTGGGATTGTCATCCCTCCCAAATTAAAAGTAACAACATTTTCTAAGTATGACGGTCTGTCGTGTCCAAAGATGCATCTGAGATCATATGTCAGAAAGATCCAACCCCACTCATCTGATAAAGACCTCTGGGTACACTTTTTCCAAGACAGTTTGTCAGGCACACAATTGGACTGGTTCTATCAACTCGAGAGATCAGAGGTTCATAATTGGGAAGACTTAGCTGCTGCATTTTACCGTCAATACCAATATAATGCTGATTTGGCGCCCACTCGTGCTCAGTTACAAAGTATGGCGATGGCTTCCAATGAAGGATTTAAAGAGTATTCCCAGAAGTGGCGTGATCTGGCTGGAAGGGTGCAGCCACCTTTATTGGACAGGGAATTAGTTGACATGTTTTTGGGGACCCTGTCTGGCCCTTTCTTCAATCATTTAATCGGGAGTTCTTCTGCAGGATTTACTGAGCTAATTTTGACCAGCGAAAGGGTCGAGGCCGGTATTAAAAGTGGTAAGATTCAGAAAGATACCTCTGTGTCCACTGCTGTTAAGAAAGCCTTCCCGGCTAAGAAGGAAGCCTCTGTTGTTTACTCTCAGAAAAGTCAGGGAAGAATCGAGCGTCGGCCAACTGTAGGGGCTGTGATGACTCAAAACTCTTCAAATGATCAACCTCGCGGCAATCAGTCAAGACCTAATCAACAACGGGTAGAAAGGCCACAACAGCAGTTCACCCGAATCAACATGACGCCAGCTCAAGTACTCCCTCATTTATCAACTAGTTTAAAGGAAGCGCCTAAGAACCCTAACACCTCCTCTCCATACTACCACTCCAATGCCAAGTGTGCCTACCACTCTGACAGTGTTGGGCATAATACGAATAATTGTTGGGAGCTTAAGAACAAAATCCAGGACGTGATTGACTCCAAAGAAGTAGAATTTGATGCTCCTGAGAAGCCCAATGTGATATCTGCTCCGATGCCCAAGCATGGCCATAATGTTCATGCCGTTATGGAAGACCTTCATGTTACTGATGTTGCTGATCTTTTGACTCCGTTACTAGTGATTAAAGAGAATTTGATGAGAGCCGGGATATTCCCAGGTTGTGGGAAGGACTGTTACTTTTGTTTGAACGTGCAAGCTGATTGCCCAATGTTGAAATCAGGTGTCCACCGCCAGATGGATACCCAAGAGATACTCTTCCAAAAAAAACTTGTTGATACCTTCACTCCTGTTACTCCTGCTACTTTCGCTACTTCAACCAACGATATTGCAATCATAACCATTTCTGACGATCCTCCCAAGGCTTGCAAAAGGCCTGTCAGGATTACGCCGGACCCTAAATTTGTACCTTTAAAGATCACCATGCCGGGACCCGTCCCGTATCAATCTAGCAAAACGGTACCATGGAACTATGGAGGAGAAATCTTCTATCATGGTATCAAACAGATTGAAGCAGTCCAAGAGAATTCTGAAGAAGAAAACCCTGATATAGGGAACATCACGGGAGCAAGCAGCGGCCGGATCTTTTCTCCGGAGATTTCTCCCCCTCGAACAGTTTACGGACCCTCGAAAGCTTCTTCACCTATTAGGTCATCTGTGCAAGACCCGATAATTGAAGAATTGGATACTCCTGAAGTTAGACCATCTGTTGATACTACCGACAAGGGTAAGGGGATACTGGAAGAGCCTGTCAGGACGAAGGCTCATGCTGTGGTTATCCCCGAAACTACTCAGAAAGAAATGGATGAAATCTTGAAAATAATCAGAAAGAGTGACTACGACGTCGTGGAACAGCTAGGGCAGACCCCTTCTAAAATTTTAATGTTGGCTCTTCTACTCTGTTATGAGGCCCTTTCTAAGGCCCTGATCAAAATTTTGAAGGTGGCACACGTTCCCCAAGAAACTTCGGCTGACCAGTTTCAGGCATGCGTGGCCAGTCTTACTGCTGATAATGGCCTTGGCTTTTCCGATGCTGACTTGACTCCCAAAGGAAGGAAACACAACGACGCGCTACATGTCTCAGTTGAATGTAGGGGAACCACCCTCTCCCATGTCTTAGTTGATACTGGTTCTTCCTTGAATGTGTTGCCGAAGAAAGCTTTAGACCGTTTGGATTGCGAAGGATTGACCCTCAAACCTAGTAACATCGTTGTTAGGGCCTTTGATGGGTCCAAAAGAATGGTCCATGGAGAGGTTGACATTCTTATCAAAGTAGGCACAGAAGTTTTCAACTCCACCTTTTATGTGATGGACATCCGTCCGTCATATTCGTGTTTGTTAGGAAGACCGTGGATCCATTATGCCGGGGCAGTTACCTCCTCTTTGCACCAAATGCTGAAATATCCTGTTAAGGGTAAGATTATAACAGTGCACGGCGAGGAAGAGTACATGATAAGTCATCTCAATTCCTTCCGCTATGTGGAGTTGGATGGCGAGTTCATCGAAACGCCTTTCCAACATTTTGAGGAAGTTTCTCCTGAGGTAGCAGTTGCGAAGACAATGGTTGAAGTACATATCATTCCCAAGCATGTGCCTAGGATGGCATTTCTCAAGGACGCAGAGGCGGTGATCAAAGAAGGGAAGAGTACAGTATGGGGGCAATTACCTGATTTTCCCCATAAGACGGAGAAATTTGGACTAGGGTTTACAGCTACAGGACAGAAGGCTATGCGCCGTTCCAAGACTGGAGGGCCACCTGTAAGGATCACTCATCACAGAATTAATGTTGTAGAAGATGAAGATGAAGAGAACAACTTCGAAAATTGGATCTTTCCAACCGTCGAAGGGGGTCTAAGCAACTGGGAAGCAAAGGATTTTATTCCTATCACCTTTATCAACCAGTAATTTTATCTTTGAACAATTTCTTATTTCAGTCTGTAATAACTAAAACAATTTGTACACTATTTTCACCTCATGCCTTACCCGGGGCATGTAGGTCCATTTGTAAGGGCTTGATTTTCCTTATTATCATATGCCATGTTTTAATGAATCATTGGATGTCTTCATTTAAACTGTTGTGTTAATTTTCTTTCCTTTTGCATTTTTTGTTTGTTTAAGGATGTTTATCCCTTACACACACCCACGCTCACAAATGCAGGTACCCATCCACTCCGGATTCCATGGGTGACTATTCTGCTTTAGCCTTTGATAACTCTGAGGACTTGGTCAATCATGCTGAGTGTTGTACCCCAAAATTTTCCCCCCCATATTCTTCAAGATTTGTCAAGATCAATCTTCAAATGGATCAAGGGGTTGCACAGTCAAACATCCTCCTAAGCCAACTGAAATTAGGGTTTTGGTTCCTTCAATGAATTTGGGGTTTTCAATGGTTCAATCAAGTCTCATAGGCCTATACACATTGTCAAGCATCTACATGTCAAGTTTCAAGACTCACATCATCAAATTGCACAGTCAAAAGTCCCATTTGCTTCACAGTCAACTGCAGGGGCAAAATGGTCATTTTACAGTCAAAAGTCAGAATTTTTGGTCAACATTTTATTTTGAAGCCACAATCATCATTTGATCAAGTCTTGATCATGATTCCACAAGAATGGCTCAAAAATCATCAAAGATGCAAAAGTTACTATTTTTGGACACCTAAAAAGTCAACTGTAACTTGACCAGGGCATAACTTTTTCATGGTTCATCATAAAAATCCCATCCAATGCTCATTTTGAAGGGGATGACATTTCCTACAACTCATATTCACATTCCAAGTCCAATAAATGCTCTCACAAAAAGTTATCAATTTCTACATTATAGGTCAATTTCAAAAAGTCAACAAAAAGGCATTTTAAGTCAAAGACCATAACTTGAGATTGGTAAATCCAAATGACATGGGACCAAAGGAATTGGTTAGAGGACTTCAAGACCTTTCCAAAATGTCCAAGAACATGTTCATAGGATCAAAATTGAGCAAGATATGCATTGGAGAAGTTGGGAAATTTTTGGGAATTTGCAAAAGTCAACTTTGCCTAAAACACCTTGTTTTTGCTAATGGGCCTCAAATTCCTTCTTGAATCTTTGTCCAAGGCCTATGCACGACCCATAGAGCTTAAATTGATTTATTTTCTTATTTTTAATTAGTTAATTGAATTTTTTTATTGATTATTAATTCATTTAATTGATTTAATTATAGGAAAATGCCAAGATATGTTTTCAAATCTTTTGTGAAGCAAATAAGATCAGGGCAAGTTGGCAATTTCGTGCATCCATCAAAGAGGCAAAAAATATCCAATTTTGGCAAGGTTTCTCAATCAAAAAGATTGAAAAATATTTGATTGGAAATCAAAGATGCAAAACATTATTCCATGGATCTTTGACCTAGTTTGTACCCTAATTCCCTTCCAACATAAATACTGAAGCAAACCCTAAAGCCTTGGACGTGCAAGCTGCTGCAAAAACACCATTACCATATTGAAAAAAAGTCAAGAAATTTGAAAACTGAATTCAACCTTCCAGGCCAATTCAAAGCCCTTTCTTGATTCTAATAGCTTGCTGGGACATTCAGGAACGCATTGCAATCACAAACAAGCCTTAACACTCAAAGAATCACTCGCTTCAGTCACACGGTTTGCTTAATTTTTCTAGAATCGAAACTCAAGTTTTATGCATCATTAACATGATATAATTGTTGCTTTGCATTGCTATGACCTTTCTGAAGCTGATGGTATAGGTGAATTGAGTTATAGAGCCTTAAATCAAAAGACACCATTGGAGAAATCTAGGGTTTCGAAGCTTTGATTTTAGGGCTTTGCTGCACAAGTAAAATCAGGACCAATGATACCCATGGTTGAACTCAGAAGGACAAGACGAACTTAAACCAACCCTCGCGCCCTATTTATATAGCCTAGGGAGCTAGTCGCTATTTTTGGTCGTTTCACTTTGTGGGGGTTAAAAACCCCCGCTATCTGTTGTGTTTTGTTGCAGGAAAACGAAGAAGACGGTGAGCTGGCAATATGCTAGTGGGTCATTCAAATAAAATGGCGCGCGCGTGCTTTACAGTATAGGCGTTGGTTTTCACATATTATCATTGTCTATTATTATATTAACAAAGACAAGCGCTTGGCTCAGGGGATAATGACATGTTTAGCAACCATTGGGACCTGGGTTCGATTCCCAGGTCCCCCAAAACTCAATAATATTTTTCCTTATGCGTTCTTATGCAGGCTTCCAAATAGTGAACACCATAAACCTCACAAATCAGGGCGCCAAGTGTCTCAAAAGACAGATCCAAAGGCCAAAGGGTGCTCCACACCATGCTCCAAGTCAAAGCACGCCCTAGTCAATTCCCATAAGTCAACAAAGGCTTAAGCAAATGGGCCAGAAATTCTAACAAAAACCTCCTATGGGTCCAACACACCCCCCTGGTTTTCTTTCTATTTCTTTTTGCTTTCTTTTTATTTCCTTTTTATAATTATTAATTATTATTATTTAACTAACAAATAGCTATTTTAATAATTAATTCAGAAAACAAATATTTATAATATTTATTATTATGTATTAATTTCATTATTAATTTATTTTGTAAATAAAATACTAACAAATTAATTAGTTTAATTAGTTAATTTTAATCTTTTTTTCACAATAAATAAAATTAGCTTAGAACTAGGGTTTTGTTTACTAACTTTTTAATTCCTTTTGTTTTATTTTCATTAAAATATAAAAAACATAAAAAACATTTTTTTTCTTTAATTAATTAATTAATTAGCAAATTAGGTTTAATTTTCATTAAATTGCAAAAAAAGGACAAAACTTAATTCTTTTCTCAAAAAGGGTCAAAACCCTAAGGACGTCCCGATTAAATTTCTATTCGCGCATTATTATTTATTTTGATTATATTTACGTAATTGTTTCCAAGGATGTAATAGTCAATTAGGGTTTATTACTTTCTTTTACTTTCTGCATTTATTTTCCAAAACGGGTTATGTTTTTGGCGATGTATAGACCCGCGCCTTGTAATAGCGTAGATTCATATTTCCGCACTTTATTTTCCGCACTTTAACTGTTAATATGCATGCAAGACTTGGATGAAAATTAAAAACAACTCGTAGATCACCATGATACATGTACAAGATAATATAACATGAAAACAACGCACAAGCACATGCCACTCCTAGGGTACGCCTCACTCGTTGCCTCAAACGTGGTCGTCAAGTATAGGGTGTCTTAGAGGTCGCCCTCCTGTCTAAAGATCCAGTTGCCTCGAAACGGTTGCCTCGGATAAAAAGGATCTAGGACATTAGGGTTACTTTTAAGGTGTCCTACTATTGCTTCGGTGACCACACTGTCCCTTAATCAAATTGACCCGAATACCTCCAACGACGGTGCTACCTACTTCTCAATAGTGGGATAGCACTGTTTAAAGGACTCTTACACAGCCTAATTCCTTAGAGTAGGTAGATTTCTCATGGGTACTTGCTCTCTCAAACAAACAAAACAACTTTTCGCACTCACACTTTCTAAAAGCTTTCAAACAAATTTTTCATACACTCTTGAGGACAGATACAAGAGTTACTTAGAAATTTTTCAAACAAAACTTTTTTCAAAACCCACAAACACAAGAAAAGCAAACAATCTTTTGAAAACATAAGAGCAAGTACCTAAGAGCCCGTGGATAACCACAGATAGAAAGGGTGCTAACACCTTCCCTTTCTATAAATCTACCTCCCGAACCGAGAAACATTCTCAAAGAAGGAATTTTGCTGTGCTTTTGTCCTTTCCATGTTGGAGAACATAAAAGACGGTGGCGACTCTTGCTTACCGTGACATTTCGCGAACCAGCATTTCAAAACAGTCAGTTCTATTTCCACCGATCACAGAACTGGCGACTCTGTTGGGGACTTTTAAAGTGAGGTGTACGTTAGGATTAGACCACTCTTATGTTTTCAATTGCCTGTTTTGATTGCTTTAATATTGTGGGCCTGTTTTGGGAGTTTCATAGATCCTAACCCGGATATGGGGAATACCCTTTTAGGTAGCATAAGCTGTGAGGGACATGTCCGGCGTAGACCGACACGGGTGAAGCAGTGGCTACGTTGGTGTGACACCTTGGTCTTTACCGATATCCCTTGTGTTGCAACGAGGAGAATATGGGTCTTCTGAGGAGTCATTAAGCACCAACCGACCTTAGAACCTTAAATTGACCCAACTTGGCCATAGAATAGTGGCAGTATGCTACACTCATTGAGGCTAAACTCTCGCGATGGTTCTGGCTGCAAGAAAAGATTGCGAAGCTGGAGTTATGACCGATTGAGGGTAGTCAGTGATATTGAGATCCTATAGAACCCGGTTACTTTTGATAGGACAGGTTTTGAGCCCACCAACTTAAAGAGGGTAATACATAAACTCCATGCTAGCCTAAAATCTAAGGGCTCTTTGTGTGACTTGTGTGCCTTCAAACTTGACTACTTGCATGCTTGTTATCTGACACTTGAGTTTCTTGCAGGTTTTGTTTACAGTCCTTAATCTGGACTCATAACAGGGTTTACCTACATTACTCCATGCATAGCATAACATCATACCATCATATCATTGCATACATCCTGCATAAGGACTAACCCATTTCACGGATCTCAAGGGTATGTGATACAGGTCATGATGAATCAAAATGTCTAGCAAGGGGCAAAGGGGATTTATTTTCCCCTAGCCAAGGTTAATGACTCGAGTCAGGGGCTATGACCCACTCGATATGGTGAGCCTTGACTCTTGAAGAAGGACTCTCAATAATATGCAGTGCCTTCCATCAAGCTACAAAATTCAAATTCTAACAATTTTCTTGTTTACCCCGCGAGATCCTTGAAAACATTGCATGCATATCATACATATCATTGCATTACAGGTACCCTTTTTGACAGGTCACTTATCTTCTTTGCTGTTTATTTCAGCAATCATCATGAATCCTGAATCATCCAATGAACAAGCTATCAAGGCCCTCCAGGCCCAGAATGCCCAGTTCCAAGAGATGGTTATGAGCCTAGCCCAGGGTCAACAGGATTTGAAGACTCTGCTTCTGAAAGAGAAGAAAGGTTCAACCCTAGACGCAGATCTGGGAATGGATTACCGAATGAGGCTGAGCTGACTACTTCATCTGTGGGAAAAGACAGTCCCCAAGTGAGAAAGGTTCCTAGTCCCGTGGTCTCCGACAATGAGACGGATTTCAATGATGAACAGTACCCTCCTGCCGAAGACAGGTACAAACAGATGGAGGACCGGTTAAGCGCTATGGAGATACAAAAGATACCCGGTCTGGATTTCGAAGATCTAGGTTTATCCTCTGGGGTGGTGATCCCACACAAGTTCAAAGCACCTGCTTTTGCAAAGTACGACGGGGCTTCCTGTCCTAAGCTGCATCTCAGATCCTATGTAAGGAAGATCCAACTGTATACTGCAGACAAGAACTTATGGATCCATTTCTTCCAGGAAAGTCTTTCAGGGACTCAACTCGAATGGTTCTATCAGCTGGATGGAGCCAGTATTCGTAACTGGGAGGACTTGGCTACTGCATTCTACAAGCAGTATCAGTACAACTCCGACCTCGCTCCTACGCGTACCCAACTCCAGGGTATGTCACTAGGGACGGGTGAAGGATTCAAGGAATATGCGCAAAAGTGGATAGACCTTGCTGGAAGGGTGCAGCCACTTCTGACCGACCGTGAGCTCGTTGATATGTTCTTGGGGACCCTGTCTGGTCCTTTCTTCCACCATCTAATTGGGAATTCTTCTGCTGGGTTTACAGATTTGATCTTGACCAGGGAGAGGATTGAAGCTGGTATCAAGTCTGGAAAGATTCAAGAAGCTGCACCTTCTGATGCTCACAAAAAGCCTTACACTGGGAAGAAGGAGTCCAATGCTGTGCATGGTAAAAAGAGCCGTCATGATCAACATGTAGGGGCAACCCAGATCTCCAATCCTATGCCTGCTCAGCAAAGACAGGGACAGCAGCGTAAGGAGGTCGCACCCATGAGACAGTTCACTAAGATCAACATGTCACTGGATCAAGTGCTACAACAATTGTTGAAAGCAGGGCTGATTACCTTAAGGGCTCCTCTCCGGAATCCAAACACTTCTGCTCCTAACTATCATCCCAACGAAAGGTGCACATACCATTCTGATAGCCCGGGGCATACTACGGACAACTGTTGGGCTCTGAAAAACAAGGTCCAAGACATGATTGATGCTAAAGAAGTACAGTTTGAAGCACCAGAGACTCCAAACATAATCACTGCTCCTTTGCCAAATCATTGAAGGCTTTTGTTTATTTGAATTTTCGAGTTGTATTTTTATTTGCTTATACAAACAATTAATGTCATAGCAAGCTCTTTTATTCCATTAATGCATCGCATATGTCTGTTTGAATTAATCTATTCGTATTCATTATATTCAAAATTGCTTTCATTTTTTTGATGATTAACTCTCGGTTAATAATTCTAAGCCTCTTGAGGGAGGATGACGAAAACAATACCATAATCTACAGTATGCTTTTGAACAGACCCCGCTGATGAGGTACAGGCATTGTTTCAATTCCTAAACACTGGAGTTATAAGGAAGATAATCCCTCGTCAACCCCCTTTGAGCCAAAGAAGTCGGAGTTTTTCTTTTCGAAAATTAAAACCCTTACTTATAACCTGGGGCAGGGTAGTTTTCTCAGTTGATCCAAGTGCATAATGAACAGCATCAAAGGAGTCCTTCCGAGACAAAAGACAGTGATGGTTCCGAATAATCATAAAGACAGGCAGTCATTATCTCTCAAAAAAATAAAAACCCAATAAGTCAAAACCTATGAAGGAGACTTACAAAACTGGGGCATCCCGCTGACTGTAATCACAAAAGAAACAGTTCAGGCAAAAACAGGGATAATGAAATAAAAAAGAAAAGAGGTCCTATAAACCCTCAACAAAAAAAGGAAATGACTGCCTATTCAAAATAAACTGTCAATATCCGAACCATCATTGGAATATCAAAGCAAAGACTCAAACAAGGTCTAATGCATGATTAGTTGAGTTTAGGTTTGAAGAACATCACGAAGAGCGGGTGGGTACAAATACTTTGAGCCTTTATCCTTTGTTTCTTAAACCGTGAACCAGGCCACGTTATAACCCTCAAAAAGTCCTAGCTGAAGCATGGGTTGGTTCGAAAGCATACTGTTACCAAAGGTATCCTGACTCCTTAAGGCTTGCTGTGAAATACTGAGTTGACATCACATTTTTACAAAATTTGCTTGTTTTACTGAAAAATGCATTTTCAAAAAAAAAATTCAAAACAGACATAGGCTTTGCATCCTTGATATGATATTGTTTGCATATGATTATTTGTTCGAACATCAGAGAAATTCACACGAAGAATATCTAGTGAACAAAAGCACTTCCAATCAAGGGGCACGGCATGATCGTTGTCTATCATCTAGGGCAGTTAAGTCAAGATTCGGAGAATCTCTCAAAAAGCTAGCCAGCATGGGGCAAATCTCCATCTGGGTCACTTGGGGCATTGGACGATCAAAATGAAGATCTTCTGGTGGTATGGTAACACTGCACTACTAACAGGGGCACCTCCCTACATCATGAGAGCGTGGACATAGTCGAAAAAATACTACGCATAATCAAAGACCCGCTAGGTTGACACACCTAGGCAAAAATAAGGGCTTCCCGACGAATCAAAAGGGTTCGGGAAAAAATAAGGGATGAAAAATGAAAAAAAATCTGTACACCCGGCAAGTCGAAAACCTGAAAAGGCGGCTTAGGCAAAAATGGGTATCCCGGTGGACTGAAAACCTGAAAGGGCGGTCCAGGCAAAAATTAGGGATCAAAGCGTACGACTATGTCCCGGTATCTCGTCACTTGCCTACCAGAAGAAGATTTGTCAAATCGGAATTTATCAAGACCTCCACATGTACCTTCTCCCGCAGAAACTGGGGCAATAAGAATTGTCTAAGCGATCTGGCTGCTCTGTCCACCAAGGTACCAAGGTAGGTTCGGCTGAAGAACGTAACCAAGATACCTTCACTCCCCGCAGAGTAAGACAAGATTCAACAATACTCTCCCCAAGCAGAGTTGGTCTCCCATTAGCCCCAAAAGGCACAGTATCTCCAGCAAGTCAGCGATGCTCTCCCCAAGCAGAGTTAGCCTACTGTCAGCCTTAAAGAAGTTGGGCATCCCCAGAAGATCTCAATATTCTCCAGCAAAGTATACAGATATTTCTCAAACGAGCATTCCTGGCAGTCTTCATATTCCTCGACGGAAATATAAGATCGTTCCCCGGCGGAATACCAGACATCCAGTGGAGCCATTCCCCAGTGCAGTCCAAAGGTTTCCCCAGGAGAGTTGAATCATCCTCCCCAGTAGATTCTGGAAGCTTATCCCCAGTAGATTCTGGAAGCTTATCCCCAGTAGATTCTGGAAGCTTGTCCCCTGCAGAGTACATGCATCTCTCCCCGACCATATTCAAAGGTTATTCCCCACCAGAGCTTATAACTGGGTTATCCTCAGCTAATTGCCACGGAAAGATCGTCCTCGGCGAAGTTCTTCCTATCCCCCAGCGGAGTTCCTCAAAATTCCCCAACATAACTCATCAATGGAATCCTCAGCGGAGTTATCATCAAAACCTCAGCGAAGCATCTCTTCCCCACAGAGTATTTCCCCACAGAGTATTTCCCCGCAGAGTAATCTCTCCAACAAGTGTATCCCCCAACGGAGTCATCTTCTCCTACCGGTTTATTCTTGCAATCATCATCCCCAGCGGAAATGAAGAACTCTACTCTTCAGCATCAGCCCAGCATTCAACAAGTTCCCGGCATTCGTCAAGGATTTATTTTCCCAGACGAAAACACATTCATAAACATTTCACATTTTATACATCCTGCTTACATACATGATAAAGTGCATACGACACTATCTCATTTTTGAACATCATGACATCATGCATTTCATACATCATGACGTTGCATACAAATGATGTTTTGCCTTTTCAGGAAAAGGTAAATCCAAAGATGATTACTATCAACTGTCGCAGTTCCAGATTCGATACCTGTATCTAGCCAGGGCATATCTGTGAGCGATTGATTGTGGATTCGATCCCTGTATCCGGCCAGGGCATATCTACATTAAAGAGATTTCAGAGATAGCTTAGAAATGCTCCATGTTGTACCCCAAAATTTTCCCTCCCATATTCTTCAGAGTTTTACCAAGCATCACCTCAAATGGTTCAAAGTCTACTCAAAGGCTACACAGTCAATCACTCTCCTAAGCCAGTCAAACTAGGGTTTTGGTTCTTACAAGGAAGTTGAGGTTTTCAAGGGCTCAATCAAGTCCCATATGCTCATACACATTGTCAAGCACCTACATGTCAAGTTTCAAGGCTCACAAGGTCAAGTTACACAGTCAAAAGTCCCATTTGCTCAACAGTCAACTGTAGGGGCAAAATGGTCATTTGGCAGTCAAAAGTCAAAAATTTTGGTCAACATCTTGTTTTGAAGCCACAATCATCATTTGATCAAGTCTTGATCATTATTTCACAAGAATGGCTCTAAAATCATCAAGGTGTCAAAAGTTTCTATTTTTGGACAGCTGAAAAGTCAACTGTAACTTGACCAAGGCATAACTTCTTCATGGTTTATCAGAAAAATCCCATCCAATGCTCATCTTGAAGGGGAGGACATTTCCTACAACTCATCTTCACATTCCAAGTCCAAGAAATGCTCTCACAAAAAGTTATCAATTTCAACATTATAGGTCATTTTCAAAAGTCAACAAAAAGGGACTTTAAGTCAAAGACCATAACTTGAGATTGGTAAATCAAAATTACATGGGACCAAAGGCATTGGTTAGAGGACTTCAAGACCTTTCCAAAATGTCCAAGAACATGTTCATAGCTTCAAAATTGAGCAAGATATGCATTGTAGAAGTTGGGAAATTTTTGTGAAATGGCCAAAGTCAATTATCCTTGAAACTTCATTTTTGACAAAAGGGGCCCACTTTTTCCACTTGTTTCAGCTTGGCCATGCTTCCCACGTGTCCCAAAATTTATTTCAAGATTTAAAATTAATTTTTCCGTTTTTATTTAATTTTATTTGATTTAATTCATTTTAAATCTTTTAAAATCAAATGAAAATCAAAGAAATTAATGGAGGGATATATTTTGTGATGATTAGCTTTGATACACCTTAAAACACATTCCAAATTTGTGCAAGGGCCTATTCCAAGCAAGAATTCAAATTTGACACAAAAATGGAAAGTTGTTTCAATGGAGTTCATGGCATAATCTTGAACATAATTGCATAAGCTTAATGACCATTATTTGGATGGATACACATTACATTACTATATATACAAGCCTTTCCAACCTCATTCAAAAGAGGGTGTGTGCAGAAACGGCCAAGAGCAAAACCAAAAATTATTCAAAAAGTGAGAGTTCTAAAACATAGTTGCGAGCATCTTCAGATCAAAACAAGCACGTGGTTCTATTCCTTGCCACACCCTGAAGCTAAAGCAACCTTTGCCAAGTCCTGAGGCTCATACCGCGCTGTAAGTTCTTCCCAGGTCCCTTATAATTTCCATATTATTTTCTTCAACATTTTCCTGTGCAGATTCCAATATGAGGTGCATCATAATCCTCATAGATCCAACAAGCCAAGTGTCATTGGAGGCAGATCTAAGGGCCAAAGGTGCAGAATACCATACTCTGGAGTCAAGCGCGCTGCAAGCAATCAAGAAAAGTCAAACAGGGCCTCTTGCTAATGGGCCATAATTCTCAATTCAACACCTCCAAATTTCAGCCCACACCCCCTTGGTTTTACTTCTTTTTTCATTTTGTTTTGTTTTTCTATCATTTTAATTTCTAACCTTTTTTATTTTTATTATTATTAACAAATTAACTTAATAACATATTTTAATAAAATACAAAAAAAATAGAATTAACATTATTATTATTATTATTATTATTTTATTTTGTAAATAAATATTAACCAAAATAGTTTAATTAGGCAAATTTAATTCCTTTTCTAAAATAATTAAAATAAATCTAGAATTAGGTAAAAGTTAACTTTTAATTTTATTCCATTTCTTTTATTTCATAAAAACATAAAAACAAAAAAATATTTTCTTTTAATTAAATTAATTAATTAGTCATTAATTAGCTTTAATTTCACTTTAATTACAAAAGACCAAAAATCAATTTCTTTTCTAAAAAAAGGGTCAACACCCTTAGAACATTCCGATTTAATTTTTTATTTCGCGCACAGTTTATTATTATGTAATTGCTCCGGACATGTAATAGTAATCAGGACTTTTACTGTTTTTTTTACTTTCCGTACTCATTTACTAAAAAAACGGGTCTTTGTAATTTTTGGCGATGTATAGACATGCGCCTTGTAATAGCGTAGGATTTATATTTCCGCAATTTACTTTCTGCACCCCCTTAACTGCTAAACTTGCATGCAAGAATGTATGGTAAATAAAAACAACTCGAAGCTCACTAATTACAAAGATAAACATTAACTGAAAACAACACACAAATACACACACCACTTCTAGGGTACGCCTCACTTGTTGCCTTCGAAACGTGGTCGTCAAGTATAGGACGTCTTAGCGGTCCTTATGTCCATGATCCAGTTGCCTCGAAACAGTTGCCTCGAAACAGTTTCCTCGGAACAGTTGCCTCGAAATGGTTGCCTCGGATTTAAAAAGGATCAAGGACATAAGGGTAGCCTCTAAGGTGTCTTACCTTTGCTTCGGTGACCACACTGTCCCTACAATCGAATTGACCCGAACACCTCCAATGGTGGTGCTACCTACCTCTCAATGGTGGGATGGCACTACCTAAAGGACACTTACACAGCTTAATTCCTTAGGGTAGGTAGATGACTCATAGATACTTGCTCTTTTCAAAAACAAACAAAATACTTTTCACACCTTACACTTTCAAAAGCTTTCAAAACAAATTTTTCAAACACTCTTGAGGACAGATACAAGAGTTATTCAGAAATCTTTCAAAGAAACTTTTTCAAACCCACTCACATTTGAAAAGCAAACAAATCATTTTGAAAACATAAGAGCAAGTACCTAAGAGCCCATGGATAACCATGGATAGAAAGGGTGCTAGCACCTTCCCTTTCTATAAATCTACCTCCCGAACCGAGAAACATTCTCATAAGGAATTTTGCTGTGCTTTTGTCCTTTCCATGTTGGAGAAAATAAAAGACGGTGGCGACTCTTGCTTCCGCGACATTTCGCGAACCAGCTTAAAAAACAGTCAGTTCTAAATCCACCGATCACCAGAACTGGCGACTCTGCTGGGGAGACTTAAAAGTGAGGTGTACCTTAGGATAGCTCATACTTGTGTTTTCAATTGCTTTGTTTTGTTTGCTTTATTATTGTGGGCACTGTCTTGGGAGTTCTATAGATCCTAACCCGGATCTGGGGGATACCTTCTTAGAAAGTAGCAACAAGGCTGTGAGGGAACTGTGCGGGGTATACCGACATGGTTGAAGCAGTCTGCTACGTTGATGTGGCACTTTGGTGAGTACCGGTAACCCTTGAGTCTAGTCAAGGAGAGTACGGGGCCGCCGCATGGTGTCGTGAAGCATCAACTGACCTTAGGAACCTTAATTGAACCATCTTGGCCTCTTTAGGGGTAGTGAGATAACTGACTTTGGTGCAGTCCGAAGTTGGTTGATACTCGATACTACACTCATTGAGGGTTGTTTTCTTGGAATATTTTGATCGCCAGTTCAGTGGCTAAATCGAAACGATGAACACAGAAAACAATCCAATGATATTGAGCTCCTTAGAACCCGGTTACTTTTGATAGGACAGGTCTGAGCCCACCAACTTCAAGAGGGTAGTACCCCAAACTTCATGCTGGCCTAAACTCTAAGGGCTCTTTGTGTGACTTGTGTGCCTTCAAAACTTGACCACTTGCATACTTGTTATCTGACACTTGAGTTTCTTGCAGGTTTTGTTTACAGTCCTTAATCTGGACTCATAACAGGGTTTACCTACATTACTCCACAACATAACATCATACCATCATACCATTGCATACATCCTACATAAGGACTAATCCATTTCAAGGATCTCAAGGGCTTGTGATGCAGGTCATGATGAATCAAATGCCTAGCAAGGGGGAAAGGGGATTTATTTTCCTCTAGCCAAGGTTAACAGCTTGAGTCAGGGGCTATGACCCACTCGATATGGTGAGCCTTGACTCTTGAAGAAGGACTCTCAACAATATGCAGTTCCTTCAATCAAGCCACCGGATTCAAATTCTAACAAGCTTCTTTGTTTATCCCGCGAGGTCCTTGAAAACATTGCATGCATATCATACATATCATTGCATTACAGGTACACTTTGTTGGTGTAAGCCCTAGAGGCCAATACTTATGGTACTTGTATCGAATTATTTATTAATAATAAAAGGCATTTCTTTATTATGTTTGCTTTCCAAAATAATAAAGTCCCTAGAATGGTTTATTTGTTTAATGAAATGTTAAGTGTGACTTAATCATGAGATCCCATTAAACATAAGAAACTATTCTTAAAGTATCAGTAGTCAAGCTTTAATGTGAAGTGGGATAACATTAAAGCATTAAGATTATTATGAAGATAGATTGATGATCACATCTCATGGATCATAGATAAGGAGTTATCAAGTCTTGACATAGGTATGAATATTAGGAGTAATATTTATACTGGATTGACCCGTTATGAGAATACTACATAGAATGTTATGCAAAGTGTCATAAGTTATTCTCATGATGATAATGGTGTATACCACCCTTCGACCTGAAACCACTATGGACCCTAGATGTAGAGTCAAGTACTTTATTGCTGATCAAACGTCATCCGTAACTGGATGACTATAAAGATGGTTGATGGGTACTTCACAAAGCATGCTAAGGGACATGAGTGACCTAGATGGAATTTGCTCATCCTGCATAACAGGATAAATGTCTAAGGGCCCAATATTGAACTGGACAAGGGTGACACAGTGTATGCCTTGTGTTCAATATAGACATGAGGGCAAAAGGGTAATTGTACAACACAAATATTATCACGGAAAAGGTTTGGTCAGATCACATGACATTTTTGTGACTTGGGTAACAGTGATGTGTTGCTAGATACCGCTCACTGTTTATTATATTAAATGTGTGATTTAATATAATTGCCAACGTCGCAAAAACCTACAGGGTCACACACATAAGAACAGGTTGATGAGAGATAGAATAAATAAGGAACACCGTAAGGTACGGTGCACTTAAGTGTAATACGGAAAGTGGTAAGGTACCACGTGGATAAGTGATATATGGTACATCATAAGGTATGATGTCCATAAGCTTAATTGGGCTTTTAGCTTATAGCCTTAATTGGGCTTTTAGCTTGTAGCCCACACGAGTGATTCTATAAATAGATCCCTTGTGATGAAGCAATTTCACTTGATGCATTTTCGTTTTTGACTCTTTCTCTCACTCAAGGTTTCCGTTCGTGATCAGCTAGCACTGTGACCGGAAGCGATCTGTTCGTGTGGACTGAGTAGAGGCGTTGTTCTTCATCAACGCTCGTGATCACAACATCAAAGTTCTGAATCGCCACAAGAGGTAAATGTTTCTATCACTGTTCATGCTCATTCGTAAGGATCGCTAAAGGAAAAAATTTTATATTCCGCTGCGTTTTGTTCACAATTTTCCTTCAGTGGTATCAGAGCCACTTACGAAACCATGGATCTGATAGTTGTTTATGTTCTATATTTTCTGTTTTGATTCGATTAAAACCAGAATGAATTGAATAATAAACGATTAATTAAATTTGGCATCTGTTGTGTACGATTTGGATGATTGATGTTTACTATGCTTCGGAATCCGACATTAGTATGGTGAAGCAGCGATACATCGATCGTCCATAGGTTACACAAATAAGATCGATCACTTTTATATATGATATAAGTAAATCTGATGCAACGATGGTATATGTGATATACTGTTTCTGTTTCGTTCATTCAAACACTTGATGATTGTTATTCCTTTGACCGATCACTGTTCATATGCTTCGGAATCCGACATTAGTATGGTGAAGCAATGGCATGTGATTAATCATACTGAATTATCAATCGAGATGTGTTTGACAGCATGAAACTGTTGCATTAGGGTTCATGACGGCACAAGGGTTGTGTTGTTGCAGAGTTATGCGATTAGGGTTGTGAATGCACAAGAGTTGTACGAAAATGACGCTGATTTCAAATGAATTGTTCATTAAAATTTTGCGTCGGGGCGCTGCCCCTGACAACCCCGCAAAGGGGCGCTGCCCCCTTGACCCCCGTCCGCTGACCGGGCAGCGGAACCCCCGGCTAACTTTGCGTAGTGTGATCAATCATCGAAATTTAATTTGCCTTTTTTTTAATTAACAAAATTTAAACTAATAATAAAAGTGTGTTTATTATTATTGTCTTGTGGTGATCAGTTATGGCCTTAGGTTTTTCCTTTATTTTGTTTTGGGATTGTAAAATACGGCCTGCGTGTCGTGCCTCTCTCTAAAATTCTTGATGTAACTTCTTTTCTCATCTCACTCCCTCGTATGTAAAACGAGTTTCTTTTATGTAATGTAATGTTATGAAGAAAGAGAAGAATACAATATCAAAGGAGGATAACCTTGGAGATCTTGCTTGGAGAAGTTTAGATCGTTATTAGGTTAGCTTAGGTTCTCTCATTGGCTTGGGAGAACAATTGCGCTAGGGGCCATAACTGTATCCTTTTATGTATATTGATGCATGTGTTTGTATGTTGATGCATGAGAGAGACGAATTGCATGTTAAGCCGGTGAGATCAAACTAATAACAAAATCCCTCAAGTTAAATATTAAGTTCATGCTTTCCAAGTTTTAGCACTCATCAAGACTAGTATCGAACAATGTAGGTTTCGCCTACGCGAGGTGCATGTTCTATATTAGTAAGGTGCGATGGGATAATTGTAATATCCAACTGCTAAAACAATGGGTCAAACTTAACTAAACACATTATAATAAGATTATACATGTTTAGAAGCAAGAGTTGGGAATGATTCATATGATGAATTAGAATAAGGAGTTATTCACCCAACTGAAAATATTCGAGAGTTGTATGAGATACAATTGGAAGGAGTTCCTACCTAAATAACCTAGTTTTGTGTAATCAGCCTAACGCTGACTTAGAACAAAGTGAAATGTGGATCTCGACCCACTAGAAAGTCTTCCAACGGGATTTTCCGAATCAAATGATGAGGGTCATTTGGTTTGAGTAAAATAGTGGGAGCATATTTGATTAAAGGCCTAATTAAATATGTTGTTTTAATGATACTTATATTTTCATTTTTTTTGTAGATTACCATGACAACAAACAACCATATTTTGCGATCAATCCTAGATAAGGAAAAATTGTCTGGGACAAATTTCCTGGATTGGCACCGAAATTTGAGGATTGTCCTCAAGCACGATAAGAAGCTGTATGTCTTGGAGACACCTGTTCCTGAACAGGAACCGCCTAGTTCGGCACCTAAGGCAGAAAGAGATGCTTATAAGAAGCATCTTGATGATGCTAACGAAGCCGCTTGTCTCATGCTAGCTACTATGAACTCGGAGTTGCAAAAGCAACACGAGAACATGTCAGCGTTCGATATGATCGGACATCTGAAAATGCTCTATCAAGAGCAGGCAAGAAATGAGAGGTTTCAGGTTTCAAAGGCCCTTTTTAACAGCAAGTTATCTGAGGGAAACCTTGTAGGTCCCCATGTACTCAAAATGATTGGGTATGTGGAGAACCTTGAAAGGTTAGGGTTTCCGCTTGGAAAGGAACTTGCAACTGATTTTATCTTGCAATCGTTGCCAGATAGCTTTAATCAGTTTGTCATGAATTTCAACATGAATGACATGGATAAGAGTCTTCCAGAATTGCTAAGCATGTTGAAAACTGCTGAGCAGAATATGAAGACAAAAGGGAAGTCCATTCTGATGGTCAGTAATGGAAAGAAGATGAACAAGAGGCCTACCAAGCAGGTTGGTAAAGGGAAAGGCAAGGAAGTTTCCAAGCCTAAACCTACTGTTCCTGCTTTGAAGCCTAGTGGAGGCATAGCAAAGGAGGGCACTTGCTTCCATTGCGGTAAGACCGGACATTGGAAGAGAAACTTCCCAAAGTACCTGGAAGATAAGAACAATGGAGTAGGGACTTCAAATTCAGGTATTTTTGTTATTGAAATTAATTTATCTACTTCTGCATCATGGGTATTAGATACTGGATGCGGTTCTCACATTTGTACTAATGTGCAGGTGCTCAAAAGGAGTAGAGATTTGGCAAAAGGTGAAGTTGACCTACGAGTTGGAAATGGAGCAAAGGTTGCTGCTTTAGCCGTAGGAACTTATGTTTTGACTTTACCTAGTGGTTTAATAATTCAGTTAGAGAACTGTTATTATGTACCTGCAATTAGTAGGAATATTATTTCCGTTTCTTGTTTGGACAAGTTTGGTTTTTCATTTATAATAAAGAACAATTGTTGCTCTATTTATTTGAATGATATATTCTATGCTTCTGCACAAATGAACAATGGACTATATGTCCTTGATCTTGAAATGCCAATTTATAACATTAATACTAAAAGGATTAAACCTAATGAGTTAAATCCAAGCTACCTTTGGCACTGTCGCTTAGGCCACATAAATGAGAAACGCATTTCCAAACTCCATAAAGATGGACTCTTGGACTCTTTTGATTATGAATCATATGAGACATGCAGATCTTGTTTAATTGGAAAGATGACAAAGTCCCCATTCACAGGAAAAGGTGAAAGGGCTAATGATCTTTTGGCCCTCATACATACTGATGTATGTGGACCACTGAACATACCAGCCAGAGGAGGTTTTCAATACTTCATCACATTTACTGATGATTTCAGTAGATATGGTTATGTGTATTTAATGAAACACAAATCTGAAACCTTTGAAAAATTCAAGGAATTCAATAATGAAGTACAAAACCAACTAGGTAAGAATATTAAAGTTCTTCGATCAGATCGAGGCGGTGAATATTTAAGCCTAGAGTTTGATGACCATCTAAAGGAATGTGGGATTTTATCCCAACTTACTCCTCCCGGAACACCACAATGGAATGGTGTATATGAGAGAAGAAATCGGACCTTGTTAGACATGGTCCGATCCATGATGAGTCACGCCGATCTTCCGAACTCCTTTTGGGGACATGCACTATTGACTGCAGCTTACACACTTAACCGAGTTCCATCCAAAAAGGTTGAGAAGACACCATATGAGATATGGAGTGGTAAGAAACCACATATGTCTTACATGAAGATTTGGGGTTGCGAAGTTTATGTGAAACGACAAATTTCAACTAAGCTTGAGCCCAAATCTGACAAATGCTTATTTGTTGGGTATCCTAAAGAAACAAGAGGGTATTACTTCTACAATCCTTCTGAGGGCAAAGTGTTTGTCGCTCGAACTGGAGTTTTTCTGGAAAAGGATTTTATTTCCAAAAGAATCAGTGGGAGGAAAATAGAGCTTGAAGAAATTCAAGAACCACAAAGCATTGATACACCTATGAAGGAATTAGAGCAGGAAACACAAGTAGTTGTGGAAGAGCAACCTGCTCAAGTAGAACAAGACCAGCGTAGGTCAAGCAGGATACGTCAACAACCTAAGAGATATGGATATCTCATAAGTGATCGGGGTGATGTATTACTCATGGATCAAGATGAGCCTGTGACCTACCAAGAGGCCATAATTGGTCCTGAGTCCGAGAAGTGGCTAGAAGCCATGAAATCTGAAATGGATTCCATGTACACAAACCAGGTTTGGACCTTGGTAGAGCCTCCTATAGGAGTTAACCCTATAGGATGCAAGTGGGTCTTCAAAAAGAAGACTGACATGGATGGTAAGGTACATACCTATAAGGCAAGACTGGTTGCAAAAGGCTATAAACAAATTCATGGGGTTGACTATGATGAAACCTTTTCACCAGTTGCAATGCTTAAATCTGTTCGGATTTTACTTGCTATCGCTGCATATCATGATTATGAAATATGGCAGATGGATGTCAAAACTGCTTTCCTTAATGGGAATCTTCTTGAGGATGTGTACATGACACAACCTGAAGGATTTGACATACCAGAGGAAGCCCAAAAGATATGTAAGTTACAGCGATCAATTTATGGATTGAAGCAAGCTTCCAGAAGCTGGAATCTTCGTTTTGATGAAACAGTAAAACAATATGGATTCATCAAGAATGAAGATGAGCCTTGTGTCTACAAGAAGGTTAGTGGGAGCATGATCGTATTCCTGGTATTATATGTAGATGACATATTACTCATTGGAAACGATGTCCCTACCTTGCAACAAGTGAAGACTTGGTTAGGGAAATGCTTTTCAATGAAGGACCTAGGTGAAGCAGCCTATATATTAGGAATCAGGATCTATAGAGATAGGTCACAAAAACTGCTTGGCCTAAGTCAGAGTACATACATAGAAAAAGTGTTGAGACGCTTTAATATGCATGATTCCAAGAAAGGATTCATACCTATGCAACATGGCATGTGTCTGTCAAAAACACAATCCCCTTCAAGTAAGGAAGAAAGGGATCGCATGGATAAGATTCCATATGCATCTGCAATAGGATCTATCATGTATGCCATGCTATGTACTCGACCAGATGTCTCGTATTCTTTAAGTGCAACGAGTAGGTACCAGTCTAATCCCGGTGATGCTCATTGGGTAGCTGTCAAGAATATCCTTAAGTACTTGAGAAGGACTAAGGATTCATTCTTGATATATGGAGGTCAGGAAGAGCTTGCTGTAATTGGATACACCGATGCTAGCTTCCAGACAGATAAGGATGACTTTAGATCGCAATCTGGTTATGTGTTTTGTTTAAATGGTGGCGCTGTGAGCTGGAAAAGTTCAAAGCAAGATACAGTTGCTGATTCTACAACCGAGGCTGAGTATATTGCTGCCTCAACTGCAGCAAAGGAAGCTGTTTGGAACAAGAAGTTCATTAGTGAACTTGGCATAGTCCATAGCATTGTGGATCCCATTGATCTCTATTGTGATAACAATGGTGCTATCGCACAAGCTAAGGAGCCTAGATCTCACCAACGATCCAAACACATACTTAGGCGTTATCATCTCATTCGAGAGATAATTGATCGGGGAGATGTGAAAATATGCAGAGTACCTACACTTGACAATGTTGCTGACCCATTAACAAAGCCTCTTGCGCAGCTGAAGCATGATGGACATACTAGATCTATGGGTATTAGGGGTATGCCTGGTTGGCTCTAGTGCTAGTGGGAGATTGTTGGTGTAAGCCCTAGAGGCCAATACTTATGGTACTTGTATCGAATTATTTATTAATAATAAAAGGCATTTCTTTATTATGTTTGCTTTCCAAAATAATAAAGTCCCTAGAATGGTTTATTTGTTTAATGAAATGTTAAGTGTGACTTAATCATGAGATCCCATTAAACATAAGAAATTATTCTTAAAGTATCCGTAGTCAAGCTTTAATGTGAAGTGGGATAACATTAAAGCATTAAGATTATTATGAAGATAGATTGATGATCACATCTCATGGATCATAGATAAGGAGTTATCAAGTCTTGACATAGGTATGAATATTAGGAGTAATATTTATACTGGATTGACCCGTTATGAGAATACTACATAGAATGTTATGCAAAGTGTCATAAGTTATTCTCATGATGATAATGGTGTATACCACCCTTCGACCTGAAACCACTATGGACCCTAGATGTAGAGTCAAGTACTTTATTGCTGATCAAACGTCATCCGTAACTGGATGACTATAAAGATGGTTGATGGGTACTTCACAAAGCATGCTAAGGGACATGAGTGACCTAGATGGAATTTGCTCATCCTGCATAACAGGATAAATGTCTAAGGGCCCAATATTGAACTGGACAAGGGTGACACAGTGTATGCCTTGTGTTCAATATAGACATGAGGGCAAAAGGGTAATTGTACAACACAAATATTATCACGGAAAAGGTTTGGTCAGATCACATGACATTTTTGTGACTTGGGTAACAGTGATGTGTTGCTAGATACCGCTCACTGTTTATTATATTAAATGTGTGATTTAATATAATTGCCAACGTCGCAAAAACCTACAGGGTCACACACATAAGAACAGGTTGATGAGAGATAGAATAAATAAGGAACACCGTAAGGTACGGTGCACTTAAGTGTAATACGGAAAGTGGTAAGGTACCACGTGGATAAGTGATATATGGTACATCATAAGGTATGATGTCCATAAGCTTAATTGGGCTTTTAGCTTATAGCCTTAATTGGGCTTTTAGCTTGTAGCCCACACGAGTGATTCTATAAATAGATCCCTTGTGATGAAGCAATTTCACTTGATGCATTTTCGTTTTTGACTCTTTCTCTCACTCAAGGTTTCCGTTCGTGATCAGCTAGCACTGTGACCGGAAGCGATCTGTTCGTGTGGACTGAGTAGAGGCGTTGTTCTTCATCAACGCTCGTGATCACAACATCAAAGTTCTGAATCGCCACAAGAGGTAAATGTTTCTATCACTGTTCATGCTCATTCGTAAGGATCGCTAAAGGAAAATTTTTTATATTCCGCTGCGTTTTGTTCGCAATTTTCCTTCACACTTGTAGCAGGTCACTTACCTTCTTCGGTGTTTATTTCAGCAGTCATCATGAATCCTGAATCATCCAATGGACAAGCTATCAAGGCCCTCCAGGCCCAGAATGCCCAGTTCCAGGAGTTGATTATGAGCCTAGCCCAGGGTCAAAAGGAATTGAAGACTCTGATTCAGAAGAAGAAGAACAAGAGGACTGTTTTGTTCAACCCTAGACGCAGATCTGGGAACACACTGCAGAATGAAGCTGAGAGGACAACTCCATCTGTGGGGGAAGGCAGTCACCAAGGGAGAGAGGTTCCTAGCCCTGTGGTCTCTGACACCGAGACAGACTTTAATGATGAACAATACCCCCCTGCTGAAGACAGGTACAAACAGCTGGAGGACCGGTTAAATGCTATGGATATCCAACGTGTGCCTGGGTTGGACTTTGGGGACCTAGGTTTATCTTCTGGGGTGGTGATCCCTCACAAGTTCAAGGCACCTGCCTTTGTAAAGTACGACGGGGTTTCCTGTCCTAAGCTGCACCTCCGTTCATACGCAAGGAAGATCCAGCCCTACACGGCAGACAAGAATCTATGGATCCATTTCTTCCAGGAGAATCTTTCAGGGACTCAGCTCGATTGGTTCTATCAGTTGGATGGAACCAGTATTCGTAACTGGGAGGACTTGGCAACGGCTTTTTATAAGCAGTATCAGTATAATGTCGACCTCGCTCCCACGCGTACCCAACTCCTGTGTGTCAAAGCCCAGTTGATTGATTTGAATTTCGCGCGCGCGTTTGGGAAAGTCCACTTTATTTCCTTTATATTTTATTTGTTTGATTATGTTAACAAATAAACCATCCAGCCCAGACGGTAAAGCAAGCGAGCGTGTGAGTGGAAGGACGTGGGTTTGATCCCAGGTCCAGGCATTTTATTTTCCAATCATTTCTTTACAGGATCCAGTAAGCCTCACAATCCAAGCGCCTATCATGCACCTCATATCCATCCATTGGATCAATCTCCTGCCAGATCTGACACCTCAAACAAGCAGACACATGGTGCACCCTGAAGCGTGGCCCTCACTAGATCCAAATAATTGGTTGGGCTTATGAATCTTGGTCTTGGAAAATCAGTAATGCACCCCCCAGAGTTGCTTTCACTACAGGCCCAGTTTATTTCTTTTTCTATTTTCTTTTGTTTTATTTGTTTAATCATTTTTTACAAAAAACAACAAAAATCATTTTTTTATTAAATCAAAAAAAATCACAAAAGATAAATTTAGGTTTTTATAATTAAAATTAATTTTTGAAAATTAATCATTTTAATCATTTCAACATTGATTATTTTGTTAAATAAAATTAACTAGAAATTAGGTTTAGTTTACAATTTAATTATTTTTTTAATTAAAAAAATATACAAAAATATTTTTTAATTAATTAGATTTTTTAGGCTTCTAATTTATTCTCGTATTTAATTCGTCTCGCGCGCATTTACTTATTTATAATTATTGCAACTGTTTCGAGGTTTGTAATAGATTAATTAGGGTTTTAATTTTAGCATCTTTATTTTCAGTCAAATATTTATGTATCTAGCCAAAAGCCTTGTAATAGTTAGGACTTTAATTTCTCGCACTCTTTAATTTCCGCAACTATAAAACTGCCTAGATGTATGGATAATAGGATTGTATGCGAAAGATAAATCAATGATTAAAAGGTAGATAACCCTAATTGTACAAAGATAATTAACTGAAATAAAGCACACTTGCACATGCTCACTCCTATGGTTTACACCACTTCGGTTGCCTTTGTTAAACGGTCATGAAGCATAGGGAATTTTAGTGGTCGTCCTCCAGTCCTGAAAGATCAAAATGACTCATTCGAATGTTGCCTTAGAAAGATCTTTAGGACTTTAGGGTAACTACTAAGGTTTCCTAACTGTTGCTTTTGTGACCGTACTTGTCCCTTTGAATGTCCCTTAAAACTCCAACAATGGGGCTACCTACTCCTTAATAGTAGGATAGCGCTATCTAAAGGAAGCAAGAACGAACAGTATTTTTCGAGTAGGTAGAAAATCTTAAGTACTTGCTCAAAACCAAAAAAACTCTTTCACACAAACACTTTCAAAACAGTTTTCAAAAATAACTCCGTCACACTCTTCAGGACAAATACAAGGGTTATCACGAAGTTAAACAAAAACTTTTCAAAATACACACAAGAAATTTCAAAATGAGCAAGTACCTAAGAGCCCATGGAAAACCATGGATAGAAAGGGTGCTAACACCTTCCCTTTCTATAATCTACCCCGTACTCAGAAACATCTCGAAAAAGGTCTTTTCTGTTCTTTTTCCTTTTCCTTTGTTGGATGAAATAAAAGTCGATGGCGACTCTTGCTTACCGCACATTTGCAAATACAAAAATGCAAACCAATATTAACAGTCAGTTCTGCCACCATATTACACAACCCTACCCAGGTTCCTTCTCATTTCCAGATGTAGTTTTACCCGGACTCATCATGAAGTAACCCTACCCAGGTTCATTCTCATACATTTCCAGATGAAGTTTTACAATGACTCGTCATGAAGTAATCATACACAGGTTCCTTCTCAGACATTTCCAGATGCAATTTTACCCGGACCCACCATGAAGCAACCCTACCCAGGTTCCTTCTCATTTCCAGATGCAGTTTTACTCAGACTCATCATGAAGCAACCCTACCCAGGTTCCTTCTCATTTCCAGATGCAGTTTTACCTGGACTAATCATGAAGTAACCCTACCCAGGTTCCTTTTCATTGCCAGATGCAGTTTTACCCTGACTCATCATGAAGCAACCCTACCCATGTTCCTTCTCATTTCCAGATGCAGATTTACCCGGACTCATCATGAATCAACCCTACCCAGGTTCCTTCTCATTTCCAGATATAGTTTTACACGGACTCGTCTTGAAGCAACCTTACCCAGGTTCATTCTCTTAAAATTCTAGATGAAGTTTCACATGGATTCATCCTGAAGAAGCCCTACCTAGGCTTCCCTCTCATATGTCTCCTATAGCAGCCCTACGCAGGCCCATCATAAAGAATATTCAAGACCTCTGTTAGTTCTGTTTAAATCTCTCAATGGTTTATCCTGATTCTTTCCCGTAGACATCTTCTCTGGTTCAGATAAATTGCTCCAAAAAAATTTCTGATTCTTTCCTGTTAAAGAATATTCAAGACCTCTGTTGGTTCAGTTTAAATCTCTTAACGGTTTATCCTGATTCTTTCCCGTAGACATTTTCTCTGGTTCAGTTTAAATATCTCAATGGTTTATCCTGATGCTTTCCCAGTAGACGCTTTCCCTGGTTCAGATAAATCACTCCAAAGATTTATCCTGATTCTTTCCAATTAAAGATTATTCAAGACTTCTGCTAGGTTCAGTTTTAAATTGACCAAAGGTTTATTCTGATTTTTGTCCCAGTTGAAGTCAAGCTTAGACTTAGTCTAATTTCTGTCAACAATCACCTTTGGATGGCATCTATAAGACCATCTCCGCCAACTCTCCATCATTTCTCCAAATGGCATCTTTAAGCCCATTCCTTACACCTCAACCACAATATCATCGAGTGCAAATTTCTGGGCACTTTAGTGTTCAATCATCTTCTACCTTCAAGTCACGAATGACAGACCCGCCAATCTAATCTTCAGTTTTAAGAAGATTGAACAGGGGAAGTTGTTGTACCCCAAAATTTTCCCTCTCATTTCTCAAGGTATTTTCCACAAATATCTTTGATGACTCAAGCTTGTGCAAAGTACTGATTAGGTCAAGACATCTCCTCACGCTGATGCTTCAAATTAGGGTTTGAGTTTGTGCAAAAACAGTTGGACTCCTAACATTCTCAAATGACTTTCAGGGATCATCCTGGACCATTAGGATTTCTTCTATCATGTTTCAAGTCTCGGATTACAATTTTCCAAGAAAGTCATTCACAAGGGCAAAATGGTCAAATGCACACTAAAAAGTCAAACTTTGACTTTTTGATCAAAATCAAGTTTCAAAAATCATATTTCATAAATACATGAATTTGGTTCATCAAGAAATCAAAAGTCAAAGATTACTTTAAAAAGTCAAAATTTCTAAACACTTAGAAAATTTTCTAAGTGTTAAGAAAATATGATAATTTCATAACTTTGGGCCAGATTTTCATCATGATGCATGATGATTCAATCAGAACCTCTGAAATGAAAGTTATAGATCTCAATGAGATCTAAAATATTGCAGAACATAACTTCTTCTAGAAAGGTTGGGATTTCAAGTTATAAATCTATGAAGATATCCTTGAAGATAAAACACAGTAAATTCTGAGCATTTTTAAGTCAGAATTTGGACAAAACTTCTGGGCCAGTTTTCACACAAGTACAATCAGAATTTGAAAAAGTGATTCAGAAAGGGATGGAAGAACATGTTATAAGCTTCCTAGAGAAATCCTTCAGACCATGCTGGAGCAGGGAGAATCAAAGGTCAGAAGTTTGCTTCGTCCCACTCTTCGATCAAAACATGACCCTTCGAATCTCATTCTTCAACGTATGGAAGTTTTGTCCTTCGATCAGAACATGACTGTTGTACCCCAAAATTTTCCCTCTCATTTTATCAAGATTTCCCCTCACAAGACTCTTTGGACTCCAGACAGGATTAGGGTTTTCTTTGCTCAAGACTTCTCCTTGCACTGTTGACCTGAATTAGGGTTTGAGTTTGCACAAGGATTTTTGGACTTCCAATGCCTAAAGTGACTTTCATACTTCATGTTGGACTTATAAGATTGCTCATACCAAGTTTCAAGCCTTGAATCAAATTTTTGCCCAGTCAATTGGACAGTTGACCTAGAAATCAGTTGTATTGGGGAAAAAGTCAATTATGGCCAATTTACAGTCAAACCTCATAATTTTTTATCCACATCAACATTATAGGCTCATATGAACCATTTGATCAAGTTTGGACCATAAATCCTCAAGAAATTTGATCAGATCTTCAAAAGGGCAAAATGGTCATTTTTAGGGTTTTGACTGCAGAAGGGCAATTTCTGATTTTTAACCTAGCCAATGGCAAATTGGGTTCAAGCATATATTCAAGGACTCAATGGCATCATCTTGACCTAATCACAAGGTTCAAAAGATATCAAAAGCATTGGATTGATAGATGAATTTTCCAGTCAACTGATCAAAAATCAACTGTACACTGAAAAGTCAAACTTTGACTTTTTGGTCAAAATCAAGTGCCAAGGGTCATTTTTCATCAATATGTGTCAAAATATGAAACTTGTTCATCAAGAAACCTAATTTTGCAAATTAGGGTTTTAAAATGAAAATTTTCATAACTTAGAAATTTTTTAAGTTATGAAATTTTCTCATTTTTTCCCAACTTTGCCCAACTTTTTCTCCATGATGAAATTGGATTCAAACAATACTTCCAACATGAAAGTTGTATTCCTCCACAAAATCTACAACTTTTATCCACAAAGTTTTCACAAAAGATGCTTTCATCTCAAGTTATGATTTAATGAACAAGGGTCCAAAACCTTTCTAACTTAGTGAAATTTTGCCCTAGTTTAGGCAGGATTTTGACCTATCTTCATGGCAATTTTTCACCTAGTTCCAATTGGAATTTCAAAGATGGATTTTAGAGCATGTTACAAGCTTTCCAAAATGTCCAAGAACTCTCCAAAATCATTTATGGTTAGGGAGAATCGAAGGTTTTAATTTGGCAAAAAGTCACTTTGATCCATGGCATTTTTCATGTTGCTACAAATTGCAAATTCTATCCAGCCTTACTTGTACTTGCTCACAGGTCTTTAAACCCTTCCACACTCAAAAATTGAATGCAAACTCAATGTTTTAAGGCATTATTCTGATCAATGGAAGTTTACACAAGGGTTTAATCCATTTTTGGCAAAAAGGCAACAATGTTATTTTCATAAAGCATAACTTTATGTCAACGTGTTTCCCTTGAGCCTTGAACCCCTCTCTTTGCAGCAAACAAGCTCCATAAACTTAGGCAAAGGTACACCAATCTTGTGCATGCTTGAAGCTAGCCTGTAAAGGCCTGCCTTTTGTCATTACACACTTTTCTTAAAAGTCAAGTCAACTTGCAAAAACAAAGGGAACTCTTGCATCTGATAAAACTAACTCTTGTAACAATTCCAAACAAGTTTTACATATTGCCTTAAGTCAGAAGCACGAGCTAACCACTTCTCAAGCCTTACAAAACACCAAAACATCATCTTCTTGCAAAACAGGGCAGCTTCTGTAGTTGCACCTCCATCTCACAAATCACTCATGCGTTTTTTCCCAAACCTCTTCCAACACACTCCATACAACCCATCTAAGCTCTCCCAACCATTGGCTAGTGACTGTAACTCCATTTACAAGCTTCACCATTTTTAAATTCTGCTTGTGCAGGTTGACTTCTACAGGCTTATTCAAGCAAACTCAAAACAAACTAAGCATTGGGGAAGGTCAAAGGAAGTTCAAGCAAGCTCCCAAGCATCTCATGCCTCATTAAAAACCTCCACATTGCCATACTTGAGTTCAACTGAAGCAGGTATTTTCCAACTTTCTATCTCTCTATTTAGGAATCATTAGGCTTAGGTTTGTGAATAAAAAATGAAGTACTCATTGCCCTTAAGTTGTACATATGCATAGATTTCATTTAAGTTAATTGTGTTGAGAGAATTTGATTGATGAACTTTCTGAAAAAGTTAGGTTAAAAATTAGGGCCAGAGAAATTCTCTTTGGTCTTTGAGAGTTAGAATAAGTTCTTTACATGGTTGGAATCATATTGGAAAATGCTATAACTTTTGTGTTGTGAGTTTTTGCTTTAGAGCACGTATGCAGGATTGCCAGTTTGAACATACAGGCGCGCGTTTTTGTCACAAGGTTGAAGACGAAGCTGGACTTGGGTTGGGCCTGGCTATTTCTCACTATTTGCACCCTCCTTTGTGCTCTTTGCACCCCCCTGGCCAATTTTCATTATTTTTTATATTTTTGAATTTCATTTTTAGTTTCTGACTTTATTTTATTTTTCTTAAACATTAAAAATACCAAAAATATTTTCATAAATTTTCATATTTTATTTTATTTTTTTATTATTTTTTTGGATATAGAAATAATTATTAAATAATATATACATTTATTTTCTTAATAAAAAAACTTGTAAATACTACAATAAAAATATTTTTTTTATTTTTTATTATTTATATACTTAAATAATATTTTTCTAACATATTTTTATTTTTTGACATTTGTATATATTTTTTTATTTTATTGTACATAAATAAATAATACATAATATATATACTTTCTTAAAACAAATTAGGGTTTCCACCCTTAATAAAAATGATATTTTTTCTTATTTTTGATACATTAAACATTTTATTTTTACATACATAAAAATAATACAAAAACATTTTTTGCATATTTATAATATATTGCATATTTATTTAATTGTCCATTTAAATATTTGCTTATTTATTATTTGAACAATGAACAATTTGGTTGTAATAATTTTAGGGTTTTAATTTCTTGCAAATAATCCCCTATTCAAAATTATATCTCCCTCCCCATATCAATGTTGTAATAGTGGTAGATTTACTTTTACGCATTTATTGCTTTCAAATATGCCATGATAGAGATTAGGGTTTGTATGTAATATCCAAAATCAAAACAAATAGCTATACCTAATACAAGACATAAAAGCATGTAAATTGACAACACAATGCACCCAAGCACCCCATAGGGTTTCATCCACTTGTTGCCTTTAAAATGGCCATGGCATGCATGTTGAGTATCTTGGCAAAACAAAAACAAAACAAAAGATCATAGTCCCTCAATGACGCTATCTTGGTTGCCTATACAAAATGATCTAGTTCCTCAAACAAAAAACTTGCTAAAGATACTTAGCACAATTGCTATCATGGTCAATAGGATGACCCGCGCCTGTCCCGTTTAATATCCAAATACAAGGTTGTTTACCAAATACAATGGTAAAACAACAATGTAAAAGGGTTAAAAATGTGTAGGAAAGATCTTTGAGTAGATAGGGTAGATGCTCTTAGTTACTTGATCAAACTTGCAAACATCCTTGCTATTTTCAAAACACATCACAACACAATTTCAAAACATTTCCCAAAACAAATTTTCAAACATCGAAACATTTTTCAAAAGACAATACACCTTTGTATACATTCAAACAAGAATCATTACAAAGTTTGCCACAACAAAAGGCATCTTTTCAAAACATTTTCAAAACCACACACAAAGCACCATTTCAAACAATTGAAAAGCAAAAGCAAGTGATCTAAACAAGTAACTAAGAGCCCATGGAAAACCATGGATGAAAAGGGTGCTAGCACCTTCCCTTTTCATAATCTACCCCCCGAACCCAAGAAAACATCTCAAAGGTCTTTCCTGTGCTTTTTGACCTTTCCTTTGGATAAATAAAAAGTCAGTGGCGACTCTTGCTAAACCAAAACATTTGCGAACACAAAACGCAAAACTTCAAGTCAGTTCTCCCACCGCATCACAGAACTGGCGACTCTGCTGGGGAATTTGTCTAAAATTGGGGTTACCTTAGGGTTTAGATCACCTTTACATGCTTATCTTGTTTGCTTTGATTGCTTTACATTTGGTTCTATTGTTTAGGTTTGAAATCCTCTACTCGGATTTGGGAAACATTCATAGGTAAATAGCAATACGTTGTGGAAATTGTGCGGGGTATACCGACATGGTTGAAGCAATAGCTCTATTAGTGCGACATATTTGTGGGTACCGGTAGCCTTTGAGTTAATCAAAGAGAATACAGGGTCGCTGAGTGATGTCATGAAGCACTAATGGACTTTTAGAACCTTTACTTGACCATCTTGGCCTTTTTAAGGGTAGTGAGATGACCGGCTTTGGTGCAGTCCGAAGTTGGTAGATACTCGATACTACACTCATTGAGGGTTGTTTTCTTGGAATATTTCGGTCGCCAGTAAAGTGGCTAAACTGAAACAATGAACACAGAAAATAATCCGGTGATATTGAGCTCCTTAGAACCCGGTTACTATTTATAGGACAGGTTGAGCCAACTAACTTCAAGAGGGTACTTACCTATGAAACCCCATGCAAGCCTGAAACTAGGAACTTGTGTGATTTTCTTGTACATATACTTGTGAATACATCATGAACATCATGAAGCATCATATGCATCCACTAACCATTTCAAGGGTTTGGATCTTCATCTTTGTTCCTGTTTTGTAGGTTATGGAATCACTTCGCAGGAAAACAATCCAGGTCAACCTTGTGAGAATTCATCCTCTACTCAAGGAGCTTGCTTCCAAGATTCCAGAGAATTCTCCCTTCACTGAAAGACATGGTAGACTTCTCAACTTGGTCAACTCCAACATTAAAGAAGACATGGTGAAAGTTCTCTTCCAGTTCTTTGACCCCCTACACCACTGCTTCACATTTCCTGATTACCAACTAAAGCCTAATTTGGAGGAATTTTCTCAACTCCTGAGGATTCCTATTCTCCATCAACTACCCTACAACGGTACGGAAAGAGAACAAAAGCCTGAAGATGTTGCTCGAGCCTTACACTTGCAACCATCTGATATCATAGGTCATTGGGAAACCAGAAGTGGTGTCAAGGGTTTCTTGGCAAAGTTTCTGTTTGAGAAGGCACAAGACTGCTGAAATTCTCTAGATCTGCAAGCTTTTGAGGAGATCGTGGCTCTTCTCATCTATGGGTTAGTCTTGTTCCCAAACCCTGACCAGCTTATAGATGTGAATGCTGTCAAGATTTTCATATCTCGGAATCCTGTGCCTACATTGCTTGGGGACATCCTCCACTCATTTTACACACGAACAATGAGGAAAAGAGGTGTTCTCATGTGCTTTACTCCTCTTCTAGCAAGGTGGTTTATTTCTCACCTTCCCCAGTCAGTCTTGAAGAATGAGCAAGGCCTGAGGTGGTCACAACAGTTGATGACTCTTACACATTCTGATGTTCATTGGTGTTCTCGGCCCAGAGAAAATGTCATCATCATTGATCATTGTGGAGAATTCCCTAATGTCCCATTACTTGGCATTAGGGGAGGCATTACCTACAACCTCTGCTTGGCTCTGAGACAATTTGGGTATGCCCGAAGGGATGGCCCTCATGACATGTTGATTCTAGACTTAGTTTTTGACTTCGACAACGATGCTCAAGGACTTCGACAAAGGTTTATTCGAGCTTGGAGGATGCCAAAAAGGTAGACAATAAGACACTGGGACATAAGAATTCCATCCCCCTTAAGCCTTACCTCAAGTGGGTATGAACCCGCGCCCAGAGTCTTATGATGCCTTACCCCTACATTCTCCTGTGATCAAAGAGCCTGTTATGGAAGGAGAGGTTCCATACACCCTCTTACATCCTGACATGCCAACATCACTTGAAGATTTACAAAGGAGTTGGATACAGCTTAAGGGAGAATGCAATACTTTTGAAGCCCAATTCTACGCCAGTGAGAAGAAGGTTTTGGAACTAACTCGTCAACTCCATGAAGAGCAGACTCTCAACACCTACATCGCACTGAAGAGGATGCGCAACGTCTTTTTACCTTAGAATTTTGTGTTATTTTTCCCATGGGGCATTTATGTACTGACAAATTATATCTTATTAATATGACGTGTGTTCTTTTTGTTTACAACAAATTTGAATTTCTGAATCCTTGAATGCATTACATGAATATATATCATTCATCATATGCATAAACAGGTCTTCACACCAGGTTTCCTTATCTCTCTGTTGTTTATTTCAGCAAGATTGATATAGAGCAGACGGTCAAAGACCTACAAGCGCAGAATTCACAGTTCCAACAATTACTCATGACCTTGGAAAAGGGTCAGGAGGATCTTAAAGCACTGCTGGAAAAGGAAAAGGAAAAGGAGAAAAAGAAAAAGAAAAGAGTTGGTGTGGCTACTATGGGAAGAAGATTTGATAACCAAGATAGAAGGGTCCTAGATTTCCCCTTAACATCTGATGAAGGGGTTGGAAAAGGTAAAGGAGCTTAAGTGCCCTCCAAGTATGAGGAAGAAGAAGAAGAAGATGATGAAGACTACTCTGAGCAGCAGTACCCTCCTGCAGACGACAAGTACAAGAATCTAGAAGAGCATTTGGCAGCTATGGAGGTACAAAGGGTGCCTAGGCTGGATTTTGAAGAGCTAGGGTTGGTTGATGGGATTGTGATTCCCCCTAAATTCAAGGTGTCTACATTTGCTAAATATGATGGTTTGTCTTGTCAGAAGATGCACCTACGATCTTACGTCATAAAGATCCAACCTCATTCTTCTGATAAGGATCTGTGGGTCCACTTTTTTCAAGATAGTTTGTCGGGTACGCAATTAGATTGGTTCTACCAGCTTGAGAGATATGATGTGCACAATTGGGAGGATTTGGCGGCTGCCTTCTACAGACAATATCAATATAATACGGATTTAGCACCAACCTGTACTCAATTACAGAGTATGGGCATAGTCTCCAATGAAGGCTTTAAGGAGTATGCCCAGAAATGGAGGGACTTGGCTGGAAGGGTGCAGCCACCATTATATGAGAGAGAGCTTGTGGATATGTTTTTGGGGACCCTGTCAGGTCCATTATTTAATCACTTAATCGAGAGTTCATCTGCGGGGTTCACCGAGTTAATTCTGACTGGTGAAAGATTTGAAGCTGGAATCAAGAGCGGTAAAATTCAAAAGGATGCATCTGCTTCCGCTGCTATCAAGAAGACCTTTCCGGCAAAGAAAGAGGTGTCAGTTGTCTACTCTCAAAGAGGTCGAGGAAGAGTTGAGCGCCGGCCAGCGGTGGGGGCTGTAATGATTCTGAAGACTGCAGCTGATCATCCTATAAGCAATCAACCCAGAACCAACCAACAAAGAGCAGAAAGGCCTGCTAGGAAGTTCACCAAAATAAACATGATGCCTTCTCAGGTTCTCCCCCATCTCTTGAAGTTAAACCTTACAACCCTGAGAGAGGCACCGCAAAATCCGAATACAACTTCTCCTTTTTACCATGCCAACGCCAATTGTGCCTATCATTCAGATAGCGTGGGGCACGACACCAACAATTGTTGGGCCCTCAAAAATAAGATCCAAGATTTAATAGACGCTAAGGAAGTGGAATTCGACGCCCCCGAGAAGCCGAATGTGATCTCTGCTCCAATGCCAAAACATGGTCACAATGTCCATGTTATTGAAGAGGATCTTTATGTTGCTACTGTTGATGACTTAATGACTCCATTACCAATAATCAAGATGAATCTGTTGAAAGCCGGGATTTTCCCGGGCTGTGAAAAAGATTGTTACCTTTGTTCGTCCTTACAATCCGAATTTCCATTGTTGAAGTTAGGCATCCAACGCCTAATGGATAATCAAGAAATCCTCTTTGAGAAAACTCCTATTATACCAACTCCTGTCAACGATGTTGCTATAATTACCATTTCCGCCAATCTTTCCAAGGTCTCCAAAAGACCTGTTAAGATTACATCCGATCCAAAGATTGTACCTCTGAAGATAACTATACTGGGGCCTATCCCATACAAGTCCAACAAAACAATACCATGGAATTATGGAGGAGAGATCTTCTACCACGGTGTTAAGCAGATTGAGTCAGTTGAAGAAGGTTTTGATGAAGAGACTCCTGACATAGGAAATATTGCTGGGACGAGTAAAATCACCCGCAGCGGAAGAATTTTCTCTCTGGAGATTGCTCCTCCAAGGGTAATCTTCGGACCCTCAAATTCTCCTAAGGTTACTCCTGTGTCGGTCAACATATCCGTGCGAACTCCAGTTATTGAAGAAAATGTTACTCCCGTAGTTGTACCCTCTGTTGTTGCTGCTGATAAAGGTAAGGGGATCCAAGAAGCGCTCGTCAGGACGAGGGCTCAGCCTTTGGTCAACCCCGAGACCACTCAAAAGGAAATGGAGGAGATTTTAAAAATAATTAAGAAAAGCGACTATGATGTCGTAGAACAACTGGGGAAAACCCCTTCAAAAATCTCTATGCTGGCCCTGTTGCTCTGTTCTGAAGCTCGTGCCAAAGCTTTGATCAAATTCTTGAAGACGGCCAACATGCCTCAGGAAACCTCCGCGGACCAGTTCCAGGAGTGTGTATCTAGCCTAACAGCCGACAACGGTCTTGGGTTCTTCGATGCTGATTTAACATCCAAAGGGAGAAAGCATAATGACGCTCTACATCTCTCGGTGGAATGCAGAGGGACTACTTTAGCTCACATTCTGGTTGATACCGGGTCGTCTTTAAATGTCTTACCAAAGAAGGCATTGGATAGACTAGATTGTGAAGGTCTAATTTTGAAGCCCAACAATATTATTGTCAGAGCCTTTGATGGTTCTAAGCGGATGGTCCACAGGGAGGTGGACATCCCGATTAAAGTGGGAACGGAAACTTTCAACTCCACATTTTATGTCATGGACATCCGTCCCTCCTACTCTTGCTTGTTGGGAAGACCCTGGATTCATCATGATGGAGCCGTTACATCTACTCTGCATCAGAAGCTTAAGTACCCTGTCCAGGGGAAAATTGTGACAGTTCGCGGTGAAGAGGAATACATGATAAGCCATCTTAATTCTTCCCGCTATGTGGAATTGGATGATGAATTCATCGAAACCCCCTTTCAGCATTTTGAGGAGGTAGTTCAGGAAATTGCAGCAGTGTCTTCTGTACCCATCATTACCAAACCTGTGTCTTGGATGTCATCCCTCAAACATGCGAAGGCTGTGATTGAGGAAGGAGGAAGCATAGTATGGGGTCAACTGCCAGATTTTCCTTAAAAGACAGACAAATTCGGCTTGGGTTTCACTGTTTCTGCTCAAAAGGTTGTGCGCCGCTCCCGGGCTGGAGGGCCACCATTAAAGATCACCCATCATGAAGTTCATGCTTTGGAGGATGGTGAAGATGAGAGCAACTTTGAAGATTAGATTTTTCGGACCGTTGAAGGAGGACTATGCAATTGGGAGGCAAAGGATTTTGTTCCCATTACTTTCATCAATCAGTAATTTATCTTTCGAACATTTTCTGTTGGTTTGTAATGATTCCTAAAGAATTCGTACACTTTTAACCTTGTGCCTTACCCGAGGTACATAGGTCCATTTGTAAGGGTTTGATTTTCCATCTTCATATGCCATTTTAATGAATCATGGACGTTTTCATATATAAACTTTTGTGTTCATTGTCTTTCTTTTTACATTTTATTTGTTTAAAGGTGGTTATCCCTTACACACACCCACACTCATAAAATGCAGGTACCCATCCACCCCGGATTCCATGGGTAACAATTCTGCTATGGCCTTCAGTGACTCTGAAGATCTGGTCAATCATGCCGAATACGAAGGTGATGAAGACTGTGAAGTTCCTGGAGAGTTGGCTAGACTGCTGCAACAGGAAGAAAGGGTTATTCTACCACATAAGGAGTTGTTAGAGACTATCAACTTGGGAACAGAGGTAGACAGAAAAGAAGTTAAAGTGGGTGTCAACCTAGAGCCAAATGTCAAGGAGCGCTTAGTTTAGCTGTTGAATGAATATGTTGAGATCTTCGCCTGGTCCTACGAAGACATGTCGGGACTTGATACAGATATTTTGGTTCACCGTCTCCCTACAAGAGAAGATTGCCCACCAATTAAACAGAAAGTTCGTCGCATGAGGCCCGACATGTCTGAAAAGATCAAAGCTGAAGTGATGAAGCAATTCAATGCTGGCTTTCTTGATGTTACTTCCTATCCATAATGGGTTGCTAACATTGTGCCCGTGCCTAAGAAGGACAGCAAAGTCAGGATGTGCGTGGATTACAGAGATTTAAACAGGGCTAGCCCTAAAGATGACTTTCCACTATCGCATATTGACATCTTGGTTGACAATACAGCTCAGCACAAGGTATTTTCTTTCATGGATGGATTTTCAGGGTACAACCAGATCAAAATGGCCCCTGAAGACATGGAGAAAACTACCTTCGTTACACAGTGGGGTACGTTCTGCTATAAAGTGATGCCATTCGGACTGAAGAATGCTGGGGAAACCTATCAGCGCGCCATGGTAGCTTTGTTTCCTGACATGATACATCATGAGATTGAAGTCTACGTAGATGACATGATAGCCCGCTCACAGACATAAGAAGAACACCTCGACCATCTGCAAAAGCTGTTTGTCAGGTTGAAAGAGTATAAGCTCAGACTGAACCCTAACAAGTGCACTTTCGGAGTCAGGTCTGGTAAACTCTTAGGATTCATCGTCAGTAACAAAGGCATCGAGGTTGATCCGGCCAAAGTCAAAGCTATACAAGAAATGCCTGCCCCTCGCACTGAAAATAAGATCAGAGGTTTCTTGGGACGCCTAAACTACATTGCAAGGTTCATTTCTCACCTAACATCTACCTGTGAACCAATCTTCAAGCTGTTGAAGAAAGATCAGGTGGTTAAATGGAATGATAACTGTCAAGTTTCTTTCGATAAAATCAAGGAGTATTTACTGGAACCTCCTATCTTGATGCCATCCGTCGAAGGAAGGCCGTTAATCACGTATTTGACCGTCCTGGAGAATTCAATGGGGTGCGTACTGGGCCAACATGACGAGTCTGGCCGAAAAGAGCATGCCATTTATTACCTTAGCAAAAAGTTTACCGACTGTGAGAATCGATACTCACTGCTCGAGAAAACTTGTTGTGCTTAGGTATGGGCTGCTCGCCGGCTAAGGCAGTATATGTTGACACATGCCACTTTGCTGATGTCTAAGATGGATCCGATCAAGTACATCTTCGAGAAGCCTGCTCTATCCGGAAGAATCGGTAGATGGCAGATGATCCTCATCGAATATGATATACAGTACACGACCCAAAAAGCTATAAAGGGGAGTGTGTTAGCCGATCATCTGGCCCATCAAGCTGTCGAAGATTACCAATCCATGAGGTTCGACTTCCCCGACGAGGATATCATGACTTTGAGCAACATTGAAGAAACCAAACCGTATGACGGACCTGAACAAGGATCCCGATGGACCCTGTACTTTGATGGTGCCTCCAACGCACTTGGAAACGGTATCGGTGTTGTACTTATCTCTCCTGAAGGTTGCCATACACCTTTCACAGTCAGACTCTGCTTCAGCTGCACCAACAACATGGCCGAGTATGAAGCTTGTATCTTTGGTCTCAAGGCTGCAATTAACTTGGGAATCAAATCTTTGTTTGTATTTGGGGACTTAGCTTTGGTTATCAGTCAAATAAAAGGATAGTGGGATACTAAACATCCGAACCTCATCCCATACAAAGAACATGTCTTGACATTGTTACCACATTTCGAACAAATTACCTTCGAGCATTTTCCGCGAGAAGAGAATCAGCTAGCAGATGCGCTAGCTACAATGTCATCCATGTTTAAACTTAACTGGGATAATGAGGCTCCCCAGATCACCATTGAAAGGATGGATGAACCCGCACATTATCACGAGATTAATACCGAAGAAGTAGTGGATCGACCTTGGTTTCATGGCATCAAAGGAATCTCGAAGCACAAGAATACCATGAAGGAGCTTCAGTCAACGACAAAAAGTTCTTAAGGAGGTTCTCGGCCAAGTTCTTCCTAAGAAATGGTATCCTATACAAGCGCAATCATGATTTCATTCTGCTTTGTTGTGTGGACAAGGTTGAAGCTGAGCAGATCATGGATAAACTGCACAATGGTACCTTTGGCACTCACTCAAGCGGACATACGATGGCTAAGAAGATTCTACGGGCAGGCTATTACTGGTCTACCATGGAAGCTGATTGTCATCAACATTCCTGTACTTGTCACAAATGTCAAATCTATGCTGACAAGGTACATATACCTCCAGTTCCTCTCAATGTCCTAACAGCTCCTTGGCCATTCGCAATGTGGGGAATCGACATGATTGTAGAGATCAAGCCTACAGCATCCAATGGACACCGCTTCATCTTAGTAGCCATTGATTACTTTACCAAGTGGGTTGAAGCAGCTTCTTTCGCATCCGTTACAAAGAATGTTGTTGCCCGCTTCATCAAGCAGAACCTCATATGTCGGTACGGTATCCCCTACAAGATCATCACTGATAACGGTACAAATTTGAACAATACCATGATTACCGCCTTGTGCGAGCAGTTCCAGATTCAACATCACAATTCATCTCCCTATCGGCCTAAGATGAACGGTGCTGTCGAAGCTGCGAACAAAAATATTAAGAAGATCATTCAAAAGATGAAAGTCACCTACAAAGACTGGCATGAGATGTTACCGTTTGCTCTACACGGGTACCACACTACGGCGCGAACATCAACTGGGGAAACACCCCACTCCTTGGTATACGGCATGGAAGTTGTCTTACCTATCGAGGTTCAGATTCCCTCCTTAAGAATCATGAAAGATGTTGGTTTGAGTGAAGACGATTGGATTCAGCCCCAGCTTGATCAACTTAACTTGATTGATGAAAAGCGACTTACTGCTATTTTCCATGGCCAGGCGTATCAGAAACGTATGATCAAGGCCTTCAGCAAGAAAGTCAAGCGCCAAGTATATCAAGTCGGGGACCTTGTAATTAAGCGGATCATCTTGCCGCAAAGTGATCCCAGGGGCAAATGAACTCCTACTTACGAAGGACCATTTGTGATCAAAAACATCTTTTCTAGTGGGGCAATGATCCTGACCACCATGGACGGTGATGACCTGCTACACCCTGCGAACACAGACATAGTCAAAAGATACTACGCATAAAACGACCCGACAAGTTGAAAACCCGAAAGGGCGACTTGGGCAAAAATTGGCATCCCGGTGAATCGAAA
Source organism: Vicia faba (assembly GCA_948472305.1). Taxonomy (NCBI): domain Eukaryota; kingdom Viridiplantae; phylum Streptophyta; class Magnoliopsida; order Fabales; family Fabaceae; genus Vicia; species Vicia faba. The sequence continues at coordinate 1,795,809,049 of OX451736.1, forward strand.
ACCCGAAAGGGCGGTTCAGGCAGAAATTAGGGATAAATAAAAAAAATATGTACACCCGACAAGTTGAAAACCTGAAAGGGCGACTTAGCCAAAAAAGGATTTCCCGGTGGATTGAAAACCCGAAAGGGCGGTCCAGGAAAAAGTTAGGGAATTAAAAGTGTATGACTATGTCTCGTCAGATCACTTTAAGGACAATCTCTTCACTAGACAAGCTCCTGGCTTCTGATCGATCCAGTCATCTTTGGACGAAGCAACAAATGGACAAGATATCCAGAGTGACGAAGGCTATAGCAGAATTGGGAACCCCATGGAATTTTTACACACAGCCACTTTTCTTTGTATAAATTTTTCTCATTTTTTTATGACAACATTCTCTTACTAGGATGTTTATCTCCTTTGTACAAAATACTTACACAAAGTTAATACAAAGATACTTCAAAGTGCATAAAATTATTCGCCTTTTCTTTCTTTTGTACACTTGTGTTTTATTTGAAAACGTCCAATGATTTATTAAATGAGCATATGCATTTGAATATAATCATTGTTTACAAATGAACGAAATGTGGAAGAACGATCACTGATAGGTTGAAAGGATAGGAAAACGGCTTTAGGCTATTCCAAGTGAAATCCCTTGCAGTACATCATCGAGGTCCCCGGTGGAGCCAAAACCTTGAAATACATGTCCCTCGCGGAGTTAAATTTCAAAATCCCCACCAGAACTAAGTTTCCAAACTCCTAATCCCCAGTGGAGCCAAAAACTTTGAACTACAGACCCTCGGCGAAGATGAAACTTTCTTCCCCAACAAAGTCTAAAACTTCAACCCTTAAACCCCGGTGGAAGACCATCCAGTTTCCTCCAATTCCCCAGAGAGTTGTCTTAAAACCAAAAAATTCCCCTGCAAGTTATCTTAGAACCTGACAGCTAACCAGACGACAGCTTCGGGTAATTCCTCAGTAGATTGGCATACAACCCAAGCTCTTGAAAACTCTCCAACAGAATAAACTTTCTCTCCCACAGAGTTATTTCCCAACGGATTGAAGATTCTCAATCCCCAACCACAGTCATCAAGTTTCTCAGGACACCCCAAGCAGGTTTCTCAAGCAGCACTCGGAATTATTCTTACAACGGAATGTCTATCATGTTCCAACTTCAAAGGACTTGAAGGATCCCTGTATCCCCAAGAAAGTCGTGAAGGATTCTCACATTCCCATAGAAGTTGTCAAAGTTTTGATAATCCCCGCGAGTTGCCAAGGATTTTCTATCCACAGCAGCAGTCAAGGATCTATCTTCCCCGACAGCAGTCAAAGATTTTATTATCTCCAGTTATCAAGGATTTATTTTCCTCAGCAAGACAGCTAATCAGCTTACATGCACATACATTACATTTATAAATCATGAACATTGATAAAACACATATATTGCATCATACATTTCATGCAACATAACTTTGTGTTTCAGCTAACATTCTACCCTTTTCAGGATGAGATTAGCAGCTATCTTTAACAAGTATTCAAAGCTCAGAAAACAGCTTAGAGATGCTCCAGACACTGATGCTATTCTATTTCTTATCCAAATTAATGCTCAGATTCATGTTCCAGTTCAAAATTATGAAGCCCGGATTTGACCGGATAATATCTTGATCATACTGAAGCCCAAGATCGACCGGAAAATAGTTGAATCCCCAATGAGTTTTTTGTGATGCCTGGATTTTGACCAGATAGAAATACAAGACTGTGAAGCCTGGATTTTGACCAGATAACAGTAAGGTACACTGTGAAGCTTGGATTTTGACCAAATAACAGTTTACTCGGCCAATTGCTTTGAAGCCCGGATTCAACCTGATATTAGTAGGCCCCAAAATCAAAGGGAAGCCCGGAGGCGACCAGATAACCATTTGATTTCCGTCTGAAGCCTAGATTTTGACTAGATAGCAATACATGACTGTGAAGCCTGGATTTTGACCAGATAACAGTGAGGTGCACTGTGAAGCTTGGATTTTGACCAAATAGCAGTTTACTTGGCTAATTACTAAGAAGTTTGGAGTCGACCAGATATTAGTATGCCTTAAATTCAAGTTGAAGCCCGGAGGCGACCGGATAACATCTTAATTCCTTCTAAAGCCTGGAGCACGACCAGATAAGAATTGAGAAATTGCAAGGCCTAGAGAACGACTAGATAGCAAGTCTAATCTCATCCCCCCAGTAAGTCACTGAAGAGCCTGGAACACGACCAGATGGCAATGCATTTTCACCTCTTCAAACTAAGAGATGATTCCCTAGTAGAATAACGGATGACTGAAGCTCCTAAAATTCTATTTCTACCACGATAGAGACCAGCCTTCCCCGGCATGATCCTCCTCAGCAACGGGTATATGAGTTCTCGCAAAGGAATCTCTTATGCGATTAATACTTCTTGGGTGGCATATTTAAGCCCATCTCCAGCAAGATTCTATCATCTCCAAATGGCATATTTAAGCCCATTTCTTCAACTACATCTTGACGAGTGCAAATTTACGGGCACTCTAGTGTCCAATCCTCTTTTACCTTCGAGTCACGAAAGGCAAACTGGCCAATCTAACTCTTAAGGTTCAAGAAGATTGAATATGGGAAGCTGTTGTACCCCAAAATTTTCCCTCTCATTTTATTAAGATTTCCCCTCACAAGACTCTTTGGACTCCAGACAAGATTAGGGTTTTCTTTGCTCAAGACTTCTCCTTACACTATTGACCTGAATTAGGGTTTGAGTTTGCACAAGGATTTTTGGACTTCCAATGCCTAAAGTGACTTTCATACTTCATGTTGGACTTATAAGATTTCTCATACCAAGTTTCAAGCCTTGAATCAAATTTTTGCCCAGTCAATTGGACAGTTGACTTAGAAATTAGCTGTATTGGGGAAAAAAGTCAACTGTGGCCAATTTACAGTCAAACCTCATAATTTTTTATCCACATCAACATTATAGGCTCATATGAACCATTTGATCAAGTTTGGACCACAACTCCTCAAGAAATTTGATCAGATCTTCAAAAGGGCAAAATGGTTATTTTTAGGGTTTTGACTGTAGAAGGGCAATTTCTGATTTTTAACCTAGCCAATGGCAAATTGGGTTCAAGCATGGATTCAAGAACTCAATGGCATCATCTTGACCTAATCACAAGGTTCAAAAGATCTCAAAAGCATTGGATTGACAGATGAATTTTCCAGTCAACTGATTAAAAATCAACTGTACACTGAAAAGTCAAACTATGACTTTTTGGTCAAAATCAAGTGCCAAGGGTCATTTTTCATCAAGATGTGTCAAAATATGAAACTTGTTCATCAAGAAACCTAATTTTTCAAATTAGGGTTTTAAAATGAAAATTTTCATAACTTAGAAATTTTCTAAGTTATGAAATTTTCTCATTTTTTTCCAACTTTGCCCAACTTTTTCTCCATGATGCAATTGGATTCAAACAAAACTTCTTACATGAAAGTTGTAGTCCTCCACAAAATCTACAACTTTTATTCACAAAGTTTTCCTAAAAGATGCTTGGATCTCAAGTTATGATTTTATTAACAAGGGTCCAAAAACTTTCTAACTTAGTGAAATTTTGCCCTAGTTTAGGCAGGATTTTGACTTATCTTCATAGCAATTTTTCACCTAGTTCAAATTTTAATTTCAAAATGCATTTCAAATATGGATTGTAGAGCATGTTACAAGATTTCCAAAATGTCCAAGAACTCTCCAAAATCATTTATGGTTAGGGAGAATCGAAGGTTTGAATTTGGCAAAAAGTCACTTTGATCCATGGCATTTTTCATGTTGCTACAAATTGCAAATTCTATCCAGCCTTACTTGTACTTGCTCACAGGTCTTTGAACCCTTCCACACTCAAAAATTGAATGCAAACTCAATGGTTTAAGGCATTATTCTGATCAATGGAAGTTTACACAAGGGTTTAATCCATTTTTTGCAAAAAGGCAACACTGTTATTTTCATAAAGCACAACTTTATGTCAACTTGTTTCCCTTGAGCCTTGAACCCATATCTTTGCAGCAAAAAAGCTCCATAAACTTAGGCAAAGGTACAACAATCTTGTGCATGCTTGAAGCTAGCCTGTACAGGCCTGCCTTTTGTCATTTCACACTTTTCTTAAAAGCCAAGTTAACTTGTAAAAACAAAGGGAACTCTTGCATCTGATAAAACCAACTCTTGTAACCATTCCAAACAAGTTTTGCATATTGCCTTAAGTCAGAAGCACGAGCTAACCACTTCTCAAGCCTTCCAAAACACCAAGACACCATCTTCTTGCAAAACAGGGCAGCTTCTGCAGTTGCACCTCCATCTCACAAACCACTTGTGCATTTTGTCCCAAACCTCTTCCAACACACTCCATACAACCCACCTAAGCTCTCTCAACCATTGGCCAGTGACTGTAACTCCATTTACAAGCTTCACCATTTTTAAATTCTGCTTGTGCAGGTTGACTTCTACAGGCTTATTCAAGCAAAATCAAAACAAACTAAGCATTGGGGAAGGTCAAAGGAAGTTCAAGCAAGCTCCCAAGCATCTCAGGCCTCATTAAAAACCTCCACATTGCCATACTCGAGTTCATCTGAAGCAGGTATTTTCCAACTTTCTATCTCTCTATTTAGGAATCATTAGGCTTAGGTTTGTGAATAAAAAATGTAGTACTCATTTCCCTTAAGTTGTACATATGTATAGATTTCATTTAAGTTAACTGTGTTGAGAGAATTTGATTGATGAACTTTCTGAAAAAGTTAGGTTAGGAATTAGGGACAGAGAAATTATCTCTGGTCTTTGAGAGTTAGAATAAGTTCTTTACATGGTTGGAATCGTGTTGGAAAATGCTATAACTTTTGTGTTGTGAGTTTTTGCTTTAGAGCACGTATGCAGGATTGCCAGTTTGAACATACAGGCGCGCGTTTTTGTCACGAGGTTGAAGATGAAGCTGGACTTGGGTTGGGCCTGGCTATTTCTTACTATTTGCACCCTCCTTTGTGCTCTTTGCACCCCCTTGGCCCATTTTCATTATTTTTTATATTTTTGAATTTCATTTTTAGTTTCTGACTTTATTTTATTTTTATTAAACATTAAAAATACCAAAAATATTTTCATAAATTTTCATATTTTATTTTATTATTTTTATTATTTTTTGGACATAGAAATAATTAATAAATAATATATACATTTATTTTCTTAATAAAAAAACTTGTAAATACTACAATAAAAATATTATATTTTTATTTTTTATTATTTATATACTTAAATAATATTTTTCTAACAAATTTTTATTTTTTGACATTTGTATATATTTTTTTATTTTATTGTACATAAATAAATAATACATAATATATATACTTTCTTAAAACAAATTAGGGTTTCCACCCTTAATAAAAATAATATTTTTTCTTATTTTTGATACATTAAATATTTTATTTTTACATACATAAAAATAATACAAAAACATTTTTTGCATATTTATAATATATTGCATATTTATTTAATTGTCCATTTAAATATTTGCTTATTTATTATTTGAACAAAGAATTCAATTTGGTTGTAATAATTTTAGGGTTTTTATTTCTTGCAAATAATCCCCTATTCAAAATTGTATCCCCCTCCCCATATCAATGTTGTAATAGTGGTAGATTTACTTTTACGCATTTATTTCTTTCAAATATGCCATGATAAAGATTAGGGTTTGTATGCAATATCCAAAATCAAAACAAATAGCTAGACCTAATACAAGACATAAAAGCATGTAAATTGACAACACAATACACCCAAGCACCCCCTAGGCTTTCATCCACTTGTTGCCTTTAAAATGGCCATGGTATGCATGTTGAGTATCTTGGCAAAACAAAAACAAAACAAAAGATCATAGTCCCTCGATGACGCTATCTTGGTTGCCTATACAAAATGATCTAGTCCCTCAAACAAAAAACTTGCTAAAGATGCTTAGCACAATTGCTATCATGGTCAATATGATGACCCGCGCCTGTTCCGTTTAACATCCAAAGACAAGGTTGTTTACCAAATACAATGGTAAAACAACAATTAAAAGGGTTAAAAATGTGTAGGAAAGATCTTTGAGTAGATAGGGTAGATGCTCTTAGTTACTTGATCAAACTTGCAAACATCCTTGCTATTTTCAAAACACATCACAACACAATTTCAAAACATTTCCCAAAACAAATTTTCAAACATCGAAACATTTTTCAAAAGACAATACACCTTTGTATACATTCAAACAAGAATCATTACAAAGGTTGCCACAACAAAAGGCCTCTTTTCAAAACATTTTCAAAACCACACACAAAGCACCATTTCAAACAATTGAAAAGCAAAAGCAAGTGATCTAAACAAGTAACTAAGAGCCCATGGAAAACCATGGATGAAAAGGGTGCTAGCACCTTCCCTTTTCATAATCTACCCCCAGAACCCAAGAAAACATCTCAAAGGTCTTTCCTGTGCTTTTTGACCTTTCCTTTGGATAAATAAAAGTCGGTGGCGACTCTTGCTAAACCAAAACATTTGCAAACACAAAACGCAAAACCTCAAGTCAGTTCTCCCACCGCATCACAGAACTGGGGACTCTGCTAGGGAATTTGTCTAAAAGTAGGGTTACCTTAGGGTTTAGATCACCTTTACATGTTTATCTTGTTTGCTTTGATTGCTTTACATTTGGTTCTATTGTTTGGGTTTGAAATCCTCTACCCGGATTTGGGAAACATTCATAGGTAAATAGCAATACGTTGTGGAAACTATGCGGGGTATACCGACATGGTTGAAGCAATAGCTATATTAGTGTGACATATTTGTGTGTATCGGTAGCCTTTGAGTTAATCAAAGAGAATACAGGGCCGCTGAGTGATGTCATGAAGCACTAATGGACTTTTAGAACCTTTACTTTACCATCTTGGCCTTTTTAGGGGTAGTGAGATGACCGGCTTTGGTGCAGTCCGAAGTTGGTAGATACTCGATACTACACTCATTGAGGGTTATTTTCTTGGAATATTTTGGTCGCCAGTAAAGTGGCTAAACTGAAACAATAAACACAGAAAATAATCCAGTGATATTGAGCTCCTTAGAACCCGGTTACTATTTATATGACAGGTTGAGCGAACTAACTTCAAGAGGGTACTTACCTATGAAACCCCATGCAAGCCTGAAACTAGGAACTTGTGTGATTTGCTTGTACATATACTTGTGCATACATCATGAACATCATGAAGCATCATATGCATCCACTAACCATTTCAATGGTTTGGATCTTCATCTTTGTTCGTGTTTTGTAGGTTATGGAATCACTTCGCAGGAAAACAATCCAGGTCAACCTTGTGAGAATTCCTCCTCTACTCAAGGAGCTTGCTTCCAAGATTCCAGAGAATTCTCCCTTCACTGAAAGACATGGTAGACTTCTCAACTTGGTCAACTCCAACATTGAAGAAGACATGGTGAAAGTTCTCTTCCAGTTCTTTGACCCCCTACACCACTACTTCACATTTCTTGATTACCAACTAGTGCCTACTTTGGAGGAATTTTCTCAACTCCTGAGGATTCCTATTCTCCATAAACTACCCTACAATGGTACGGAAAGAGAACCAAAGCCTGAAGATGTTGCTCGAGCCTTACACTTGCAACCATATGATATCATAGGTTATTGGGAAACCAGAAGTGGTGTCAAGGGTTTCTTCGAAAAGTTTCTGTTTGAGAAGGCACAAGAATGCTGGAATTCTCTAGATATGGAAGCTTTTGAGGAGATCGTGGCTCTTCTCATCTATGGGTTGGTCTTGTTCCCAAACCCTGACCAGCTTATAGATGTGAATGCTGTCAAGATTTTCATATCTCGGAATATTGTGCCTACGTTGCTTGGGGACATCCTCCACTCGTTTTACACACGAAAAATGAGGAAAAGAGGTGTTCTCATGTGTTGTACTCCTCTTCTAGCAAGGTGGTTTATTTCTCACCTTCCCCAGTCAGTCTTGAAGAATGAGCAAGGCCTGAGGTGGTCACAACGGTTGATGACTCTTACACATTCTGATTTTCATTGGTGTTCTAGGTCCAGAGAAAATGTCATCATCATTGATCATTGTAGGGAATTACCTAATGTCCCATTAATTGGCATTAGGGGAGGCATTACCTACAACCCCTGCTTGGCTCTGAGACAATTTGGGTATGCACGAAGGGATGGCCCTCATGACATGTTGATTCTTGACTTGGTTTTTGACTTCGACAACGACGCTCAAGGACTTCGACAAAGGTTTATCCGAGCTTGGAGGATGCCCAACAAGGTAGACAGTAAGACACTGGTACATAAGAATTACATCCCCCTTGAGCCTTACCTCAAGTGGGTACGAACCCGCGCCCAGAGTCTTATGATGCCTTACCCCTACATTCTCCCTGTGATCAAAGAGCCTGTTATGGAAGGAGAGGTTCCATACACCCTCTTACATCCTGACATGCCAACATCACTTGAAGATTTACAAAGGAGTTGGATACAGCTTAAGGGAGAACGCAATACTAGCATCAGAACTTCTGGTCCCTCTCATTTTTGTTTTCAGCAACATGTTGATCCTGTTTTCGTTATTTTTCCTTTTCTTTCTTATTTTTATTATTTTTAGCATTAATACTATTTTTATTAATATAAAAAAGACATAAAAAATATTTTCTTTTTATTAACTAATTATTTTTCTTTAAATTTATTAAGATAAAAAAACCTTTTCAAAACAAATCATTTCCTTTTCTTGTATTGTACAATTTAATATGGTTGTAATAGATAATTAGGATTTAAATTCTTGCAATCCCCATTTGTAAATATGTATCCCCATCCCTGAAATGATGTAATAGCTTAGGATTTATTTTCCGCTTTTTTTTGCTTTCATACATTGTTAGTAATTAGGGTGAGTGGCAAGATAAAATTAATAAGTAGATAACCTTAAATGCAAGACAAAATGCATGCAATCAAACACATTTGCACACTAGCACCTCTAGGGTAATCTCCACTTGTTGCCTCGGAAAAATAGTCATGTCCCTCGAATATGGGCATTTTAGCAAAGACCCTCGATAAAAGATCGTAGTCCCTCGCTAACCCTCGATGTTGCCTTCGGTAAACGATCTAGTCCCTAAAACAACATTGCTAAAACGTCACATAGGTTGTCTTCTATGACTATACAAACGTCCCACGTCCGTCCCTTCACATCCAACAATGGGACTTCTTACCAAATCAATGATAAGATAGCAACATCTAAAGGAGGAGGAAAAGAACATTTAAGACCTTTTGAGTAGGTAGGTTGCTCCTAGTTGCTCGCTTGCTCACAACAAAAACATTTTATACACCAACACTTTCATTTGAAACAAGTTAAAACACTTTGTATGCGTTCTTATAGAAACGAGAACCATTACAAAGACACCTTTTCAAAATCACTTTCAAAAAACACATTCCACGAACACCTCTTTGAACTATTTTCAAAACAACACTTTGTACGCGTTCTTATAGAAACAAGAACCATTACAAAGACATTTTCAAAATACTTTCAAAACCCACACCACAAGCACATTTTAAAACAAAAGACAAGTGATTTAGCAAGCAACTAAGAGCCCGTAGATAACTACGAATGAAAAGGGTGATAGTACCTTCCATTTTCATAACCTACCCCCCGAACTCAAGAAATAATCTCAAAAGGTCTTTCTTGTTCTTTTCAACCTTTCCTTTTGGTTAAAAGAAAAGTCGGTGGCGACTCTTGCTATCCGCAACAATTGCGATCAAACGCAAAACACCCAAGTCAGTTCTCCCACCGCGTTACACAATGTAACAAAAACAAATCAAGAATCCATTATAATCACACATTAAAAATTCCCAAATTCATACCATGATACAAATAAAACTTTATTTGAATTTAACTCCAATACCATCATAACTAACCTTCCATATAACAACAACAACAACATTGCAACACAATTTACCACACTAATGACAACATAGTATCTCATCAAAACTCAAACTTATATATACTCAAAATTCTCATCAATGAAAGTGTCACAATACCTTATAAAATTCTCATCTCAATAATGTATTGACATCAATCCTCCTTAATTTCGTCCAATTGATATCTCGAGTAAGTAGAAGACTTGAATTCATCAAACTACTACATAATATAACATAATATGATTTAGTTAAAACTAATTAATTAGATGAAATATGTTAAATATTAAAAGAAATCATAATTTAGAAACCCATACCATGGTTGGAATCTCTATTTGATTCAAAAGAATAATTTCTTTCATAAACCTCAAATGAAATAACCACAATCTATATATAAGGATATGTAGTTTAACTTGTTTTATCAAGTAGCATCACTAATATAATCAAAATTATGAAAATATACATGCACTCTGATCCATGTAATGTTGTTTTCTTTACTCTTTAGTACTTGAGTATCTCTTTGTGATCGGAAAATTTGTATAACTCTAACAAAATATAAATGAACATTTAGAACAATCTCACATAAATAAATAAATAAATAAATATACAAACGAATATTTAGACCAATCTCACTTACATATCAACCATCTTCATATTTGGGCATTTTGTCCAATCACCTTCTAACGAATCCAAATAATATACAATTTCTCTTATAGGATTAATCGCAACCAACAACCAGTGTCCACTGTAAGATTAACAAAGGTTAGATGGAAACTTTCTACATAACATCAAAAAATCAACGCAATAACAACTCTCATAGAGCATCAACGCAACAACAACATTACCATGAAAAATCAACACAAACTCATCAATTATTTCCAACATTCATTTGACAAAACAATTCCACCAATTAAATTCGAGTGTGAGTTGCCCAGGTTATACCAGTGTATATAAATATATGTAGAATTAAATGACTAGCAACATATATTATTTTAAGAAAAAAAGTGAGTAGTAAATATTGAGAAGAGTGCAAAAATATCTCCAACTAAAATACAACATTGAGCATCATAGAAAATATTAGGATTCTACATATCCGTGGATTCCCAAATCATAATGACACTTATGTTATTAATATTATTATGTACTAAAAAATGCATGATTCATGTATTTTCATAGCTCAACAGTCAGTATTAAATACTGACCTTATCCTTCCTTCCAATTTTGTGATAGCTTCCTCTATGGCAGGAACACTATTTTTGAAGGTTGACCATTGATCAGAAGGTAAACTTATCCCTGATATTACCGGTAGAGAAAAGAAACACGTTTAGTTTCAGAAATTTAATCAAGTCATCAACAAACAAAGAAAGAAAAATTCCATTTCAGCTTTCAAAGAGACAAACCCAACTTCAACAAACAGAAACCAGCAAGAAACAACAGATATTATAATGAGGCTATCTTTCCATAAACTACTATGCATCATGGTTATCTAATCATGAATCAAATCTTATGAATCATAAGATACAAAAAATGAAATATGGCATTTGTGTTAAAACATGTGACATAAAATCATAATAATACCCTAAGCTATAGTGCTTGTGAGCAAAATCTAGTAGCAGTTACAACGTAACAAAGCATGCATGGAACCAAAGCAGATAATAATTTAAGCAAAAAACAGATAAAAAATAGAAGAAAGTTAAGCTAATAAATTAATAATAATCAATGACCTTTAGCAGTGGGATGTTGTTTTCCATATTTTAGATAGAACTCCCTAATTGTCACCAATGTCCTCCCTTTGTAATCTCCCACGGCCACCTTTCTCTTGTTTGATAGCTACAAATCAAGAAAACAACATCTATCAACTCAAAATCAATGAAACCCTTAAAATTAAAGAATTAAACCCTAAATCCTGCAATCAATAACATCAAGGTTTAAGGCTTATAGATTATTCTTTACAATAATACTGATTAGCTTAATAATAATTGCATTGGTTCACCTCATAAATGACATGTTCGGAGTCGTCATTTTTGCGTTCCACTCCCACTACCTTGTTTAACTCTTGCAGCGGTTCATTGTGTATCACATTCACTAGTTCCTCCGGTACCGGTTTCTTGACGGTGGCTGGTGTGTTGGTGGCTGTTCGTGAATAGTCGGGGGAAGGAGGATAACGATAACGATGTTCAATAGCGTGATAATGAGAAGAAGGAGTATGGAAGGAGAATCAACAACGTTCAACGACGAATCAATGGCATTCAAAGGCTAATTTTTTAGATTTTCGTGAATTTGGGATTTTCGTGAGCAAAAGAAGAACAGTGAAAGTAACGAGGCAAAACCTAGACTGTAAATTTTTATTTCAATTTTAACTAACCTTAGGCAGTGCTTTCAAAAAGCGCTGCCTAAAGTATGGATTTAGCAGCGCTTTGGGCCTATGACAACGCTTTCTACTGTTAGGCCTATGGAAACGCTTTCTACTATTAAGCTTATGGTAGCGCTTTCAATTTAGCAGCGCTTTCTAGAATTTATTTTTTTATTTTAATTGACCTTAGGAAGCGCTTTTAGAAAGCACTGCCTAAAGTGTGGCTTTAGCAGCACTTTGGGCCTATGGAAGCACTTTCTACTATTGGGCCTATAGAAGCACTTTGAATTTAGGCAACGCTTTTTCTTAACTTTAGGCAGCGCTTTTTTATAAAGCGATGTCTAGTATATATAGTTTTAAAATTTAAAATTTTATCAGGACATATAGCAACGCTTTGGTACATAAGCGTTGTCTATGGTGTGCTGCCTAAAAGCAGTTTTGGCATAGTTGTTGTACCCCAATTTTTGCCCCTAAGATCCCTTCATCATACCATATTGATTCAATCACAACAAGATCACATCAGGGTTCTAGATTCTCCTCCCTACCTTTAGCTTTGCGCTTTGAGGAATCACCAAAAACCTTAACTTGTTTCCTTTTGTGGTCATGAATATTTTGCCTAGATTTTTCATTTTTAATTAATAAAATGCAATATTGGTTTGTCTTTCTTGTTACTAATGTAGGTAAAGGCAATGAGATTTAGCAAGTTTCTCCATGGGTTCATGAGTTTATTTCCATGCCCTAATCAATAAAGTTGGAGAAGTTCAAACCTCACCATTGGATTATTTTTGGAAGAAATGGCATGGAAAGGTTATTTTGGTTCGCCATATTTCAAGGTTATCAAATTTGATTCAAAAGTACAAGGGGTTGATTGAAGAAGTTGTCATGCTTGGACAATACTTTGTTCCCATTGGTCACAAGTGCATATTTCTCTCAATTATCAAGATATGGAAGTGGTTTTGGTGGCTATGAGTTCTCATTTTCATCCTCAATATCTTCTATTTACAAAGAATTTGTGTTGGTACAATAAGTTTGTTCAAAATTGTCAAAGTTCCTCAAAGCATTTTCTTGATCTAGGAGCTAGGGTTTTGAACTTCAAAGAAGCATATCTTGCTCATCTTTTGGAATTTTTGAGTGATTAAAAAGAAATCCTTCTATTCAAAGGGTTATCAATAAATCACTTCAAAAGTTTCAAGGAGTTTTTATGTGTAAGAAGCTTGATGATGAAGAAAGATTACAAGTCCTCCAAATGAACCCCCAATTTCTCATGTGTGACTTCAAATGATCATAACTTGGTCAATTTTTATCACCTTGATCCCATTCTTTTTCCACAATGATCTTGAGGATGTCAACTTTATGCCTTATTTTATGTGCAAAGTGAGAAAATGGATGGAAGATGCCCTAAGGATACAAAATATTATAGGTCATTTCATGATTTTTTCCAACTTCAACAATTAATAACTCTCATTTTTTGGATATTTTGAATGGTTCAAGTTTCAAAATGTCATTCAAGAGGTCTATTTCATGCCATCTTTTTTGGTCAAGAGCAAATTTCAAGTGGAAGGCCATGTTTGGATGCAAAATATTATAGGTCACTTTTAAAGAAAAACATGAAATATTTCTAAGTATGGAAAGTCAACTTCTTTTTCCCAACTTTGACTCAATGCAACTTTTAGCTCAAGCATCCATTTGATTCCATTCTTTTTCCATTGTAAAGCTTGTAACCCCATCTTTCTAAAGCATCAAGAATGCTCTAAGACCCTTTGAGCTGAGAATGCCATTGATTTGAACTTGGTAACTTGGAACTGAAGTTTCTTCAAAAGTCAGAATTTGAAATCATTGGTTTAGCTTCTAAACACTTTGTTTATGTGCGTTTTTGCCTCTAAACATGTTTAGTGAACTCCCATAAGTAATTAGCACAATAAAACGCATGTTTTGGATGAGTTTTGATCAAATTAGAAGTCACACTTTTCTTGTTTGCAACTTCACACGATTTCCCTCCAAACTTCATCATTTCACATGCTTGGAAATTCCATTTGATTCCCTATAAATAGAGGGTCATCCCCCCATTCATTTCCTCAAGCTTGGATAGCCAGAATCACCCTGCCAAACTTGTTCCATAACTCAAAATTCAGCAACTTCGAAATTTGTTTTCAAGCCATTTTCAATCAAATTTTTCTATCAATTAACCTTCCTTGATCTTCCCTGAAGCTAACCATATAATTACATTCAAGAATCGTGCCCTATATTGCTCCATAGAAGTCCAGTTTCAGAGCTCTGCAACTCAACTTCAATAGGAAGATTTCTTCATCAATTCTTCAAAACTTTGATATCATTGTGATGCTTTCATTGCCCTAGTTCTAGTCGCAACACTTATTTTCATCTGGAAACTTGTTTTGACCATGAAATTTCAAATCCCTTTTCAAAACTTTCTTCCCAAATTGCTTGAGCTGCCGTTTATATAAATTTATCGCGAAAGCGTGGTTGTCTTCATCTTGAAGAGACAAAGCGAATGGCATAGGTCTCGTGCTTTAATTTTACAGATTGAGCAACCTGGTTTTGGGAATGGCTGGAGGTTGAAGATGACCAATGTGTCATCCTTCAACCAATGAAACAGCGCCATTTGGATTTTTTGAATTTCTGATTTACATTTGATTCAGTGTTTGATTCACTAATGACCATGATATACACAGCGCGTCAAATCCCTTAGATTTGATTACTAACGCGTTTTGACTCTCATCCAATGGTCCACATATTTTTGACTTTATTTTTCTTTTCTGATTTTTATATTTAATTGTTTTAAATTTCAAAAAAATCATAGAAAATTCATTTTTAGTCAAAAAATTATGAAAAATACTTTTTTTATTTTTCTCTTTTTGATTTTTATTTTTTCACAATTTTATTGTGTTTTGTTATTTTTTATAAATTTCCACTTTATTTGAATTGTTTTAAATATTTAAAAATACTTTTATGCATTTTTAAATTTTAGAAAAATGATGGAATGATCCAATGATATTGTGACAAATATTGGTGACCTCATTTATTTTTTATGGCTGACTTTGTTATTTTTTTATCATTTTTGGTTTATTTTACTCATTTCTTTTAATTTTAAAAATAGTTTCTGACTTTAAAAAATACCAAAAATTTTATAAAATCATTTTAGTTCATTTCTGATTTTTCTATGGTCTTACGTTTTATTTCTTGATTAATTTGAATATAGTTGATATTTTTCTCTTTTATTTCTATTTTAAAACCTTTTTTAAAACCTTTTATAATGTATATATTAAATGCAATATTATTTTGTGATTATTTTCTGGTTGATCTTGGATTGAATATTTGGTCATGAACTTTGTTAACATCATTGGATCCATGGTGTTGAGTCTAACTCCACAAAAATGGATGAATGATTTTAATAATAGTTTGATTTAAATTTAATTCAAATATGGTTTGTATATTCTCTCCCACCCCTCTTCATCTTGTCCCTTTCTCATTGCACTAAGTGTTATTGGAGCATGATCTCTATATCATGTTTCAAATAAATGGTGCATAGATTGCTATTGACCGGCCTCAAAATAGGTGCGACTTCTATATAAGTCCACTTACGATTGCTAAACATAGTGCTAAATTTTATCCCGATTCGAATAAATGATCATTCGTGGCCCAAACCTATGTTTGCAAGTCCAAGTATGTTAATTTGATCTCTTTGATCCAATAACCTTGAGATCCATTGTGTGAAGGCTTTGGTTCTACCAATCCTCTAATGGATCTACAACACTTTTGGTCACCGCGGATCACTTAAACATTGTTGATCATTAAATGATACTTTTGAGGATTCCAAATGGATGATATACTTGACAAAATGCAAATGCAACTTGTTGTGTAGAGGCTTTGGTTCTACCAATCCTCTAATAAGTTCCAAATGTAAGTTTCAAGATGGTCATCCAACTAACCACTAATTATTAAATTATTTTTACTTTATGCCCTTTTATTTTTTATGCTTTATGCACCATTTACTTTAAGCATTACATTTCATGTCATTTTTATTTTGCTCACTTGAGCCTTTTCTTTTTTCTTCTAAGACACCTAATAATCAACATGAACCATACAAAAATTTAATGATAATTGGACTACTTGGTTAATATCCTTGGCATTATGGAGCATTGGACTTCTTGGACTTAGGATTAGAAACTTTGGCATATGTTGGAGACCTTGTGACCTTGATAGATTTTTTGTCTGGAAGTTCTCGAGGTTTACCTCAAGACATTGGGTTGTTTATTTGTTTTGTGTGCAAGTTATTGTGATTACATCCTTTGCTTGTAATCTGGAATTCACCCGTATACAGCCGTTACTCTGCCCAATTTTTGTGAAGACTTAATACAGTTGAAGTTTGGTTCTCACAAGAGGTCTAGTATCTTTGCTTGCTTGGTTTTAATCCAAATAATGGGAATTCTATCTTGGATCATAATGTCAAGTATTGGATTCTTGTTAGTTGGATAGTTCTTATCCCTAGCTTTTACCTTATGCTTTAGGATAGCCTCTTCTTCTCCTCCCATCTTCTCAAATTTCAAAAAATCTTTCCCTCCTTTTGAAAACTCTTCTTATTTTTAAAATTGAACTACTTTCATAATAAACTTGGACTTTGGTCCATGCATTTTCAAAACATCTTTCACAAATAAACTTCAATCAACATTAATAAAACCTTGACATTTTTTGTGAGAAGACTAAAAATCAATTAATCTCATTCAAACCATTTTGCCATCTTGGCTTTCATCTTAAACTTTTCTCAAAAGATTCGACTCTTGTCAATCCTTGTAGTGATGCAAACAACTATACTTCTATGATATGTAGTCAAGTGAGATATTTTCCACTTGGGTGTTGAGTGAGGAATTGTTGATTTTAAAATCCAAGCCATATCCTCCACTTTGAGATGATGCAAATTCTCCTTTCTCATGATTGTGGGTAGTAAGTATGTTTTTCCACACGGACAATGACGATGATGTCTTATCTCTTAAAATCAACCAACACACTTGTGTTTTAAAAAATATTTAAAAGAGGAACTATGTGTACCCTGATCCCCTATTGCATGAAAAGGTGGTACATAGGTACTAAAGGTTCACAACCGCGGCGGGTGCAAAAAACATAAAAATATATTTCTTTTATCACTTCCACCATCCATTTTTATACAATATTTTATAGCCAAAATATACAGATTTTACAAAGAGGTTCATGCGGAGTACCATAGATGTTTAGAGTGTTAATACCTTCCCTTTGTATAACCAACCCCCTTATCTAGAATCTTTCCCCCTCTTTTTGGGTTATTCACTCTTTTCCCATTCCTTTGGAAACAATAAAGCATGGTGGCGATTTTTATTTTGATTTGTACAAGTCTAGTCAATCCAATGACTTAGTCTTAAACATTTCTATCGCTACAGAAAAATTGCGACTTCACTGGGGAAAGATTTACCTTTTACTGGTCCATCCCTAAGTGGGTTGAGCCTATCTTTGTTTATATTTGTATATGTGATATCGTTGTTTATGTGGTATATGTTGTATATATGTTTATATGGATATTCTTGGTTTTCAGGGCGCTTGGTGATTACTTATAAGTCCTATACCCAGACTTGGGAAAACTTTAAGATAGGACGGGCGGTATAGGCGTGTTAACTTTGAGGGAGTAATCCCAAAAAAGGAGGCATGAGATCCCTCACTCAGTGGAGTCCCCTTTGACTGTAGTGTCATTTATCGAGTAATCGGGAAGACGTACTGCTTTCGACCTGGGAGCCTGCTGAAGCTGAGAATCATAGAATACCAAACCCATCTTGGCCTTTTAGGTGTAGTGCGAAAGCTATGACGGAGTAATCCAGAAATAGTTGTCACGCGATACTATGCTCGGACGAGTTTTTCTTGAGAATATTACTAATTACCAAGTTAATCGGGAATTTGGTAATATCTGAAGGAAGGATGTAGACTCTGGGAACCTCTAGAACCTTGTTTGGCAGGTGATAACCTTTAGATCAACACCTTATGGGTAGTACCTTCGACCTCATGCTCGTGACGTTGAACCTATGAACCCTATATGTGTGATCTTGTGTGTGATTGTTGCATCATGCATCCATGCACTCATAAGCATCTTTTAAAGAAATCTTATTTCAAGGGACTTAAAAGTTGACCATTTGTGAGTGTTGCACCCCAAAATTTTCCCTCCCATATTCTCCAAGAAATTGCCAAGCCAAGCTTCAAAAATCCCCAAGGGTGATACAGTGCAAAAGGCTCCTATACAGTTAAAACTAGGGTTTGTGTTCTGAGCAAGAAAATGAACTTCTCAAAGGTCCAATCAAGTCTCCCATTCCTATAAATATGGTCAAATGTCCTCATATCAAGTTTCAAGGCATTCAGCTCAAAATTGCACAGTCAAAACCCTAGATTGCACTACAGTCAACTGTAGGGGCAAAATGGTCATTTGACAGTCAAAAGTTCAAATTTTTGATCAACATATCATTTTGAAGCCACAAACATCATTTGATCAATGCTTGATCATGATTCTCAAAATTTGGCTCAGAAATCATCAAAGATGCAAAAGTTTCCTTATTTGGACAGCTGAAAAAGTCAACTGAAATTGACCAGGGCATAACTTTCACATGGATTATCAGAAAAATTCAATCCAAAGCTCATTTTGAAGAGAGAGATATTTCCTACAACTCATCTTCATACTTCAAGTCCAAGAAATGCTCTCACAAAAAGTTATCAATTTCAACATTATAGGTCATTTTCAAAAGTCAACAAAAAGGGACTTTAAGTCAAAGGCCATAACTTGAGATTCGTAAATCCAAATGACATGGGACCAAAGGCATTGGTTAGAGGACTCAAAGACCTTTCCAAAATGGCCAAGAACATGAGAAAAGCTTAAAAATTGAGCAAGTTATGCCTTGTGGAAGTTGGGAAATTTTTAGGAATTTTGAAAAGTCAACTTTGATCCAAAAGGCCTAAAAATGCTAATGGGCCCATTTTTCTTCCAAGTTTCTTCATGCCAAGCCTATGCACGACCATTAGGCCCAAAAGGAAGTTCTTCTCCATTTTTTATTTATTTATTTGGATTTTTTATCATTTATAATTCATTTAATTAAATAAAATGCATGAAAAATACAAACCTAATGAAAACAAATATTTTTATGCATGTTTGATACTCAATATTTCGTGCAAATACAAATGGGGAAAGATTTGGAGCTGATTGGCATGATTGAGAGCAAAAGCCATGTGAAAAAGATATGGGAAGATTCCTAAGAAAATCAAATATGCAAATCATCAATGCCATGGATTTTATTCAATTTTGTTGACCTAATAGCTTCACTATATGATCAGGAATCAAAACCTAATGCTAGAACACTCTAAGCTGCGCAGAAGAGCAAGATACAAACTTGAAAAATTTGCTATAAAACTCAATTCTGAAATCAGTGTTCTAGGGCGATTGAAGGCACCAAACCTATTCCAAAAGCTTCCTTAGCAATCCCTGAACGTGTTCCAATCAAGAACAACAACCAAAGCTTCAAGAACTGGTAGTTTGAACTCGAACTGTATCAAGAAAAACTCATAGTCGTGCACAACGATTCATGCATCCATTATCACTTTTAATGCTTGATTTACGTTCCTTGTAAAGTTCTAAAGCTAACCATTGTATTTAATTGGATTATTATGCATCGTATGAGGTTTCGCCATAATCGATTTCTAGGGTTGCAGGTTTTCTGAATTAGGGCTTTCCATCCAAGGCAAAATTAGGACTCGTGGTTAATACCATTGGCACGAGCAGGTCCAAACGAAGGGATCTCAACCCTCGCGCCTAATTTATGACCAAAGATGACCCAATCGCTATTTTCTGGAAAGTAGTCTTAGGCAACGTTTGCAAAACCGTTGCCTCATGTTTGTGTTTTCAGAAAAAGGAAGAAGACGAACTCGTGGCAGGGAATGGTTGGATCATTCGAATTTCGCGCGCGTTTCCAAGGCCACTGACATTTTCTTTTTATAATATTTATTTATTATTATATGTTAATTGAAAGTGAAATGGTTCAGTGGCAGGTAGAAGCGCTTGCAATGCTCATGACCTGGGTTCAAGTCCCAGGTCTTGCATATTCCTATATTATTTTTCGTTGATAGTTCCTATGCAGCACTCTCATTGATGCATACCATGCTCCACCATCATCCAGACGTCCACGTGCCTATGAGAATTAATCAGAGTGCCACGATCCAAGGTGTACCATGAATGCAAGTCAGCGCGTTAGCACCCAAAAGTGAAAAAGTCCAAACGGATCAAAAAGCTTGCTGGGCCAGAATTTCACATTTAACCTCCACTTTGGGGCCTGAACCCCCCCTGGTTTGCCTTCACTATTATTTATTTATTTTTTATTCTTGTTTTAATTATTATTTTTATTTTTAATTACTGTTTATTTAATTAATTATTTTTTTACAAAATACAAAAACATCATAAAAAATTTCAGAAAAGACAAAAAATATAATAAATGTTTTATTTTATTATTTTCATAAATAATTGTATGTAAATTAATTAATTTAGATTAGGGTTTTAATTTTAATTCTTTTAAATAACAAAAATACAAAAATGTAGAATTAGGTTTGATAATTTTTTTATCCCTTTTTAATTTTTCCCTTTTTTTATAATATTTATTTCTTTTTTATAATTAAATTGCACATAAATAATTTAGGGTAAATTAGGTTAAAAACTTCTAACATTTTAAATAAATTTAAAAGCTATTAGAATTAGGGTTTGCCTTTAGTTTAATTTTAATTAATTCCTTTTTTCATCAAATATCTAAAAAACACAAAATACCAAAGAAAAAATATTCTTTTCTAATCTTTAATTTCAATTCCTCATTAATTCTAATTAATTAATTCATGCAATTTTAATTTTTGCCAAAAGGGTCCAACGCCCATATTTTAATTCCTTTATTTCGCGTATTTATTTTATTTCGCTTAATTCATTATGTAAATCTCCCAAAGCCATGTAACTTTACTTTTCGCACTCTTCTTTAATTTCTTTATTTGCTTTCTTTATTTTCTGTCAAATCGGGTCCGGTTTAATTTTGGCGATGTGGACCCGCGCCTTTGTAATAGCTTTAGATTTATTTTCCCGCGCATATTTAAACTGTTAACAATGTATGCAAGAATGAATGGCCCTAATTAAAATCAAGCGTAGATCACAACAAACATGACAAGACAAATATAAATGAACATGACACACAAATCACACACCACCCCTAGGGTACGCCTCACTGTTGCCTTTCGAAAGGTGATCGTCGAGTAGAGGATGTCTTAGTAAGTCCTCATGATCCGGGAACCTGGCATGAGGGTAGCTTCTAAGGTGTCTTCCTATTGCTCTGGTGATCACCATGTCCCGAACCTCGAATTGACCCGAATACCTCCAATGGTGGTGCTACCTACCTCTCAATGGTGGGATGGCACTACCTTAAGGACATCTACACAGACGAATTCCTTAGGGTAGGTAGGTTCTCAAGGATACTTGCTCTAACTTCAAAAACGAAACAAAATACTTTTCACACCACACATTTTCAAAAGCTTTCAAAGCAAATTTTTCAAACACTCTGACGTATGAGTCGATCTGAAATTTTTCAAAGAAACTTTTTAAACCCACATTGAAAAGCACACAAAACAATTTTGAAAACACATTGAGCAAGTATCTAAGAGCCCATGGATAACCATGGATAGAAAGGGTGCTAATACCTTCCCTTTCTATAACCTACCTCCCGAACCGAGAGCAATCTCTTTAAGGAATTTTTCTGTGCTTTTGTCCTTTCCATTTGGAGAAAATAAAAGACGGTGGCGACTCTTGCTTCCGCGACATTTCGCGAACTAGCGTTAAACAGTCAGTTCCAGATCCACCGATCACAGAACTGGCGACTCTGCTAGGGATTTATCTTATAAAGTGGGGTGTACCTTAGGGCTAGGTCATAACTATGTTTTCAATTGTCTTCTTTGCGTGCTTTAAATTGTGGGACTGTCTTGGGAGTTCTATAGATCCTAAACCCGGATCTGGGGGATACCTTTCTTAGAAAGTAGCAACAAGGCTGTGAGGGAACTGTGTGGGGTATACCGACATGGTTGAAACAGTCTGCTACGTTGATGTGGCACTTTGGTGTGTACCAGTAACCCTTGAGTTCAGTCAAGGAGAGTACGGGGCCTCCGCGTGGTGTCGTGAAGCATCAACAGACCTTAGGAACCTCAATTGAACTATCTTGGCCTCTTTAGGGTAGTGAGATAACTGACTTTGGTGCAATCCGAGGTTGGTTGATACTCGATACTACACCCAATTGAGGGTTGCTTTCCTGGAATATTTCGGTCGCCAGTTCAGTGGCTAAATCGAAACGATGAACAATGAAAGCAATCCCGTGATATTGGGAACCTTAGAACCCGGTTACTTTGATTAGGACAGGTTGAACCCACCAACTTCAAGAGGGTACTACCCAGACCTCATGCAGGCCTACACTCTAAGGGTTTCTTTTGTGTGACTCGTGTGCCTTCGTACTTGACTACTTGCATGCTTGTTATCTGACACATTGAACTACTTGCAGGTTTTGTTTATAGTCCTTATTTGGGGACTCATAACAGTGTTATTAAGTCCTGCAGGTTTTGTTCATAGTCCTTAACTAGGACTCATCACAAGGTTTACTAACTCTCTTGCAGGTTTTGTTTATAGTCCTTAATTGGGACTCATAACAAGGGTTTACCTAGATCATCCCACGCATAGCATGACATCATACCATTGCATACATCCTAACCCATTTCAAGGATCTCAGGGGCTTGTGATGCAGGTCCTGATAAATCAAACATCTAGCGAGGGGCAAAGAGGATTTATTTTCCTCTAGCCAAGGTTGTCAGGGGCTATGACCCACTTGATACGGTGAGCCTTTGACCCTTGAAGAAGAATTCTCAACAACATGGGTGTCCTTCAATCAAGCTATAAATTCCAATGCTAACAATTTTCTTGTTTACCCTGCGAGGTCCTTGAAAACATTGCATGCATGTCATACACATCATTACATAACAGGTATCTTTGTTGCAGGTCACTTACCTTTCCCGCTGTTTATTTCAGCAATGGCTCAACAAGACAACCAGGACCTTCTTGCTCAAGAGACTCGGTTTGGGGAAATCCTCCTGAATCTATCCAAGGGACAGGAGGAGCTAAGGACACTTCTCATGGGGACCTTTGTCAGAAACAGTGCTGAAGATGAAAGGTTGAAACACCTACAAGCTGAGATGGATGCAATGAAAGTCCAAATGCTGGGGCAGAGGAATGCCATTCAAGGTTTAGCTCAAAGACAAGATGAGCTCCGGTTTCTCGTCAACCAACTGCTTCAGGGTAACCAACTGGGGCAAACGTCTAAGGGTAAAAAGCCATTCATCATTCAATCACCCTTGAGACAAGGAGATAAGGGGAGAGCTCCTCAAACAGCTTCAGCGCCACAAATTCAGCATCAACCTCACCAGCTTCAGCCGGACAAGCCCAAAAGGCAATTCACCAAGCTCAACGTGTCGATGCTTCAAGCCTTACAACAACTGCTGAGGTTGAATTTGGTAACTCTAAAGGATCCTCCTAAGAATCCCAACAGGACACCTTCAAGGTATAACCCCAACGCTCACTGCGCTTATCATTCCGACAGCCCGGGGCATGCTACGGAGGATTGTTGGACTCTGAAAAATAAGATCCAGGATCTGATTGAGGAAGGAGCTGTGGAATTCACCCAAGATGGCCAGGCTGAGTGTTTCTACCATCCCTACAGGAGGCACCATGTGAAGTAACAAGCCCTGAGACTAGAAATTTTTGTTCATTCGAATGTTCAAGTTGCAATTTTCCTTTGTTCAAACATTTATTCATGTTAAACATTGTTATCACATTAATGCATCGCTTATGTCTATTTTGAAGCAATATATTCGTATTCACTAAATGCAAATTAATTTCATATTTTTTCTGATGTCAACTCTGGATCTAAAATTCTAAGCCTCTTGAGGGAGGATGACGAAAACGATACCACGATCTTTACAGTATGCTTTTGAACAGACCCCGCTGATGAAGTACAGGCATTGTTTCAATTCCTAAACACTGGAGTTATAAGGAAGATAATCCCTCGTCAACCCCTTTGAGCCAAAGAAGTAGGAGTTTTTCTGTTCGAAAATTAAAACCCTTAATCATAACCTGGGGCAGGGTAGTTCTCTCAGTTGATCCAAGTGCATAACAAATGGCACCAAAAGGGTCCTTACAAAACAAAGAGGACAATGATAATTCCGAATAATCATAAGGACAGGCAGTCATTATCAAAAAAATTCATAAATGAAAAGCCCAAAAAGTCAAAACCTATAAAGGGGACTTACGAAACTGGGGCATCCCGCTGACTGTAATTCCAAAAAAGGAAACAGCTCAGGCAAAAAATAGGGATAACAAAATCAAAGAAGAAAGAGGTCCTACAAACCCTCGACAAAAACAAAAATGACTGCCTATTCAGAGTTATCATCAATAGCTGAACCATCATTGGAACATCAGAGCAAAGACTCAAAACAAGGTCTAACATATGATCAACTGAGTTTAGGATTGAAGAACATCACGAAGAGCGGGTGGGTACAAATAATTTGAGCCTTTATCCTTTGTTTCTTAAACCGTGAACCAGGCCACGTTATAACCCTTAAAAGTCCTAGCTGAAGCATGGGTTAGTTCGAAAGCATACTGTTACGAAAGGTATCCTGACTCCTTAAGGCCTACGGTACAATACGGAGTTGACATCACGTTTTACAAACAATCATTTGTTTTATGAAAAAGAATGCATTTTCAAAATCTTCAGGACAGACATAAGCTTTGCATTTTTAACATAACTTTGTTTGCATATGACTTTTTGTTTGAACAGCAGGGAAATTCGCACGATGAATACCTAGTGAACAAAAGCACTTCCAATCAAGGGGCATGACATGATCATGGTCCATCATCTGGGGCAGTCCAATCAAGATTCGGAGAATCTCTCAAAGACCAAATAGCCTGGGGCAAATCTCCTCCTGAGTCACTTGGGGCATTCCAACAACGAATCTTGCCTGATCAAATACCTTCTGGTGGTATGACAAAACACTTCTAACAGGGGCAACTCCCTACTTTCTGAGAGCATGGACATAGTCGAAAAGATACTACGCAAAATCAAAGACCCGCTAGGTTGACATACCTAGGCAAAAATTAGGGCTTCCCGGCGAACCAAAAGGGTTCGGGCAAAATGAAGGGATGAAATAAAAAATCTGTACACCCGGCAAGTCGAAAACCTGAAAAGGCGGCTTGGGCAAAAATGGGTATCCCGGTGGACTGAAAACCCGAAAGGGAGGTCCAGGCAAAAGTTAGGGATTAAAGCGTACGACTATGTCCTGGCATCTTGTCACCTGCCTACCAGAAGAGGGTTTGTCCATCAACAACTATCAGCACCTCACAGGTATCATCTCCCACATCTAAAACAGGGGCAATAAAGGGTTGTCTAAGCAATCTAATGGTTCCGTCCTCCAAGGTATCAAGGTAGGTTCAGCTAAAACCAGATACCTCAATTCCCCCAGAGAGTAAGTCAGCAGTCAATACACTCTCTCCAAAATATATCAACAAATCTCAAGGAAGTTGGGCATCCTCCAGCAGATCCCAACACCCCCCCAGCAGTATACACATATTCTTAACAAGCATCCCCGGCAGTCTTGGTCTAAAGACTGTTCCCCGGCGGTATATCAACATTCAAAAGGAATCACTTCCCCGATACAATTCAAGACTTCCCCAAAGAGTCAAGTCCAATCCAGTTCCCCAGGAAAGATGGAACTCATATCCCCAAGCAGTAAGCTTATCCCCAGTAGATTCTGGAAGCTTATCCTTCGCAGAGCACGAACGCGTCATCCGGCTTTATTTAAAGAGTTATTTCCTTAACCGGATATAACTGGGTTATCCTCAGCCAAAAGCCACGGAAAGGTCGTCGTCAACGTAGTTCTTTCTTACCAGCGAAGTTTATCAACACTTCCAACAGCAAAGATATCCTCAGCAAGTCATTCTCAACAATTCAGCAAAAGCATTCCTCTCCCCACAGAGTATTGCTTCCCAGCATGGTCGCTAGAGTATCTTTTCTCCCCGCAGAATCTTCCATTTGCCAAGTTTATTCCGCAACGGAGTCATCTTCTCCTACCGGTATTCTTGCAGTTATCATCCCCAGCGGAAGCAAAATCTATTCTTCAACATCAGCCCAGGAGTGACTTCCCGGCACCCGTCAAAGATTTATTTTCCTAGACGAAAACATACATAAATCATCACATACATCATTATAGCATGCATGTACGCATCATATCATACAAATCGCATCCATGTTGAGAACATCATTGCTTGATCCATATCATGCATTGCATATAACTGACCTTTACCTTTCAGGAAAGATGCAGTTGAAATTCTCAAACGTATTTCAAGGCTTTCTCTAGTCCAGCTAAATCGGCTCCCAACAGATTTTTCTGATAAAGACTCAGTAGAAGTTATCCCGGATGTTTCCCTCTCCGACACGAGCGTGAGGTGATAGTCTCTTATGGTCCCCTCTCCAACGGCGAGTGAGGTGGTAAAGCCTTCTTCAGATGTTTCCCTCTCCGACGATGAGCGTGAGGTGATAGTCTCTTATGGTCCCCTCTCCAACGGCGAGTGAGGTGGTAATTCCTTTTTCAGATGTTTCCCTCTCCGACGGAGAGCGTGAGGTGATAGTCTCTTATGGTCCCCTCTCCAACGGCGATTGAGGTGGTAATTCCTTCTTCAGATGTTTCCCTCTCCGGCATGAGCGTGAGGTAATAATCTCTTATGGTCCCCTCTCCAACGGCGAGTGAGGTGGTAATTCCTTCTTCAGATGTTTCCCTCTCCGGCATGAGCGTGAGGTAATAATCTCTTATGGTCCCCTCTCCAACGGCGAGTGAGGTGGTAATTCCTTCTTCAGATGTTTCCCTCTCCGGCATGAGCGTGAGGTAATAGTCTCTTATGGTCCCCTCTCCAACGGCGAGTGAGGTGGTAATTCCCTTTCAAGATGTTTGCCTCTCCGACGGTGAGTGAGGTGATAATTCCTTTCAGATTATAATTTCCTATAGTTCCCTCTCCGACGGTGAGTGAGGTGACTCCCTTTGAGGTTATAATGCCCTTTGGTTCTCTTCCTGATACTGCAAAGATAGTGATTCCCACCAAGATTTTTCTCAACGAGCGTTGTTGAAGTTAAAGTCGTCCAAGGTTCTCTTACCATTCATGCTAAGGTGGTAACCATCCCTGGTTCATCCATCATCTTGTGAAGCTCCAGACTCAGCTCCTGTAACCAGTCAGGACACATTTGTATCAAGCATCTGAAATCAGCTCCTGCAACGTGTCAGGTACTCATTTTTCTTTTGCAGGTATGCAGGTTCTCGCTAAGAAATCTCTTACGCGATCAACATCCAGATGGCATCTGTAAGCCCATCATCTTACCCAGCAATCTCCAAATGGCATCTATAATCCCATTCCCCCATCACTGCTACTATGTGAGCGCAAATTTCTAGGGCACTCTAGTGTTCAATCATCTTCCACCCTCGGATTACGAAAGGCACATCAGCCAATCTGCATCCTCAGGTATAAGAAGATTGAACAGGGGCAACTGTTGCACCCCAAAATTTGCCCTCCCATATTCTCCAAGAAATTGCCAAGCCAAGCTTCAAAAATCCCCAAGGGTGATACAGTGCAAAAGGCTCCTATACAGTTAAAACTAGGGTTTGTGTTCTGAGCAAGAAAATGAACTTCTCAAAGGTCCAATCAAGTCTCCCATGCCTATAAATATGGTCAAATGTCCTCATATCAAGTTTCAAGGCATTCAGCTCAAAATTGCACAGTCAAAACCCTAGATTGCACTACAGTCAACTGTAGGGGCAAAATGGTCATTTGACAGTCAAAAGTTCAAATTTTTGATCAACATATCATTTTGAAGCCACAAACATCATTTGATCAATGCTTGATCATGATTCTCAAAATTTGGCTCAGAAATCATCAAAGATGCAAAAGTTTCCTTATTTAGACAGCTGAAAAAGTCAACTGAAATTGACCAGGGCATAACTTTCACATGGATTATCAAAAAAATTCCATCCAAAGCTCATTTTGAAGAGAGAGATATTTCCTACAACTCATCTTCATACTTCAAGTCCAAGAAATGCTCTCACAAAAAGTTATCAATTTCAACATTATAGGTCATTTTCAAAAGTCAACAAAAAGGGACTTTAAGTCAAAGGCCATAACTTGAGATTCGTAATTCCAAATGACATGGGACCAAAGGCATTGGTTAGAGGACTCAAAGACCTTTCCAAAATGGCCAAGAACATGAGAAAAGCTTAAAAATTGAGCAAGTTATGCCTTGTGGAAGTTGGGAAATTTTTAGGAATTTTGAAAAGTCAACTTTGATCCAAAAGGCCTAAAAATGCTAATGGGCCCATTTTTCTTCCAAGTTTCTTCATGCCAAGCCTATGCACGACCATTAGGCCCAAAAGGAAGTTCTTCTCCATTTTTTATTTATTTATTTGGATTTTTTATCATTTATAATTCATTTAATTAAATAAAATGCATGAAAAATACAAACCTAATGAAAACAAATCTTTTTATGCATGTTTGATACTCAATATTTCGTGCAAATACAAATGGGGAAAGATTTGGAGCTGATTGGCATGATTGAGAGCAAAAGCCATGTGAAAAAGATATGGGAAGATTCTTAAGAAAATCAAATATGCAAATCATCAATGCCATGGATTTTATTCAATTTTGTTGACCTAATAGCTTCACTATATGATCAGGAATCAAAACCTAATGCTAGAACACTCTAAGCTGCGCAGAAGAGCAAGATACAAACTTGAAAAATTTGCTATAAAACTCAATTCTGAAATCAGTGTTCTAGGGCGATTGAAGGCACCAAACCTATTCCAAAAGCTTCCTTAGCAATCCCTGAACGTGTTCCAATCAAGAACAACAACCAAAGCTTCAAGAACTGGTAGTTTGAACTCGAACTGTATCAAGAAAAACTCATAGTCGTGCACAACGATTCATGCATCCATTATCACTTTTAATGCTTGATTTACGTTCCTTGTAAAGTTCTAAAGCTAACCATTGTATTTAATTGGATTATTATGCATCGTATGAGGTTTCGCCATAATCGATTTCTAGGGTTGCAGGTTTTCTGAATTAGGGCTTTCCATCCAAGGCAAAATTAGGACTCGTGGTTAATACCATTGGCACGAGCAGGTCCAAACGAAGGGATCTCAACCCTCGCGCCTAATTTATGACCAAAGATGACCCAATCGCTATTTTCTGGAAAGTAGTCTTAGGCAACGTTTGCAAAACTGTTGCCTCATGTTTATGTTTTCAGAAAAAGGAAGAAGACGAACTCGTGGCAGGGAATGGTTGGATCATTCGAATTTCGCGCGCGTTTCCAAGGCCACTGACATTTTCTTTTTATAATATTTATTTATTATTATATGTTAATTGAAAGTGAAATGGTTCAGTGGCAGGTAGAAGCGCTTGCAATGCTCATGACCTGGGTTCAAGTCCCAGGTCTTGCATATTCCTATATTATTTTTCGTTGATAGTTCCTATGCAGCACTCTCATTGATGCATACCATGCTCCACCATCATCCAGACGTCCACGTGCCTATGAGAATTAATCAGAGTGCCACGATCCAAGGTGTACCATGAATGCAAGTCAGCGCGTTAGCACCCAAAAGTGAAAAAGTCCAAACGGATCAAAAAGCTTGCTGGGCCAGAATTTCACATTTAACCTCCACTTTGGGGCCTGAACCCCCCCTGGTTTGCCTTCACTATTATTTATTTATTTTTTATTCTTGTTTTAATTATTATTTTTATTTTTAATTACTGTTTATTTAATAAATTATTTTTTTACAAAATACAAAAACATCATAAAAAATTTCAGAAAAGACAAAAAATATAATAAATGTTTTATTTTATTATTTTCATAAATAATTGTATGTAAATTAATTAATTTAGATTAGGGTTTTAATTTTAATTCTTTTAAATAACAAAAATACAAAAATGTAGAATTAGGTTTGATAATTTTTTTATCCCTTTTTAATTTTTCCCTTTTTTTATAATATTTATTTCTTTTTTATAATTAAATTGCACATAAATAATTTAGGGTAAATTAGGTTAAAAACTTCTAACATTTTAAATAAATTTAAAAGCTATTAGAATTAGGGTTTGCCTTTAGTTTAATTTTAATTAATTCCTTTTTTCATCAAATATCTAAAAAACACAAAATACCAAAGAAAAAATATTCTTTTCTAATCTTTAATTTCAATTCCTCATTAATTCTAATTAATTAATTCATGCAATTTTAATTTTTGCCAAAAGGGTCCAACGCCCATATTTTAATTCCTTTATTTCGCGTATTTATTTTATTTCGCTTAATTCATTATGTAAATCTCCCAAAGCCATGTAACTTTACTTTTCGCACTCTTCTTTAATTTCTTTATTTGCTTTCTTTATTTTCTGTCAAATCGGGTCCGGTTTAATTTTGGCGATGTGGACCCGCGCCTTTGTAATAGCTTTAGATTTATTTTCCCGCGCATATTTAAACTGTTAACGATGTATGCAAGAATGAATGGCCCTAATTAAAATCAAGCGTAGATCACAACAAACATGACAAGACAAATATAAATGAACATGACACACAAATCACACACCACCCCTAGGGTACGCCTCACTGTTGCCTTTCGAAAGGTGATCGTCGAGTAGAGGATGTCTTAGTAAGTCCTCATGATCCGGGAACCTGGCATGAGGGTAGCTTCTAAGGTGTCTTCCTATTGCTCTGGTGATCACCATGTCCCGAACCTCGAATTGACCCGAATACCTCCAATGGTGGTGCTACCTACCTCTCAATGGTGGGATGGCACTACCTTAAGGACATCTACACAGACGAATTCCTTAGGGTAGGTAGGTTCTCAAGGATACTTGCTCTAACTTCAAAAACGAAACAAAATACTTTTCACACCACACATTTTCAAAAGCTTTCAAAGCAAATTTTTCAAACACTCTGACGTATGAGTCGATCTGAAATTTTTCAAAGAAACTTTTTAAACCCACATTGAAAAGCACACAAAACAATTTTGAAAACACATTGAGCAAGTATCTAAGAGCCCATGGATAACCATGGATAGAAAGGGTGCTAATACCTTCCCTTTCTATAACCTACCTCCCGAACCGAGAGCAATCTCTTTAAGGAATTTTTCTGTGCTTTTGTCCTTTCCATTTGGAGAAAATAAAAGACGGTGGCGACTCTTGCTTCCGCGACATTTCGCGAACCAGCGTTAAACAGTCAGTTCCAGATCCACCGATCACAGTGAGTATCTTAGGTACCTTTTTTACTATGGATTCTGGAAAAAGAAAGACCACGAAGTACAATTTCAAGGATCCCAGGATACATGATTTGATCAGTCTAATTCCCGAGATCGAGTGTTCTGCATATTTTCGGAAGAAGTATGCATCCATCATTCCTCTTATGAAGCTTAGGATGAAGGAGGGTTGTTGTACCCCAAAATTTGCCCTCCCATATTCTTCAAGATTTGTCAAGATCAATCCTCAAATGGCTCAAAACTTCTCAAGGGGTTGCACAATCAAACATCCTCCTAAGCTAGTCCAAATTAGGGTTTTGTTTCTTGCAAGGAAGTTGAGGTTTTCAAAGGCTCAATAAAGCCTCATATGCCTATACACATTGCCAAGCATCTACATGTCAAGTCTCAAGGCTCACAGCATCAAGTTGCACAGTCAAAAGCCCTAATTGCTTCACAATCAACTGTAGGGGTAAAATGGTCATTTGACAGTCAAAAGTCAAAAATTTTGGTCAACATCTTATTTTGAAGCCACAATCATCATTTGATCAAGTCTTGATCATGATTCCACAAGAATGGCTCAAAAATCATCAAGATGCAAAAGTTTCCATTTTTGGACAGTTGAAAAGTCAACTGTAACTTGACCAAGGCATAACTTTCTCATGGTTCATCAGAAAAATCCCATCCAATGCTCATTTTTAAGGGGATGACATTTCCTACAACTCATCTTCACATTCAAAGTCCAAGAAATGCTCTCACAAAAAGTTATCAATTTCAACATTATAGGTCATTTTCAAAAGTCAACAAAAAGGCATTTTAAGTCAAAGACCATAACTTGAGATTGGTAAATCAAAATGACATGGGACAAAAGGCATTGGTTAGAGGACTTCAAGACCTTTCCAAAATGTCCAAGAACATGTTCATATGATCAAAATTGAGCAAGATATGCATTGGAGAAGTTGGGAAATTTTTGTGAAATGGCAAAAGTCAACTATCCTTGAAACTTCAATTTTTGACAAAAGGGCCCACTTTCTTCCACTTGATTCAGCCTTGTCATACCACACACGTGTCCCGTGATTAATTTCAAGGTCAAACATTTATTTTTCTATTTTATTTAATTTTTATTGATTTAATTCATTTTAAATCCATAATAATTCAAATAAAATCTAAAAATCAATGGAATAGTGTCATTTGGATTTGAATAGCTTCCATACATCATGTGCCAGCTCACAAACTCATGCTAGGGTTATGTTGTACACAAAGTCTTGGTTTTGCTTAAAAAAAGGAAAGTTTGTTAATGGTGGAAAACCTAAACCTAATTCTCTCATGTGCATGGATTAAGGCCCAGAAGTTAACCTAATTCCCTTCCCTCATAAGTACTGAGTCTAACCCTAATGCTAAAGACGTGCAAAAGCTGCTACAGGGCCATAAACAAAATTCAAAAATAGGAGGAAGATTTGAAAACTGAATTCATTATTCAAGCACAATTCAAAGCCTAAAAGTGATTAAAACGCATTGCTGATATTGCCAGGAATCTATTGCAATCAAAAACGAGCCTTGAAGCTATCAGAATCGTCCAGAACAAGTCATACGGCTTGGTTTGTTTTCCATAATCACACATCATTATTCATGCATTTTTAACCTCTTTTTTGGATGGATTTGTGTTAATAGGACCATTCTGAAGCTATTGGTATGATTTAATTTGATTATGGCGCCCTGAATCAGAATCCACCATTGGAGAAATCTAGGGTTTTTGAAGCTCTCAAATGGGGCTTTTCAGCATAAGTAAAATTAGAACCAATAATACCCATGGTTGAACTCAGAATGACAAGACGAATTCATTGATACCATCGCGCCCTTTTTATATGCCATGTACGCCTAATCGCTATTATTGGAAGTTTTGCATTGTGGGGGTTAAAAAACCCCGCTATCTTGTTTTATTTTTGCAGATGAAACGAAGAAGGTGACTGCGTGTCTCAACATGGTTGGTCTATTCAAATAAATTGCGTGCGCGTGTTTGATTTCAGCATATGTTATTGTATTATGTATTATTTAAATTGCTTATTATGTTAACAAAAGCATGCGTTTGGCTCAGTGGAGGAGGACGTGTCTGGTAATTGTTGGGACCTGGGTTCGATTCCCAGGTCCACCCAAACCTCAATGTTTTTTTTTTTAATATTATCTCATGCAGCTTTCCAAGAGCGCTCTACCGTGCAACTCACGCATAAGCTTGCCAAGTGGCCATGAAGCCCAATCCAATGGCCAAAGAATGAAGACCATGGTACTCAGGAGTCAATGAGCACGCACATGATTCCAGAAAGTCAAACATGGCTTTTTGTTAATGGGCCTGAATTCCAAAACAACACCTCCCTTGGGCCATCAAACCCCCCCCCCCTGGTTTACTATTTTTTATTATTTATTTTCTTTCTCTTTTTAATTCTTTTTACTAATTATTATTATTATTATTATTAACCAATAAATTAATTTTCATAATAAATTCAGAGATCACAAAATTATAAATATTTTTATTATTTATTAAACATTTTTTTGTAAATAAAATACTAACCAATTGATTTAGTTTAATTAGGTAATTTTAATTTCTTTTTTTACAATAAATAAAATTAGTTTAGAATTAGGGTTTTGTTTACTAATTTTTAATTCCTTTTAGTATTTTCATTAAAAAACATAAAAAACATAAAAAACATTTTTCTTTCTTTATTTAATTAATTAGTTATTAGATTTAACATTTAATTAATTGCAAAAAGGACCAATTTCACTCATATTTTCTCAAAAGGGTCAAAAACCCTAGGACGTTCCAATTTAATTTTTTTCGCGCATTATCTTATTTTGATTATTATGTATCTGCTCAAAGGGTGTAATAGTAATTAGATTTACCGCTTTCTTTACTTTCTGCACTTTATTTCAAAACGGGTTCTTGTTTTTGGCGATGTATAGACCCGCACCTTGTAATAGTGTAGAATTTACATTTCCGCACTTTAATTTTCCGCACTCTTAACTGTTAATTATGCCTGCAAGACTGTATGACAATTAAAAACAACTCGTAGCTCACAAATGACATGTACAAAATAAACATTAACTGAAAAAAAAACACAAGCACATGCCACTCTTAGGGTACGCCTCACTTGGTTGCCTCGAGGTGGTCATCAAGTATAGGGTGTCTTAGAGGTCGCCCTCCTGTCTAAAGATCCAGTTGCCTCGAAACGGTTGCCTCGGATAAAAAGGATATAGGACATTAGGGTTACCGCTAAGGCGTCCTACTATTGCTTTGGTGACCATATATGTCCCGATAATCGAATTGACCCGAATACCTCCAACGACGGTGCTACCTACCTCTCAATGGTGGGATAGCATTATCTAAAGGACTCTTACACAGCTTAATTCCTCAGGGTTGGTAGATGACTCATGGGTACTTGCTCTTTCAAAACAAACAAAACAAAAAATACTTTTCACACCTTACACTTTCAAAAAGTTTTCAAAAACAAATACTTCATACACTCTTGAGGACTGATACAAGAGTTACCTAGAAGTTTTTCGAACTAAACTTTTTTCAAAACCCACATACACTTGAAAAGCAAACAATTTTTGAAAACATAGAGTGAGCAAGTACCTAAGAGCCCGTGGATAACCACGGATAGAAAGGGTGCTAACACCTTCCCTTTCTATAATCTACCTCCCGAACCGAGAAACATCTCGAAAAGGAATTTTGTTGTGCTTTTGTCCTTTCCTTGTTGGAGAACATAAAAGACGGTGGCGAGTCTTGCTTACCGCGACATTTCGCGAACCAGCATTTCCAAAACAGTCAGTTCTATTTCCACCGATCACAGAACTGGCGACTCTGCTGGGGATTTTTATAAGTGAGGTGTACCTTAGGATTAGACCACTCTTATGTTTTCAATTGTATGCCTTATTTGCTTTAATATTGTGGGCTTGCATCGGAGTTTTATAGATCCTAACCCGGATCTGGGGGATACCTTTTAGGTAGCAACAAACTGTGAGGGAACTGTGCGGGGTATACCGACACGGTTGAAGCAGTCGCTACGTTGATGTGGAACTTTGGTGAGTACCGGTAACCGTTGAGTCAAGTCAAGGAGAGTACGGGGCCGCCGCGTGGTGTCGTGAAGCATCAACTGACCTTAGGAACCTTACTTGACCAACCTAGCCTCTTTAGGGGTAGTGAGATGACCGACTTTGGTGCAGTCTGAAGTTGGTAGATACTCGATACTACACTCATTGAGGGTTGTTTTCTTGGAATATTTTGATCGCCAGTTCAGTGGCTAAATCAAAACAATGAACATAGAAAACAACCCAATGATATTGAGCTCCTTAGAACCCGGTTACTTTCGATAGGACAGGTTTGAGCCCACCAACTTCAAAAGGGTAGTACCTAGACCTCATGCTGGCCTAAACTCTAAGGGATGTCTTGTGTGACTTGTGTGCCTTATCATGTTTGCATTTTGTGAATACTTGTGGTGTGCTTTTATCATAACATCATAACATCATAAAGCATCATATGCATTTACTAACCACTTCAAAGGTTCGAATCTTCATCTTTGTTCTTATTTTGTAGGACATGGAAACTATCCGCAGAAAGACAATTCAGGTCAACCTTGTAAGGATCCCTCCTCAGCTTAAGGAACTTACATCCAGGATTCCCGAGAACTCTTCTTTCAGTGAAAAGCATGGTAGACTCATCAGCTTGGTCAACACCAACATTGAAGAAGATATGGTGAAAGTGTTGTTCCAGTTCTTTGAACCTTTGCACCACTGTTTTACTTTCCCGGATTATCAATTGGTGCCTACTTTGGAAGAGTTTTCTCAGCTTCTAAAGATTCCTATCCTTAGTCAACTACCCTACAACGGTACGGAAAGGGAACCCAAACTTGAAGAGGTAGCTAAAGCATTATGTCTGCAACCATCTGATATCAAGGGGCATTGGGAAGTCAGAAGTGGTATCAAAGGATTCTTGGCAAAGTTCCTGTTTGAGAAGGCCCAAGAATGTTGGAACTCCCTTGACCTACAAGCTTTTGAAGAAGTTGTGGCACTCCTTGTCTATGGGTTGGTGTTGTTCCCGAATCTAGATCAGCTTATAGATATCAATGCTGTCAAGATCTTCATGTCCAGGAACCATATACCTACGCTGCTTGGGGACATCCTCCACTCATGTTACACTCGAACCATGAGAAAAAGAGGTGTTCTCATGTGCTGCACTCCTCTCCTGGAAAGGTGGTTTATTTCGCACCTTCCACAATCAGTTTTGAAGAACGAGCGGGGTTTGAGATGGTCACAACGGTTAATGACTCTTACTCATGTTGATATACATTGGTGTCCTCGGTCCAGAGAGAACGTCACTATCATTGATCGCTACGGAGAATTTCCTAATGTTCCTTTACTTGGAATCAGAGGAGGCATTACTTACAACCCGTGTCTGGCCTTGAGACAGTTTGGATATGCTCGGAGGGATGGCCCTCATGACATGTTGATTCCTGACATAGTTTTTGACTTCGACAATGATACGCAAGGACTTCGCCAGAGGTTCATCAGAGCTTGGAGGATGCCCAACAGGGTAGATAGTAAGACACTGGGGCACAGGAACTCCATCCCACTGGAGCCTTATCTCAAATGGGTACGAGCCCGCTCCCAGAAGCTTGTGATGCCATATCCTCATGTTCTCCCCGTGATCAAAGAACCAGTTTTGGAAGGAGAGGTGCCCTACACCATTCAACATCCTGATATGCCAACCTCCTGGGAAGAAATGCAGAAGAGCTGGATCCAGCTTAAGGAAGAACGGAACTCTCTTGAAGCCAGTTTACATGCCAGTGAGAAGAAGGTCTTGGAGCTCACCCGCCTGCTTCACGAGGAAAAGACTCTCAACACTTACATCGCTCCAAAGAGGATGCGCAGTGTCTTTTAGGATGAATTATTTTGTAATGTTTTGCCCATGAGGCCCTGATGTACTGAACAGATTATTTCTTAATATAACGTGTGTTCTTTTTTTGTCTACAACAAATTTGAACTTTCGAACCCTTGAATGCATTGCATAAATAGCATATCATGCATCATGTGCATAACAGGTACCCTTTTTCTACAGGTTGCTTAATCTTCGTCGATGTTTATTTCAGCACTTCATCATGTCTTCTGAGCCTACTACTGAACAAGCTATCAAGGCCCTCCAGGCCCAGAACGCCCAGTTTCAAGAGCTGGTCATGAGCTTAGCCCAGGGTCAACAGGAATTGAAGACTCTGCTTTTGAAAAAGAAGAAGAAGAGGACTGTTTTGTTCAACCCTAGACGCAGATCTGAAAATGGATCACAAAATGAGGCTGAGTTGACCACCCCACCTGCTGGGAAAGACAGCCCACAAGGGAGAGAGGTTCCTAGTCATGTGGTCTCCGACAACGAGACAGATTACAATGATGAACAGTACCCTCCAGCTGAGGACAGGTACAAACAGCTAGAAGACCGGCTAAATGCTATAGAGATACAGAAAGTACCCGGCCTGGACTTCGAAGATCTGGGTCTATCCTCTGGGGTGGTGATCCCACATAAGTTCAAGGCACCTGCCTTTGCAAAGTACGACGGAGCTTCCTGTCCTAAACTGCACCTCCGGTCGTACGTAAGGAAGATTCAACCGTATACTACTGACAAAAATCTATGGATCCACTTCTTCCAGGAAAGTCTTTCAGGGACTCAACTCGAATGGTTCTATCAGCTAGATGGAGCCAGTATTCGTAACTGGGAGGACTTGGCTACTTCATTTTATAAGCAGTATCAGTACAATGCCGACCTCGCTCCTACACGTACCCAACTCTAGGGTATGTCGCTAGGGACGGGCGGAAGTTTTAAGGAATATGCGCAAAAGTGGAGAGACCTTGCTGGAAGGGTGCAGCCGCCTTTGACTGACCGTGAGCTCGTTGATATGTTCCTGGGGACCCTGTCTGGTCCGTTCTTCAACCACTTGATTGGTAATTCTTCTGCTGGGTTTACAGATCTGATCTTGACTGGGGAAAGAATTGAAGCTGGTATCAAGTCTGGGAAGATACAAAAGGGAGACTCTTCGAATAGTGAGAAGAAACCATCCAAGAAAGAATCTAGTGCTGTCTATGGTTCAAGAGGGCCTAATAGGTCCGAACACCGCCAAGAGGTCAACGCGGTGGTTATTTCAAAACCGGCCGGTGCTCCTTAACATCGCAACCAACAAAGGGAAGAGAGACCTAAAAGGCAATTCACTCCCCTCAGCATGACATTGTCCCAGATATTGCCACAGTTGCTGGAGACCAAGTTGGTAACTCTAAGGGACCCTCCTAAGAACCCCAACAGGACACCTTCAAGGTATAACCCCAACGCCTGCTGCACTTATCACTCTGACAGCCCGGGGCATGCTACAGATGATTGTTGGACTCTGAGGAACAAGGTTCAGGATCTAATCGACGCAAAGGAGGTCCAGTTCAAAGCGCCCGAGACTCCCAATGTGATCACTGCTCCCTTGCCAAAACGTGGCTAGGATTGGAAAAAAACTTTTGTTCATTCGAATGTTCAAGTTGTATTTTTCTTTGATTATTCAAACATTTATTCATGTCAAACGTTGTTATTTCATTAATGCATTACACGTGTCTGTTTTGAAGTAATTATGTTTACTATGCTTAAAACTGCTTTTACTTTTGATGTTCAACTCTCGATTTTAAAATTCTAAGCCTCTTGAGGGAGGATGATGAAAACGATACCACGATCTTCACAGACGATCTTTACAGTATGCTTTTGAACAGACCCCGCTGATGAGGTATAGGCATTGTTTCAATTCCTAAACACTGGAGTTATAAGGAAGATAATCCCTCGTCAACCCCTTTGAGCCAAAGAAGTAGGAGTTTTTCTTTTCAAAAAAAAAATTAATACCCTTAATCATAACCTGGGGCAGGGTAGTTCTCTCAGTCTGATCCAAGTGCACAATGAATGACATCAAAAGAAGTCCTTCCAAAAGCAAAATACAGTGATGGTTCCAGATAATCGTCAAGACAGGCAGTCGTTATTTTTCAAAAAAAAAGTAAGAACCCAATAAGTCAAAACCTATAAAGGAGACTTACAAAACTGGGGCATCTCGTTGACTGTCATCACAAAAGAAACAGTTCAGGCAAAAAACAGGGATAATGAAAAGAAAAAAAAAAGAGGTCCTACAAACCCTCAACACAAAAAGATTTGACTGCCTATTCAAAACTGTCAACCTCCGAACCATCATTGGTATATCAAGACAAAGACTCAAACAAGGTCTAACGCACGATCAACTGAGCTTAGGTTTGAAGAACATCACAAAGAGCGGGTGGGTACAAATAAAATTTGAGCCTTTATCCTTTGTTTCTAAAAACCGTGAACCACGCCTCGTTATAACCCTTAAAAGTCCTATCTGAAGCATGGGTTAGTTCGAAAGCATATTGTTACGAAGGGTATCCTGACTCCTTAAGGCTTGCAGGAAAATAACGAGTTGACATCACATTTTTTATAAAAAAAAAATTTGCTTGTTTTACTAAAAAATGCATTTTCAAAAAAAAAAAACTTCAAGACAGACATAAGCTTTGCATTTTCAAAATAACATTGTTTGCATATGACCATTTGTTTGAACAGCAGAGAAATTCGCACAACGAATATCCAATGAACAAAAGTCTTCTCAACAAAAGAGTCACCTCCAGTGGAAAAACACTTCCAACCAAGGGGCAGACATGATCATTGTCCATCATCTGGGGCAGTTAAGTCAAGATTCAAGGAATCTCTCAAGATGTCAAATAGCCAGGGGCAAATATCCGCCTGAGTCACTTGGGGCATTGGATAGGAATTCCAGCTACGAATCTTGCCTAATCAAACGAAGATCTTCTGGTCACATGGCAACACAACAACAGGGGCACCTCCCTACATTCTGAGAACATGGACATAGTCAAAAAAATACTACGCATAATCAAAGACCCGCTAGGTCGACTGGCCTAGGCAAACATAAGAGCTTCCCGACGAACCAAAAAGGTTCGGGCAAAATAAGGGATGAAAATGAAAAAATCTGTACACCCGGCAAGTCGAAAACCTGAAAAGGCGGCTTGGGCAAAAAAGGGGTATCCCGATGGACTGAAAACCCGAAAGGGCAGTCCAGGCAAAAATTAGGGATCACAGCGTACGACTATGTCCCAGTATCTTGTCACTGGCCTACCAGAAGAAGAATTGTCAACCGGCAGTTATCAAGGCCTCCACAGGTACCTTCTCCCGCAGAAGCTGGGGCAATAATAGTTGTCTAAGCAATCTAGTTGCTCTGTCCGCCAGGTACCAAGGTAAGTTCGGCTGAAGAACGTAACCAAAATATCTTCACTCCCCGAGAGTAAGACAAGACTCAGCAATACTCCCCCCGAGCAGAGTTGGTCTACCATCAGCCTTGAAAAGGCACAGTATCCCTAGCAAGTCGGCAACGCTCTCCCCAAGCAGAGTTAGTATACTGTCAGCCTTAAGGAAGTTGGATATCCCCAGAAAATCCCAATATTCCCCAGCGGAGTATATAGGTGTTCCTAAGCAAGCATCCCCGGCAGTCTTAATATAAGATTGTTCCCCGGCGGAATACCGGACACCCCAGTGGAGCCATTCCCCAGTGCAGTCCAAAAAGTTTCCCCAGGAGAGTTGGATCATCCTCCCCAGTAGATTCTGGAAGCTTATCCCCAGTAGATTCTGGAAGCTGGTCCCCTGCATAGTACATATCTCTCCCCGACCATAGTCAAAGGTTATTCCCCACCAGGGCCTATAACTGGGTTATCCTCAGCTAATTACAACGGAAAGATCGTCCTCGAAGAAGTTCTTCCTATCCCCAGCGGAGTTCATCAAATCCTTCGACAAAACTTATCAAAGGTATCCCCAGAGGAGTTATCATCAAAACCTCAGCGAAGTATCTCTCCCCATAGAGTATTTCCCCGCAGAGTAATCTCCCCAACAAGTTTATTCCCCAACGGAGTCATCTTCTCCTACCGGTTTATTCTTGCAACCATCATCCCCAGCGGAAACGAAGAATCCAACTCTTCAACATCATCCCAGGATTTAACTTCCCGAAATTCGTCAAGGATTTATTTTCCCAGATGAAATACATTCACAAACATCACATTTTCATACATCATGATACATGCGCATGCGCATCATATCATACAATCTCGTTTATGTTGAGAACATCATTGCTTGGTTCATATCATGCATTGCATACGACTGACCTTTACCTTTTAGGAAAGATGCAGTTAAATTCTCAACCCAGTCGCCATAGACAATCTGGTCGCAATAGACAATCCAGTCGTTATAGACACCCGTCGTTATAGACACCCGTCGTCATAGACACTCGTCGTTATAGACACTCGTCGTTATAGACACTCGTCGTCGTAGACACTCGTCGTTATAGACACCCGTCGTTATAGACACCCGTCGTTATAGACACTCGTCGTTATAGACACCCGTCGTTATAGACACCCGTCGTCATAGACACTCGTCGTTATAGACACTCGTCGTTATAGACACTCGTCGTTATAGACACTCGTCGTCATAGACACCCGTCGTTATAGACACTCGTCGTCATAGACACCCGTCCTTATAGACACTCGTCGTTATAGACACTCGTCGTCATAGACACCCGTCGTTATAGACACCTGTCGTTATAGACACCCGTCGTTATAGACACCCGTCGTTATAGACACCCGTCGTTATAGACACCCGTCGTTATAGACACCCGTCGTTATAGACACCCGTCGTTATAGACACCCGTCGTTATAGACACCCATCGTTATAGACAGCCGTCGTTATAGACACTCGTCGTTATAGACACCCGTCGTTATAGACACCCGTCGTTATGGACACCGTCGTTATAGACACCCGTCGTTATAGACACTCGTCGTTATAGACACTCGTCGTTAAAGACAACCCGTCCTTGAAGACAACCCATTAAAAGAGACCACTCGTCAAAAAAGACAAAACCTCCTGGTTCAGTTAAATCGATTCCTGAAGATTTTTCTGAGATAACCTGTCAGTAGAGACAACCCATCGACCTTTTGAAGTTCCGGATTCGATACCTGTATCTAGCCAGGGCATATCTGTGAGTAATTGATTGTAGATTCGATACCTGTATCTAGCCAGGGCATATCTGCATGAAGAGTTTAGAGATTCGATACCTGTATCCAGCCAGGGCATATCTGTAGACGACTTGTTCCAGATTCGATACCTGTATCCAGCCAGGGCATATCTGTGGACGACTAATTCCAGATTCGATTCCTGTATCTAGCCAGGGCATATCTGAAGAGTTTGAAGATTCGATACATGTATCCAGCCAGGGCATATCTGTAGACGACTAATTCCAGATCCGATTCCTGTATCTAGCCAGGGCATATCTGTGAGCATTTGTTTGAAGATTCGATACCTGTATCCAGCCAGGGCATGTCTGTGAGCGACTGATTGAAGATCAACACCTGTAACAGGCCAGTAAATTATCTTTCTTTCTCAAGTACGCAAGTTCTCGCTAAGGAATCTCTTACACGACCGACCTCCAGATGGCATATATAAGCCCATTCCCGATAAAGGTTCTGTCACATCTCCAGATGGAATCTATAAGCCCATCCTCCTATCCATCATCTCTCCAAATGGCATCTGTAAGCCCATTCCCGCCATCACATTGCTGATACTCTACTATGTGAGTGCAAATTTTTGGCCACTCTAGTGTTCAATCATCTTCCACCTTCGGATCACGAAAGGCACGCAAGCCAATCTACATCCTCAGGTTTAAGAAGATTGAACAGGGGCAACTGTTGTACCCCAAAATTTTCCCTCCCATATTCTTCAAGATTTGTCAAGATCAATCCTCAAATGGCTCAAAACTTCTCAAGGGGTTGCACAGTCAAACATCCTCCTAAGCCAGTCCAAATTAGGGTTTTGTTTCTTGCAAGGAAGTTGAGTTTTTCAAAGGCTCAATCAAGCCTCATATGCCTATACACATTGCCAAGCATCTACATGTCAAGTCTCAAGGCTCACAGCATCAAGTTGCACAGTCAAAAGCCTTAATTGCTTCACAATCAACTGTAGGGGTAAAATAGTCATTTGGCAGTCAAAAGTCAAAAATTTTGGTCAACATCTTATTTTGAAGCCACAATCATCATTTGATCAAGTCTTGATCATGATTCCACAAGAATGGCTCAAAAATCATCAAGATGCAAAAGTTTCCATTTTTGGACAGCTGAAAAGTCAACTGTAACTTGACCAAGGCATAACTTTCTCATGGTTCATCAGAAAAATCCCATCCAATGCTCATTTTGAAGGGGATTACATTTCCTACAACTCATCTTCACATTCCAAGTCCAAGAAATGCTCTCACAAAAAGTTATCAATTTCAACATTATAGGTCATTTTCAAAAGTCAACAAAAAGGCATTTTAAGTCAAAGACCATAACTTGAGATTGGTAAACCAAAATGACATGGTACCAAAGGCATTGGTTAGAGGACTTCAAGACCTTTCCAAAATGTCCAAGAACATGTTCATATGATCAAAATTGAGCAAGATATGCATTGGAGAAGTTGGGAAATTTTTGTGAAATGGCAAAAGTCAACTATCCTTGAAACTTCAATTTTTGACAAAAGGGCCCACTTTCTTCCACTTGATTCAGCCTTGTCATAC
Organism: Vicia faba; assembly: GCA_948472305.1. NCBI lineage: Eukaryota > Viridiplantae > Streptophyta > Magnoliopsida > Fabales > Fabaceae > Vicia > Vicia faba. Next base: position 1,795,853,403 of record OX451736.1, read on the forward strand.
CACACACGTGTCCCGTGATTAATTTCAAGGTCAAACATTTATTTTTCTATTTTATTTAATTTTTATTGATTTAATTCATTTTAAATCCATAATAATTCAAATAAAATCTAAAAATCAATGGAATAGTGTCATTTGGATTTGAATAGCTTCCATACATCATGTGCCAGCTCACAAACTCATGCTAGGGTTATGTTGTACACAAAGTCTTGGTTTTGCTTAAAAAAAGGAAAGTTTGTTAATGGTGGAAAACCTAAACCTAATTCTCTCATGTGCATGGATTAAGGCCCAGAAGTTAACCTAATTCCCTTCCCTCATAAGTACTGAGTCTAACCCTAATGCTAAAGACGTGCAAAAGCTGCTACAGGGCCATAAACAAAATTCAAAAATAGGAGGAAGATTTGAAAACTGAATTCATTATTCAAGCACAATTCAAAGCCTAAAAGTGATTAAAACGCATTGTTGATATTGCCAGGAATCTATTGCAATCAAAAACGAGCCTTGAAGCTATCAGAATCGTCCAGAACAAGTCATACGGCTTGGTTTGTTTTCCATAATCACACATCATTATTCATGCATTTTTAACCTCTTTTTTGGATGGATTTGTGTTAATAGGACCATTCTGAAGCTATTGGTATGATTTAATTTGATTATGGCGCCCTGAATTAGAATCCACCATTGGAGAAATCTAGGGTTTTTGAAGCTCTCAAATGGGGCTTTTCAGCATAAGTAAAATTAGAACCAATAATACCCATGGTTGAACTCAGAATGACAAGACGAATTCATTGATACCATCGCGCCCTTTTTATATGCCATGTACGCCTAATCGCTATTATTGGCAGTTTTGCATTGTGGGGGTTAAAAAACCCCGCTATCTTGTTTTATTTTTGCAGATGAAACGAAGAAGGTGACTGCGTGTCTCAACATGGTTGGTCTATTCAAATAAATGGCGCGCGCGTGTTTGATTTCAGCATATGTTATTGTATTATGTATTATTTAAATTGCTTATTATGTTAACAAAAGCATGCGTTTGGCTCAGTGGAGGAGGACGTGTCTGGTAATTGTTGGGACCTGGGTTCGATTCCCAGGTCCACCCAAACCTCAATGTTATTTTTTCTAATATTATCTCATGCAGCTTTCCAAGAGCGCTCTACCGTGCAACTCACGCATAAGCTTGCCAAGTGGCCATGAAGCCCAATCCAATGGCCAAAGAATGAAGACCATGGTACTCAGGAGTCAATGAGCACGCACATGATTCCAGAAAGTCAAACATGGCTTTGTGTTAATGGGCCTGAATTCCAGAACAACACCTCCCTTGGGCCATCAAACCCCCCTGGTTTACTATTTTTTATTATTTATTTTCTTTCTCTTTTTAATTCTTTTTACTAATTATTATTATTATTATTATTATTAACCAATAAATTAATTTTCATAATAAATTCAGAGATCACAAAATTATAAATATTTTTATTATTTATTAAACATTTTTTGTAAATAAAATACTAACCAATTGATTTAGTTTAATTAGGTAATTTTAATTTCTTTTTTTACAATAAATAAAATTAGTTTAGAATTAGGGTTTTGTTTACTAATTTTTAATTCCTTTTAGTATTTTCATTAAAAAACATAAAAAAACATAAAAAAACATTTTTCTTTCTTTATTTAATTAATTAGTTATTAGATTTAACATTTAATTAATTGCAAAAAGGACCAATTTCACTCATATTTTCTCAAAAGGGTCAAAACCCTAGGACGTTCCAATTTAATTTTTTTCGCGCATTATCTTATTTTGATTATTATGTATTTGCTCAAAGGGTGTAATAGTAATTAGGTTTACCGCTTTCTTTACTTTCTGCACTTTATTTCAAAACGGGTTCTTGTTTTTGGTGATGTATAGACCCGCGCCTTGTAATAGCGTAGAATTTACATTTCCGCACTTTAATTTTCCGCACTCTTAACTGTTAATTATGCCTGCAAGACTGTATGACAATTAAAAACAACTCGTAGCTCATAAATGACATGTACAAAATAAACATTAACTGAAAAAAACACACAAGCACATGCCACTCTTAGGGTATGTTGTACCCCAAATTTTGACCTAAGATACCATCTCCCATCTGCATCATTACTTTGCAAGTGTTTTGACCTATTTTATCAATTTTCAAAGTAGTTTTTTTAAATTCATAACTTTTTCAAGTCGAGAGCTGGTTATTTTTGAAACGCCCAGTTCATTAACTGATCAATGCTTAAAATGATGTTTATTTAATTATTTATTATTCTGAGTTTAAATAATTGGAATTTATTTTCAATTATTATATAATTTAAAGAATTATAAATAATAAAGTAAATATTTGAAAGGAAGTTTATTAATTGATCAACAATGTTTATTTAATTGTTTATTATTCTAAGTTTAAATAGTTGAAATTTTATTTTCAGTTATTATAATTTAGAGAATTATAAATAATGAAGTAAATAATTGAAGAGAAGTTTATTAATTGATCAACAATGTTTATTTAATTGTTTATTATTCTAAGTTTAAATAGTTGAAATTTTATTTTCAGTTATTATAATTTAGAGAATTATAAATAATGAAGTAAATAATTGAAGAGAAGTTATTAATTGATCAATGGTGTTTATTTAATTATTTATTATTCTGAATTTAATAGTTGGAATTCATTTTCAGTTGTTATAATTTAAAGAATTATAAATGATAAAATAAATAATTGGAAAGAAGAAAAGAATTAATTGGTAAAATAATAGAGTTTTATTCATCTTTATTCTAATTGTTACAATTGTTGTTTAAATACTGTATTTATTTACAAAGTATTTACAATGATAATTTTTTACAAATGTTTAAAGTGAAATAAAAACTATCCTAATTTTTCTAAGTTCTAAATCCTCATCTTCTATCCAATACTTCTTTGATGCTCATTTGATTTTACCTGCAAAGAATTAAAAGAAAAAGTCAGAAATAAATATAATTAAAAGCAGACAATTAATTTTGAGTTCATCATTAAAAGCAAACGGCTGAAATCAGTTTTTTACCCTCTTTGCAAATCACGGGATTTCTCCCGGTTCACAAAAAGGGATGAATATTTTTTGATAAATATGAATGCACAAGTTAAAATTATGCACAAATTCAATATTTCAAAACCAACTGCATATTTCAAAATAAACTGCATATTTCAAAATAAACTGCATAGTTCAAAATCAATTGCACTTTTCAATTGTCAAAAATGCATAGTTCAACAGCATATGCAAATAACCAAGTCAAAGTTACATTTTTCAAAGCCAAAGTCCAACGTAAACTACCCAATGTATGGGAAGAGGTCAAAAACACAAGGCTCCATACTGTAACAATGCAGATGGCAAAGAGGAAGTGTGCAGATCAAAACCATATGCAAGCCAATATTCCTAAATTCATCATTTTCCAGCTTTGCTTTTTCAGAACACAAGTACATAACATCATTTTTTAATGTCAAACTGTACTAAGGAGAGAGAAGAGAGAAAAGAGTGTGGGTTTACAGGTTTTGGCCTTAGGCAGAAAAGGGATATAAAACAAAACTGCAGTAACACAATAAAAAAGGGAAGCATAGAAAAGGATACAAAGCAAACTGAATGGAATAGTAGAAGTGCAGAGGCATCAAAATAAAAATAGTTAAAATATACAAAGAACCTGAACCATCAAACAGAAGCCAACCAATGGATATTATAAGACCAACTTCTCAAGCAAAAGGCCTAAGTCGAAAAAAATTGTTTTGAAGCCTACTGTCAAAACCTTCAAGCCTCAAGCTTAACAGCAAAAGCCATAAACCAACAAATAATACCCTGTCAAAACCTTCAAACCTCAAGCTTAACAGCAAAAACCATGTCAAAACCAGTAAACACAACCTGTTAAGTTCAACAAACCTGCTAAGCCTCACAACCTGTCAAACAAAGCTCATAACCAGCAATACATAACCTGCACAAACTTGTTGCCCAGCAAAAGCCTAAACTGATAAACCAAAACCGGTACCTATCATCATGCCAAAAACTGAAGCATAAGCCTTAAGACTCAACAAACTTGCTAAGCCTCACAGAAACCAAGTTCAAGCCAAAACACCACGCCCTCAGAGATATTCATCACTGGGCTAAACAACATTAACGTTTCTCAGGGTCAAAGAGAAGAAGAGGAAAAGCATACCAACAAGCACAATCGGAGCGATAACATCATGTTCAGAGGCAACAGAAGCGATTAAAGGAGAAGAAGAGAAAAAGGCATCACAAGGTATACAGTCAAAGAGAAGCATGCAAAGGCAACCAGAAGAAGAATGAAAGGATAAAAGCTAGGCTTTCATAATCATCATCAAACCACGAATCAAAAGGGGCAAAGAAATACAGACCAAGGATCTGAGCAAGCCCAGCATCACGCGCTTCATTCCTCCGCCGGCAAGCCTCCGGAACGCCTCCTCCCTCCTCCTTCGTAAGGGTAGTTATTCTTTTTCTCCCTCCTTTCCACCATCTCAACAGAAACCACATGTTAAAACTAGAGTCAGATTTAAAATGGATGTAAAATCATAAACATGTGAAATCATAAAAAACCTCAAAGAGATAAAAACGAAGTTAACCTTTGAATTGTCGCGTGCTTAATCATGGGAAGGAGAACACAGAAGTGGCGTTGGTGGCTCGGGCAAAGGAGGTTCAGAAGCAGGCTTTGAGGAGGACGAAGAAGAACGCGTGAAGTGAAGCGAGCGGCGCTGTAACCTTAACCCTTTTTTTCCCCAAACTAAGACAAACGTTTAACCCTAATCCAAGTGAAACACAACCTGATAACCCTAAAACCTTGTTTCATTATTTGGGCCTGACCCGTTTCCCCTAACCTAGAACCCAGACGAATTTCCTTAAGCACACCCCACCCCATTTCTGTTTGTTTTGATTAGGCCCCTTAAAAACCCTAAGGCCCATACAATTGTTTATCTACCCCTTTATTTTTTTTAATACCCCTCTTTCTATTTATTTTCTTTTAGTTTTTTTTTTAGAATTTTATTAATTTGGTTTAATTATAAAACTTAATCAAATAGAGGTGTAATTTAATTAAACAAATTTTAAATAATGTGACCAATTTTTATTAGTTTAACTTTAGGATTAATTTAGTAATTTTAGTATTCTCTTTTTTTAATTAGATTTAAGTTAGTAACTTTTAAAGTTCTAATTTAGTTTAGAATTATTTAATAATTCTTAAAATAATACTTTATATTAATACCAAAAAATACATAAAAAATAGAAAAATTAAAACATTTTCTTTTCTTTAATTAATATTAAATAAAAAATAAAAATGCATGTTCACATCCTTTAGTTTGTTATTTAATCATTGTTTTGGTTATATATCACTTAGCTATTTAATCATTATCTATTTAATTTTCTGTTTGATTATTTCATCTTTATTTGGTTATTCTGTTTACGTCTTAATCTAAGAGAAAAATGATTAAATTTGTTGACTTCATGTCCTCAAGTCCAATCACGCGAACATCTTCATTTCATTAAAACTTAAGATAATTTTTCCCCAAATATTCAATTTTTCAAAACTTATACCTTTTAAGTCAAAACTTCGACATTAGGTCGTCATACCTTCAAAAACTCGTCCGTACCCCTTTTCGGCCAAAACAATTTATTTTTCAATCAAACAAACGCATTTTAATAAACAGATATTTCAAAAGGTTCCTATAGGATACTATAGATGCATTGGGTGCTAATACCTTCCCATTGTATAACCAACCCCCGAACCATAGACCTCTTTTCAAAAACGCCTTGTATTTTCATTACTTTTAAAAGTATTATTTACATTGCATACTTTAGGGTTTTATTTCGCTCTTTCCCCTTTTCCCTTGGAAATAATAAAGCGCGGTGGCGACTCTTGCTTTTGTGAGACGAATTAATTAATAATTAGATCTCCGATTTACCCCGCTACATTTTTTATCGCTACAGAATTGGCGACTCTGCTGGGGAAAGATTGACCTCTTGCTGGTCCATCCCTAAGTGGGTTAAGCCTAGTTTGTTTTATTTGTTTTATTATCATTTGTTTTGTTTGATTATGTGTTTAAATTGGGGTTGTTTGGGTTTTTGCAAAGGACGAATCCTATACCCGGATTAAGTTACACTTAAGAATAGGACGGGCGGTACAGTCATGTTAACTTTGAGGGAGTAATCCCGAAGAAGGAGGCGTGAGATCCCCCACTCAATGGAAGGCCCTTTTGAACATAATATTTGTTTACCGAGTAATCGGGAAGACATTATTATTTTCGACCTGGGAGCCAGAGAAATTGAGAACCGTAGAACCCTAACCCATCTTGACCTTTTAGGTGTAGCGCGGAGACTATAACGGAGTAATTCAGAAGTAGTTGTTACGCGATGCTACGCTCGGATGAGTTTCTCTTGAGAACATTGCTAATTATTGAGTAATCAAGACGTTGGTAATATCCGAAGGAGGAATGTAGACTCTGGGAACTCTTAGAACCTTGTCTTACAGGTGTGATTGAACCGTTAGTACATACCTTGGGGTGGGCTTTACCCTTGACTCCATGCTCGAAACGTTGAACCTTTGAACCCCATGTTTGTGAACTTGTGTGTAACTGTTGCATTATCATTCATTCATGCATTCATCAACATTTTTTGTAAAAAACTTGTTTTTCAAGGAATTTAAGAATGATTCTTGTAGACATCTCAGGTACTATTATTATGGAATTTGGAAGGAGAAACACTCGAAGTTTTAGTTTTAAGGAGCCCGAGATTGAAGAACTGAAAAGTTTAATTCCTAAGATCAAGAACCCGACGGATTTTCAGAAAAAGTATGGGTCCATTATACCTCTCATGAAGCGCAAGATGAAAGAAGGCATCCTTGGTACGTTAGTCCAATTTTACGATCCTTTGTATCGATGTTTCACCTTTCCGGATTACTAGTTAATGCCCACCTTAGAAGAATACTCCTACATGCTCGGTTTGTCGATCACCGTCTGTGTTCCTTTTTCTAGATTAGAAGAGGAACCCAAATCTCACGAGATAGCGACCATCACCCACTTGAAGAAGTCAGAGATAGAGGAGAACATGACTACAAAAGGGGGAATTCGAGGCTTGTCTGTGCAATTTTTGTTGAGGAAAGCTCGTCATTTCGCTGAGATAAAAGATACTATTGCCTTTGAAGACGTCTTTGCTTTACTCGCTTATGGTCTATTCTTGTTCCCTAACGTTGATAAGTTTGTGGATATCAACGCCATCAGAATTTTCTTGATTGGAAATCCAGTCCCTACGCTGCTAGGAGATACCTACTACTCCATCCATCTTCGAAACTCTTATCAAGGAGGGATGATTATCTGTTGTGCACCGTTGCTGTATCAGTGGTATGTTTCTCATCTACCTAGGTCTGATGTTTTCTGGGATCTCGAGAAGGAGCCGCGATGGGCGCCAAAAATTATGGCTCTCACTCATTTCGACATTGATTGGTATAATCGAGCTTACTATGACGTGAAGATCATCGATAGCTGTGGTGCTTTTCCTAACGTGCCCCTTCTTGGTACGAAAGGAGGAATTAACTATAATCCTGTTCTCGCGCGCCGTCAGTTTGGATACCCGATGAGGGACAAGCCGAATAACATCCATGTGAGTGGTTTCTTTTTACAAGAAGGACAAGATCATCAGGCAGCTAAGAGGGAGATCGAAGGAGCTTGGCGCCACGTCCATAGGAAAGGGAGAGACATGTTAGGACATAGGGGTGCCGTTTCTTTGGAGCCTTACCTACAATGGGTCCGTGCTAGGGCTTGTGCTCTCAAGATGCCCTATAAACCTGAGAAACCTTTATTCCCTACTGTTGCATCATCATCTGTTGATATCCCTATCGAGAATATGGGAGAATACCAAGGAAATCTGGCTAGGATGAAGTCCGAGAGAGATGCTTGGAAAGAAAAGTATAATATGTCTGAATATGAGAATCGGGTCCTGGCTCGACAACTAAAGGAAAAGGAGGATTTGCTATTTATTCAAGACGGCTGGTTCATTGATCATGATGAGAAACTTCGTCAAAAGGATGCTTTACTGAAGAAGTATGCTAGTGAAAGGAAGAGAAAGAAGGAAGGTTCGGTAAGCTTTGCTCTCGTTCCTAATCCACAAAAGGAAATCATTGATCGACTGGTAGCTGAGAAGAAAGAGATGGAAGACTTTTACAAAGAGAAGATCAGGAAGCTCCAGTTGCAGTTGGCATTTGGTCCTCCATCGGATGATTCTGAGTGATCTTTAGTTCTTAGTTTTATTTTACTGATGTCATTTTGTAAAACTCTGTAAAAGGGCTTCATGTTCCAAAGTTGTAATTTACTGCTTTTATTATGGGCTTCATGTTCCAAAGTTGTAATTTACTGCTTTTATTATGGGCTTCATGTTCCAAAGTTGTAGTTTACTGCTTTTATTATTGGGTTATTATCCCAAAGTTGTAATTTATTATTTTTGTTGTTCCAAAGTTGTAAGTTGTAATTTACCATTTTTGATTAATGAAAGGAGTTTTTGTTGTTCCAAATTCCTTTACCATTGATGTGTGCAAAATTATCGAAGTTCCTTGAAAAACTATTAAAATGAATTATCATTTACATCACATATCATGCATCATCCAACATTCCACTTCACATGTTTTCTAGAGTCTTATCCTTGTTTCTTTTTCCACTCCAAAGGATTGTCAAGCTGTCTCATCGATACGATACTCGAGCCAATCGTCAGAGGAAGATGGAAGATCTGGAACAGGAAAACCACGAGCTTCGTGAGGAGGTCGCTACCCTTCGTGTCGGTATGGAAAAGTTAACTGCGCTAGTGGAAAGTTTGATGGCTGCTCAGAATCAGCCATCGACTACAGCTGCTGAGATTCAGACTTCAACTACTGTGGTTTCCGAGATTGTCATTGTTCCAACATTTGTGACTCAAATCAACTCTCCGCTTCAACATCAGATGCCAAAAGGTTTTCCGTGGGGAATGCCTTACAACTTTGTGCCAGAGGGGTATCAGCCTGTCGTACAGCCTTTGTTTCAACCTACTTTGTCTTTTCCTCAACCAGAGACAACTGCCATGCCGCCGGTAATCCCGTCTGTAACACCTTTCCCGCAACCGGTGATGACAACTGTCGCTCCTGTGGTTCACTCTATGACATACTTGAATGAACCTACTTATCCTGCCGAGCCTGCTGAAAGTCTGGGTCTTTTTGATAGAATGGAAGAATTTTAAGACCAATTCCAAGAAATGCAGAGGGAGCTCAGAGCGTTAAAGGGGAAGGATTTGTTTGGAAATAACACTCATGACCTTTGTTTAGTTCCGAATGTCAAGATTCCAGCAAAATTCAAAGTGCCAGACTTTGAAAGATATAAGGGTGATTCGTGTCCTCGGAGTCACTTGACTATGTACGTGAGAAAGATGTCTACATATTCTGATGATCATGACTTGTTGATTCACTATTTTCAAGACAGTTTGACGGGTGCCGCTCTAAAGTGGTATATGGGCTTGGACAGCATTCGGATCCGCAACTTCAACGATCTTAGTGAAGCTTTTGTTCACCAGTATAAGTACAACGTTGACATGGCGCCGGACAGGGATCAACTTCGGGCGATGTCCCAGAGAGACAGAGAGTCTTTTAAGGAATATGCCCAGAGGTGGCGCGAAATTGCTGCTCAAATCTATCCTCCTCTTGAGGAGAAAGAGATGACGAAGATATTCTTGAAGACTTTAGGTTCCTTTTACTACGAAAGAATGATTGCCAGCGCACCCAGTGACTTCACCGAAATGGTAAGCATGGGCATGCGGTTGGAGGAAGGGATTCGTGAAGGGTGTTTGGTTAAAGAAGGGAGTCCGTCTAGCAGTACCAAGAAGTTTGGAAGTGTTTTCCCAAAAAGAAAAGAGCAGGATGTCAGCGTGATCTTCCCAGGGAGACCGAGGAGAGGTTACTCACATGTTGCGGCAGTCACTCCGGCTGTTCGCCCAACATCGATGACCCCAGCTCATCAAACCCCACCAACTCAACAACGGCCATTTCAGCAGCAGCCTCGACAACAGGCTTATCAATTCAACAACCAGAACCGTTCACCAAGGAAGCCGCAATTCGATGCCATTCCCATGACTTATACTGAATTGTTCCTTGCTCTTATCAGAAAGAACCTCATAACGACAAAACCTCCTCCTGTCGCACCAAACAGTACTTCTCCGTGGTATAAGGCGGATCAGTTTTGTGAATATCATCAAGGGTCGCCGGGGCACAACATTGAGAATTGTTTTGCTCTAAAGGCGGACGTGCAGAGCTTGATTAAGAATGGTATCTTGTATTTAAGGATGTTAACCCAAATGTTAGAGATAATCCTTTACCTCAACATGGTGCAACATCAGTGAATATGGTGGAAGGTTGTCCGGGAAAGTTTCGAGTTTTTCAAGTTGAACACATAAGAGATTCATTGATCAGGTTACATCAGAGCTTAAGAAGACTTGCCTTTGTTAGGCATCAGCATAATTATGATGTTTGTGAATTTTGTTCAAGAGAGGTTGATTGCCCTATTGTGAAGGAGGATATTCAAAAATTGTTAGACCAGAGGGTTATCACTATTACATATGACAGAGATCCGGAGGATGAAGTGAATGTTATAATACCACAATTCAATTTGCCTGAATCAGTAGAGATCGTTTACGACAGTCAGACTGCACATGTTGCTCCTTTGATCATTTATCCACCTGGTCCTGTGCCTTACAACTCAGACCAAGCTATACCGTATAAGTATAATGCCACCATGATTGAGAATGGGGTAGAAGTCCCTATACCAACTAGGCCGTCTTTTGTTAACATCGCTGATGTGAGCAGAGTTACGAGAAGCGGACGTGTCTTTGCAGCAGTACCTTTGAAGAGACCAGAAGTTCAAGTCAGGAGGCCCATACCGGCAGAAATTCCAGCGAGAAATGTTGAACCAAGGGTTGAGATAGGCCGATCCAATGAACCTATCCCACATCCCGACGATGATGAGATTCTGAAGCTCATCAAGAGAAGTGAATATAAGATTGTGGACCAACTATTGCAAACTCCTTCCAAGATTTATTTGCTTGCTTTACTAAGAGATTCTGGTGCCCATAGAGAAGCTTTGATGAAGGTCTTGGACCAGGCATTCGTGGATCATGATGTGACGGTTGACCAATTTGATGGAATTGTGGGAAATATTACTTCGTGTAACAATCTTGGTTTCATTGATGAAGAGCTTCCGGGGGAGGGAAGGAACCATAATATGGCTTTGCATATCTCAATAAGTTGCGGAAATGATACTTTATCAAGTGTGTTAGTAGATACAGGTTCGTCGTTAAATGTAATGCCCAAAACTACATTATCTCGACTCTCATGTCAAGGTGCTCCCATGAGACCTAATGGAGTAATTGTCAAAGCGTTTGATGGTTCTAGGAAGACTGTCATTGGTGAAGTGGATCTTCCTATAGTAATTGGTCCTCATACTTTTTAGATCACTTTTCAAGTAATGGATATTCGTGCCGCCTACAGTTGCCTATTGGGTCATCCATGGATCCATGATGCAGGGGCAGTCACTTCCACGCTCCATCAAAGATTGAAGTTTGTAAGGCATGGAAAGATGGTAATGATTGGTGGAGAGCAGGCTATAGTGGTAAGCCATTTGTCATCTTTCTCTTTTATTGATGCTGATGAGGATGTTGGAACCCAATTCCAAGCTCTATCTGTTTCTAATAATGAAGTGAAGAAGCAAGGGACATCTATTTCTTCTTTTGAGGATGCGCGACGAGTGGTTGAAAGTGGTTCGGCTGAAGGTTGGGGCCAGGTGTTGACTTTGCCTGAGAACAAGTCTGGAGAAGGTATTGGTTTTCATCCTGTGTCTACAAGAGTCAAGCAGGAAGTAGTTACCCGTCCGATACAAGAAGTTTTCCGAAGTGCAGGTTTTATCCATCCGACTCCTCCTGAAGTTGATGCTATAATAGGAGACGATTCTGAAGAGGATTTACCCGATTTTGTGACGCATGGAGTGGTTTGCCAGAACTGGATTGTTGTTGATGTTCCTGTTGTGATGCACATTTCTGAGTAATGTTTTGTTTCATTTTTGAAAAAAAACTTTCGCTCTGCCCAAGGCGAAAAGTATTTGTGTCGGGCTATGTTGAAAATAAATCCTTTTGCTCTGCCCAAGGCAAAAGAGAAAATGTCTGGGCTCTTTGTTTCAAGTATTTCCCTTCATGAATAAAAATGTTATTTTGTCCACTACTGTTTTATTTTTCACTTTTTTCTGGGAAATAGTAATGAAAATTAATTGGTAGTAATAGGAAAATATAATAATATTTTGTTTCATTTGTACAACATTCATATTAATCGATTTCTAAAAATAAAGCATAATCATATGTGCAGATTAATCCATGACTTAACCATTGAAAACAATGATCCTATGCCCTCTCCCAACTTTGAATTCCCTGTATTCAGAGCCGAAGAAGAGGATAGTGAAGAGATTCCTGATGAAATTTCCCGTTTGCTTGAGCATGACGAAAAGACTATTCAGCCGTTTGAAGAACCTATAGAGATGATCAATTTGGGTAATGAAGAAGATAAAAAGGAAGTTAAGGTCGGAGCATTGCTTATCCCAGAGGTCAAAGAGAAAATGTTGGAGCTTCTCAAAGAGTATGTTGATGTGTTCGCTTGGTCCTACCAAGATATGCCAGGTTTGGACAACGATATTGTGGAGCATCGTTTACCGTTGAGACCTGAATGTCCGCCGATTAAGCAGAAGTTGAGAAGGACTCGTCCCGATATGGCTGACAAGATCAAAGAAGAAGTTCAAAAACAAATTAATGCAGGTTTCCTTGTTACATCGGTCTATCCTCAATGGTTAGCCAATATAGTGCATGTTGCTAAGAAAGATGGCAAAGTTCGGATGTGTGTAGACTATAGAGATCTGAATAGAGCTAGCCCAAAGGATGACTTCCCATTACCGCACATTGACGTATTGGTCGACAGTACCGCAAAGTTCAAAGTCTTTTCTTTCATGGATGGTTTCTCTGGTTACAATCAAATCAAGATGGCACCAGAAGATATGGAGAAGACAGCTTTCATTACACCTTGGGGAACATTTTGTTATCGGGTTATGCCGTTTGGTTTGAGGAATGCTGGTGCAACATACCAAAGGGCCATGACTGCTTTGTTCCATGATATTATGCATAAAGAGATAGAAGTGTATGTAGATGACATGATTGCCAAATCACAAACTGAAGAAGATCATTTGGAACATTTATTGAAGTTATTCCAGCGTTTGAGAAAGTATAAACTCCGTCTGAATCCCAACAAGTGCACTTTTGGTGTTCGTTCTGGAAGACTTCTGGGTTTCATTGTCAGTCAGAAAGGTATTGAGGTAGATCCTGATAAATTCAAAGCTATTCGGGAAATGCCCGCACCCAAGGCAGAAAAACAAGTAAGAGGATTCCTTGGGAGACTGAATTATATTTCTAGATTTATATCTCATATGACTGCTACCTGTGGGCCGATTTTCAAGCTTCTCCGAAAGAACCAAGGATGTGTGTGGACAGAAGATTGTCAAAGAGATTTTGATAACATCAAAGAATATTTACTTGAACCTCCCATTTTGATTCCTCCAGTGGAAGGAAGACCTTTAATTATGTACCTGACTATATTGGAAGATTCCATGGGATGTGTGCTTGGTCAACAAGATGAGACTGGAAGAAAGGAACATGTCGTATATTATCTGAGTAAGAAATTCACAGACTGTGAGTCTCGATACTCAATGCTTGAGAAAACCTGTTGTGCTTTAGCTTGGGCTGCTCTCCGTCTGCGCCAGTATATGATTAACCACACCACTTGGTTGATCTCCAAAATGGATCCGATCAAGTATATCTTTGAGAAGCCCGCCTTATCTGGAAGAATAGACCGTTGGCAGATGTTGTTATCTAAATATGACATTGAGTATCACACTCAGAAAGCAATCAAAGGGAGTATTTTAGCCGACCATTTGGCTCACCAACCAATTGACGATTATCAATCCATCAAGTTTGATTTCCCAGATGAAGATGTTATGTACTTGAAAGCTAAAGATTGGGAAGAGCCATTACCTGAAGAAGGACCTGATCCCGAATCCCGTTGGGGTTTGATATTTGACGGAGCTGTGAACTCTTATGGAAATGGAATTGGGGCAATCATCGTCACTCCCCGAGGCACTCATATCCCGTTTACGGCGAGATTTAAGTTTGACTGCACGAACAACATGGCTGAATATGAGGCATATATTATGGGTCTCGAAGAAGCAGTGGATCTAAGGATTAAGATTCTTGATATTTACGGAGATTCGGCATTGGTAATTAATCAAATCAAAGGAGAATGGGAGACTCGTCATCCTGGTTTGATCCCTTACAGAGACTATGCTAGAAGATTGTTAACTTTCTTCAACAAAGTGGAATTACATCATATCCCTAGAGATGAGAACCAAATGGCTGATGCTTTAGCTACTTTGTCTTCAATGTTTCAAGTGAGTGGTTGGAACGATGTGCCTACAATCCGGGTTATGCGCCTCGACAGACCTGCTCATGTGTTCTCAGTAGAAGAGGTCACCGACGACAAACCGTGGTTCTATGACATTAAACGTGTTCTTCAAACTCAAGAGTACCCTCCTGGGGCATCCAATAAAGATAGTAAGACGTTGAGAAGATTAGCAAGCAGTTTCTTCCTCAATGAAGAAGTTTTGTATAAGAGGAATTATGACATGGTCCTACTCAGATGTGTAGACAGACGTGAAGCAGACATGCTGATGCAAGAAGTGCATGAAGGATCCTTTGACACTCATGCCAACGGACATGCAATGGCTAAAAAGATGTTGAGAGCTGGTTACTATTGGATGACAATGGAATCTGATTGCTGCAAATATGTGAAGAAATGTCATAAATTCCAGATTTATGCGGACAAGATGCATGTACCACCGACCCTTCTCAACGTTATCTCTTCACCTTGGCCTTTCTCTATGTGGGGCATTGATATGATTGGAATGATTGAACCCAAAGCTTCAAATGGTCATCGTTTCATCTTGGTAGCGATCGATTATTTTACTAAATGGGTGGAAGCAGCATCTTATGCTAATGTAACCAGACAGGTGGTAGTCAGATTTATCAAGAATCAAATCATTTGTCGATACGGTATCCCGAGCAAGATCATCACTGATAATGGTTCGAATTTGAATAACAAGATGATGAGAGAGCTTTGCGAGGAGTTCAAGATCGAACATCATAATTCTTCTCCTTACAGACCGAAGATGAATGGGGCAGTTGAAGCTGCTAACAAGAACATCAAAAAGATTGTCCAGAAGATGGTGGTAACTTATAAAGATTGGCATGAAATGCTTCCGTTTGCTTTACATGGATACCGTACTTCAGTTCGAACTTCCACAGGCGCAACCCCATTTTCCCTAGTTTATGGTATGGAAGCAGTACTCCCCGTGGAGGTTGAGATTCCGTCTATGAGAGTGTTGATGGAGGCTAAACTTTCTGAGGCTGAATGGTGTAAAAGTAGATATGATCAGTTGAATTTAATTGAAGAAAAGAGATTGACAGCATTGTGTCACGGTCAATTATATCAGCAGAGAATGAAGAAGGCTTTTGATAAGAAGGTTCGACCATGCGAGTTCAGAGAAGGTGACCTTGTGCTCAAGAAAATATTATCTTTCCAACCTGATTCTAGGGGAAAGTGGGCTCCGAATTATGAAGGACCGTATGTCGTTAAGAAAGTTTTCTCTGGAGGTGCCTTGATTCTCACCAATATGGACGGTGAAGAGCTCCCGCGCTCCATGAACGCCGATGCAGTCAAGAAGTATTTCGCTTAGGTTTGAGTTGACAGTTTGCTAAGTTGAAAACCCGAAGGGGCGGCTTAGGCATGTTTTTGGTTAAATCAGTCTTGGTATTTGAGCACATTTCGGAATTCGAAGTTGTTATGGAGAATAGTGATCATTGTTTTTATGTAACTCTTTCTTTCATGTACTATTTCCCAAACTTTTGTAAACCGTTGGAGTCGCGTTGTTAGCGAACTACCATCTTATTATTGAAATTTAAGCATTTACCTTTTGTGGGCAAAATTTTAATTTTTACGGAAATATTTGAAACAAAGTTATTTAAAGTATTCTTATTTAAAAAATGTGTCGTGAATAATGAAAGGAATGTTAACAGTTGTTCCGAGGATGGTCAAGCCATGAAAGGCAAAACAATACAGTAATTTATCCTTGCATGATGAACATGTTTCGTTTCAAAATCGTCATGGGGTGTTGGTTGTGTTAAACTTGCGTTGCTCGTGGTACTAATTTTGGTGACTCCCCAGTTGTTCCAGTTAAGCGTTGTTTTGGTTACCTTTATTTGAACAGATTTCTGAAGTGTGGTACGCTTTGTCTCATGCTAGTAGTCTATTGGTATTAGAAGTTTGGATTTGAATACTTTTCTCCTCATAAGACTTGAGCCTTGCAGCGTGATACGCTCTAACGTTGCTTTGTGGTTCCAGTTCCAGTTATTTTCCGTTTTTTAAGATTGGCCGAGTATCTATTATTTCGTGACATCTTATCGTCTTCAAGATATTCCATATGTTCGTTTTGTCAGCATAACATTCATTTACTCATTTACACTTACATCAGTATGCATATTCACATTTGTCGTTGAATTTGGGTTGTATACTTTGTTTATTCAGACAATGTACATGTTTCTTTCCAAGTAGAAGGTTAGCTTAGGCAGAAAATGTGTTTCCTTTCTAAATTCCCCAACTGAGCTAATCCTCGTGGATGATTTTTGATTTAGCCTACCTTGTCCATTTCTGGATAGGATGAATCCCCCAATCAAGTTACTTTCTCATTGGGTGGAGTCTTTGTTTGACTGTTTTCTCTCTGGTTTATTCCTGGAGGGAGTTGTTGCCTCTTGCATAGGCTATCTCATGATTTTCCCCAGTGAAGTCGCCACCTAGACGAATGATGCTTTTATTTTGCGCATTTAAGTATGTGATCTCCTCGGGAAGGATTGATTCATGGTTCTCTTTGACGAAGATTTTATTCTCTGCCAGTGTCATCGCAATTTCCTTCTGAGTTATTCTTCAGAAAACGACAAGCGGCAGCTCTGCACGAGCAACTTGTACGTTATTATTCTTCGGAAAACGACAAGCGGCGGTCTCTTCATGAGCAACTTGTACGTTATTTTATTTTTTTGGAAAACGACAAGCGACGGTCTCTTCATGAGCAACTTGTACGTTATAGACATCGTTAGAAAACGACAAGCGGCGGTCTCTTCATGAGCAACTTGTACGTTATTATTATTTTGGAAAACGGCAAGCGGCAGTCTCTTCATGAGCAACTTGTACGTTATTATTTTTCTGGAATACAGCAAGTGGCAGCTTCTTTATTTGAGCAGCTTGTATGTCATAGTATTTTTGGAAGACAGCAAGTGGCAGCTTCTTTATTTGAGCAGCTTGTATGTTATAGTATTTTGGAAGACAGCAAGTGGCGGCTTCTTTATTTGAGCAGCTTGTATGTTATTGACATCCCTGGACGACAGCAAGTGGCAGCTTCTTTATTTGAGCAGCTTGTATGTCATAGTATTTTTGGAAGACAGCAAGTGGCGGCTTCTTTATTTAAGCAGCTTGTATGTTATTGACATTCCTGGACGACAGCAAGTGGCAGCTTCTTTATTTGAGCAGCTTGTATGTCATAGTATTTTTGGAAGACAGCAAGTGGCAGCTTCTTTATTTGAGCAGCTTGTGTATCTACAACCATATTATTATTTCAGCATTAATTAGTATATCTCCGAAAATCTCACAGAGAAGTTTGTTATGAATCTTTACCTTCAGAAGTCGGTAATCCGTCGCCAGCAAATTTGATACATCTTTTGTCTATCTTTGACTTTGAATTGTGAACTCACTGTTATTTTGGGTCAATAATCTGTTTTGTAGCCTATGCAAGATACCTTCTTTGTTAGGGTCAGAGTCCGTATTCTCTCAAATTTTTATTCGCCGTCAAGAGTCTATTATTTGAAGTCGATGGCTCATTTCCCCAGTATTGTATAATCTGTGCCCCTGCGTTTTGTTGGTGTTTGATTTCTCCCGCGTTATCTTGTTTCATACAATATCTTTCTCTGTGAACTCAATCACTACATTCATATCAAACATAATGGCGGTATCTTAGGGCAAAAATTTGCGTATTATGTATTTAAGTACCTTCAATCTTGTCGAGACGAAGATTTTAATCTTCATATCTCCGGATAGAAGAAACTTAAATAGGGGCAGCTGTTGTACCCCAAATTTTGACCTAAGATACCATCTCCCATCTGCATCATTACTTTGCAAGTGTTTTGACCTATTTTATCAATTTTCAAAGCAGTTTTTTTAAATTCATAACTTTTTCAAGTCGAGAGCTGGTTATTTTTGAAACGCCCAGTTCATTAACTGATCAATGCTTAAAATGATGTTTATTTAATTATTTATTATTCTGAGTTTAAATAATTGGAATTTATTTTCAGTTATTATATAATTTAAAGAATTATAAATAATAAAGTAAATATTTGAAAGGAAGTTTATTAATTTATCAACAATGTTTATTTAATTGTTTATTATTCTAAGTTTAAATAGTTGAAATTTTATTTTCAGTTATTATAATTTAGAGAATTATAAATAATGAAGTAAATAATTGAAGAGAAGTTTATTAATTGATCAACAATGTTTATTTAATTGTTTATTATTCTAAGTTTAAATAGTTGAAATTTTATTTTCAGTTATTATAATTTAGAGAATTATAAATAATGAAGTAAATAATTGAAGAGAAGTTATTAATTGATCAATGATGTTTATTTAATTATTTATTATTCTGAATTTAATAGTTGGAATTCATTTTCAGTTGTTATAATTTAAAGAATTATAAATGATAAAATAAATAATTGGAAAGAAGAAAAGAATTAATTGGTAAAATAATAGAGTTTTATTCATCTTTATTCTAATTGTTACAATTGTTGTTTAAATACTGTATTTATTTACAAAGTATTTACAATGATAATTTTTTACAAATGTTTAAAGTGAAATAAAAACTATCCTAATTTTTCTAAGTTCTAAATCCTCATCTTCTATCCAATACTTCTTTGATGCTCATTTGATTTTACCTGCAAAGAATTAAAAGAAAAAGTCAGAAATAAATATAATTAAAAGCAGACAATTAATTTTGAGTTCATCATTAAAAGCAAACGGCTGGAATCAGTTTTTTACCCTCTTTGCAAATCACGGGATTTCTCCCGATTCACAAAAAGGGATGAATATTTTTTGATAAATATGAATGCACAAGTTAAAATTATGCACAAATTCAATATTTCAAAACCAACTGCATATTTCAAAATAAACTGCATATTTCAAAATAAACTGCATAGTTCAAAATCAATTGCACTTTTCAATTGTCAAAAATGCATAGTTCAACAGCATATGCAAATAACCAAGTCAAAGTTACATTTTTCAAAGCCAAAGTCCAACGTAAACTACCCAATGTATGGGAAGAGGTCAAAAACACAAGGCTCCATACTGTAACAATGCAGATGGCAAAGAGGAAGTGTGCAGATCAAAACCATATGCAAGCCAATATTCCTAAATTCATCATTTTCCAGCTTTGCTTTTTCAGAACACAAGTACATAACATTATTTTTTAATGTCAAACTGTACTAAGGAGAGAGAAGAGAGAAAAGAGTGTGGGTTTACAGGTTTTGGCCTTAGGCAGAAAAGGGATATAAAACAAAACTGCAGTAACACAATAAAAAAGGGAAGCATAGAAAAGGATACAAAGCAAACTGAATGGAACAGTAGAAGTGCAGAGGCATCAAAAGAAAAATAGTTAAAATATAAAAAGAACCTGAACCATCAAACAGAAGCCAACCAACGGATATTATAAGACCAACTTCTCAAGCAAAAGGCCTAAGTCGAAAAAAACTGTTTTGAAGCCTACTGTCAAAACCTTCAAGCCTCAAGCTTAACAGCAAAAGCCATAAACCAACAAACAATACCCTGTCAAAACCTTCAAACCTCAAGCTTAACAGCAAAAACCATGTCAAAACCAGTAAACACAACCTGTTAAGTTCAACAAACCTGCTAAGCCTCACAACCTGTCAAACAAAGCTCATAACCAGCAATACATAACCTGCACAAACCTGTTGCCCAGCAAAAGCCTAAACTGATAAACCAAAACCGGTACCTATCATCATGCCAAAAACTGAAGCATAAGCCTTAAGACTCAACAAACTTGCTAAGCCTCACAGAAACCAAGTTCAAGCCAAAACACCACGCCC
The DNA here is from genome assembly GCA_948472305.1 of Vicia faba. NCBI lineage: Eukaryota > Viridiplantae > Streptophyta > Magnoliopsida > Fabales > Fabaceae > Vicia > Vicia faba. The sequence goes on from OX451736.1 coordinate 1,795,873,725, forward strand.
TCAGAGATATTCATCACTGGGCTAAACAACATTAACGTTTCTCAGGGTCAAAGAGAAGAAGAGGAAAAGCATACCAACAAGCACAATCGGAGCGATAACATCATGTTCAGAGGCAACAGAAGCGATTAAAGGAGAAGAAGAGAAAAAGGCATCATAAGGTATACAGTCAAAGAGAAGCATGCAAAGGCAACCAGAAGAAGAATGAAAGGATAAAAGCTAGGCTTTCATAATCATCATCAAACCACGAATCAAAAGGGGCAAAGAAATACAGACCAAGGATCCGAGCAAGCCCAGCATCACGCGCTTCATTCCTCCGCCGGCAAGCCTCCGGAACGCCTCCTCCCTCCTCCTTCGTAAGGGTAGCTATTCTTTTTCTCCCTCCTTTCCACCATCTCAACAGAAACCACATGTTAAAACTAGAGTCAGATTTAAAATGGATGTAAAATCATAAACATGTGAAATCATAAAAAACCTCAAAGAGATAAAAACGAAGTTAACCTTTGAATTGTCGCGTGCTTAATCATGGGAAGGAGAACACAGAAGTGGCGTTGGTGGCTCGGGCAAAGGAGGTTCAGAAGCGGGCTTTGAGGAGGACGAAGAAGAACGCGTGAAGTGAAGCAAGTGGCGCTGTAACCTTAACCTTTTTTTCCCCAAACTAAGACAAACGTTTAACCCTAATCCAAGTGAAACACAACCTGATAACCCTAAAACCTTGTTTCATTATTTGGGCCTTACCCGTTTCCCCTAACCTAGAACCCAGACGAATTTCCTTAAGCACACCCCACCCCATTTCTGTTTGTTTTGATTAGGCCCCTTAAAAACCCTTAGGCCCATACAATTGTTTATCTACCCCTTTATTTTTTTTAATACCCCTCTTTCTATTTATTTTCTTTTAGTTTTTTTTTTAGAATTTTATTAATTTGGTTTAATTATAAAACTTAATCAAATAGAGGTGTAATTTAATTAAACAAATTTTAAATAATGTGACCAATTTTTATTAGTTTAACTTTAGGATTAATTTAGTAATTTTAGTATTCTCTTTTTTTAATTAGATTTAAGTTAGTAACTTTTAAAGTTCTAATTTAGTTTAGAATTATTTAATAATTCTTAAAATAATACTTTATATTAATACCAAAAAATACATAAAAAATAGAAAAATTAAAACATTTTCTTTTCTTTAATTAATATTAAATAAAAAATAAAAATGCATGTTCACATCCTTTAGTTTGTTATTTAATCATTGTTTTGGTTATATATCACTTAGCTATTTAATCATTATCTATTTAATTTTCTGTTTGATTATTTCATCTTTATTTGGTTATTCTGTTTACGTCTTAATCCAAGAGAAAAATGATTAAATTTGTTGACTTCATGTCCTCAAGTCCAATCACGCGAACATCTTCATTTCATTAAAACTTAAGATAATTTTTCCCCAAATATTCAATTTTTCAAAACTTATACCTTTTAAGTCAAAACTTCGACATTAGGTCGTCGTACCTTCAAAAACCCGTCCGTACCCCTTTTCGGCCAAAACAATTTATTTTTCAATCAAACAAACGCATTTTAATAAACAGATATTTCAAAAGGTTCCTATAGGATACTATAGATGCATTGGGTGCTAATACCTTCCCATTGTATAACCAACCCCTGAACCATAGACCTCTTTTCAAAAACGCCTTGTATTTTCATTACTTTTAAAAGTATTATTTACATTGCATACTTTAGGGTTTTATTTCGCTCTTTCCCCTTTTCCCTTGGAAATAATAAAGCGCGGTGGCGACTCTTGCTTTTGTGAGACGAATTAATTAATAATTCGATCTCCGATTTACCCCGCTACATTTTTTATCGCTACAGGGTACGCCTCACTTGGTTGCCTCGAGGTGGTCATCAAGTATAGGGTGTCTTAGAGGTCGCCCTCCTTTCTAAAGATCCAGTTGCCTCGAAATAGTTTCCTCGGATAAAAAGGATCTAGGACATTAGGGTTACCGCTAAGGCGTCCTACTATTGCTTTGGTGACCACATATATCCCGATAATCGAATTGACCCGAATACCTCCAACGACGGTGCTACCTACCTCTCAATGATGGGATAGCATTATCTAAAGGACTCTTACACAGCTTAATTCCTCAGGGTAGGTAGATGACTCATGGGTACTTGCTCTTTCAAAACAAACAAAACAAAAAATACTTTTCACACCTTACACTTTCAAAAAGTTTTCAAAAACAAATACTTCATACACTCTTGAGGACTGATACAAGAGTTACCTAGAAGTTTTTCGAACTAAACTTTTTTCAAAACCCACATACACTTGAAAAGCAAACAATTTTTGAAAACATAGAGTGAGCAAGTACCTAAGAGCCCGTGGATAACCACAGATAGAAAGGGTGCTAACACCTTCCCTTTCTATAATCTACCTCCCGAACCGAGAAACATCTCGAAAAGGAATTTTGTTGTGCTTCTGTCCTTTCCTTGTTGGAGAACATAAAAGACGGTGGCGACTCTTGCTTACCGCGACATTTCGCGAACCAGCATTTCCAAAACAGTCAGTTCTATTTCCACTGATCACAAGGGTATTCTCTCGACCTTGGTCTAGTTCTATGATCTGATGTATCATTGCTTTACTTTTCCTGACTATCAGTTGATGCCTACACTGGAGGAGTATTCTTATTTGTTGGATTTACCTATTACCGATCATGTTCCTTTTACTGGTTTGAAGGGTGAGCCAAAACCATATGAGATTGCTTCTTTGATTCATCCGGGGAAGTCTGAGGTGGAATCCCATATGACTACTAAAGGAGGGATTAGAGGATTACCGACCCAATTCTTATTGGAGAAAGCTCGTTATTTTTACAGGATGAAGATTACAATCGCTTTTGAGGCCATCTTTGCTCTACTTGCTTATGGGTTGTTCTTATCTCCTAATGTGGATAAGTTTGTTGACATTAATGCTATCAGGATATTCATGATTGGAAACCCAGTTCCTACATTGTTGGGTGATGCTTATTACTTTATTCATCTTCGGAATTCTTATCATGGAGGGATGATTATCTGTTCCACGCCTTTGTTATACCGGTGGTTTATCTCTCATATGCCTTAGTCTGATGCTTTCTGGGATGTCTGGAAGGAACCCCGTTGGGCTCCTAAGATTATGGCACTTACTCACTCGGATATTGATTGGTATCATCGAGCTTACCGGGATATAGAGATTATTGACAATTATGGTAGTTTCCCCAATGTACCTCTTCTTGGTACAAAGGGAAGAATTAACTATAACCCTGTTCTTGCACGACAACAGCTTGGTTATCCGATGAGGGATAAACCAAATAGTATTCATTTGATTAGTTTCTTTCTGAAGGAGGGAGGAGACCATAAGAAAGCTAGGGAGAAGATTGTGAAGGCCTGGCGTCACATCCACAAGAAGAGTAGGAAAGACTTGGGACCTAGGAAGGTTGTTTCTTTGGAGCCATATCTTCAGTGGGTCCAAGCGAGGGCTATTCAGTTGATAATACCATATTCCCAGGAAACACCTATGCCTAATTTGTTTGTGGAAACCACTCCTCCATTATTGGATGATCTAGAAGAGCTGCAACTTGCTTTAGTCAGGATGCAGCAGGAAAAGGATGATTGAATAAACAAGTGCCAAACTTTAGAGATTTCCTTTAGAGCAGACTTGAAGGAGAATGACGACTAGATTGAGATCCTTGAGAGTCGAGCAGTAGAGACTATGGAGAGGCAATGGGATTTATTTTCTCCTAATCCTAAATCAGATGTTGATTACTCACTTCCTGATTTAGGTGATTAGAAGGAGGTTGCCATCAGGTATGCGGAAGAAAATCAGAGGTTGAAGACTCAGATTACCAGGTTTACGGGGAAGCGCCAGTGTATAGAGTGATCTCCGCCAGCTTTACTTCTCAGGGTTTTAGACTTTATTTTCATCTTGTACTTGAGATTGTTAAGACTTGTAACCTATTTTAAAGTTATTATAATAAAAAAATTTCAGTATTTCAAATGCGTTGTTACTTTGATATTTGCAATGTGTCTATAAAACTTTAAATCCCTTAAAATATTAAATAACAAAATAAAATCATGTGCATTGTGTTGTACCCCAAAATTTGCCCTCCCATATTTCTCAAAACATTTCAAGAAAAATTCACAAGTCCAACCCGGCGCGTCATATTCAGGTGTTCTTTCACCAAGATATCTCTGATAACGTATTCTAAAATTCAGGTTCGGCTCAAGAGTCAATTCTTTAAAAAAGGTATCCGAATGTGTGAGTTTTCTTGAAGAAATATGGTGAAAAAGTGTGATGAAAGTGCAGTTTTTACGCGCTAAAAAATTCATAACTTGAAGATCGTGGCTTGTTTTGAACCCGTTCCGGTGGCCAAAATTCCGTCTTGATGTCACCTATGTTTTCATCTCTCAGGGATGGAAGTCAATTTCGATCAGAAGGTCTTCAAAAATGTGGATTTATCAAGTATTTTCATACAGAAAATTTGTGACAGAAGTTTATTTGCATCATGTTCAGAAAATCATAACTTGGTCGATTTTCATCGTATCGAGCTGGTTCTGGCGCCAAAATTTCACAAATTGAGTTGGCTACATTTTCACAGAAGGTATTGAGTTCAAACGGTATTCAAAAGGCCTTCGTTTTTTGCTCAGAGTGCGTGACACACCGAAAATCCTGAATGCTGAATATTATTTCATTTGGGCCGAAACTTCAAAAATTCATAACTCGGTCTATTTTTATCGGATTGGGCTCATATTTTTACACAAGGTCACTGACTCATAGATCTACAACTTTGCTTCAAAAGTTGAGACCAGATTATGCTCCAATCAATACTAGTTTTTTATTGAAGAACGTGTCAGAGTCGACACTGGAGCCCAAAATAAGTTTGTCTGAGCTAAAACTTCAAAAATTCATAACTAATTCACCGTTTATCCGATTGAGCCGATTTTCGGACAAGAGTTAGTTGTCGATGTCGGCTACATTTTGTTTTCAAATTTCAACTTCAAAAATTGCACTCAAGTCCCTGCGATTTAGCCTGGAAAGTGACGAACTCAAGTGAACATTGGAGACCCAATTGCCCATTCAAAGCCCATTTTCTTTACTCTAATTTCCATTATATAATCACATTCTTTTCACACAAACAAAAGGACAAAAAAACCCTTGCCACAACGCTGTCAGAATATCAAATTCTTTCAAGAACCCTAAAACCTTGAAATCCTTATTACAAATCCCTCTCTCACTACAAACAAGCCATCCCGATTACAAACCAACATCTCACTACAAACAAGCCATCCCGGTTACAAACCAACATCTCATTACTTCTCCAGTAAGGGTAAGGCTGACTTGATCTCCATGATCAAAAGGGCATAAAAGCATTCATGTCACTAATTTTCCAATAAGGGTAAGGTTGATTTGATCTCCATGATCAAAAGGGTATAATCATTCATACATGCCATATTGGCCTAAACATTAAATTTCTTCATATATTGGCTTTATTTATATTTTATGATATATAGTAATTTATTTAATGTGTTTATGAGATTCAACACTGCAGATTTAGACAGGATCCCATGCAGGTTCATTAAGGAACGTTGAGGCCAAAACACAAATGGCCAAAAAGCCAAAACACAAATGGCCAAAACAGAACAGTTTACACATGACACCAATACATGGCGAGGCAGACATCCTGAGAAGGTTAAGGAACATTGAGGCCAAAACACAAATGGCCAAAAGCCAAAACACAAATGGCCAGAACAAAACAGTTTACACATGACGCCAACAGCTGTTTCACCCCTCCAATCAGGCTCGTGTACTCCTAAACTCTCTCTCTATTTTTATTATTTTCCTTTAATTAATTAATCGTTATTTTTTTTATTAATCACTAACCAATTAACATTTTTCCTAATAAAATCAAAAACACAAAAAAATATTTTATTTATTAAAATTAACTTCATCACTTTTATTTTTGTAAATAAATAAATTTAATCAATTAAGCTTTAATTAGATTTAACTTTTAATATTTTTTGCAATATTTAAAATCAATTTAGAATATTAGGTTTTTATTAGCATTAATTCAATTTATTTTATTTCTTTAAAAACTCAAAAATCAAAAAATATTTTCATTATTTAATTTAATTTAATTGTTCATTTAATTTAATTCTATTTAATTCAAAAATAAACAAAAATCCTTTCTTTAATAAAAAAGGGTCAAAATCCAAAAAACTCACATCCGATTTAAATTCCCGCACGCGATCCATTTTATCATATTATTGTATCTGTTTCCCGGAATGTAATAGCTTTTAATTAGGACTTTAATTATTTATCGCTTTATTTTACTTTTCCGCATTTACTTTTTCAAGGGTTTGTTTTTGGCGATGTAAATACCTGACGCCTTGTAATAGCTTAGTTTTATTTTCCGCAACCATTAACTGCTAGATGTATGAATAATAGGCTATGCATGACAAGATCTACCTTAACTTAAAATCAACCGTAGCTCACCATAACATGTACAAAGATAACATAACTGAAAATTGACACATTTGCACATGCCACTCCTAGGGTACGCCTCACTTGGTTGCCTCGAACGTGGTCATTGAGTATAGGAAGTTTTAGAGGTCGCCCTCTTGTCCAAAGATCATAGTTGCCTCGAAACGGTTGCCTCGGAAAAATGATCTAGGATATTAGGGTTACCGCTAAGGCATCCTAACATTGCTTTAGTGACCACACGTCCCTTAATCGAATTGACTCGAAAACTCCAACGACGGTGCTACCTACTCCTCAATAGTGGGATAGCACTGTCTAAAGGACATCTGTACAGTTTAATTCCTTTTTGAGTAGGTAGAGGTTCTTAAGTACTTGCTCCTTTTAAAACAAAACAAAACTTTTCGCACTTACACTCTCTTCAAAACAAAAACTCTTTTCAAACCCGCAAACACAAAGAAAAGCAAACTTTTGAAAACATAGTGAGCAAGTACCTAAGAGCCCGTGGATAACCACGGATAGAAAGGGTGCTAACACCTTCCCTTTCTATAATCTACCTCCCGAACCCGAGAAACATCTCAAAAAGGAATTTTTCTGTGCTTTTGTCCTTTCCTTGTTGGATAAAATAAAAGACGGTGGCGACTCTTGCTTACCGCGACATTTTGCGAAAACAAACGCAAACGCAAACCAGCATTCCAAAACAGTCAGTTCTCATTCCCACCGATCACACATTGCATATCATGCATCATATTGCACATATTTCTAGCATTTGTTATGCATATCCAGGTGTCTTACCAAGCTTCTTTACTTCGTTCAGCAAGCTGACTCACCACTACAACACTCGGGCTAATTTCAGAAGGAAGATGGATAACTTAGAACAAGAGAATTGCGAGCTACGCGAGGAAGTTTCTGCTTTTAAGGCCGGCATGGCCAATCTTACTGCTCTGATGGAATCTTTGGTGGCTGCTCAGGATCAGCCACTGAGTGTTCAACCTCAACCAACAAGGGCACTGCTGAAGCTCCGATTGTTCCTGTATCTGCTACCCCAGTTGTTGTTCAGAATCGCATGCCTCAAGGTTATCCATGGGGAATTCCAGAGAACTTCGCGCTTGAAGGTTTCAATCTTGGTCCTCAAGATACTCCAGTTGTTCAGACTATTGTTACTCATGTGCCTCTTGTGGTGCATGCTGCCCCTACTGCACCTCCTTCGGTAAATATAGTTTTGTTTATTAATGATGATGTGTATTGTCCTTTTCCTCCACCAAGTGGAGACTTAGGTCTCTATGACAGAATAGATGATTTTCAAGAGCAGTTTGACAAGATGCAGAGGGAGGTGAAGGCCCTCAGGGGAAAAGAGTTATTCAGGCAAAATGTGAATGAATTATGCTTGGTCCCGAATGTTAAGATACCTGCAAAGTTTAAGGTCCTGGAGTTTGAGAAGTACAAGGGCAACACTTTCCCTCGTGCTCATCTAGTAATGTATGTAAGGAGAATGTCTACCCATACTGATGATCAGCGTCTGCTGATTCACTTTTTTCAGGATAGTTTGACTGGTGTTGCACTGAAGTGGTATATGAGTTTGGAAAGCGTCAATATCCATACTTTCAATGACTTTGGAGAAGCATTTATCAGACAATACAAGTACAACATGGACATGGCGCCTGACCGTGATTAACTCAGGGCCATGGTTCAGAAATACAGGGAATCATTCAAAGAATATGCACATAGATGGCATGAGGTAGCCGCCCAAGTGATTTCTCCCATGGAAGAGAAGGAGATGACTAAGATTTTCTTGAAGACTCTGGGTACTTTCTACTATGAAAGGATGGTAGCAAGTGCGCCAAGTGAGTTTACTGAAATGGTAGGCATGGGTATCCGTTTAGAAGAGGCTGTAAAAGAGGGTCGTTTAACAAAGAGTGAAGGATCTAAAGGTGCGAAGAAGCCATCTTATGGGTTTACCAAGAATAAGGAAGGGGATGCAAATGTTGTTATGCAAGAGAGGATGGTTAATCCTCCTAGAAGAAATTATCAGCGTCATCAGCAAGTCGCCTCAGTTACTCTAGTTGTTGGTGTAGCTCCAACCACCGTTGCTTATCAGAGACCATCCCAGCAGGGGAATCAAGGGTATAATCAGAGAAGGGAGAGTTATGATCCTATTCCTATGAGTTATATGGAGTTACTACTGGCATTGATTCAGAAGAAGTTGGTTCAGACCCGACCACCTCCTGTTGTACCATCACCTTTGCCTTGGTATTACAAGGCAGACAAAACATGTGTTTTTCATCAGGGAGCACCAGAGCATAATGTTGATAATTTTTATCCTTTAAAGACTGAGGTGCAGACATTGGTGAAGTATGGTATTCTATCTTTCAAGGATGTGGGTCCTAATGTGAAGGACAATCCTCTACCCAAGCATGGATGAGAAAATGCTGTGAATATGGTGGCCGGTTGTCCAGGCGACTTCCGGATTTTTGACATTCATCTAGTTAAAGGATATTTGGTGAAAATGCATGCATACCTCTGTGAATTTAGCTACTATACGCATGACCATTCCAGTTGTGCTATTTGCAGTACAAACATACAAGGTTGCGGCAAGATAAAGGCTGATTTGCAAGAGATGATGGATGAGGGCCTCATCCACATAATCAGGCCTAGGGAAGAGTATGAAGAGGAGGTTAATATGGTTTCTGGATGTCCTGGAGAGTTCAGAATTTTTGATGTGGAGTATATGAATGAAGACCTTGTGCAATTGCATGCTACTTTCTGCCACTTGGCTGGTCAGGTGGAACATCAGTATGGATCTTGCAGAATTTTCTGTCGAGACTCCCGAGGATGTTCAATCGTGAAGAAAGGTGTTCAGTTGTTGTTGGATAATGGAACTATTAAGGTTACAGGTCAAAGGGATGATTACCATGAAGTTGATATGATTGAGGTTTGTTTGGCTGAAGAAGAGTCGGGTGATGAGTATGCCTCTGCAGATGAGTATTTCTCCTCAGATGAGGATTTGTTTTCCAGAGATAACTCAATAATGACTGATTGTGTTGAAGAAGGGGTAAACGTCATTGTGCCTTGTTTTGGTGCACCCTCCCATTTTGAATTTGAGTATTATAACAAGCCAACTGTTACCTTATTGGTGATAAATTTTTCGGGTCATGTTCCCTACAAGTCAGATAAGGTTATAACCTACAAATATAATGCTACAATCTTAGAGGATGGTGTGGAAGTTCCCATCCAGCCAATGCCTGGTGTTGGAAATATTTCTGAGACTAACAGAGTGACCCATAGCGGTCATGTATTTGCACCAGTTGTTCGAGGAGATGTTAGTGTTGGAAAGAAAATTGTTGAGAATGTTGAACCCAAGAAGGCTGCGGGTGAATCTAGTAGAGCTACGTTAGAGAAATAAGTGGATGATATTTTGAAGATAATCAAGATGAGCGACTACAGAATTGTAGATCAACTACTGCAGACTCCTTCAAAAATATATATCTTGGCTTTATTGATGAACTCCTCTGCTCATAGAGAATCTCTGATGAGGGTACTGGATCAAGCTTTTGTGGAAAGTGACATGCCTATAGACCAATTTAGCAGTGTAGTGGGGAACATTACATCATGCAATAACCTGAGTTTCTGTGATGATGAATTGTCAGATGAAGGAATGAATCACAACCTGGCCCTCCACATCTCTGTGAATTGCAAGAATGATTCATTATCCAATGTGCTGATTGATAATGGATCTGCATTGAACGTTATACCGGGGAGCATGCTTATGAAGTTGAAATATCAAGGAATGCCCATTCACCCAAATGGCATTATTATGAAAGCTTTTGATGGATCAAGGAAATTTGTTATCAGTGAAGTGGACTTGCCTATTCATATAGGCCCACATTTGTTTCAGATTACTTTCCAGGTCATGGATATTGTACATGCTTATAGTTGTTTGCTAGGAAGACCGTGGATATATGAGGCAGGGGATGTCACTTTAACTTTACACCAGAAACTGAAGTTTGTACGTGAAGGAAAAGTAGTAATCATAAATGGAGAACATGAATTATTGATATCTCATTTGTCCTCTTTCAGCATTGTGGAGGCGGATGAAGCTGCTGTTGGAACCCAGTTCCAAGCCTTATCCATTGATAATATAAGAGGAAATGAGAATTCCATGGTTTCGCTTAAGGATGCACAACAAGTTGTGCGTAAGGGTCATAGTGAAGTATGGGGACAAATTATTGATCCACCTGTAAACAACAACAGAGCCGACTTGGGGTTCTCTTTGAAGGATGACAAAGGTAAGAGCATGAAGATGAAGTCTGTTGCAGGCAAGTATCAAGACATCTTCCATAGCAGGGGTTATCTTTATCCAACTATTTCCGGGATTTATGCCATTGTGGAAGATGAAGCAGAGTGGGAAATGCCAAATTACGTGACGCACAGAGTTAGGGTTCAGAACTGGATCACCATTGATGTTCCCTCTTGCATACATGTTTCAAAGTAATTTGATTTGTTAATCTTTTTGAAAAGCTTTCACTCTGCACAAGGTGGAAGTATTAATATTTTATGGGCTTATCTGTTTGCTGTGACTTTTAAAATCAATAATAAAAGTTGTCTTTGTTTCCCAAATTGTGTCTTTATTTTCTGCTTTTTCTTGGAAAATAGTAATAAATAAATAAAACCTTTCAAAATAAATAATAACTGAAATACAATCTGCATGATCACTTGTTATATGTGTCAGTTTCTAAATGCAATCAAAAATCATATGTGCAGATTAATTAAAAAACCCGTTGAATACAATGACCCTGCACACTCTCCCAATTTTGAATGTGCTGTGTATGAGGCCGAAGAAGAAGACTATGATGAGATTCCAAAAGAGGTCTCACAGTTTCTTGAGAATGAGGAAAATTCCATTCAGCCATATAAAGAGCCATTGGAAGTAATCAATTTGGGTTCAGAAGAAGATCTGAAAGAAGTCAAGATTGGAGCATTGCTGCATCCTGATGTGAAGAGCAGGTAATTGAGTTGTTGAAAGAGTATGTGGATATTTTTGCTTGGTCTTATCAAGATATGCCTGGTCTAGATACAAATATTATAGAGCACCATTTACCGTTGAAGCCAGAGTGTCCTCCAATCAAACAAAAGTTGAGAAGAACTCACCCAGATATGGCAGTGAAGATCAAAGAGGAGGTTCTAAAGCATATTAATGCCATTTTTCTTGTGATGTCAGTGTATCCTCAATGGATTTCCAATATTGTCCCAGTATCGAAGAAAGACGAAAAAGTTTGCATGTGCGTAGATTACAGAGATCTAAATAAAGCTAGTCCAAAAGATGATTTTCCATTGCCACACATTGACATGTTAGTGGATAGCACAACAAAATTCAAAGTATTTTCGTTCATGGACGAATTTTCTGGGTATAATCAAATAAGAATGGCTCTAGAGGACATGGAAAAAACAACGTTTATCACACCCTGGGGAACATTCTATTACAGAGTGATGCCCTTCGGGTTGAAGAACGCTGGTGCAACGTACCAGAGGGTTATGACAACCCTATTCCATGATTTGATGAACAAGTAAATTGAGGTATATGTTGATGATATGATTGCTAAATCCCAGACTGAAGAAGGGCATGTATAAGATTTATTAAAGTTGTTTCAGTGTTTGAGGAAGTATCATCTCCGCTTAAATCCAAATAAATGTACCTTCGGTGTTCGATCAGGGAAATTGTTGGGTTTCATTGTTAGCCATAAAGGAATTGAAGTTGACCCTGATAAAGTCAAAGAAATTTAAGAGATGCAAGCGCCAAGAACTAAAAAGAAAGTCAGAGGGTTCCTCGGGCGTTTGAATTATATTTCCAGATTCATTTCCCATATGACTGCAACGTGTGAATCCATCTTTAAGTTGTTAAAGAAAGATCAAAGTTGTTTGTGGATGGATGACTGCCAAAGGGCATTTGAAAGTATTAAAGAATATCTGCTTTAACCTCCTATCTTGCTCCCTCCTGTTGAAGGAAGACCATTGATTATATATCTGACAGTGTTAGATAAGTCCATGGGTTGTATTCTGGGACAACAATATGAAACGGGGAAGAAAGAGTATGCCATTTATTATCTCAGCAAAAATTTTACTGATTGTGAGTCGCGGTATTCCATGCTGGAAAAGACATGTTGTTCTCTGGCCTGGGCGGTAAAACGTTTGCGGCAGTATATGTTGAATCACACCACTTGGTTGATCTCGAAAATGGATCCAATCAAGTACATTTTTAAAAAGCCTGCTCTTACTGGGAGAATTGCCCGCTGGAAGATGCTGTTATTTGAATATGATATCGAATACCACACTCAAAAAGCTATTAAAAGCAGTGTGTTGGAAGATTATCTTGCTCTCCAACCAGTTGAGGATCATCAGACTGTGAAGTATGAATTTCCCGATGAGGATGTGATGTTTCTGAAAGTGAAAGATTGTGATGAACCATTGCCTGAGGAAGGTCCTGATCCTGAATCTCATTGGAGTATGATATTTAATGGAGCTGTGAATGCTTATGGTAAAGGAATTGGTGTTGTGATTGTCACTCCACATGGATCGCACATTCCTTTTACTGCAAGGTTGACATTTTATTATACTAATAGTATGGTAGAATATGAGGCTTGCATCATGGATCTCGAGGAAGCTATTAATCTCAGAATTAAAATTCTAGATGTGTATGGTGATTCAGCTTTGGTAATAAACCAGATTAAAGGAGAATGGGATACTCGTCACTCCGACTTGATCCCTTACAAAGATTATGCTAGAAGGTTGTTACCCTTCTTTAATAAAGTTGAATTCCATCACATTCCTATAGATGAAAATCAAATGGCGGACGCTCTGGAAACTCTGGCTTCTATGTATCAAGTGAATACTTGGAATGATATACCTTAAATTATGGTTCGGAGACTGGATAGGCCCGCTCATGTGTTTACAAAAGAAAAGGTAGCAGATGAGAAACCTTGGTATTATGATATCAAGCATTTTCTCCAAACTCAGGAATACCCGATTGGTGCATCAAATAAAGATAGAAAGACATTGAGAACATTGGCTGACAGTTTCTTCCTCGGTGAAAATGTGTTGTACAAGAGAAGTTACGATATGGTCTTGCTCAGATGCGTGGATAGACACGAAGAAGACATGTTGATGCATGAGGTTCATGAAGGTTCATTTGGCACTCATGCCAATGGACATTCGATGGCTAAAAGGATGCTAAGGGCAGGTTACTATTGACTGACAATGGAATCTGATTGTTACAAATTTGCAAAGAAGTGTCATAAATGCCAGATTTATGCAGACAAGGTTCATGTGCCTTCGAAACTTCTCAATGTGATCTCTTCCCTATGGCCTTTCTCTATGTGGGGTATTGACATGATTGGGATGATAGAACCCAAAGCTTCGAATGGACACCGTTTTATCTTGGTAGCAGTTGATTACTTCACCAAGTGGGTGGAGGCTGCTTCATATGTTAATGTTACTAAGCAGGTGGTTGTGCGCTTCATTAAGAATAATCTTATATGTCAGTATGGTGTGCCGAACAGAATTATCACTGATAATGGCTCAAATCTGAACAACAAAATGATGACAGAACTGTGTGAAGAATTCAAGATTGTCCATCACAACTCATCTCCGTACAGGCCAAAGATGAATGGGGCTGTTGAAGCTGCTAATAAGAATATCAAGAAGATTATCCAGAAAATGATTGTTACTTATAAGGATTGGCATGAAATGCTCCCTTTTGCTCTGCATGGATATCAGACATCTGTCCGCACTTCAACAGGAGCAACCCTGTTCTCCTTTGTGTACGGAATGGAAGCGGTACACCCAATCGAAGTTGAGATTCCCTCTTTGCGAGTGATGATGGAAACCAAGTTGTTAGAGGTTGAATGGGTCCAGAACAGGTTTGGCCAATTGAATTTGATCAAAGAGAAGATAATGACAGCTTTGTGTCATGGACAGTTATATCAGAAAAGGATGAAGAAAGATTTTGATAAGAAGGTCAAACCTTGTGAATTCAGAGAAGGTGACCTCGTGCTCAGGAAGATCATGACTTTTAACGCTGATTCTAGGAGCAAGTGGGCTCCCAATTTTGAAGGCCCATATGTTGTCAAGAAATCCTTCTCTACCGGTGCATTAATTCTTGAAACTATGGATGGCGAGGAGTTCCCACGTCCCAAGAGTGCTGATGCAGTCAAGAAATACTTCGCCTAAAGAAATAAAAGAACAGCTCGCTAAGTTGAAAACCCGAAAGGACGACTTAGGCAAAAAAGAGCGTCTCAGTAGGCCGAAAACCCAAAAGGGAGATCTAGGCAAAAATTAGACACATAAACAGAATAGATTTCCCACTAAGTTGAAAACCCGCAAGGGCAGCTTAGACAAAAGTTAGGGACTTTCTTGGCAAGTAACTACATTAGACAAGACTTGATCATTGGAGCAACAATCTTCTCGAATCCTTATCATACTTCAACAGAAGCTGCTGCTCAGGATTTCAAAAGTTGTTAGAGGGGATAGTGGTCATTGTATCTCAATGTATCTTTTCCATTATATATTACCATTTTCCAAACTTTGTAATTATCCATGGAGTCTCGCCATTCATAGACAACCATTCTATTAATGAAATTTGAGCTTTTACCCAATTATTTGTATTTCTTATTTTATTTAGCTTACAAAGACTCCATTTATTATTGATAATAACTTTCAAAGCGAAAAGATTAAATAACAAAATTGATTTTCAAAAAGAATTTACAATTTGCCTTTACTTTAAAATGTGTGACGCAAGAGAGATAAAACAACAAAAGTGGTGATCTCAGGAATGGACGGACTCCAGTTGTTTTAAGAGGTTTTGTTTCCCAGAGAAGTTTTTCTCAAGATGTTTCGCCATATAGGGTTTGTAACCCCAGTATCCCCGGTCAAGTTTTGGTTCATTTCTCCTCTTTTCGAGTTTGCATGATATGAAGATTCAATCCAAGATTTCTCCAGTGAAGGTTTCGTTTGTTTAATAGAAGTTCTTTCTTCCCAGATAAGTTGGTACAATGATTACTCTCAAAGAACACGAGCCTATCGTTTCCCCAATGAAGAACGTATATTGGTTTTCCCTTTGTGAATGTGGTGTTGACCTCCCCAATGAAGTCGGCACGAATCCCCCAGTAAATGTTTTAATGATTTGATGTCTGTATGCTCTACTTGAAATTGATCTTTCAAATCCCCAATAGAGGCATTACTTTTGAAAATATTTGATTCCCCGTTAAAGTCTGAGTGTTATTCCTTGTTAAATCATGGGAGAGGATATTGTATCTCTATATCTGTACTATTTGGTTGATATGTTTTGTTTACTTCCAAATTATGTTTCTCCCCAATAAATTTAAACCAGGTAGTAGGTTTTGTTTCCTCAGTTGGCGCTTACTTTTTCTTGGATTGTTCATCTTGGATGTAATTTAGCCAAGTGTTAATTGTGCCCGAGTTGGTTTTACCTGTTTACTCCCAGTGTTATATATCTGTTTTGTCAGCATATACGCGATAACACTCATACATTCATAAATACATCATGCATAGCTAAAATTGGAAAATCATCGCTCACTCACATTCATTAATATTTTGTTGACATATTACCCTGTTTTGCAGAGTTATGTTGTCCTCTCTCCAATAGAGTGTTGGCCTTAAGCAGAAAGCATATATTCTTTCAATTTCCCCACTGAGTTATCCCTCGTGAAAGTTTTTTTGATTTATCCTTCTTGTACAACTCTTTGTCTGGATGATTTGGGTTTCCCTCTTGAGTTTATTTCGCAAAGGAAGTGTTTCGGACGACTGTCTCATTCTAGTTTATTTCTGGTTTGAATTTTTGATCCTCGGCAATATTATTACATTGGATTTCTGCAAGCTTCGAGCATTGGTTTGAGAATGTGCATTTATTTTGCACGAGAAGACCTTTATCTCCTCAGGCAGGAATATATTTGCATTTCCCCAGGAAGTCATATTGCTATCCCTGAAAATAATTTTTTTTCATAATCCTTCCTATAACAACAAGTAACAAAGTCTCTTTATTTGAGCAACCTGTACTTCCCTGTATAAGTCGACGTAACTTTTTTTTGCTATCTTCTCTATGAGTGGATAGTTTGCAGTCTGTGCCAAATTACTCCAGTGGATGGCAAGACTTTCAATATCGCAGAGACAGTTCATTGTGAAATCTTTACAAGTGGTAGTCTCTTTATTTGAGACAGCTTATATATTACCCTTTCCAGGCGGAGTGCCTTGGTTAAAGAAGAAGTTGAGACTTGTTCTAGGTGAAATGTCAGAATTTTGGGGAAACTTGTTATCTTTTTTCTACCCTTAGTGAACGTTGGTAGTTCGTCGTCAGTGAATGGCGGTGCTATGATATATTTTCTCTCTACCTTCAGTGAAAGTTGGTAGGTCACCTTCAGTGGAAGTTGGTGATTGTTATCTTTTTGCTACCCTCAGTGAACGTTGGTAGTTCATCATCAGTGAACAACAGTGCGATGATATATTTTCTCTCTACCTTCAGTGAAAGTTGGTAGGTCACCTTTAGTGAAAGTTGGTGATTGTTATCTTTTTGCTACCCTCAGTGAACGTTGGTAGTTCATCGTCAGTGAACAGCGATGTTATGATATCTTTTTTGTTCAATGAAAGTTGGTGATTGTCATCTTTTTGCTACCCTCAGTGAACGTTGGTAGTGCATCGTCAGTGAATGGCGGTGCTATGATATATTTTCTCTCTACCTTCAGTGGAAGTTGGTAGGTCACCTTCAGTGAAAGTTGGTGATTGTTATCTTTTTTTCTACCCTCAGTGAATGCTGGTAGTTCATTGTTAGTGAACAACGATATTATGATATCTTCTCTTTCTACCTTCAGTGAAAGTTGGTAGGTCACCTTCAGTGAAAGTTGGTGATTATTATCTTTTTGCTACCCTCAGTGAACGTTGGTAGTTTGGCCTTCAGTAAGAGTTGGTGTATCCTTTGACCATTTTACCATCCTCTCTAAGTCGGGTCTTTTGATCCACCAGTGATTTATTTTCTTGGTCGGGTTGCTCTCTTGTTTCTTTATTTTGTTACATCCTCAATGGTGTTTTGCGTTCCTTTAGAGTTGTCCATGTGCACTCATATTCATAAACATTGCATGGCATCTTAGGGACAAAAATAGGGTTTGTTTTATATTTAAGTATCTTCGATCGCGTCGACACGAAGATTTTTAACCTTCGTATCTCCGGATAGAAGAAACTTAAATAAGGGCAGCTGTTGTACCCCAATTTTCCCTCCTAAGATCCCTTCATCATACCATATTGATTCAATCACAACAAGATCACATCAGGGTTCTTGATTCTCCTCCCTACCTTTAGCTTTGCTCTTTGAGGAATCACCAAGCAACTTGACTTATTTCCTTTTGTGCTCATGAATATTTTGTCTAGATTTTTCCTTTTTAATTAATAAAATGCAATGTTGGTTTGTCTTGCTTGTTACTAATGTAGGTAAAGGCAATGAGATTTAGCAAGTTGCTCCATGGGTTCATGAGTTTATTTCCATGCCCTAGTTAATAAAGCTGGAGAAGTTCAAACCTCACCATTGTATTTGTTTTGGAAGAAATGGCATGGCAAGGTTATTTTGGTTCACCATATTTCAAGTTTATCAAATTTGATTCAAAAGTACAAGGGGTTGATTGAAGAAGTTGTCATGCTTGGACAAGACTTTGTTCCCATTGGTCACAAGTGCATATTTCTCTCAATTCTCAAGATATGGAAGTGGTTTTGGTGGCTATGATTTCTCATTTTCATCCTCAACAACTTCTATTTACAAAGCATTTGTGTTGGTACAAGAAGTTTGTTCAAACTTGTCAAAGTTCCTCAAAGCATTTTCTTGATCTAGGAGTTAGGGTTTTGAACTTCAAAGAAGCATATCTTGCTCATATTTTGGTATTTTTGAGTGATTCTAAAGACATCCTTATCTTCAAAGGGTTATCAACAAATCACTTCAAAAGTTTCAAGGAGTTTTCACATGGAAGAAGCTTGATGATGAAGAAAGATTACAAGTCCTCCAGATGAACCCCCAATTTCTCATGTGTGACTTCAAATGATCATAACTTGGTCAATTTTTATCACCTTGAGCCCATTATTTTTCCATAATGATCTTGGTGATGTGAGCTTTATGCCTTCTTTTATGTGCAAAGTGATAAAATGGATGGAAGATGCCCTAAGGATACAAAAGATTATAGGTCATTTCATGATTTTTTGTCAACTTCAACAATTCATAACTCTCTCAATTTTTGGAGATTTTGAATGGTTCAAGTTTCAAAATGTCATTCAAGAGGTCTATTTCATGCCATATTTTTTAGTCAAGAGCAAATTTCAAGTAGAAGACCATGTTTGGATGCAAAACATTATAGGTCACTTTTGAAGAAAAACTTGAAATATTTCTAAGTATGGAAAGTCAACTTCTTTTTCCCAAATTTGGCTCAATGCAAATTTCATCTCAAGCATCCATTTGATTCCATTCTTTTTCCATTGCAAAGCTTGTAACCTCATCTTACTAAAGCATCAAGAATCATGCCCTAAGATCCTTTGAGCTTAGAATGCCATTGATTTGAACTTGGTAACTTAGAACTGAAGTTTCTTCAAAAGTCAGAATTTGAAATCATTGGTTTAGCTTCTAAACACTTTGTTTCTGCTCATTTTTTCCTCTAAACATGTTTAGTGAACTCCCAGAAGTGATTAACACAACAAAACGCATGTTTTGGATGAGTTTTGATCAAATTAGAAGTCACACTTTTCTTGTTTGCAAATTCACACGATTCCCTCCAAACTTCATCATTTCACACGCTTGGAAATTCCATTTGATTCCCTATAAATAGAGGGTCACCCCCTATTCATTTCCTCAAGCTTGGATAGCCAGAATCACCCTGCCAAACTTGTTCCATAACTCAAAATCTGAAACTTCGAAATTTGTTTTCAAACCATTTTCAATCCAATTTTTCTATCAATTTACCTTCCTTGGTCTTCCCTGAAGCTAACCATATAATTGCATTCAAAAATCGTGCCCAATATTGCTCCAAAGAAGTCCAGTTTCAGAGCTCTGCAACTCAACTTCAATAGGTAGATTTCTTCATCAATTCTTCAAAACTTTGATATCATTGTGATGCTCTCATTTCCCTGGTTCTAGTTGCAACACTTACTTTCATCTGGAAACTTATTTTGACCATGAAATTTCAAATCTCTTTTGATCAGTACATTTTGATGCATATTCTTCCATGATTGTACTTATGCATTTCCATAGTTTTTTTAGCTTATTTTTGTATTTTATAGTGTTTTTCTATTTTAGTTTATTTCTACTCTTATTTGATTTTCGCACTTTATTTTCAGCATTAGCAGTCTGCACGAATAAATTTATAACTTGAGCTACAGGAGTCGGAACGAGGCATGCTACCATTCGTTGGAAAGCTAAGAGAAAGAGCTATGATTTTCATTCAGAAGTCAAGAGCTGAATCGGACTGTAGTAGGGACATAAAATACGTTGAAGTTGCAGCATTTTATATTTAAGTTTTGGGTCATTTGTTTTGGGTATGGGTTATGTTTTTGACCCAGTTGGGTTATGAACCGAATCCTTGTCCTTGCTATACCTAGCAGCCGCTACAATAATTTCATTACTACCTTTTTCATTATATAGAAAAAATAGATTTTTCTTTTACGATTGTGATGAGGAACTAAACATCCAGAGTTGATCTACTGTAATCGCGTTCTGATGCTTTGAGGTTTTTAATTTATCAATTCAATTTCGTTTCTCTTTCCATTCTATTTTATGAAATTATATTTGCTTAATCTATTATTTCATAGAATGTCTTGATTAAATTCGTATGATTGTATTCCTAATCTTTAATCGTTGTTTACATCGCTTAGTCGTTAAATCGTGTTTTATATCGTGTTTGCTTAAGTCACGATTATATTAATCTGTTTGCTTAATTCAGAATGGGAATTCAATCTATTTTATATCTATTGCACTTTTCAATTGGTATTGAAATCGAATAGAGGTCGAAGCCGCTTAGGGAATTGGTAAAGTAAAAACCAATGATTAGCAGGAACCTGAAAACAGTAGATCAACTTATTTTTATAATCACTTATTTGCTCAACTCTTTAAAAATTGATCCTGAATTAAATTCCCCATAATCGCTTCTGTTGGTTAATAACAATACAAGAATCCTCACGATACGATACTCGAGTCACTGTCGCTAAACTACATTTTTTTAAAGTAACTCGCTTTTGATCCGTCCGCGAAAGCGGACCAAAATTGGCGTCGTTGTCGGAGATTCTTGTTGTTATTAATTAATATTTTGGTCATAGCTATAGTGTTCTTGTTTTTTTTTTTCTTGTTTTTTTTCCGTTGTGTTTGTTGATTTTCAGAGATTGCAATTTCGGTTGCAGTACAGTTTTTCAGTCTACCAGGTAAGTTGGAAACCTACTGTTTCGATTTGCTCCGAATTTTTTCCAGAAGTTTAGAAAAAAATCAGCGAAAAGTACTCCTTTAGAATAAAATTCTAAAAGATTTCGGCCCTCAAAATCGCAAATTCCTATTTTTTTCTATTTTTAAATAATTTTTTACTATTTTCATAGTGTCTAAAAAATCCAGAAAAATTCTTAAAATTCTTATTTTGCTTCATTAGATTATATTTGATGTTTTTGTATTTTTTTGAATTTATTTTAATCGTTTTCCTTCTTTCTATTTGTTTTTATCTATTTCGGACATAGTTGGTATTTTTGTGTTTATTGATAACATGGATGAACAAAGAACTTTGAGGCAGTTGATTGTCCCTGATGTGAACTATATATGTTTACATATTGACTATCCTATAGCTGATGCACCTTTTGAATTGAAATCTGATTTAATACATTTGTTGTCAAAGTTTAATGGTTTTGCAGGTGAGGATCCGCATAAGCATATGAAGGAATTCCAGGTTGTGTGCTCAGAACCTTCTGAACCTTCGCTAGAGGACATTGTCAAACAAATGGATGCAAATAATCTCCAGTATGAACAACAAATAGATTCTACTCTCCAGACTTTGCAAACACAGATTAAACAACTTGCCTCTTTGATGAATATCATGCAACAAGCTCAAGGATCTAACCAACAACCCTTGGAGGAGAATTCAGTTTTTCCAATAGAGTTGATTTCTGAGACTGTTGATAATACTTGTACTGATTTATTTGCAGTTGATTTTCCATCATTATCTGATTTTGATGATGTTTACTCTTGTGATGTTTGTACTGATATTAAAATTTGCTCTGTTTGTGCTGAAATTGAGGTCGCCTTGTAAGTTGACATTCTTACTGCAGATGAGGTTGCAAATGAAGTTGTTCATGTGGATGAAGCTCTCGACACTCTGGCTGCCCGAAACAAATCATCCATCGAACAAACATCTTCCCGAGAGCTGAAACTAGTTCCTGAAAATCTTAAATATGCTTATTTAGAGATGAATGAAAAACTTTCGGTTATAATTTCTTCTAAACTTTATTTTGATCAAGAAAGTAAATTTTTGCAGGTATTGAAGAAGCATAAGAAAGGAATTGGATGGATCTTGGATGATATTTATGTTACTAGTCCGTCCATGTGTATGCATAGGATCTCAATTGAAGATGTAACAAATATAATGAGGCAACCCCTCAATCTTTTGATCTTTGGTGTTGTGGAAAAGAAGATCACGTGCCTATTCAATACTTTTACTTATCAAAGATTCTTCTTTGATCCTGGAATAAAATGTGAAGGCACTAATAAAGATTTCAAGTTCAATGCACATTACCCAAAGCTACTCCATGAGAATCCCATGTTAGAAGAAGAAACTATAGAAGAGATCTCGTTGGGAAAGGCTACTTATGCAATCATCTATCCGCCTTGACTTCTCGGGTGTGTTCTTTCCTCTCTCTCCTCTCTCTTATTTTATACTTGTTTCTTTCAATGAGGATAATGTGTGTTTTAAGTGTGGGGGAGAGAATTATTTATTTGTTTTGTTTTCTTTGCTTTTGTTCGTTGTTTTATTTTCAGTTATAAAAAAAATAAAAAAATATGCATCTTTTTGAAAGTTTTGGGTTATAAATTAATATGAGGTTAGTTGTGGAGACTTGGGAAAAGTTCATAAGATCGGTATCGTCTTAACACTGTAAGTCTCATGCATATGGAAGTTAATTTGAATTTTTATTATGATGTAGCCTTAAATTCTCATCTTTTAATAGCTCTTGAGTAGTGTATTTCAGCAGTCAGCACCATCTCACACGCACTCTACGCAGGGAAGCCGATGAAAATAAGTGAGTGATTCAAGTTTTATTTGGAAAAAAAAGAAAGAAAAAGGAATGTTCCTTATAAGTTTGGTGACCCTCACCCGATCACTTAACCCAACGGTCGTAGAACCTACAAAAAAAGTTGATAATAAGACTCGTTGTTAGTTGGTTCAGTGGTTTTTGGTGTTGAACTTGGTAGGGAGGATTACGTTCCGATCTCCTGCAACTACAACTGAGTAAGCAAAGGGTTATTCCATGTAAGTACTAGAACCCCGTGCAAAAAAAGATCAGAGTCACTAATCGGTCGCCTTGCTATGAGTGTGTGGAGATAACGGGCTTAATGTGATTGCGGCTGAATGAAAAAGAGCAAAAAGCAGGATGAGTAAGTTAGGCTTTGGCATAATAATATAATTCGAATTGGTTTGTATATTCAAGAGACAATATTAGTGTTCCTACAATATCCTTAGTGTGCAAGATTAGTACCTATTGATGCAATCTTAACCGAAGAAGAGTTTGTAGCCTAGAATGAGTAGCTGATGATGTTGTTGTGTTTCTTTTGATTTTATTTTGCTCGGAGTGCAAAAGTTCAAGTGTGGGGGAATTTGATCAGTGCATTTTGATGCATATTCTTCCATGATTGTACTTATGCATTTCCATGGTTTGTTTAGCTTATTTTTGTATTTTATAGTGTTTTTCTATTTTAGTTTATTTCTACTCTTATTTGATTTTCGCACTTTATTTTCAGCATTAGCAGTCTGCACGAATAAATTTATAACTTGAACTACGGGAGTCGGGACGAGGCGTGCTACCATTCATTGGAAAGCTAAGCGAAAGAGCTACGATTTTCATTCAGAAGTCAAGAGCTGAATCGGACTGTAGTAGGGACATAAAATTCGTTGAAGTTGCAGCATTTTATATTTAAGTTTTGGGTCATTTGTTTTGGGCCTGGGTTATGTTTTTGACCCAGTTGGGTTATGAACCGAATCCTTGTCCTTGCTATACCTAGCAGCCGCTACAATAATTTCATTACTACCTTTTTCATTATATAGAAAAAAATACATTTTGCTTTTATGATTGTGATGAGGAACTAAACATCCAGAGTTGATCTACTGTAATCGCGTTCCGATGCTTTGAGGTTTTTAATTTATTAATTCAATTTCGTTTCTCTTTTAATTCTATTTTATGAAATTGTATTTGCTTAATCTATTATTTCATGGAATGTCTTGATTAAATTTGTATGATTGTATTCCTAATCTTTAATCGTTGTTTACGTCGCTTAGTCGTTAAATCGCGTTTTATATCGTGTTTGCTTAAGTCACGATTATATTAATCCGTTTGCTTAATTCGGAATGGGAATTCAATCTATTTTACATCTAGTGTGCTTGTCAATTGATATTGAAATCGAATAGAGGTCGAAGCCGCTTAGGAAATTGGTAAAGTAAAAACCAATGATTAGTAGGAACCTGAAAACAGTAGATCAACTTATTTTTATAATCACTTATTTGCTCAACTCTTTAAAAATTGGTCCTGAATTAAATTCCCCATAATCACTTCTGTTGGTTAATAACAATACAAGAATCCTCGCGATACGATACTCGAGTCACTGTCGCTAAACTACATTTTTTAAAGTAACTCGCTTTTCAAAACATTCTTCCCAAATTGCTTGAGCTACAGTTTATATAAACTTATCGCGAAGGTGTGGTTGTCTTCGTCTTGAAGAGACGAAGCGAATGGAATAGGTCTCGTGCTCTAATTTTACAGATTGAGCAACCTGGTTTTGGGACTGGCTGGAGGTTGAAGATGACCAACATGTCATCCTTCAACCAATGAAACAACGCCATTTGGATTTTTTGAATTTCTGATTTAAATTTGATTCAATGCTTTATTCATTAATGACCATGATATGCACAACGCGCCAGATCTCTTGGATTTGATTACTAACGCATTTTGACTCTCGTCCAATGGGCCACATATTTTTGACTTTATTTTTCTTTTCCGATTTTTATATTTAGTTGTTTTAAATTTTAAAAAAATCATAGAAAATTCATTTTTAGTCAAAAAAATTTGAAAAAATTATAAAAAATATTTTTGATTTTTATCTTTCTGATTTTTATTTTTTCACAATTTTATTTTGTGTTTTGATATTTTTTATAAATTTCCACTTTATTTGAATTGTTTTAAATGTTTAAAAATACTTTTATGCATTTTTAAATTTTGGAATGATCCAATGATATTGTGACAAATATTGGTGACCTAATTTATTTTTTATTTCTGACTTTGTTATTTTTTATCATTTTTGGTTTATTTTACTCATTTCTTTTAATTTTAAAAATAGTTTCTGACTTAAAAAAATTACCAAAAAATTTATAAAATCATTTTAATTTATTTCTGATTTTTCTATGGTCTTACTTTTTATTTCTTGATTAATTTGAATATAGTTGATATTTTTCTCTTTTATTTCTATTTTAAAACCTTTTTTAAAACCTTTTTTAATGTATATATTAAATGCAATATTATTTTGTGATTATTTTCTGGTTGATATTGGATTGAATTTTTGGTCATGAACTTTGTTAACATCATTGAATCCATGGTGTTGAGTCTAACTCCACAAAAATGGATGAATGATTTTAATAATAGTTTGATTTAAATTTAATTCAAATATGGTTTGTATATTCTCTCCCACCCCTCTTCATCTTGTCCCTTTCTCATTGCACTAAGTGTTATTGGAGCATGATCTCTATATCATGTCTCAAAACAAATAGTGCATAGATTGCTATTGCCCGGTGTGATCGGTGGAAATAGAACTGACTGTTTTTGAAATGTTGGTTCGCGAAATGTCGCGGTAAGCAAGAGTCACCACCGTCTTTTATGTTCTCCAACAAGGAAAGGACAAAAGCACAGCAAAATTCCTTTTCGAGATGTTTCTCGGTTCGGGAGGTAGATTATAGAAAGGGAAGGTGTTAGCACCATTTCTATCTGTGGTTATCCACGGACTCTTAGGTACTTGCTCACTATGTTTTCAAAAATGTTTTGCTTTTCTTGTGTTTGTGGGTTTTGAAAAAGTTTTGTT
Source organism: Vicia faba (assembly GCA_948472305.1). Lineage (NCBI taxonomy): Eukaryota > Viridiplantae > Streptophyta > Magnoliopsida > Fabales > Fabaceae > Vicia > Vicia faba. The sequence goes on from OX451736.1 coordinate 1,795,899,560, forward strand.
TGAAAACTTCGATTTAACTCTTATATCTGTCCTCAAGAGTGTATGAAGTGTTTGTTTGAAAACTTTTGTTTGAAAAAAAAGTGTAAGTGCGAAAAGTTGTTTTTATTTTGAAAGAGCAAGTACCTTAGAACCTCTACCTACTCAAAAGAAATTACGCAGTGTAAATGTCCTTTAGACAGTACTATCCCACTATTAAGAAGTAGGTAGCACTGTCGTTGGAGTTTTTCGGGTCAATTCGATTATAGGGACATGTGGTCACCAAAGCAATAGTAGGACGCCTTAGCGGTAACCCTAGTGTCTTAGATCCTTTTTTATCCGAGGCAACCGTTTCGAGGCAACTTGGATCTTTAGACAAGAGGGAGACCTCTAAAACACCCTATACTCAATGACCACGTCGAGGCAACCAAGTGAGGCGTACCCTAGGAGTGGCATGTGCGAGTGTGTCAGGATTCAGTTAAGTTACCTTTGCACATGTTATGGTGAGCTACGTTTTGATTTTAATTTTCAGATAAGTCTTGTCATGTATAGCCTAATTAACATACATCCAACAGTTAATAGTTTGCGGAAAATAAATCTAAGCTATTACAAGGCGTCGGGTATTTACATCGCCAAAAATAAACCCTTGAAAGGTAAATTGCGGGAAATAAATGAAAGCGATAAAAAGTCCTAATTAACGCTATTACATCCTCGGAACAATTACATAATAATGATCAAAATTAATATGCGCGAATAAAAATTGAATCGGAGAAGTCCTTAGGGTTTTGACCCTTTTTTGAGAAAGAAGGAAGTTTTGGTTGTTTTGCATTTAATTAAATTAAACCTAATCAATTAATTAATAAAAAAGAAATTTTTTGGTTATTTAATGTCTCAAGGAAATAAATAAAAAATAAAAAAACATGATTAAAAGTTTTCAAGAACCCTAATTCTAATTTATTTTATTTATTGCAAAAAAATATCGAAATTAACCTAATTAAAAAAAGACTAAATTAATTTGTTAGTATTTATTTACAAAAATAATAAAAGGGTGAAATTAATAATAATAAAAACATTACATTTTTAGTTTTCTGAATTTTATTATGAAAAAAAAGTTAATTTGGTTAATTAAATAATAATAATAATAATAATAATAATAATTAAAAGAAAAAATATAAAAGAATAATAAAAGAAGAATAAACCAGGGGGGGTACTGGCCCAATATGGAGGTATGTTTGGAAATTCTCAGGGCGCGTGTTGACTGGGAGTATGATGGTCTTCCACTCAGGACCATTAGATTTATGTCTGAAGCCACATGGCGCTTGGATGTTTGAGGTATATGATGGACATCACTTGGGAAGCTGCATGTGAACACACACAAGAAAATAATAACAAGAGTTTTGGGGGACCTGGGATTCGAACCCAGGTCCCAATGCTTCCAGACCAACGCACTCACCACTCAACCACGCTGCTTTTATTGTTATTGAAACAAGTGACAATTATTATATTAAAAAATTGGTCAATATGCTGAAAAAGAAAAATAACGCGCGTATTTTTAAACCAGCCAACCATGAATCAACACCTCATCATCTTCCTTGTTGTTCCTGCAAAAAACACAAACAGATAGCGGGGGTTTTTAACCCCCACAATATGCCATGAGGAAAAATAGCGATTAGAGCTATGGTTTATATAAATGTTTCGCGAGGGTTCCTTCTTGTTCGTCTTGGCTCAACGAATTCAATCATGGGTTTTATGAGTCTTAATTTTTCCTGGATTGCAAAGCCCCAATTTCAAAACTTATGAACCCTAGAAATCGTCCATGGCATTTTGTGATTCAATGAGTTATAATTCAATTAAATGATTCCATAAGCTTGGTATGACCTCTGGCAATGCAACACAATCAATAAAACATGTTAATTATGCATGAATTCAATAATACGATTTTGGAAAAAAAGGTCAAACCGTGGTTCTGTATCCTGTGATTCTTTGAGCTTTAGCGTGTGAATTCAATTGCCACGCGTTCCTGGGAACTCCTGCAAGGTGTTGGAATCAATAAAAACCTTTTAATCGTTCTAGAATGCCAAAGTCAGTTTTGAATTTTCTTGGAAATTTTTCAATATGCTATTGCTTTTCTGCAGCTTTCTTTTCACGTGTTTTCCATCAGGGTAGCTTGCATATATATAGAGGAATGGAATTAGGTCAAAATCTTGAGCAAAAATCCATTGAATTGATGATTGAATATTTGATTGAAAATCAAATCTTTTTGCATTTTCATGATTGAATAAAGTTGCCAATTTTGGAGATTTTTGCATCTTTGATTTGTACACGAAATTGCCATCATATCTTGACCATATTTGCTTCACAAAAAGATTGAAAAACCAAATCTTGTATTTTCCTACAATTTAAATTAATTAAATGAATTAATATCAATTAAAAATCCAATTAATTAATAAAAATAAGAAAATAAATTCAATTAAGCTTGATGTGTCGTGCATAGGCCATGGATGAAGTTTCAAGTAGAGATTTGAGGCCCATTAGCAAAAATAAGGTATTTTGAGCAAAGTTGACTTTTGCAAATTCATGAAAATTTCCCAACTTCTCCAATGCATATCTTGCTCAATTTTGATCATATGAACATGTTCTTGGACATTTTGGAAAGGTCTTGAAGTCCTCTAACCAATGTCCTTGGTCCCATGTCATTTGTATTTACCAATCTCAAATTATGGTCTTTGACTTAAAGTGCATTTTTGTTGACTTTTGAATTTGACCTATAATGTAGAAATTGATAACTTCTTGTGAGAGCATTTCTTGGACTTGGAGTGAGAAGATGGATTGTAGGGAATGGCATACCCTTCAAAATGAGCATTGGATGGTATTTTTATGACAAACCATGAAAAAGTTATGCCCTGGTCAAGATACAGTTGACTTTTCTACTGTCCAAAAATAGTAACTTTTTGCATCTTGATGATTTTTGAGCCATTCTTGTGGAATCATGATCAAGACTTGATCAAATGATGATTGTGAGCTCAAAATAAGATGTTGACCAAAAATTCTGACTTTTGACTGTAAAATGACCATTTTGCCCTTGCAGTTGACTGTAGGTCAAATGAGGCTTTTGACTGTACAAATTGGCACTGTGAGTCTTGAAACTTGGCATGTAGGTCCTTAAGGATGTATATAGGCCTATGAGACTTGATTGAAGCATTGAGAACCTCAAATTCCTCGAATGAACCAAAACCCTAATTTCAGTTGGCTTAGGAGGTAGTTTGACTGTCTACCTTTGAGCAAACTTGAGCCATTTGAAGATGATTCTTAACAAATCTTGAAGAATATGGGAGGGAAAATTTTGGGGTACAACAGTTGCCCCTGTTCAATCTTCTTAAACCTGAGGATGTAGATTGGCTTGTGTGCCTTTCGTGATCCGAAGGTGGAAGATGATTGAACACTAAAGTGCCCAGAAATTTGCACTCGCATGGTGTAGTATCAGCAATGTGATGTCGGGAATGGGCTTACAGATGCCATTTGGAGAGATGATGGATAGGAGGATGGGCTTATAGATGCCATCTGGAGATGTGACAGAATCTTGTCGGGGGATGGGCTTATAGATGCCATCTGGAAATCAATTGTTGAATTATAACTTGGTAGGTTGAAAGAAGGAACCTGTGTAGGGTTGCTTGATGATGAGTCCGTATAAAACTGCATCTTGGAATAGAAGGAACCGGTGTAGGGTCGCTTCATGATGATAAAGTAGATAGTTGTCCTGTCTGGTTTCAGGTATTAATCTACAATCTGTCGTCCACAGATATTTCCTGGCTAGTTACAAGTGTTGATCTGGAACTTTGAAAAAGGTTGGCCGATGAGATAGTTGTCCTGTCTAGTTTCAGGTATTAATCTCTGACCTGAGAAAGAAAGATGGTTTCCTGGCCTGTTTCAGGTATTAATCTTCAATCTCTTCAATTTAGATAGCTTTCCTGTCTGGTTTCAGGTATAGATCTACAATCAGTTCATATAGGTGGTTTTCCTGTCTGGTTTCAGGTGTTAACCTATAGTCAGTCGTCCACAGATATTTCCTGGCTAGTTACAGGTGTTGATCTATAGTCAGTCGTCCACAGATATTTCTTGGCTATTTACAAGTGTTGATCTGGAACTTAAGAAAGGTTGGTCGAGGAGATAGTTGCCCTGTCTGGTTTCAGGTATTAATCTCTGTCTTGAGAAAGAAAGATAGTTTCCTGGCCTGTTACAGGTGTTAATCTTCAATCTCTTCATATAGGTGGCCCTCCTGTCTGGTTTCAGGTGTTAACCTATGATCAGACGTCCACAGATATTTCCTGGCTAGTTACAGGTGTTGATCTGGAATTGCAAAAGTTGATGGTAATCATCTTTTGATTGACCTTTTCCTGAAAAGGCAAAGCATTAGTTGTGTGCAATGTCATGATGTATGAAATGCATGATGTTCTCAAAATGAGATCATATGATATGATGCGTATATGCATGTATCATGATGTATGGAAATGTAATGTTTTAGCTGGGGAAAATAAATCCCGGATAGCTGCTGGAGAATGATGTTGAATTCTTCGTTTCCGCTGGGGATGATGAACGAAGATGATTGCACGAATAAACCTGTAGGAGAAGATGACTCCGTTGGGGAATAAACATGGCGAAGAGATTACTCTGCGGGGAATTACTCTGTGGGAAGAGATGCTTCGCTGAGATTTTAACGATAACTCCGCTGGGGATTCCGTTGATAAGCTCTGTTTGGGATTTTGATGAACTCCACTGGGGGATAGAAAGAACTTCGCTAGGGACGATCTTTCCATTGTAACAACTTGCTGAGGATAACCCAATTAGATTCTGGTGGGGATAACCTTCTGAATATGGATGGGGAGATGCATTTGCACTCTGCAGGGGATAAGCTTCCAGAATCTATTGGGTAAGATGATTCAACTCCGTCGGGGAAGCTTTTCAGACTGTGCTGGGAAATGGCTCCAATGGGGTATCTTGTATATCGCCGGGGAACAATCTTATATTTTTGTCGAGGGATATTAAGACTGCCGGGGATGCTTGCTGAGGAATATCTGTATACTCCGTTGGGGAATATTGAGATCTTCTGGGGATACCCAACTTTTCAGGACTGATGGTAGACCAACTCTGCTTGGGGGAGAGTATTGCTAACTTGCTGGGGATACCGTGCCTTTTTGGGGCTGATGGGAGACCAACTCTGCTTGGGGAGAGTATTGTTGAATCTGGTCTTACTCTGCGGGGAGTGAAGGTATCTTGGTCATATTCTTCAGCCGAACCTACCTTGGTACCTTAGTGGACAGAGCAACTAGATTGCTTAGACAATGCTTATTGCCCCTGTTTCTGATATCACCCGTAATTAGTCCTTTGTTTCGCATGCAAATATTTGTGATCAGCAATTAATGTCAAATGCATATATCAAAAATGAACATTGGACGTTCTTTGCAAAACAAAACAGATAAAGGGAAAACAATTTGCAATTTGTATGAAAAGTGAACTTGTATTGATTTTGAAATTTGCCTGTAAATAGGCATTTTTGTACAAGAGGCTGACGTCCTAGTAAGAGGACGCCGCCGAACAAAATAGAGTTTATACAATTTGTGAAAAGGAAAATAAACAGCTATGTGAAAAATCCCACTGGGTTCCAACTCTGCTATCGCCTTTATGTCTTCAAGCGTCTCATCACTTTGCTGCTTAGTTGAAGAGGAATCTGATTTATTGGTGCCGTCTGAGCCTGATGGTCGATACCGAAGTCTGGATGCAGGGTGATCCAATGAGACATAGTATTACACTTTAATCCCTAACTTTTTCCTGGACCGCCCTTTCGGGTTTTCAGTCCACCGGGATACCCATTTTTGCCCAAGCCGCCTTTTCAGGTTTTCGACTTGCCGGGTGTACAGTTTTTTTATATTTCATCCCTTATTTTTGCCCGAACCCTTTTGGTTCGCCGGGAAGCCCTTATTTTTGCCTAGGCCGGTCGACCTAGCGGGTCTTTAATCATGCGTAGTATCTTTTTACTATGTCTGCATTGGCGGGGTGAGGAAGTTCGTCACCATCCATGGTGGTTAGAATCATCGCACCTCCTGAGAAGATATTCTTAACCACAAATGGCCCTTCGTACGTAGGGGTCCATTTGCCCCTGGGATCACCTTGAGGTAGGATGATGCGCTTGATTACCAGGTCACCGACTTGATACTCTTGTCGTCTGACTTTCTTGTTAAATGCCTTGATCATCCGTTTTTGGTACGTCTGACCACGACAAATAGCAGTGAGTCTCTTTTCGTCAATTAGGTTTAATTGATCAAGCCGAGTCTGGATCCAGTCGTCTTCGCTTAAACCTGCATCCTTCATGATCCGAAGAGAGGGTATCTGAACTTCGATGGGCAAGACTGCCTCCATGTCGTATACCAAGGAGTAGGGTGTTGCCCCTGTTGATGTCCGTGCTGAGGTACGGTACCCATGAAGAGCGAATGGTAACATCTCGTGCCAATCTTTGTAGGTCACTGTCATCTTCTGCACAATCTTCTTGATGTTCTTATTAGCTGCTTCTACAGCCCCATTCATCTTCGGCCGGTAGGGAGAAGAATTGTGATATTGTATCTTGAATTGCTCGCAGAGCTCAGTGATCATCTTGTTGTTAAGATTGGTACCATTATCCGTGATGATCCTCTCAAGTACACCGTATCGACAGATCAGGTTGTGCCGAATGAACCGTGCCACGACGTTCTTGGTTACGGTAGCAAAGGAAGCTGCTTCAACCCACTTCGTAAAGTAATCAATCGCTACCAGGATGAAGCGATGCCCGTTGGATGCTGTAGGTATGATCTTGCCGATCATATCAATGCCCCACATTGCAAAAGGCCAAGATGCTGTCATGACGTTCAAAGGAACTGGAGGAATGTGCACCTTATCAGCATAGATCTGGCACTTGTGACACGTCCGAGAATGCTGATAACAGTCGGCTTCCATTGTGGACCAGTAATATCCTGCCCGAAGGATTTTCTTTGCCATGGTATGTCCACTGGAATGAGTTCCGAAGGTACCTTCATGCAGCTCTGCCATGATCCTTTCTGCTTCAGTCTTATCCACACAACGCAGTAAGGTTGAATCATGGTTTCGTTTGTAAAGAATGTCATTGCTGAGGAAGAACTTTGGTGCGAACCTTCTCAGAAACTTCTTGTCATTAACAGATGCACCCTCGGGGTATTCTTGAGCTTCAAGGTACCTTTTCACTTCATGATACCAAGGTTTTTCTGTTACCTCTTCGGTCTCAAGATCACAATAGTGTGCAGGTTCATCCAATTTCCAGATAATGATCCGGGGAGCCTCGTTGTCCCATTTGACTTTGAACATAGAAGACATTGTAGCCAGCGCGTCCGCCAACTGATTCTCCTCTCTTGGGAAGTGTTCAAAGGTTATCTCCTCGAAATGGGGAATCAACGTCAATACATACTCCTTGTAAGGAATAAGATTTGGGTGTTTCGTATCCCACTCGCCTTTGATCTGACTGATCACGAGAGCGAAATCTCCGAAGACACTCAGAAACTTGATCCTTAGGTCAATTGCAGCTCGAAGACCCATGATGCATGCTTCATACTCCGCCATGTTGTTGGTGCAGTTGAAACATAGCCGGGCGGTGAGCGGAGTATGAGAGCCTTTAGGAGATATGATCACAGCGCCAATGCCATTACCCAAAGCGTTTGAGGCTCTGTTAAAGTGCATAGACCATCGGGATCCTTCCTCGGGTCCTTCATCCGGTCCAGGTACTTCACAATCAGTTACTACCATGATATTCTCGTCTGGAAATTCAAAGTTCATAGATTGGTAGTCATCCACTGCCTGGTGTGCCAAATGGTCTGCCAACACACTTCCCTTGATTGCTTTTTGAGTCGTGTACTGGATGTCATATTCCGTCAAGATCATCTGCCATCTTGCTATTCTTCCGGACAAGGCAGGCTTTTCGAATATGTACTTGATTGGATCCATTTTTGAAATCAACAGAGTAGTGTGAGTCAACATATACTGTCTCAGCCGGCGAGCAGCCCATACCAAATCGCAGCAAGTTTTCTCGAGCAGTGAGTATCGGGTCTCACAGTCGGTAAACTTTTTGCTAAGGTAATAAATAGCATGCTCTTTTCAGCCAGACTCGTCATGCTGCCCCAGCACACATCCCATTGAGTTGTCAAGTACTGTCAAGTATAAGATTAGAGGTCTCCCTTCAACCGGTGGCATAAGAATGGGTGGCTCTTGGAGATACTCTTTGATTCTTTCGAAAGCGGCCTGATATTCATCGTTCCAATGTACTACTTGATCTTTCTTCAGTAGCTTGAAGATTGGTTCACAGGTAGCAGTTAGATGTGAGATGAATCGGGAAATGTAGTTCAGTCGTCCTAGAAAGCCTCTGACTTCTTTCTCTGTCTTGGGAACTGGCATCTCTTGTATGGATTTCACTTTGGCAGGGTCCACTTGAATACCTTTGTCGCTCACGACGAAACCTAGTAGTTTTCCAGATCTCACCCCGAAGGTGCACTTGTTCGGGTTCAACCTCAGCTTGTACAACTTCCACCGATCAAACAGCTTCTGTAGATGGCCAAGATGTTCCTCCTCAGTTTGGGACCTTGCAATCATATCGTCAACGTATACTTCGATTTCATGATGGATCATGTCATGAAACAAAGCAACCATGGCACGTTGGTAGGTTGCCCCAACATTTTTCAACCCAAAAGGCATGACCTTGTAGCAGAAGGTGCCCCACTGAGTAACAAAAGTGGTCTTCTCCATGTCTTCAGGAGCCACCTTGATCTGATTATAACCGGAGAAACCGTCCATAAAGGAGAATACCTTATGCTGAGCAGTGTTGTCAACCAGAACGTCAATGTGAGGCAGAGGGAAGTCATCCTTAGGGCTCGCCCTGTTCAAATCCCTGTAGTCAACACACCTTCAGACCTTACCATCTTTCTTCGGTACTGGAACCACGTTGGCGACCCACTAAGGGTAAGAAGTCACTGCTAGAAAACCGGCGTCAAATTGTTTCATAACCTCAGCTTTGATTTTCTCGGACATCTCTGGGCGCATACGGCGGACCTTCTGTTTTACCGGAGGACAGTCTTCCTTGGTAGGCAGGTGATGAACCACAATGTCGGTATCCAACCCAGGCATATCTTCATAAGACCAGGCAAAGATTTCCATGTAGTCATGCAACATCTGAATCAACCGTTGTTTCACACCAGACTCCAGATTTGCACCGATCTTGACTTCCTTTCTGTCTGTCTCGGTACCCAGATTTACCGTTTCCACTAGCTCTTCATGTGGCTGAATGGCCCTCTCTTTCTGGAGTAGCAGTCTTGCAAGCTCACCAGGCACTTCGCAATCATCTTCACCTTCGTCTTCGGCTAAGTTGATCGGATTTTCGAAGTCATAACTGGCAGTAGCAGAGTCGTTACCAGTGAGATCTAGAGCGGATTGGGACCTGTATATGTGAGTGTGTGTAAATAGCTGTTTTGCAATATATAAATAAGAAAGACAAGGAGCACAAGATTTGAAATGCAAAAAAAACGTCCAATGCTTTTATTAATGATATATGAAAATGACACACAAAAGCCCTCATAAATGAAGCCACGGTGCCCTGGGTAAGACACCGGGCCATAAAGTTTCAAATTATTGTTTGTTACAAATTAAAAACAAAGGAGTTCATTACTGAGTAACAAAAGTAATAGGGACGAAGTCTTTTTCCGTCCAGTTGTTTGGTCCACCGTTAGTCGTAGGGTAGATCCAGCTGTCGAATTCAGATTCCTCCACGTCATCTTCAATGGCATTTACTCCCGAGTTGCTGATGAACACAGGAGGTCTTCCAATCCTTGCCTTACGAACAGCCCTTTGAGCTTCTACAGTGAAACCCAAACCAAACTTGTCAGTCTTCTGAGTGAAATCCGGAAGTCGGCCCCAATTTGCGCACTCACCCTTCTCAATAACAGCCCGGGCATCCTTTAAGGAAGCCATCTTCAAAGGAGAATCTTCAATCACAGTCTCTGCTGATGCCAGTGTCTGAGGAACCTCTTCAAAGTGCTGGAAAGGAGTCTCAATGAATTCCCCATCCATTTCTATGTACCGGAACAAGTTGAGATGGCTGACCATATACTCTTCCTCCCCCTGCACTGTCACAATCTTCCCTCTGACTGGGTATTTCAGCTTCTGATGTAGTGTGGAGGTCACAGCTCCAGCCTTATGGATCCATGGACGACCCAACAAACAAGAATAGGATGGCCGAATGTCCATCACGTAAAATGTAGAATCAAAGACCTGAGAACCAACCCTGATTGGGATATCAACCTCACCATGCACCATTCTTTTAGACCCGTCAAAGGCCCGGACAACAATGTTACTTGGCTTTAGTTCCAACCCCTCGCAATCCAACCTGTCTAGAGCTTTCTTGGGCAAGACGTTTAATGAGGAACCAGTGTCAACCAACACATGTGCAAGAGTAGTGCCCCTGCATTCAATGGAGACGTGCAGGGCATCGTTATTGTTCTTCCCTTTAGCAGTCAGACCGGCGTCGGAGAAACCCAAACCATTATCAGCAGTTAAGTTGGCCACACAATCGGTAAATTGGTCAGCTGATGTCTCTTGTGGCACGTGGGCCGTCTTCAGGAAGGTAACCAAAGCCTTGGCATGGGCCTCTGAACACAACAACAGTGATAGCATAGAAATTTTAGATGGGGTGTGCCCCAGCTGCTCAACTACGTTAAAATCACTCTTCTTGATAATCTTAAGAATCTCTTCCATTTCCTGCTTGGAAGCTTCAACAGTGGTTGTCTTTGGTGCCTCCGTCTGGGCAGGCATATCAGTAGCGATCCCTTTGCCCCGAGCGTCAGATGACTCGGCATCAGGGGTAGAAATAAGAACTTGGTCAGGAAGGGAAGCAGGCACACTTGCAGGTGTGATGACAATAGGTCTCTGGATTGTTGGTGGCGCAATATCTGGTGAGAAAAGTCTACCGCTGCGGGTGACTTTAGCAGGCCCGGTGATGTTGCTGACACCGATACTAGTATCAAACTCTTGCTTAACTCTAAGCACATAAACATCTGCCCCATAGTGCCACGGGACAGCTTTGTCAGATGTATAGGGGATGGGCCCCGGAACAGTGATGATTATGGGAGCAATACTCTGAGCAGGCATGATTTTAACAGGCTTCCTTGAGGGAGCCTTGGGAGAATTATTGAAAATAGTGACAATGGACACTTCTTCAGTAGGGGTAGCAGGAACAGCAACCTTCTCAAACAGGATTTCTTTATTATCCATCAGGCTTTGGATGCCTGACTTCAAAGATGAACAACCAGTAGGTGAAATGGAACACAAATGGCAACCTTTACTACATCCCGGAAATAAACCGGCTAGCAACAGGTTCCTTTTGACAGTCAACAGCAGAGTAACAATATCATCCACAGAGGCTACATACAGGTCTTCCTCTACAGCATTCACTCCATGCTTGGGCATGGGAGCAGTCACAACATTGGGCCTTTCAGGCGCCTCGAACTCTATCTCTTTAGCATCAATCAGGTCTTGGACCTTATTCTTCAGAGCCCAACAATCATCCGTAGTATACCCCAGGCTGTCAGAATGATAAGCGCAGCGGGCGTTAGGATTGTACTTTGGGGATGTGGTGTTTACAACCTTCGGAGCTTCTTTTATAGTCACCAGATTGGTTGTCAGTAACTGCGGCAATATCTGGGACAAGGTCATACTAAGTCGAGTAAATTGCCTTCTGGGTCTCTCACCCCTTTGTTGGTTATGATGCTGAGGAGCAGCTGCAGGCTTTGAAATAACCACCGCGTTGACAGCTTGGCGGCGTTCCGGTCTATTCTGTCTTCTTGAACCATAAACAGCAATAGATTCCTTCTTGAATGGTTTCTTCTCAGTGCTCGAGGAGGCACCTTTCTGTATCTTCCCATACTTGATACCAGCTTCAATTCTCTCACCAGTCAAGATAAGGTCTGTAAACCCGGCTGAAGAATTTCCGATCAGATGGTTAAAGAACGGACCAGACAGGGTCCCCAAGAACATATCAACAAGCTCACGGTCAGTTAAAGGTGGATGCACCCTTCCAGCCAGGTCTCTCCACTTTTGGGCATATTCTTTAAATCCTTCACCCGCACCTAGTGACATACCCTGGAGTTGGGTACGCGTAGGAGAGAGGTCGGAATTATACTGATACTGCTTATAGAACGTAGTAGCCAAATCCTCCCAGTTACGAATACTGGCTCCATCCAGCTGATAGAACCATTCGAGTTGAGTCCCTGAAAGACTATCCTGGAAGAAATGGATCCACAAATTCTTGTCAGCGGTATAAGGTTGGATCTTCCTTACATACGACCGGAGGTGCATCTTAGGACAGGAAGCTCCGTCATATTTGGCAAAAGCAGACGCTTTGAACTTATGGGGAATCACCACCCCAGAGGATAAGCCTAGGTCTCCAAAGTCCAATCCGGGCACATTCTGAATCTCCATAGCACTTAAACGGTCCTCCAGCTGTTTGTACCTGTCCTCAGCAGGAGGGTACTGTTCATCATCATAATCCGTCTCGTTGTCGGAGACCACGGGACTAGGAACCCTTCTCTCTTGGGGACTGTCTTTCCCTATAGAGGAAGTAGTCAGATCAACCTCATTTTGTAGTCCATTCCCAAATCTGCGTCTAGTGTTGAACAAGACGGTCCTCTTCTTCTTCTTCTTCAGAATCAGAGTCTTCAACTCCTGTTGACCCTGGGCTAGGCTCATAACCAACTCTTGGAACTGGGCATTCTGGGCCTGGAGGGCCTTGATAGCTTGTTCAGTGGAAGGTTTAGAAGACATGATGATTGCTGAAATAAACAACGAAGAAGATAAGTGACCTGTAAAAAGTGTACCTGTTATGCATATGATGCATGGTATGCTATTTATGCAATGCATTCAAGGGTTCGAAAATTCAAATTCGTTGCAGACAAAAAGGAACACACGTCATATTAAGAAGTAATTTGTTTAGTACATCAGTGCCTCATGGGCGAAACATTACAAAATACTTAATGCCAAAAGACACTGCGCATCCTCTTTGGAGCGATGTAAGTGTTAAGGGTCTTTTTCTCGTGAAATAGGCGGGTGAGCTCCAAGACCTTCTTCTCGCTGGCATGTAAACTGGCTTCAAAAGAATTTCGTTCTTCCTTGAGTTGGATCCAGCTCTTTTGCATTTCTTCCCATGATGTTGGCATGTCAGGATGTAGGATGGTGTATGGGACCTCTCCTTCCATATCTGGCTCTTTGATCACGGGGAGAATGTGAGGATATGGCATCATAAGCTTCTGGGAGCGGGTTCGTACCCACTTGAGGTAAGGCTCAAGGGGGATGGAATTATTGTGCCCCAGTGTCTTACTATCTACCTTGTTAGGCATCCTCCAAGCTCTGATGAACCTTTGACGAAGTCCTTGCGCATCGTTGTCGAAGTTAAAAACTATGTCAGGAATCAACATGTCATGAGGGCCATCCCTCCGAGCATAACCAAATTGCCTCAAAGCCAAACAGGGGTTGTAAGTAATGCCTCCTCTAATTCCAAGTAAAGGAACATTAGGAAATTCTCCGCAATGATCAATGATAGTGACATTTTCTCTGGACCGAGAACACCAATGTATATCAGAATGTGTAAGAGTCATCAATCGTTGTGACCACCTTAAACCCCGCTCGTTGTCAAAACTGATTGTGGAAGGTGCAAAATAAACCACCTTGCCAGGAGAGGAGTGCAGCACATGAGAATACCTCTTTTTCTCATTGTTCGAGTGTAAAATGAGTGGAGGATGTCCCCAAGCAATGTAGGTATGGGATTCCTGGACATAAAAATCTTGACAGCATTTATATCTATAAGCTGATCTGGATTTGGGAACAACACCAACCCATAGACAAGGAGTGCCACAATCTCTTCAAAGGCTTGTAGATCAAGAGAATTCCAACATTCTTGTGCCTTCTCAAACAGGAACTTTGCCAAGAATCCTTTGATACCACTTCTGACTTCCCAATGCCCCTTGATGTCAGATGGTTGCAAACGTAAGACTTGAGCAACCTCTTCAAGTTTTGGTTCCTTTTCCGTACCGTTGTAGGGTAGTTGGCTAAGAATAGGAATTTTCAGAAGTTGAGAAAATTCTTCCAAAGTAGGCACCAATTGATAATCAGGGAAAGTAAAACAGTGGTGTAAGGGGTCAAAGAACTGGAAGAGAACTTTTATCATATCTTCTTCAATGTTGGTGTTGACCAAGCTGATGAGTCTACCGTGTCTTTCACTGAAGGGAGAGCTCTCGGGAATCCTGGATGTAAGCTCCTTGAGTTGAGGAGGGATCCTTACAAGGTTGACCTAAATTGTTTTCCTGCGGAGAGACTCCATGTCCTACAAAACAAGAACAAAGATGAAGATTCGAACCCTTGAAGTGGTTAGCAAATGCATATGATGCTTTATGATGTTATGATGTACATGGATGCAAAAGTAATCAAGTGTATATACAGACAGTCATATTCACACAGAGCACACAAGTCCTTAGGTTTAGGCTTGCATGGGGTTCGTAGGTAAGTACCCTCTTGAAGTTAGTCGGCTCAAAACCTGTCCTATCAATAGTAATCGGGTTCTAAGGAGCTCAATATCATTGGATTGTTTTCTAGGTTCATTGTTTTGATTTAGCCACTTAACTGGCGACCAAAATATTCCAAGAAAACAACCCTCAATGAGTGTAGTATCGAGTATCTACCAACTTCGGACTGCACCAAAGTCGGTCATCTCACTACCCCTAAAGAGGCCAGGATGGTCAAGTAAGGTTCTAAGGTCAGTTGATGCTTCACGACACCACGCGGCGGCCCCGTACTCTCCTTGACTTGACTCAAGGGTTACCGGTACTCACCAAAGTGCCACATCAACATAGCAACTGCTTCAACCATGTCGGTATACCCCGCACAGTTCCCTCACAGTTTGTTGCTACTTCTAAAGGGTATCCCCAGATCCGGGTTAGGATCTATAAAACTCCGATACAAGCCCACAATATTAAAGCATTCAAGGCATACAATTGAAAACATGGGTGATCTAATCCTAAGGTACACCTCACTTATAAATTTTCCCCAGCAGAGTTGCCAGTTCTGTGACCGGTGGAAATAGAACTGATTGTTTTTGAAATGTTGGTTCGCGAAATGTCGCGGTAAGCAAGAGTCGCCACCGTCTTTTATGTTCTCCAACAAGGAAAGGACAAAAGCACAGCAAAATTCCTTTTCGATATGTTTCTCGGTTCGGGAGGTAGATTATAGAAAGGGAAGGTGTTAGCACCCTTTCTATCCGTGGTTATCCACGGGCTCTTAGGTACTTGCTCACTATGTTTTCAAAAATGTTTTGCTTTTCTTGTGTTTGTGGGTTTTGAAAAAGTTTTGTTTGAAAACTTCGATTTAACTCTTGTATCTGTCCTCAAGAGTGTATGAAGTGTTTGTTTGAAAATTTTTGTTTGAAAAAAAGTGTAAGTGCGAAAAGTTGTTTTTATTTTGAAAGAGCAAGTACCTTAGAACCTCTACCTACTCAAAAGAAATTACGCTGTGTAAATGTCCTTTAGACAGTACTATCCCACTATTGAGAAGTAGGTAGCACCGTCGTTGGAGTTTTTCGGGTCAATTCGATTATAGGGACATGTGGTCACCAAAGCAATAGTAGGACGCCTTAGCGGTAACCCTAGTGTCTTAGATCCTTTTTTATCCGAGGCAACCGTTTCGAGGCAACTTGGATCTTTAGACAAGAGGGAGACCTCTAAAACACCCTATACTCAATGACCACGTCGAGGCAACCAAGTGAGGCGTACCCTAGGAGTGGCATGTGCGAGTGTGTCAGGATTCAGTTAAGTTACCTTTGCACATGTTATGGTGAGCTACGTTTTGATTTTAATTTTCAGATAAGTCTTGTCATGCATATCCTAATTAACATACATCTAACAGTTAATAGTTTGCGGAAAATAAATCTAAGCTATTACAAGGCGTCGGGTATTTACATCGCCAAAAACAAACCCTTGAAAGGTAAATTGCGGGAAATAAATGAAAGCGATAAAAAGTCCTAATTAACGCTATTACATCCTCGGAACAATTACATAATAATGATCAAAATTAATATGCGCGAATAAAAATTGAATCGGAGAAGTCCTTAGGGTTTTGACCCTTTTTTGAGAAAGAAGGAAGTTTTGGTTGTTTTGCATTTAATTAAATTAAACCTAATCAATTAATTAATACAAAAGAAATTTTTTGGTTTTTTAATGTCTCAAGGAAATAAATAAAAAAGAAAAAAACATGATTAAAAGTTGTCAAGAACCCTAATTCTAATTTATTTTATTTATTGCAAAAAAATATCGAAATTAACCTAATTAAAAAAAGACTAAATTAATTTGTTAGTAATTATTTACAAAAATAATAAAAGGGTGAAATTAATAATAATAAAAATATTACATTTTTAGTTTTCTGAATTTTATTATGAAAAAAAAGTTAATTTGGTTAATTAAATAATAATAATAATAATAATAATAATAAAAAGAAAAAATATAAAAGAATAATAAACCAGGGGGGGTACTGGCCCAATATGGAGGTATGTTTGGAAATTCTCAGGCCCATTTGCTGCAGGCCTGTTTGACTTTGATGATCATCCAGGGCGCGTGTTGACTGGGAGTATGATGGTCTTCCACTCAGGACCATTAGATTTATGCCTGAAGCCACATGGCGCTTGGATGTTTGAGGTATATGATGGACATCACCTGGGAAGCTGCATGTGAACACACACAAGAAAATAATAACAAGAGTTTTGGGGGACCTGGGATTCAAACCCAGGTCCCAATGCTTCCAGACCAAGGCACTCACCACTCAACCACGCTGCTTTTATTGTTATTGAAACAAGTGACAATTATTATATTAAAAAATTGGTCAATATGCTGAAAAAGAAAAATAACACGCGTATTTTTAAACCAGCCAACCATGAATCAACACCTCATCATCTTCCTCGTTGTTCCTGCAAAAAACACAAACAAATGGCGGGGGGTTTTAACCCCCACAATATGCCATGAGGAAAAATAGCGATTAGAGCTATGGTTTATATAAATGTTTCGCGAGGGTTCCTTCTTGTTCGTCTTGGCTCAACGAATTCAGTCATGGGTTTTATGAGTCTTAATTTTTCCTGGATTGCAAAGCCCCAATTTCAAAACTTATGAACCCTAGAAATCGTCCATGGCATTTTGTGATTCAATGCGTTATAATTCAATTAAATGATTCCATGAGCTTGGTATGACCTCTGGCAATGCAACACAATAAATAAAACATGTTAATTATGCATGAATTCAATAATATGATTTTGGAAAAAAAGGTCAAACCGTGGTTCTGTATCCTGTGATTCTTTGAGCTTTAGCGTGTGAATTCAATTGCCACACGTTCCTGGGAACTCCTGCAAGGTGTTGGAATCAATAAAAACCTTTGAATCGTTCTAGAATGCCAAAGTCAGTTTTGAATTTTCTTGGAAATTTTTCAATATGCTATGGCTTTTGTGCAGCTTTCTTTTCACGTGTTTTCCATCAGGGTAGCTTGCATATATATAGAGGAATGGAATTAGGTCAAAATCTTGAGCAAAAATCCATTGAATTGATGATTGAATATTTGATTGAAAATCAAATCTTTTTGCATTTTCATGATTGAATAAAGTTGCCAATTTTGGAAATTTTTGCATCTTTGATTTGTACACGAAATTGCCAGCATATCTTGACCATATTTGCTTCACAAAAAGATTGAAAAACCAAATCTTGTATTTTCCTACAATTTAAATTAATTAAATGAATTAATATCAATTAAAAATCCAATTAATTAATAAAAATAAGAAAATAAATTCAATTAAGCTTGATGGGTCGTGCATAGGCCATGGATGAAGTTTCAAGAAGAGATTTGAGGCCCATTAGCAAAAATAAGGTATTTTGAGCAAAGTTGACTTTTGCAAATTCATGAAAATTTCCCAACTTCTCCAATGCATATCTTGCTCAATTTTGATCATATGAACATGTTCTTGGACATTTTGGAAAGGTCTTGAAGTCTTCTAACCAATGTACTTGGTCCCATGTCATTTGGATTTACCAATCTCAAATTATGGCCTTTGACTTAAAGTGCATTTTTGTTGACTTTTGAATTTGACCTATAATGTAGAAATTGATAACTTCTTGTGAGAGAATTTCTTGGACTTGGAGTGAGAAGATGGATTGTAGGAAATGGAATCCCCTTCAAAATGAGCATTGGATGGGATTTTTCTGACAAACCATGAAAAAGTTATGCCCTGGTCAAGATACAGTTGACTTTTCTACTGTCCAAAAATAGTAACTTTTTGCATCTTGATGATTTTTGAGCCATTCTTGTGGAATCATGATCAAGACTTGATCAAATGATGATTTTGAGCTCAAAATAAGATGTTGACCAAAAATTCTGACTTTTGGCTGTAAAATGACCATTTTGCCCTTGCAGTTGACTATAGGTCAAATGAGGCTTTTGACTGTACAAATTGGCACTGTGAGTCTTGAAACTTGGCATGTAGGTGCTTGAGGATGTATATATGCCTATGAGACTTGATTGAAGCATTGAGAACCTCAAATTCCTTGAAAGAACCAAAACCCTAATTTCAGCTGGCTTAGGAGGTAGTTTGACTGTCTACCTTTGAGCAAACTTGAGCCATTTGAAGATGATTCTTAACAAATCTTGAAGAATATGGGAGGGAAAATTTTGGGGTACAACACCCGGCCTCAAAATAGGTGCGACTTCTATATAAGTCCACTTACGATTGCTTAACATAGCGATAAATTTTGTCCCGATTCTTATAAATGATCATTTGTGGCCAAAAACTATGTTTACAAGCCCAAGTATGTTAATTTGATCTCTTTGATCCAATAACCTTAAGATTAATTATGTGGAGACTTTGGTCCTACCAATCCTCTAATGGATCTACAACAGTTTTGGTCACCGCGGATCACTTAAATATCGTTGATCATTAAATGGTACTTTTGAGGATTCCAAATGGATGATATACTTGACAAAAAGCAAATGCAACTTATAGTGTGGAGGCTTTGGTTCTACCAATTCTCTAATAAGTTCCAAATGCAAGTTTCAAGATGGTCATCCAACTAACCACTAATTATTAAATTGTTTTTACTTTATGCCCTTTTATTTTTTATGCTTTATGTACCATTTACTTTAAGCATTACATTTTATGTCATTTTTATTTTGCTCACTTGAGCCTTTTCTTTTCTCTTCTAAGACACCTAATAATCAACATGAACCATGAAAAACTTTAATGATACTTGGACTACTTGGTTACTATCCTTGGCATTATGGAGCATTGGACTTCTTGGACTTAGGATTAGAAGCCTTGGCCTATGTTGGAGACCTTGTGACCTTGATAGATATTTTGTCTGGAAGTTCTTGAGGTTTACCTCAAGACATTGGGTTGTTTGTTTGTTTGTATGCAGGTTATTGTGATTACATCCTTTGTTTGTAATCTGGAATTCACCCGTATACAACCGTTACTCTGCCCAATTTTTGTGAAGACTTAATACAGTTGAAGTTTGGTTCTCACAAGAGGTCTAGTATCTTTGTTTGCTTGGTTTCAATCCAAAGAATGATAATTCTATCTTGACTCATAATGTCAAGTATTGGCTTCTTGTTGGTTAGATGGTTCTTATCCCTAATTTTTACCTTATGCTTTAGGATAGCCTCTTCTTCTCCTCCCATCTTCTTAAATTTCAAAAAATATTCTCCCTCCTTTTGAAAACTCTTCTTATTTTTAAAATTGAACTACTTTCGTAATAAACTTGGACTTAGGTCCATGCATTTTCAAAACATCTTTCACAAATAAACTTCAATCAATATTAATAAAACTTTGACATTTTTTTGTGAAAAGACTAAAAATCAATCAATCTCATTCAAACCATTTTGCCATCTTGGCTTTCATCTTAAACTTTTCTCAAAAGATTCGACTATTGTCAATCTTTGTAGTGATGCAAACAACTATACTTCTACGATATGTAGTTAAGTGAGATATTTTCCACTTGGGTGTTGAGTGAGGCATTGTTGATTTTAAAATCCAATCCATATCCTCCACTTTGATATGATGCAAATTCTCCTTTCTCGTGATTGTGGGTAGTAAGTATGTTTTTCCACACGGACAATGACGATGATGTCTTATCTCTTAAAATCAACCAACACACCTGTGTTTTAAAAAATCTTTAAAAGAGGAACTACGTGTATCCTGATCCCCTATTGCACGAAAAGGTGGTACGTAGGCACTAAAGGTTCACAACCACGGCGGATGCAAAAACCATAAAAATATATTTCTTTTCTCACCTCCACCATCCATTTTTATACAACATTTTATAGCCAAAATATACAGATTTTACAAAGAGGTTCATGCGGAGTACCGTAGATGTTTAGGGTGCTAATACATTCCCTTTGCATAACCAACCACTTACCTAGAATCTTTTCCCCTCTTTTTGGGTTATTTTCTCTTTTCACATTCCTTTGAAAACAATAAAGTACGATGACGATTTTTATTTTGATTTGTACAAGTCTAGTCAATCCAATGGCTTAGTCTTAAACATTTCTACTGCTACAATAGTGGTAGCATCAAAATTAATATGAAAGGCAGTCGCAACAACCATATCAACTCAACAACAATCATATCAAAATCTTCAACAATCATATCAAAATCAGCAACAACCATCTTAACCATACAAGAACGAGCCCCAACAAAGACCTAAATAAAGTATAATAGTGTGCCTCAACAATAACGTCAGCCAATGGAATCTTCCCAATTGAAGGATGACTTAAGCTATTTCATGCATATAACATGAGACAACCTCACAAATAATAAGTTTGTACAAGTAACTTCTAACAAGAATAATGAATCATCAATCATGAAGTTAGAAACACAAGTCGTCAAATATCTAAATAGTTTGCAGTTATATCTGCCAACAACTATGAAGATAATACAATGAATAATTTCAAGAAGAATAAAAGATCATATTATATAGTCATTTATGATGCTAACATTAGATGATAAGTCATCTATAGTCATTTATGGGATACTGGAATATGATAAGTCACCTATTGCACTAGAGTGAAGCTTCTGATGTAGTGTTTATGGTTTTCCAACGAACATCGAAAGTATCTAAAAGTATCTGATAATTGACAGCATAAAATTTTACAAAGGTAAACTGAATATATGCAATTGTGTTATGCATTTTCTTGGTCAAGTTGAAAAGTTTATCAGCAATTAAAGTAAAGATCTAAAATCGATGTTAAACATTACTGATGCCATAATTTAATAACTCGGTATAGTTGGTCTGGTGGAAAGAGTGAGCTTCCACATCCTTGGAGTCAGGGGTTTGATCCCCTCAGATGTTAATAAATTTTGTTTTTTTTTCTAAATTTAAACAATTAAATTTATAACTTTCTAACTAAAAAAAAACTTGAAATATTTAAATATTGAATTGACAATAACACATAAATAAAAATAGCCCTAACTCATTAAAAAATACCTTAAAGAAACGGAAATTAAAAAAATTAAAATAGATCAAAATAAAAAAAAATTAAATTGGTGGATCAAAATTACAATTAAATATATTATTATTATTTTAAAATTAGGTTTGTATTCCTTCACACTTTTTTTTTTAATTTTAAAATATATTTCAAACTATTTAATTAAAATTCATAATTAATTTTGAAGTGTGACAGTAAATTTAAATTAAAATTGGAATTATTTTGTTAGGTTAAATTTGTTAACTTAGAACTTTTCTACTATCTTCTCTCTGTCATATAGAGTTAAGAGCTAACTCAACACAAGACCACAAACCTTTCCAATCTCAATTGGAAATTTCCATGGCAAATCCAAAACTATGCCTCTTCACCTTCTTCTTCGTTTCGCTATGCCTCTTCACCTTCGTTCACTCCGATTCTCACTTCGAAGGCTTCGAAGCTGAAGACGACGATGCCGAATTCGAAGAATCATCCATCGATCCAGCTTCACTCCGATCACCTCCCTCTCAATCTCTCTCCACCGATCCCAATCCCAACCCTAACCCTAACCCTAACCCTAATCCTTCTCCACCTTCAGATCTTCCCAAATCTACTCTTCCCTCAGCCACAACCTTCGATTTCTGGGACGACGATGAGTTCGAAGGTCTTCCCACTGAACAACAACACCCTGACCTCCATGTCCCAACCACCGATCCCAAATCCACTGATAGTAACAACAACACCACTTCCTCTAACGACAACGTTAAGCCTCCTCCACGTTCCTTCACTGTTGAAATCATCTGCGGGAGTTTTCTGATTACGTTCGCGATCAATTACTTCACGGGCAAAAAGGAGAACGAGAACATAGCTCTTTCATGGGCTTCACAGTTCGCTGCTAAAGATTCGATTTTCGAGAAGAATTTCAGTCTTTTGGGGATCGGTGATGGCGGTGATGACACTCCTTTGTTGTTGAAAGAAGGGCAGACGACTTTCAAGTTTTATGCTAGTGGGAGAAGGTATTGTCAAGGGCTGTTGGCGACGTTGGAGTTGAAGAGTCGACACGATCTCATTGCGAGGATTTATAATCTGGTGGTTCCTGCTAAGGATGAGATTACTTTTGAGGTTTATATGAATGATGATGCTATGGATCATGTGGTTTTTGCTATGGCGAGGAAGAAGGCTGCGAAAGCTATGCATAAGGATTTTAGGGATTTGCAGAGGTTTGCTACTATTATGACTCCTCCTACGTCAAGGAAGTGGGTTACTGATGATCTTGCGGTTATTTCTGAGTCCAGGGAAGTTGCTTCTGATTTGATCACTGATGCTCTCATTGACCAGGTTCAGTTTCCATTCTAATCTTTGTTTTGATTATGCTATGATTCTTGCCGAAAGAGGGAAGGAGTGAAAAAGAGGATTAAATTGATGGATCTATCTATTTTGCTCACTTGCGCTAGTTGTTTGGATGATATTGTTGTTAAGGCTCTACTTTGTTGTCATACTTAGTATCACTAACAATGATAGTTATTCGTCCAGCGATTTAAAGAGGTATATTATGGCATTTTAGTGAAGTACTTATTTAATAAGCTCTAATGTTGTATAAGAGCTTCCTAATTATAAGCAAAAATGGGTCAGATCATGTCATAAGTGCTTGAATTATAAGTTGAAAATGCACACTAAGAAGCTATTTGTGTTCCCAACATCTCCTTTTGTTGTAAAAATAGAATTTGGGGTGGATGGAAATTGAAGAGGGGTAAGGGTAAAATCTAGAGGATATGGCCATCACAAGGAGGGAGCAATTGTGGTTAGATCATACACTATCCTTCTTGACTCTCAAACATCTCTTTTTGTTGTAAAAATAGGATTTGGTGTGGATGGAAATTGAAGAGGGGTAAGGGTAAGTTCCAGGGGAACTGTTTCTATATGCTATCACGAGGAGGGAGCCTATTGTGGATAGATCATACATTATCCTTCCCCACCCTCCCAAACACTTACAATAGTTGTTATGTAATAAGACAAGCTCATATAAGCTCCTCTTGACACCCTCCATATATGGTTGTTTCTTTTATATAACTTTGGTATCCTACTTCATTGTTCTAATTTTTTATTCCACTGGTAGTGTTTGTTTGTTACACTCTCTCTTTATTTTAGATCTTTGAACTAGACATGCACAAATGTTTCAATATGTCATTCATTACTTACTATTGGCTTCATTTAGCACACTCGCTCATAGATCCTTCCCCACCCTCCCAAACACTTACAATAGTTGTTATGTAACAAGACAAGCTCATTCATATAAGCTCCTCTTGACACCCTCCATATATGGTTGTTTCTTTTATATAACTTTGGTATCCTACTTCATTGTTCTAATTTTTTATTCCACTGGTAGTGTTTGTTTGTTACACTTTCTCTTTATTTTAGATCTTTGAACTAGACATGCACAAATGTTTCAATATGTTATTCATTACTACTGGCTTCATTTAGCGCACTCGCTCATATTCAAGGTTACGTGAAGTTTCAAGTTTGTTATGGAAAGTGTCTTGGATGACTGGCATAGTTCTTATTTATTGGAATTAAAGTTTGTTCTTGGACTCAAAATCAGCTATTTTTTATATACTGCAGGTTTTTGGTGACAAGGCTTTTGAGAAATTTGGAAAAGGATTAATTTCAGTGCATTTCTCCGACAATCACCCTGGCATCCACAAGAAAGTGCTGCTGTTCAAGTTTGTTCTTCCAGCTGCTAAAAATATGGCTGATATGACTCGACTGGTGGCTCTTGTTCCATATTACATTGACCTGATTGGAAGATATAAATTGAGTTCTCAGGTGGGTTATATTGATCTATCGTATTACCAATGTATGCTTAGCTTAAGTTATTTTGAACATCTTTTGCTTGGTCCTTTACTAACTGGTGTGCATAATATATAATCCAGGCTCGGTCTAAGACAGAGACTGCACGGCAAAAGGTTGCTCAAGAGGTACAGAAAGAACTTCGAAATATCCAACAAGAGGCCATGCAAAGAAGAAAGGCAGAGAGGAAAAAGATGTTGGAGGAGGCTGAGGCAAAGCTCGGTGCTGAGGCCATTCGAAAGAGAGAAGCAAAAGAACGTGCTCGCCAAATGAAAAAGTCAATGCCAAGGATGAAAATGTCCCGTGGTGCCTAATTCCTGATGATTTGTGAGTAGAATTGAAAGGCATCTCCACCCAGTGTACGTTGTCATTGGGTCCTTGTCTTTTGTAGAATTATGGCAATGTATTTTGTTAGTTTGCATTTCCTCTCAAGTTAGCTAGATAGATGTGACCACATTTTGGTGGATTTGAATATACCAAAATTTGGATCTTAGAAACATTCATAAGCTCCTGATAACTTTAATTTACTTATCCTTAGTTTCTAGTTGAATGTTGTTTTGTTTCCCTTTTTCTTTGTCAACATGCTGAAAGTGCATGGAGTGACAACTGCCTAAGTTTAAGCATCAACATAATTGCCGATGTTGATTGCAGAAATTATAAAATAAATAGATTGCAAGTATCTGAATCTTGTTAGAATTTTAAAAAAGTACACAAAATAAACTGAAAAAAGTAAATTTGAACCAAATAGTCCTTTGCTTTCTTTCTTTGATTACACACTAAAATAACTACTCCAATTCAATTTGGACTATCCCCAGGTACAATATAGCAGCTGTCATATGCTAAAATACCTTATTTTAAAACAATTTTGTAATTCCAAAATGGCTGCTGTCATGCACAAAATAGCTGTTGTTGTCATGTGGTTTTGAAGAAAAACATGCTCAACAAGCATTGATGTTGTTGTCATGTCATGTCATGTTTTAAAAAACATGCTTTGATCGTGTAGAAAATGATATTGACTCTTATAAAAATACTTTCACACAAATTTTGTACCATATGTGAGTTAGTAAAGTTATGTCAATCCCAAGAAAATCCTTATATTGAAACCCTTAACAAATCTATCATCAATTTCTCCATCATCAACAAAGCATCTTCTGCAGAACAGTTCTTTCCTTCTCCTGCAAAACCAAAATCATCCAAATACAGAACAATCACTTTCACTAATCACAAACAACTTGTGTGGACAAACTCTTCACACAATTGTTTTGTTAAAAAAGAAATCCACGTGTCGTGCCAGGATTGGCCAAAACAATACAATTAATATTAATACACATGTATCTATATAGTTTTTTTTTGTTGTTGCTTTTATTAAATAAAAGAAAGAATTGGAAGAGGTGAGAAGAAAACATACTATAAAAGTGTGGTGCTTGATCTTTTCTATTAGTGTGCTGGTTTAGAGGACAAGTGGAAATAGGAAGCACAGGTAGATTTTGGCAATTGCATATTTCAATCATATAGCCATCTGGATCATGAAAGAAGACTTGATCAACTTTAATTCCACCTTCTTCCACAATTCCTTTCACATATTCAATCTTCATTGCATCAAGCTTCTTCATTATAATTTTCATGTCTGAGCACTGAAACGAAATATGATTTTCTTTTGGGTTGATCTCTCCTCTTTTCACTGGAACTTTATCTGACTCTAGTAGGTGAATGCCAATGCCATAATTGAATAACCTATTCAATATATCCATATTATTACCAACGGAAAAGCTAACTCAACATACACTTATATACTACAAACGCGTTTAATTAAGTTGTTTATTCAAACATGTCGTGTAAAAGAGTAGTTAAAAAGTTACCAAGCTCCTTGAAATTTGAAAGAAGACGGCCTCTTAATAAGGACAAATCCGAGGGCATTTTCATAGAATTTCACAGATTCTTGCACACTCCTACAAACAAAAGAGACGTGGTTCATTGAAAGCAGAGATAGAGGCATTACTAACTCTCCAGCATTGCCCATCTCTCTCTGTTGTTTTCTCTTTCACACAACACTCAATATGCTAGATGAAAATATTATACTACTACAATGTGTTTGAGTGTGTAATCATGCAGCTGAAGAAGCAATACCAAAGTGAGGTTATAAGAAGGTACAAGTTATGGTTTAGAGTGTTCAAGATATGTTGATTTTGACATATAAATGCAGAAAGAAAAAAAAAGGATAATATGTTCATACTTCATATACAAACATGATAATCATCAATTTTATTACCCAACAACTTTCACTCTTTGTTGGTTGTATCATGGCCTACGTGCTTCTTTCATAAAAAACGTAGAGTACGGTATATCTCATGGGGTGCGTTTGGTTCAAGGATTCGAAATGGATTCTCAGAAATAAGTTATTCGGGAATAAAAATAAAGAAGTTTGATTCCTGAGTATTTTAAAGAAAATGTGTTTGATATATTATTTTATATTTTTAGAAAAATTAATAGTTATATTTTTTTATAAAAAAATCATGTGAAATTTTATGGGAATGAACATTCCCACCTTTTTATATGAGAATAAAATCATTAAAATTATAGAAGTTATTTTATTTATTGGAACCTTTATTTTTAGAAATATTTTTTTCAAATTCTTAACAAATATGGCTATAATCATTTTTTAAAGATTATTTTTGAGAATTTAATTCTTAAACTTGAAACAAACACTCCGTAGAAATAAGTGGTATAATCGAATATAATTTTTTCTTTTTTTTTTAATGCAAAATTTATTATGTGTTATCAAATTAATGCAATCTTACAAAACTTTGAATATTAAAAATTCTTTTCAGTATTAAAAATTATTATAATCACATTATCATAACATATTTCATCTATTCTTGACACATATTTCATTCTCTAACCTTTTAAAAGATTTTTTTTGTAAGCTCTAACATTTTAAAAGATGACTCTCATTTGATTTGTTCGATAACAGTATTTTGATAGCATTTTGTCAAATTAGGGATGATAAATATGGGCATGTCTGCTCTATTTAGGTTCGTTTTGCAAAAGTCTGTAAAAAAAAATAGAGTAGGATGGAGCGAACATAGTTGAATATCTAAAACTTAGGCACGTCCTATAAAAATAAATGTGGGATTGAAAAAACTTGCAGACATTGCATCTTATAAGTTTAAAAATACAAAATTTTATATTAATTTTCGTATCTAAAAAAATCTGCAAAGAAAACAGGATGAGACAAAAATATTAGAGAGTGACGATCTAAATTCTTGACCCTCTCCACACTAAAATGTAGATAAAACGAGAATGATTAACAGACCAAACCCATTTTATCACTCTTTTATCCAACTATTTTTAAAAATAATTCTAATATCATCTTAAAATTTAAGTTTGACCTAATTCAAACATTTAAAATATTATTAGACGATATCTCATCTAATATATGAATCATGGATATATTTCTCACAAAAATTTAATTTGTATACCGTGTGATAGAATCATCAATTCATTACATTGGATTATATATATATATATATATATATATATATATATATATATATATATATATATATATATATATATATATATATATATATATATATATATATATATATATATATATATATATATATATATATATATATATATATATATATATATATATATATATATATATATATATATATATATATATATATATATATATATATATATATATATATATATATATATATATATATATATATATATATATATATATATATAAATTGTCATGGTAAAAGACAAAACTTGTCTTATAGTTAGCTTGCCACACAAAATATTAGTTATTTCATGGAGTAAGTAAGTAAGTAACTAATTTAATCTTAACAAATTTCTCTCCTAAACTGAACATTACTGATCAAAACACACACAGTAATTTGGTTCATTACAACAACCAAGAAAATTAATCTAAACTAGGAAAATAACACATGCCAAGTTTCTCTTTTATTTTACAAAATCTCTAAGAAAGTAGTGTCTCGCATCGATGTGTTTACATCTATCATGCATAATTGAATTTTTTGACAGCTTGATTGAGGAGTTCTTGTCACAGAAAGTTATAGTCTTATTCTCTTGAGATTGAGCAAGTTGGTGAAGAATTCTTCTAAGACAAATTTCATGGCATGCATGGGAAGCCGAAGCAACAAACTCAACTTCTGTGGTGAAAATATTCAATAGGGTTAGCTTCATTGATGCCCAAGATATAAATCTTAATCTAAACATGAATATTGTTTACGCTAAGAACATTAGTTGAATAACTCCTCTGATGTATGTTATAAAGAGGCACAATATAAGATTTCTCTGCTCAACTCAATATGTTCTTTTGTTTGAAGTGTATCCATATTTATATTGATTTCTTTTACCTGATGTGAGATCAGGGCTATGAATGCGATTTAATCTTCATGATAGACCATAATAATTAAATTTCGATCATATTCCATTTAGAAGACATGTTTGGACATGATGGCGTCATGTGATAAATGCCCATAAAGGTGTATCTTAGGTATAGGCCCTTTATGCTTGTTGAGGGATCAAGCCCAACTCATACCTAAACTCGGATCATTACCCTTGCACTTACCCGTCAATTCCAAGATGTATACAGTCTCCTAAGCATGAGGCTTGAAGAGACAAAGTGCTTAAGAATAAAACTGCCAGGCTAATTTAACTATGTTAGCCTCCCAAGCTCCTAATTAGGTTCCCGCCAATTCCAAGATGTACACAATTCCATAAGCACGAGATCTAAAGGGATGAAGTGCTTAAGAATAAAGTTGTCGGGCTGATCCAACTACGTTATCTGGCCAATCACGCCAAAATATACACAATCCCCCAATCATAAGGCCTGAATGGATGAAATGCTTAAGGGAGACGTCGTCCGAGACAATATAATCGTGTTACTTCATTCCAACTATGAATACGGTCGTCGTGAATCATGATTCTCTAATTTGTCATGATATTACACATAGTCATCTATTGTTAACTTTTCCACCATAAAGTTCCACCCTATTCTAAGGAAATCACAAACTCCGTGGTTATTTGGATATGTTCTCCGATCCTTCTTCCCTTCTCACCAAGAATAACTTAGGTATGAAGTTAAGGTTTGTCGCAAAATCCTATGTTTAGCTTTTCGCACATGTGGCGCTCATAGACGACATGTCGATTCTAATGAGATATGTGTTCGTCATTGGACCCTTGGATTTTCGTTCCTCGCGAGTTGCCTCAATGTCTCACGATTATTTTTATTGGGACTCGTAACTTGCTAGTTGTCATCATTGCTCCCTAATACTAGGTTTTTATCCTTACATCTATGAGACTTTTGGGGCCCCAAAAATCTTTCTTAAATTGCAGCTTCTCCTTTTTCAGTCCCCTAACTTTTTTAGAAAAGTGTCCAGCCCATACCTCTTTATACGCTTATAAGCTTCAAAAATATTTTCCTTTAAGATATTATCTTTCCATTCTCTAACCAGGCATAATGATCACTTTCCTTTTCACATATTCTATTTCAATTATTCTGATTCACGAGGTAGTGTCTAGACGCATTGTGGAAACACTACGAGGAAGCGTCTAGACGCGGGTACCGACAAAACATACCAAGAATATGTGGAAAGAGAGGTTTATGGCATTGTATTTGATAGTTCTTCTATGAAGAGTAAAAATGTCTTGTTGTCTTCTTTCTCAGGTTAAATTGAGATTATCATGGAGCTTTCTGCCGACTCTTATAATGATGAGGTTTCATGTTACGACTAAGTTTTCCTCAATGATCCATGAGTGACAAACTTTGAGATCAGGATTTGTACAATACCTATTATAAGGCCGATATTTTTTTGGAGCCTTGTGCCATGAGAGGGACAATTTATATGTTCTAGAGTACCCAACGAGTACTTTTTACTTCTGTTCACGATGTTATTAAATACTTTTAAAGAGATATGTCGAGGCCTCAATATCACGCCTACCGCTAGCATATTTTTTATTTTTATGAGTCTAAAGGGGCGTATAAAGGAGGTTGAATTTCAGCAAATAGTATGCATGGGCGGGCCACCCTCTTCCCCTATACGTCAAACTATAAAGGTTGGAAGGATAAATTCCTCCAGGTAAGAGGAAATGCCCAGTGCCCGGAGGTAATATATGAGGAAGATGTGACATGCCAATTCCTTATTTATTAGACCAGTGATCCCACTTTGATCATGGGATATGATATGCAAAAATTAAGGGCCACCGAACGAGAGGCGATTGATTTCTTGAAACGATTTCAAACCATGTGGGTGCGTGTCTTATTCAAGTATGAAGGCGATCTAGATAACTTTGTCAAATTTCATGGTAGAGTGACTTCTATGCGACCTTTACCTTTAACTTTGGCTATATCTGACTCATAATTTCCTTTCCCTTTTGTTTGTGCAGATAAAATGACTAACATAAAATTGATCGAGAAGAAAGCCTCAGCTACCTAAAGCTAAAGCCCATCGCGGAGAGATCCATCCCGTGCATCACAACGACCCTGCTAGGGTTTAGAACCAGGTTGTCCAAAAGAGAAAGAATGCAGAGGGTGTCATGGTGAAAGTTGTCCTTGTTACCAACCAAACCGTCCTCGAGACCTCTAAATCACCCTTGCAAAGAAACAAGAGAGAGGCTGAAAAATCTATTATTGGTGACTCGACTCCGATCCATATTGATTAGTAGGCTAGTGGACCGCTGAGAGGATTAAGAGGGAAAATAGATGCCCCTCCTAAAGGTGGTAAGGAGTTTAAGTTTTAAGATCAGAACTTTGATGGTCTGGGCTACTTGTACGACCACCATCTTGCTACTGAAGACGTCAAGAATACCAAGACTATGTGCACCCAAAATCTTCTTCAGCATCTAGGCACCTCCCTTATAAGGGGTTGCATTCTGAGTCGGGCCTTGTTCGAGGAGGCCGACTTGGATTAAATAACGGCTAAGGTCATAATGGTAAACATGATAAGTTTTATTTGAAGTATAATGGTATTAATGATGACTTATACATAAGGTAATCTTAGTAAACTATTACATATTTTCACGTAGTTGATAAACGTCAAAAGGTTTAGCCCTGACCACACGTGATATGACATAACACGATATCATAAACATTAGATGAAATCATGAAATTGATTGTTCTCCAGCATCTTTACAACTTTTGACTCAAACTCACTATTACGTTATACTTCCTCAGTCCCAAATTATAAAACGCTTTATCATTTTCACACGAATTAAGAAATGTAATTATTACTTTATGGGAAAGTGAAATAATGTATGACTTTAAAAAATGTCCTTCAATAATTATATTGGAAAACAAAATTAAAAGAATAGAAAGAAGAAAGAGAAATAAAAGATAGAGAGTATATTAGACAAAAAAAGAAGTCATTAATGATGTATTGAGATTTTAAAATGACTTATAACTTAGGACAAATATTTTTGGCAAAGTGACATGTAATTTAGGACAGAGGGAGTACTATTATGTACTCTTTTTGCATGATATCCAATATTATTTTTTTAGTTCATTAATTACTTTATAGATTCAAATGATATATGAAATATTTAAATACAATTCTCATGGGATTAATATCTTTCTAATCATTATTACTTACTGATTTAACTATGTATACTTGTACATATTTTTCCCAAAACACATTTTTGGTGCCGTTATCGAAAATTGTATGATTAAACTTTCATTTATTTATTTGATCGAGTGAGATAATTCATTAAAGAATTGAATATGTTGTGTGATCTTTATTGAAATGACATGTAACATCAAGTTGATTTCTGATTAATACAAAGAAGACTCTGAGCCAAAAAGAAGATTCATAAACATTAGAATATTTGAATGTGAGCAGTATTTGTATCGAAAAGCCACTGTTTGAAGAAGAATTAGAAGATCGGGAAGTAGAAGAAAGAGTCATGCTAGACCAAGATGGCATTGACATTTCCAATAATAAGGCAAGGATTATGATGGACTATGCCAAGAAAATCCTCATATTGAAATCCAAAACAAATCTATCATCAATTTCTCCATGACCAACAAAGACTCTTGTGCAGAACAATTGTTTCCTTCTCCTGCAAATACAGAAGAATCAGTTATAATAATCATGCCTGGATTGGACAAAACAATAGAAATAACACAAGAGGGATATATACCATAAATGGGCGGTGCTTGGTTTAGAGGACAATTGGAAATAGGAAGCACTGGTAGATTTTGGCAGTTGCATATTTCAATCATATAGCCATCTGGATCATGAAAGAAGACTTGATCAACTTCAATTCCACCTTCTTCCACAACTGCTGTCACATATTCAATCTTCATTCTATCAAGCTTCTTCATTATAATCTTCATGTCTGAGCACTGAAACGAAATATGATTTTCTTTCGGGTTTATCTCTCCTCTTCTCACTGGAACTTTATCTGACTCTAGCAGGTGAATTCCAATGCCATAGTTGAATAACCTATTCAGTATATCCACAGTATTATTAACCCAACAACTATCAAAAGAAACATATAAAAGAGTAGCTAAAAAAAGTTACCAAGCTCCTTCAAATTTGAATGAAGATGGCCTCTTAATAAGGACAAATCCAAGGATATTTTCATAGAATTTCACAGATTCTTGCACACTCCTACAAACAAAAGAGACATGGTTCATTGAATGTAGAGGTAGAGGCATTACTACTTTTGATGACACTGTTTCTACATTCACTATCTCTCCAACATACCCCATCTCTCTTATTTTCTTTCACTCAACACTCAAAATGCCAAACAAAAATATTATGCTACTAGTACCATGTGTGTGACTGATTATGCCGCTGAAGAAAGTAACACCAGAGTCAGGTCATTTAAAGCCACATGCTATGGTCTGTGTATTCAAACTATGTTGTTTTATACACTTTACAGATCATATCAATATTATTAACCGACAACTTTGTGGTTGTATAATGGGTCTACCTGTTACCAAAAACGTGGAACATGATATAGATACATTGAAAACTTTAACAATATTACTTAATTTCTCGATAGATATTTCTTTTAGATGGGATCTGTCTTTAGTCCAAATATCATACAAAGTCCAATCCAACATATTGCAAGAGAAAATCAACTGGAGAAAATTTTCTCTTGACCATGTCGGACAGTAATTTCACTCCTCTCGTCGACCAAGATATGTCTTTCAGGGACAACCTCATCACATGACTGGTGAGGAGGACCGAGGTCCTCGTGAGCACCCTCCTCGTACGGCAGATACCCAACGCCCCCGAATATCATAGAGTTCTCTTGATCTCGAAAAGGTCACATCCACGTCCTCCTGATAATTCGGAGGAGTGCATTCAGGTTAGAGACCACGTGCTAGTCTCCACTACACATGTAGGACCTGACCGTCTCTATTTTGGGCCTGCCTGATCAGCCCAACAATGGGGATCTTGGCCCAACATTGGAGGATATAAATACCCTCTCACTTGAGAGTGTCAGATATTCATTCATTCACCCGTACTCTCACACTTACTTGCACTTACTCTGAACCTTACTTTGGCATTGAAGTGTCTTGCAGGTACCCCCCATTTCATATTCAACCATTGCTCGACTTAAAGCTCGCAGACCTTGACAATCCCTTCTGATCGGGTACGATCAATGTCGCCGTTTTTGGGAATCCAGCTTCCCCATCTTCCATTCAAGACCAAAGCAACTCTTTATCAACCTTCCGATTGTCATGGCCGATCAAGCTGTCAACGATAACCAAAACGTCCATTTCACAGACGCCAACAACAACAACATTAGAGACAACAACGCGGGAAACAACAACGACGTGGTCGGTCCCGAGCAAGACCACAGGGACAGACTGAACGCCTCTTCACCCACCCGCTCGCAACCACGCGACGACGATTATCATCCTCCGTAGAATTATGAGCCTAATATATATATCAGGAGATCCCCGTTTTTGAAGGTGATGACGCCACAATCAGAGCTTTGTTCGCGACAACCAATCAGACCAATTACATGGTCTTCTCACAGGTGAGCAATTGATGATGCTCAAGAAGACCCGTCGGGCCCGAAGAAAGCACAAGAGACCCGACTCTCGAACTCCTCCTCCCCGACAGAACAAGGACCGCTCCCGATCTCCCCCGTGGAGACGCAGACGAGACGATTCTCGAAGGCCTACTCATGGGAGGATCTCATTCCTAAAGGAATGGAGAAGCCTCCCTTACTGAAGGTGTACGATGACATTGCCGACCCTGTCGACCACATCAATGGGTTTAAAGTGATGCTCCACTACCATAATATTGAGGGCCCAATTAAATGCAGGTTGTTCCCCATGATGCTGAGAAAAACATCCATCAATTGGTATAAGAACGTCTCCCCTGGGTCCATGACCTCATGGAGGAGCCTCAAAAACCAATTCATCAGCAACTTCACTACATCTCATCGACATCTAAAGACTAAGGCCGCCCTCGAGGAAATCGTCCAGAGAAGCGACAAGACCCTCAAATAGTATATTGATTGGTTCAACCGCGAGGCCATTCAGGTCCCATGCACCGACCACATGAAGAGATACCTCCTCGAGAGAGGACTCCTATCGACCATTGAATTTAGAAAGGTCGTCGGCATTGAACATCCCGGGTCTTTTGACCCACACCTCGAAAAATCCAGGATATACATGGACTACGAGGAAAAAGAGGCAACCAATAGAGCCTGCGATTCGAGGAACCACAGACCAACTAGTATCCCATGACACCACGACGCGGGCCCTTCTCGAAAGACTGGGGAGAAGAAAAGGGATGAGAAACCTCACGATCCCCGCGAGCATAGATGATAGGTCGGACTATTCACCGAGTACACCCGTTGACCGCTTCCCGCGAGCGTATCCTTACGGAGTGCTCCAATGTCGAGTTCAAGAACGACGATGTCAGGCGTCCTCGACCCGTCCTTGCAAAGTTCGAGGCCGACATAAAAAAATATTGCCAAAACCACCGGAGCCACGGTCACCTGACCGAAGACTGCATCCACCTGAAGGATGCCATTGAGACTCTCATCAAGGCAGAGAGACTCGGGTAGTACAGGCGAAATGACGCCTCTCATTTGGATACCCACGAGGCTAAAGAAATCGAGGAGAATACCCGACCATCCGATGAATTTGGTCCCCTCCAGGTAGCCTTTTGTGTCTCAAGGCCCGAGGACTTCCATATCCCCGAAAACTTTGAAGATGAGAAGTCTTTGTTCACCCATATCAGATGGGAGAAATTCCCCTCCGCCATGGTCATATCTGGCGGGGGATTCAACAAAATCTCAGTAAATTCAACAAAGAGGAAACTCAACGAGCTAGTAGGTGCAACCCCAATCCAGAATGTGACCCTTGAAAGATTCAAGGGAAAATATGAGCCAATCATTTTCTCCCTCGAGGAGCTGCCCGGCGGAGCCCTAAACTCAAATATTCCTTTGTTAGTGAGGGAAAATATGACCAACTTTAATGTACATCGTATCCTGGTCGACGAGGGGAGTTCTGTCGACGTCATGTACATCCACCTATTATGCACCCTGCAGCTCGACGATACCCACCTGTCACTATACGTGGGGACCAGCCTACAAGGTTTTAACGGTTTAACCTCGGGGCTACGTCGAGCTCTTTGTCACATTCGGGGAAGAAATTGCACCCCGACAAGTCAAAGTATGGTTTCAAGTGATCGATTTCCCGTCTCTCTACAACTGCATTCTGGGGAGACCAACACTAGCCGAGCTGACCGTCGTCCCCTCCATGATGCATTTAAAGATGAAGTTCTACACCAAGAGGGCTCACGTCGCCACCATCCAAGGAGACATTTCAACTTCCAGGAGATGTTTCAAAGAGACTTCCAAAGGGTAAAACATGGTCGACACAGGGGCAAAACCTACTAAAAGAGAAACCACCTCGACAACAACAACTATCTATGCGGACAAACTTGCTCGAGTCGAAGAACAACAGGCTTCACCAAAGGTCGACTCTATTGCATTCGACACCCGCTTTGACAAAGATGAAGTCGAATCCCCAATGGCGAACAGGATCCTCTCCGACCCATACCAGAAGCAGACTTTGAGTTCATCCCCCTCGGAGAAGATCCAAAGCAAGGCGTGAAGAACGGTGTCGAACTCCCCGACCTAGCAAGGAAATAACTCAAAGTATGCTTGAGGGAGAATGCTAACCTGTTCGTATGGAGTGCTGTAGAGATGCCCGGACTCAATCCCGAGGTCGCCTGTCACCAAATTGTTATGGATCCAGCCGTTAGGGCAATAGTACAACGTAGGCGCAGGCAGTCTTCTAAAAAGGCGAAGGCTGCTGAAGAAGTTGCAAAAGACCTCCTAGAGGCAAATTTTATTTCTGAAGCTTGATATTTAACATGGCTATAAAATGTTGTACTTGTTAAGAGAAATAATGGGAAATGGCGTATGTGTGTTGCCTATATTGATCTCAATCGGGTATGTCCCAAAGATGCTTTTCCCTTACCTAACATCGACACGCTGGTCGACAACTCGGATGACTACAAAATTTTATCATTTATGGACACCTACTTGGGCTATAATTAAATTCCCATGGAAATGAGCGAAAAAAACTACACCGACTTTATGACCGGTTCGGGCAATTACTACTACAACATAATGCCTTTCGGCCTAAAAAATGCAGGAGCAACATACCAGCAGATGATGAACAAAGTCTTCTGCAGGGATACCGGGGACATGCTCGAGGTATACACGGACGACATGATCGTCAAATCTCGATCCGAAACCGACCATGCTGCCCACCTCAAAAGAGTTTTCGCCCTAGCAAGACAATGCAAAATGCGATTCAACTCGGAGAAGTGCACCTACAGAGTCAAGGCGGAAAAATTCCTCAGTTTTTATCTGACCGAACAAGGAATTAAGGCCAAACCTGATAAATATCGAGCATTCTTCAAGCTCCACACTCCAAGCTCGAAAAAATCCATACAAGTCTTGAACGACAATGCTCACCTCGCTTTCCCATTTCGTGGTGTATTCCACGCAGCACGCACTCTCGTTTTTCAAACTCTTGCGTAAAGATGCGGCTTTCGAGTATACTGAGGAGTGCGAGCAAGCCCTCCTCCACCTCAAGCGAAGCCTTTCACAATCGCCCGTATTACCATAACCAGAGAGTGGGGAAACTTTGTTCCTTTATCTGGTCATCTCCACTGAGGCAGTAAGCGCAACCCTCATTCGCGAGACACCAGACGGGCAAAAACCAGTGTACTTTACTAGCAATACGTTACAAGGCCCCGAGGTCAGATATCAACAAATTGAAAAAGTAGCCTTAGCCCTCATCAGCGCGGCGAGGAGACTCTGATATTACTTCTTGGCCACAAAGTCGTCGTACAAACAGACCAACTCGTGAGGCATCTCCTAGGTCGACCAGACATGGCCGGTCGAATGCTGAAATGGTCCCTAGAGCTTTTGGAGTTTGACGTTCAGTACGAGAGTAGGAAACCCGTAAATCCTAAGCATTGGCCGACTTAGTTACGAAGATGACCACCCACGAACCCCCTGCAGGTGGGAAACACAAGTGGACCATCTTTGTAGACGGATCTTCCAACTCGACTGGAAACGGAGCAGAAATCCTCCTCGAAAACAAAGAGGCCATCGTGATCAAACATTCGCTTGCCCTGTCGTTTCCCACGTTGAACAACCAGGATAAATACGAGGCCATGTTCACAGGATTAAGGCTGGCTGAAGACCTAGGTGCCCGTGAAGTACAAGTATTCACAGACTCCCAACTCATCGCGTCTCAAGTCTGAGGAAAATATCAGGCCAAGAATGATAGCCTCATCGAATACCTGAACCTATTCAAAGAAAGGATGAAGAAGTTAGACTGGGCAAAAATCAAACATGTACCCCACGAACAGAACACACGGGCCGACATACTTTCAAAACTCGCTAGCACAAAGAAAAAAGGTGGGAACAAATCCATTATCCAAGAATCCCTTTCTCGTCCGAATATTGAAAAACCCATTGCATCGCCCGAGGTGAATTCCATCGGGGACGGTTCGTGTAGGATGAACCTGGTATTTAATCATCTCACAAAGGGAGAATTACCCGCTGACCAAAAAGAGGCTAATGCGACCAACGATGAGCCTGCTCTTACGTAGTAGTCGAGCATAAACTCTATCAGCGGGAATTCTCCATCTCACTCCTGAAATGCGTCGAGGAGTCCTAAATCCTCAAGATATTATGAGAAATCCACGAGGGAATTAACGCCCAACACTTGGGCGAAAGATCTCTGGCACGAAAGGCATTGCAAGCAGGTTATTATTGGCCCACCATGCAGCAATACGCGAAAGAACACGTCAAAAAATGCGATAAATGTCAAAGACACGCGGACATGCACCTCGCACCCCAACATGAACTCAAAACATTATCCTCCTCGTGGTCGTTTACCTGGTGGGGGATGGACATCCTCAGACCATTCGTACAAGGATCATATCAAAATAAATTCTTGATCATGGTCATCGACTATTTCACGAAGTGGATAGAGGCCGAAGCCCTGGCCAGAATCACATTACACAACATCTTTCGTTTCTACAAACGAAACGTGCTTGCCTGATTCGGTGTACCACAAGCGCTCGTCACTGACAACATGATGGATTTCACTGACCATAACTTCCAAGAGTTCTTCGCCAAGCTCGGCACCAAACAACACTTCACGTATGTCGAATATCCTCAAACCAACGGACAAGCCGAGGTCGCAGATAGAGTTATCTTACGAGGACTCAATCGCAGGTTGGGAGAAGCCAAAAAGGGGTGGGTCAAAGAGCTGCACAACGTCCTGTGGGCTTATCGAACGACACCACACTCGACGACCGGTGAAACCCTCTTTTGATTAATCTATGGCACCGAAGCCGTAATTCCCATGGAAATCATGGAGCCATCCAGGAGAACTGAAGTCTCTTTAGATGAGGAAATAAATGACAAGGCCTTAAGGGAAGGGCTCGAACTGGTCAAAGAAATTCGATAAGGAGCGTCTCTTCGTGAAGCCACACTGAAACAGCAGATAGCCCTACATCATGACACCAAAGTCATAAAACGCGAATTCCAAATCATCAGCCCAATCATGTGGAGAAATCAGAAAGATTCACGTGAAGGAAAGTTGGTCGCCAACTGGGAATGACCATACGCGTCCGTGGGGCAACGGGAATAGGAGCCTACCACCTCGAACGCCTAAGTGGAGAACCACTACCTCGGCCATGGAATGCTACAAATCTGAAGCAATATTACAGCTAGGTCCCTGATGAATGCCGGGGCCTAACAATCGACATACCCACTCCGGAAAATGATAGGTCTCGCTTGATCACATAAGCATATTGAGGTACGAACATAGCCTCCAACCAATAACGAAAGGCGGGTTTCTTGCTCATTGGTCGAGCGGAACAGCCCGAATGGGATACCTCGGCCGAGATCCATCGTCGAAGTACCCAACAGGAAGAACACCCAACTCACAACTGGAAGTTCACCCCACGAAGTCAAGACCCCGATCGTGATCTTGACCTCGTCGCTATGGATCCCTTTTCTGTTTCCTCGATACATCCCAACATGTGTCGACCACAACTAAGGTCGAGCACAAACCTCCACTCATAAAAGTTCCACGTTTCACAAAATAAATAATTCAAGAACAATGATAAGCAAATATCTAACAATATAATAGAAAGGCAAAATAAATGTGTGATACGGTGGGAGAACTGACTTGGTTGTTTTGTGTTTGATCGCAATTGTTACGGTTAGCAAGAGTTGCCACTGACTTTTCTTTTATCCAAAAAGGAAAGGCTGAAAAGAACAGGAAAGACCTTTGAGATTATTTTCTTGAGTTCAGGGGGTAGATTATGAAAAGGGAAGGTATTAGCACCCTTTTCATCCATAGTTATCTATGGGCTCTTAGTTACTCGCTAGATCAT
This sequence comes from Vicia faba, assembly GCA_948472305.1. Taxonomy (NCBI): domain Eukaryota; kingdom Viridiplantae; phylum Streptophyta; class Magnoliopsida; order Fabales; family Fabaceae; genus Vicia; species Vicia faba. The sequence continues at coordinate 1,795,939,903 of OX451736.1, forward strand.
TTGTTTTTGTTTGAAAATGTGCTTTGTGGTGGTTTTTGAAAGTATTTTTTGAAAAGGCGCCTTCGTTTAGGCAAACGTTGTAATGGTTCTCATTTTTTAAGAACGTATACAAAGTATTGGACTTTTGAAAATATTTTATGTTTTGAAAGTGTTTGGTGTGTGTTTGTTTTGAAAGTGTTTTGTGTGTGTTTGTTTTGAAAGTGTTTGGTGTGTGTTTGTTTTAAAAGTGAGCAAGCAACTAAGAACGTTTTTATCTACTCATAAGTCTTTTGTTCATTTCTCTCCTTTTCTTTGATATTGCTATCTTACTATTGATTGGTAAGAAGCCTTATCTTTGGATGTAAGGGACGGGCGTGGGTCATGGTATAGTCATGATAGCAATGTTGTGAGATATCTTAGCATTTCTCTTGAGGGACTAAGATCATTTATAAGGCAACATTCATAGCGTCATCGAGGGACTATGATCTTGTATTTTTGATTATTTTTGCTAAGACATCCCACATGCGTAACATAACCATTTTTTAGACAACAAGTGAAATTAACCTTAGGGGTGCATGTGTGAATAGTGTGTTTATTTTTTCATGCTTAGTTTATCTTGAATTAGGGTTCTCTAAGCATTGATTTTATCTTTCCATACAAACCTTAATTTACTAACATTGATATGAAAGCGATAAATTGCAGAAAGTAAATTTACTACGCTATTGCATCATTTGGGGATGAGGTATACAAATTTACAAATGGGGATTGCAAGAAATTAAACCTAATTATCTATTACAACCATATTGAAACTTGAATAATGTACAAGAATTGAAAGGAATATAATGTACAAGGATATAAGTGGAAAATAAATGGATTTTTGTTTAGATTTTGTTAAGGAAAATGATTCTTGACCTAATTAATTAAAGAGAATAAAATAATTAAGTTAAGAAAATTAAACCTAAATTAATTAAGAAAAGAAATTAAATTTAATCAAGAAATTATTTTTAGAGTTTTTTTATGAAAAGGGTTTTTATTTAATTAAATTAGTATAAAAATTAATTAAAAGAAAACTAAATTCTAAGTTAATTTAATTAAAGGAATTAAAACCTAGGTCTAATATTAAGAAAAGAGATTAAATTTATAATAAGAAAATATTTTTGGTCTTTTGTCTTAATGAAATAAAAGTATATTGATATATAAATAATAAAAATATTTTTTTAGATTTTCTACTAATAAAAATAAAAATAATAATAATAATATTAATACTAAAAAGAAAATAAGGTAAGAAAATAAAATAAAATTCAGGAGGGTGTGAAATTTATTTAAGGTGTATGGAAGTAAAATAGTTTTTAAGTTTGGCCTGGCCCATTAGCATTTTTGTTAGTCAGCAAAAGAAAAGAAAATAAAAAACATTGCGCCTGTGTTGTAAAACCTGCAAAGAGGGGGGTTAGGAGAAGTAAAAATACAAAGCCCAGTTGTAGAGGCCCAAGGCGCGCTGGCTTGTTCAAACAAAGAAAAGATGGAAAATGTTAGAAAAAAGGCAAAATGGCAGCGCCGGGGCTTGAACCCATGCCCTTGATCATAAAGGCGCGTTGTCTTACCACCGGGGTGGTGTTCACAGTGATTTCTGGTAAACAACCGCTAGTCTTTCAAACTATCGAATAAACTTAATTACTGTTATTCAATTTCTCTGGTAACTTGCAGGATCGACTAGATTGATCCTATGGGACATAGTTGTTTGGCTAAATCTAATTGTAAAACTGGTATTCATATTTAGGACTTCTAATTAAAGTGTTTCAAAGACATCCAATCCACTTCGATTACTACACTAAATGATTCGAAGGATAATTTCTATATGATATAAGGAATGTTCATTAGAAAAGTAAAAAGACTTAAGATTGGGTAAATGGCAGGATTAAGTGAGTGAATGTAAAAGTTGCTAAATGTTTAAAGGATTCGAACATAAGAAAATGGTTTAAATGCAGAAAGAAATAAATGACTCTGAATGTAAAAGCTTTAATGTAAAGGCATGAACGTAAAAATGTTTGAAGCACAAATGAAATGGAAATGAAAGACAAAACTGGAAAATATAAAGAGTTTTCATTGAATTGTAAATGTTGGTGTTATCATACGTACATCTTTCGAGCATTCGTTTCCCTATCCATGCGGTATTTTGAATGTTTACTGAATTTGTACAACAGATATGACACCCCAAAATCCTAACACTAAGACCTCTATTTATACTATTTCGACCATAACGGTCTTACTATCAGAATCTGCCACGTTCGAAGCATGCAGAGCATTACTTCCCTCTAGCCTCCATGCATCCTCGAACGCTCCAACGCTTATGTATTTGAATTTCCAATATCCCGCTCACGTTTGAATTTCAAACGCCTTGGAACCTTCGTTTCGAATTTGTTTCAAAGGTTATTTTTGAAAACAACCTTCACAAATATAATCTCATCATTATTTCGAAAAATTTTTAGAGTTACACTCCACAACTATCATTCGAAACCTTGAACTTTAATATTTCCATTCGAAAAAATAGTCTCTTCCATTCCAAACCATAAAACTTGCTTTATTCAAACAAAGCCCAATCATTTCATTTCGAATCACAATATCAAAATCTTCAGCCAACAAAATGCCCCTTTAAAATATGTATTTCGAACCCTTTGAGAAATGCTTATTTTAAATAGATTCACAAGATTTTGATAGGTCTTTTGAAGAATCATGACATTTACTGTGCATGACTTTACCCACATCAATCAAGACGCCTCTTTGAGTACCTAACCATCTTGGACCAGTTACCACAACATGGTGCGATTTTAAAAATAATGATTACTATTAATCACACTCATTACCAACACTAGATCTTACGCCACCTCTCTCTGAATCCAACCAACGACTTCCACGTACCCCTAGTCTTATTTAGTGGGTGTTTACACTCACTCTTCCACACTCTCTATAAAACTCATCAGTTTAGTCTTTTCTTCTTTTTCTCCAAAATTCTGAAACCCCCCTCTTTCACTAAACCCTAAAACTTCCAGCAACCTTAACAATGTCTTCATCAACATCATCACAATTGAAGAAATCATCAAAGAGGAAGAACAAGAACAACAACACAGAAACTGTCATGGAGAGCAAGGTGGGTACTTATCAGAATCAATCTGTGCTCAATCCTCAAGCGATCTCCAAAGAGAAAGAAATGTTGTATGCTTCTCAGGTATTAATCCCTACCATTGTTGCTGGAAAATGGTTTGCCCTAATGGGTCCTTTAACTGTTTTTGAAATTCTGAAAGATATAGGAAATTTTTTCCCGTTTGCTATAAATTCAAACCCCTATTCAACAAGATGGATGCCCCTAAGGCAGGAACTGAAGACATAAGCGAATCATCTGATTCGAAAACAACTGAAACTCCAGTCTCACCTCCAAAAGATCCTTTTATTTTAGATTACATCAAAAGCAATTTCAAACCATTTCGATCCTGCCCCACTTCAGATGTAGCATATCAAAACTGGCTCACTAAAGTAGAATCCAAAAATTCCCAGCAATAGGAAGAATTAGGAATTTATAATTTAATCAAACTGTCGAAACCAGGCTTTACTTACAGTCACCCATTGCTATTTGCTTCATTGTACTTCTGGGACAGCACTTATAACACTTTCCACCTTCCGGGCGGAATGATAACACCCACCTTCTTTGATATAGCTGCCATCACTGATCTTTCACCAGTGGGGGAAACTTATATTCCTGATAACGAAGAACATTCTAGCATCATTGACTTCGATGTCAAACTAGCTAGCTTTTCAAAATTCATCAGCCATTATCATACTGAAGGGGATGATGTCTCAGACGTAGAACATATCGCTTTCCTTACCTTGTGGCTATCACGATATGTGTTCTGCAGCAGATCCTTGCAAGTGGCGAGTAGGTTCATTCCCCTAGCCAGGGATTTCCATGAAAATAGGAAAGTCTGCCTGAGTGAACTGCTACTTGTCGATCTTTATGAGAGCTTAAGGTCAGCAGTTTCTGGTTTAAAATCCCATGCTCCAAAGAACATTCTTCTGGCTGGACCCTTTTGGTTGCTTCAACTATGGCTTAATGCCATGTTCGAATCTTCTTTATCAATTGCTGATACTATCATCGAAAAAGATCCAGAAATAGCTGACAGGATCATCGAAGGCACAAGGCTTCAAAAGCTTACTCCAAATGATGACAAGGATTATTTCAAAGTCCATTTTGCTAAATACATCATGATCTTCTCAAAAAGACACAAGTTCGAAGAGTCCATGGCACCTTTTGCTCAAAGGACTTGTGGACCATCATGGTTCACAATGTCTCTCTCAGAAGCTGTCAAGAGCAGAGAGATGCAGGACATTTGGAAAGCGTTTCTTCTTCCTAGGCTAATTTCCTCAAGAATTACTCCAACAAAGAATCAGATTTTCCTCCTGGCTTATCAACCCAATTTCGTTTCTCGACAATTTGGCCTGTGCCAATTAATTCCTGAACCTTTGTTCCAAACACAAAGTGCCATAACCTCAGGCAAAACGTTCAAAGAAAGAGAGGCCAAATTACAACAGGAGCAATATCAAGATTTTGCTCAGTTCGAGCTTTTACCTTTCGAGCCAACATACTTCACACCAAAAGGATTTCTTGAATGGTGGACTAAATTCTACCAGACATATATGTTTGACACACTCACCATTCAACAAAAGCTAACTGGCGCGTTCACTGTGCAGGTACACTCCAAGAAAGGTATGTTCACTCATGTCAAAGAAATTAGGGCTTTTCAAAATTATTTCGAAACCACTTATGATCCCACACACTTGGGAACCACTGTACATCGAGCGGCTGAGACCTTGAAGGAAAAATTTAAAGAAAAAATTTCTGAGTTCAAACTTCCTTCAGGGTTGTCACCTGAGGATAGGTATAGGTTGGAACTTGAAATGTATCCACCTAAATTTCCTAGGTTGCCTACCTCAGAACTGGCTCTGGCTTGGTTTCCTCCATACCCTTGGTGGTTTACTTGCAAAGAAATGTTTAAATATCAATCTCGAAAGAAACTAAAGCCATTTGAGATTGTGACATGGGCTCGTTACTGGCTTCATAATTTCCCAGGACATCTTCGCTATGACCTTCCTGCCATTTCGATTACATCTAATCAAGGCACAGGTGCAAATGCTTGGGAAAATTCCAATTGTATCCTAATTCCCTTATCCTTAACATTTTACCTTAATTGTTTCACTTTTCAGCCATTAGGATAAAAAACGTTACTTCGAAGCCCAAGGAAGGGAACACTTCTCACCAAGCTATTGAAGTTAGCGATGATGTAACTCCAACAATACCAACAACAACAACAACTACTACAACAACAACACCGGCAGCAGCAGACATTTCAATTCCAAAGGTAATCAACTAACCCTGTTGTTTCAAATAAACTGAAGTTTATGATTTAGATCTAACTTATGTTTAAACCTTTTCAGACTAGCAAACTTCCACCAACTACTCCTAAGAAAAGGAAACAAGGCCCCACTGAAAAGAACCTCAAGAATGGTGAAAATTCTCCAACAGCTTCTAAGAAGAAGCAAAAGAAAGAAAGCTCCAAAGGCCCTGAGCCTACTAACGTTCCTGGACTTGATTCCAAAGATGTTGCTCCCTCAACAACATCCAAAATTTCACCTTCGACCTCCAATGTAATATTGGAACATATTGACAGTAACATTTCTTCTGATAATCCACAGGTAATTCAAATTTGAATTCCTAACAAAAATAGTTATTCATACCTTGGTACATATTCTTAACTTTTCTTTGTTCAATGTAGGATACTTCGAACACGAATCCTACTGCTTCAACTCCTCCAATCGGGACCATTGCTCCAATCACTTCCTCTCTCCATGGGGACTCCAACAACTTCGTGCAAAACAAAGGGTCTTCCAACATGGTGGCCCTGACTGGGACTTCGGAGGCACACGATGATCAAGGCACCTCACCTCCTTTGAAGGAAGCAAACGAAGAATCACTCAACAAGTCTAAAGAAAATCCACCAGAAACTTCCCTTCTGAAATCTCCTCTTGGAATTCTTCAAGAGAGTCCAAAAATCACTCATGCTGAAAAGGACAAGACTGATTCTCCCCAAGAGAGTGAAGAAACTGCAGAAGAAATATCTGGTGAAGACGAAACCCAAAGTGGTTCGGCTGATGAAACGAAGTCTGATGCTAATAGCAGCGAGACCAATACTGTCGATGTGGTGGATCTGTGCGACGAAGGAGAAAGTAATGAGCAAGGCAAGGATGAAGATAATGGTGGTAAGACTAAAGAACCTATGGAGGTAGAAATAGATGTGACTCCTTTGAACATGGAACTTCCCCCAACTTCCCCGCCTCGACTGACTGAAGAGGAACTAGCTCTCCTAAAACACAATGACCCAATTGGGTACATGAAAACTAAATTGGCCCAAAAGGACATCCCTTTCACTAGGGTTGGCACTGGTTCAACTAACAACACATTGTCCCCAGATGCTAGAGCTATACTTCTTAACAAAGTCAGGAAAGCAATCCTTGATGTAGACCTCTTCGAAGTTCTTAAAAAGGATAGCACTGATTGCTATGCCATGAAGGAACTTTTCACTCAAGTTAACTTCGCAGCTTGCTCCTTGCCAGTCAGCATTATACTGTTCGACCTCCAAGTATTATTGGATGATGTGACTGGATGTCTCCTACAAGATGAATTAGCTGCTGCTAAAGTTCAGGAGAAACGAAACGCCATGGATGCTGCTTATGAGCGCGCTTCGAAACTTTCTAAAGAGGCTGAAGACCAAGCAACACGTTTTAAACAGGCGAAGGCTGACTATGAAGTTCGAGCGCGGTCTATTCTCTTTTAGGAAGGACAAATTCAAGAGCTCCAGCAAAAGGTCAAAGAAGCTCAACAACAACAACAGGCTTACGAAACTGACACTGTTAGTAACCAATTCGAAGAACTTCTTAGCAGGGGCCTTTCTGAAATAGAAGCAGCAGAGCGTATCAAAGGAGAAGTAACTACTCTGGAAGGAGCGAGACGTTATACCCAGCAAAGACTTGAGTCCTTTAGAAGCACCTTCGCAATATTGAGAAACAACGTTTATTTTTAAATCTTTGCTTATTTGAATTAATTTGAGTCTCGGTTTTGTAATATTTGAACAACGCCATTTTGGGAACGTATGGCACCATTTTGGCATCTCCTTATAATATTTCGACTACGTTGCTATTATTCGAATCTCCTGCAGGCGAGGTCTACATTTTTTCAAATATTTTCTGTTAACCTTTAAGATTCGTTTGTCATCAGTTAACTCTTCGATTTCATACACATTGTTTGAGAATCTCTTTAGTATTCGAAAGGGTCCTTTCCAATGAGGTGACCATTTACCTATTGTTTTATTCTTCTTGTCCATGGGCAATATGACTTTCCAGACTAAGTCATTAACAATGAATGTTTTTCCTTTCACCCTTTTGTTGTATGCCCTGGCTACCCTTTCCTTTTGCCTCATTAGGATTTCCAATGCATGCAATCTAACTTCGTCTAACTCAACTAACTCATTCATCATCATCTCCCAATATAATGCAGATGGGATCTCATTTTTCCTTTGAATTCGAACTGATTGCAGATGAATTTCCACTGGTAAAACTGCATCATGGCCAAATGTTAGTTGGAAAGGCGTGGTGTTAGTAGCTTCTTTAGGAGATGTTCTACAAGCCCAGAGTATTTGGTCCAAAGTCTTATGCCAATTCTTTGGCTTCTTACCAACATGTTTTTTAATTAACCCTATTATCACTTTGTTTGCTGCTTCAACCTGACCATTTGCTTGAGCATAATATGGCGTTGATGTTAATAATTTAAAACCGATCTCCTGAGAAAATTCATGCATCTTTCTACCAGTAAACATAGAACCTTGGTATGTGGTTATACTCTCTGGTAATCCGAACCTATAAATTATCTGTTTCTGTATGAACCCAATAATAGCCTCTTGATCAGCAACTATTAATGGTATTGCTTCGATCCACTTGGTAAAATAATCAATTCCTACTAAGATATATTTCTGTCCTTTAGACGAAGCAGGATTGACCTCTCCTATTAAATCTAATGCCCATCCTCTAAAGGGCCATGGTTTAATGATAGAATGTAACTCACTTGCAGGAGCATGTTGAATTCCTGCATGTTTCTGGCATTCTTCACACCCTTTAGCAAAATCTATACAATCTTTGAGCATGCTGGGCCAATACATGCCATATCGGAATAACAACCATTTCATTTTATGGCCTGCTTGATGTGCCCCACATACCCCATTGTGGACCTCTGATAATGCCAAGTATGCCTCACCTTCTCCTAGGCACTTCAGTAATACACCTTCCTGGGTCTTCTTGAACAATTCATTTCCCATGAGGACGTATGATAACGCTCTATATTTTATCTTCCTATCAACATTCAATGTTGGGTTTTTTAAATAATTCACAATTGGACTTCGCCAATCTGCATCTGACAAGGTGTCTATGGATAATACTTCGAATTCCTGCTTGTCAGCACAACCTAACTTTATATTTTCTAAGTCTGATGGTATGAGTCTAGTAGCCATAACCCTTCCTCTTAATTCAACCAAATCTTCAAATTCTTTGGTGGAAACTTTATACCCTGAAGCCAACTGTGCTAGGTCATTTGCCTCTTGATTTTCTATTCTTGGTATATGTTTAATATCCATATATTCTAATTTTTTGAGTAGCCTATTAACTATGACGAAATACGTAATCAAATTGTCCTTTATGCATTTGTATTCCTTTGTTATTTGCTTGACCACTAGCTCCGAATCTCCTCTAATTTCGACTCTAGCTGCCCCCAATTCCAACAAAGCTTCAAGTCCAACGATAAGCACTTCATACTCAGCTTCGTTGTTCGAGCAATGAGGACCATCTAACTTATACTTGAATTTTGTTGGAATTCCTTCGGGAGAAATTATAAGAACTCCAACACCACTACCATCTTTATGGGTCGAACCATCAAAGTATAATTTCCAAGGTTGCATTTCAACATAACCCATGACAGTCTCTTCGATCAGTGAATGATCAACAATGAAATCAGAAATTACTTAACCTTTCACAGCTCTTAAAGGCATGAAAGTCAAAGAATACTCTGTCAAGGCCAAAGCCCATTTACCAATTCTGCTATGCATTATTGGTTTCGAAAGCATGTGTTTGATAACATCGAAATGAGATGAAACATGAACATCAACAGGCTTTATATAATATTTAAGTTTCATACCAGAGAAATACAAACAGAGACATAGCTTTTCTAAGTCGCTATATCTGGTTTCCGCATCATTCAACACCCTACTTAAATAGTATACGGCTCTTTCGATGCCATTGCTATCTTCTTGTGCTAACATACTACCTATGGTAACTTCAGAGGCGGATATGTACAATCTCATGGGTTTTCCCCATGAAGGTGGAGACAAGATAGGAGGCTGAGTGAGATATCTTTTTATATTGTCAAACGCCTCCTGATGTGCTTCGTTCCATTCTAAAGCTTGTCCTTGCTTCAAACGAAGTAACAGAGAGAAAGCCTGGGTTCTTCCACTTAAATTCGAAATGAACCTTCTTAAAAAGTTAATTTTACCTAGCAAGGATTGCAACTCCTTTTTTGACGTAGGTGCTTTCGTTTCTACAATGGCTTTGGTTGATTTCGATGCCTTTCTTATGAACCACAAAACCAAGGAAATCTCCAGCCTGCACGAAAAATGCACACTTAAGGGGGTTCATTTTTAAGCCATGTTTTCTCATTCTTTCGAATGATTGGCTCAAATGATGCAAATGAGTTTCTGCAGATACTGATTTTATGACTATATCATCAATGTACACCTGCATAAAAGTCTCAATGAAATCATGAAAAATCGAATTCATTTCCCTTTGATAAGTTGCTCCAGCGTTTTTTAAACCAAAAGGCATTACTACCCATTCATAGGTGCCTAAGGCTCCTGGACAATGAAATGTTGTCTTAGCAACATCTTCTTCAGCAATAAAGATCTGGTTATACCCAGAGTATCCATCTAACATACTTAAATATTCAAATCCTACAGCAGAATCTATTAACATTTCTGCCACAGGCATGGAATACTCATCTTTGGGGGTAGCAGTATTTAAATCTCTAAAATCTATGCAAATTCTCAGAGAGCCATTCTTCTTAATAACAGGTACTATATTTTCTAACCATTAGACATACCTTGTGGTCCTGATGAATTTGCAGCGCAACAACCTTTCAATTTCAGCTTTAATCTTCATGAGAACTGCTGGTGTGAACCTTCTAGGGGTCTGCTTGATGGGCTTCTTGCCATCCTTGATTGGAAGTCTGTGTTCCACTAGCTCCCTCTTTAAACCAGGCATTTCATCATAGTCCCACGCGAAACAATCTTTGTTTTTTCTAAGAACTTCGATCACTTTCTACTTGAGGCTTGAATTGAGTTTTGTGCTCACGTAAGTTATTCTTTTTGTATTTTCATCTCCCAAGTTCACCTCTTCGAGTGGATCCTGCGCTAACATTTTAGCACCTGAGTCTGTGGGGTCCTTCTCGAAGCCTAAAGGTTCTTTATCATAAATGGCATCTAGCCTTTGATCTATTTCAACTATTTCTTGTTCTTCAAAGGGTGAGCCTTTTGAGCCATCCCCACCTGTTTTGTTTACTTCTGCAGCCATACTATCTACTTCAGCTTCTAAGGCCGCCTTCCATTCGTTCTCAGCCATGTAGGCTGAAATCTTTTCGAAGAAGGAGGACTCAATCATGAGCTGGACTATCGAATTCCCAGCCTGCTGGCCATCTTTGTGCAGCGCCTTCGGCTTCTCCATCTCCCTTGATTATCCTTCGATCCCAATACATTCCATCATGGCGAAGGGTCGTGTAATAATTCGCGTTCCTGGTCTCATTGATCTCGTCGTTAGGGGTACAAGGAGCAATTTTGGCTAAGTGTTTGTCATAGTTTCTCTTATCAACTAGGTTGACTGCTGTCATGAAATAGCTTTGGTCAGCTTCGATGTTTTCAACAATTCAATCCTCTCTCCATAATACTAACCTTTGATGCATCGACGAAGGGACTGCTCCAACGCCATGGATCCATTCTCTGCCCAACAGTAAATTGTAGTTGGCTTTAGCTTCGATTACCATGAACATAGTGGGTCTGCAGCTTGATCCCACTGTCAAATCCACTTGGATCACCCCCAATGTCTGGCCTACTTTACCTTCATAGTTTGATAGTACCATATTGTGTGGTTTCATGTCAACATCCTGTATCCCTAACTTCTTCAACATGAAATGAGGCATCAAGTTCACTGCAGCGCTTCCATCCACCAGGACTTTGTTTACGCCATGTGTACCAACTTTTGATCGAATGAACAATGGCTTTAGGTGATTTTGCATGGCTGGTTCTGGGTACTCGAAGAAGGCATTCTGCTCTTCGACAGCCCCATTATCCATCACATAATAGCATACTGGCCTATGTTTCGTCAGGTCTATTGCATCATCCTCCCCGTGCTCTCTGACTTCAGTCTCTTACCCAAATTCGCAAGGCAACACATATACTACATTGCAGTTGATGTTGAGTGAAGATTCCCCTTCTGATTTGAAATTGTCAGTCAGCATATCCTCATCCTCCTCTGGACCTGGCGTATATTCCTTCGATTCGTTTTGCTTTGTTTCAGAGAAAAGTTTCCTGCTAACTGGAGGTTTTCCCCCAGGTTGATTGTTTGGTGCAAGTTTGTTGGTACTCGATTCCTCTTTGTCCTTGCTCGAAGCCACTCCTTTGTCTAACATAGCTTCTCTCTCAGCTTTTCGAACTCTTTGTTGCCTGCGCCATTGTGACCTTGACATAGGGTTCTTTCCCTTGTAGTTTTCCAACCTTACTTCTTCCCTTTTCGCCATATTGAACTGCCTTCTGTACGCCATGACATGGCGTGCATTTCGTTCATTATTCCTCCACTTGTCTTTCCCCTTGTCAGCCCTAACTTGTAGCCACTTGTCCGCTGGTACCTCAGCAGGAACTTTAAATGTTACCCTTCGAGCGCCTCTAGGATAAGGGCTGTCAGGCCTCCGTTGGGTGTAGTTGTTCTCGAAACGTTGGCCCATCTGACCAGTTTCTCTGTGGTTCCAACATGGGGCGAAAGGGACTGTTTTGAAGGTTTCGGCCACTTTCTGGTCATATACTGCAGAACATCTTGGACTCACTAGGCATTTGGTTGCCCCCTTGTGACAACGAACTAAGAACCCTAAAAGACTTTCTCCAGCCTTAGGGTAGCATCTGAACAGCTGGTTATCCTGGCGCCAGTTGACGCCTGTTCGTGCCCTTTGTCTTTTTTCAAAGTCTGCAACAATCCTCTGATTACAAATGATGTTGCATCTGGGACATAACATCATTACAACATTCTCTTTATGGCATAGCATAAGGTAGTCTTTGAGACTGGCATCCCTAGCATAACTGTCTTCCATCTTGAATTTTTCTTTCTCTAAGTACCTTTCCATTTCCTTCATTTCGGAACAAGGTTGCTCCATATTTACCATGTTAACATCCACATCTTCTCCTTTGATATCATTATCTCCCCATCCTGTAGGTTTGATGTCTTCAATTGGGGTCTTTGAGCTTTCTGGGGCGGAATACTTCACCATGTAATCGAACTTTCCGCTGGGCTCCCCCAATGTATCCCATATTCCTTTATGAGGAAGAGCTGGCAGTGTGATCTGTACTTTCTCCAACTTTCGCCTCAGGCTTTCAGTAGCCTGTGTCAAATTTTGTTTTTGGTTCTCCTGTCCTTCAGTAGCCTGGATCTCTTTCGAAGCAACCAAAGGAACTGCTTTGATCAAAGCTTCTTGTTCCTTATGGAAGTCCTCAGTAACTTCCTTTTCGACTTCAACTAACACGTAGTTTTCATCTTCAGTGTTTTCCCCTTCTGATGGAGTGTCACCTTCATTTGCTCCAACCATATTTATCTCTCCAACGTATGTAGGTTCAGAGTAATTGGTGTCAGCAACATCTAAAGGGTCATCATCCACTTTCATCTTTGGCTTGTCAGCGAACCTTAATCTACCATCCTTGATTGCATTTTGAATCAGATCCCTGAAAAGAAAACATTGTGAGGTTTTGTGGCCTAAGAAACTGTGATACTTACAAAACCCTCTTTTCTTTCTTTGATCTAAAGGTGGTAATTTAACATTCGATGGCACTATTAGTTGGCCATCTTTGACAAGCAAATCAAAAATTTCATCACATTTCGTTACGTCGAAGGTATACACCTTCTTTGGCAACTTGTCACTTTTCTCATTTTCAATAATTTCTTTCCCTTTTGTGGGAACTAGTAATTTACAAGAGTAAGGTGGAGCCTGTTTCAATTCAGCGAGATCAATTTCGACCTCTTCGAATTCAGGGTAATCTTCTGCTTCCTCAGTTTCGACATAGGAAACCCTTTCTTTCTTGTTATTTTTAAAAACCCTGGCTTTCTCGGCCTTTAGTCTTTCGACTTGTCGAACCCTGTCCGCTAATTGGGCCATATCCCTCAAGTATTGTGTATCTAATTTCTTTCGAATGGGGTAGTCTAGGCCACCAGCAGCCATTTCGACTAACTCATGTTCAGGAACTACTGTAAAACATCTAGACTTCAAGAGTCTGAACCTATTCAGATAATCATCTATGGGTTCAGTAAACTTCCTCTTGACACTGGCTAGCTCTTTCAGACTTATTTTAGATTGTCCCATGTAGAATTGTTCATGAAATAATCTCTCCAAAAGATTCCAAGTATCTATGGATCCAGGAGGCAATGTGGTGAACCATGTGAAAGCGTTCTTAGTTAGGGAACTTGGGAAATATTTAATCATAAGGTTCTCATTATTTGCTATGTCTCCTGCTTCGGTCAGATACCTGGCTATGTGTTCGACTGTTGACTCATTGGTGTCTCCAGCGAACTTTGTAAATTTAGGGACCTTATATCCCCTTGGTAAATCAGTGTGCATCACATAATCTACTATGGGAGAGGAATAGTTTGGCCTTCTAATTCCTGTATTGAGACTGTTTTGAGCCATAATCCTTTCTATCATGGTGGTTAAATTATTTTCTGCCAAGATGTTGTCATTTTGAATTCTATGAACGACTTCATCAGCATCTTGGTGTCGACCCACCATGACAACTCCTCTAGGTTGTTCTTCTCGAAACTCTGGGACTTCTAACCTTTCGACCCTTGCCCCTGGTTCTATAACTCCCCTTTGTGGTTCCTCTCGAATCACTGGGGCATCTTGTCTTTGTGCCCTTGCCCCCAAGTTAACCCCCTCTCTGGCTGGTCTATAGGGTGGGTCATCAGCAATTTGTTATATGATGGGTATGTTCGCTCGAGCCAATGCCTGATTCTGCCTACGCCTTTCTGGCGGAGCAAAAAAATCTGCTATTCGACTCATGTTGTCCGCGTTTTCTTTGTTGGTTACAGTTACATTTTATACTATTGGGGCAAAGATTTCTTGCATAGTCTGTGCTAACACTCCTATCATATTATGGTTACTATCATCCATTAACTGTCTAAAGGCCATCTGATTTTCTGTGGTTAAGACAGGTAGTGTATTATGACCTACTGAACCTTGGGTATTTGTCATAAATTGGTTGGCCCCAGATCCGGACCCAAATTATGGTGACGAATTTGATGTGGAATTATGCAAACCCGCCATAAAAGATGTTGGCATCCCATAAGAGGGATTTCTGGGTCTAATGCCATCGAAACCGGGTGGTCTAGTTGGTGGTGGGGTGGTGAAATGGGTTTGTGTCCCTGATGGTGGGACAAATCCCGCAGGATAACCAGTGGTCCCTGTATTTCCTAGGGTCGAACTGTTGGTTGTCGTGCCACTTGCTCCATTTATGGCCACACTACTGGTAGAAGATGCAACAGACTGTGCGTTCGTAGGGATCGCGTTAGACGTCCCCGTCGAAACAGACGTATTGGTGCCTGTTCCATGTGGGGCATTTTATTCCCCTTGTTGATTGCTTGGATTAGACATCCTACTACTACGTTTTCTTCTGGGTAAGGGTTGGTTACTATTAGTTGTTTTACCACTTCTAAGGTTCATATAACAGCGAAATTGATACTCAGAAAAGAACTTACACAACGAGATTATATCCTAAAAATCTTTACTTTCGACTTTCTTAACAACTTGTCCCACTGGGCGTGCCAATTTGTTCACATTGATTTCTGGTAAACAACCGCTAGTCTTCCAAACTATCGAATAAACTTAAATACTGTTATTCAATTTCTCTGGTAACTTGCAGGATCGACTAGATTGATCCTATGGGACATAGTTGTTTGGCTAAATCTAATTGTAAAACTGGTATTCATATTTAGGACTTCTAATTAAAGTGTTTCAAAGACATCCAATCCACTTCGATTACTACACTAAATGATTCGAAGGATAATTTCTATATGATATAAGAAATGTTCATTAGAAAAGTAAAAAGACTTAAGATTGGGTAAATGGCAGGATTAAGTGAGTGAATGTAAAAGTTGCTGAATGTTTAAAGGATTCGAACATAAGAAAAGGGTTTAAATGCAGAAAGAAATAAATGACTCTGAATGTAAAAGCTTTAATGTAAAGGCATGAACGTAAAAATGTTTGAAACACAAATGAAATGGAAATGAAAGACAAAACTGGAAAATATAAAGAGTTTTCATTGAATTGTAAATGTTGGTGTTATCATACGTACATCTTTCGAGCATTTGTTTCCCTATCCATGCGGTATTTTGAATGTTTACTGAATTTGTACAACAGATATGACACCCCGAAATCCTAACACTAAGACCTCTATTTATACTATTTCAACCATAACGGTCTTGCTATCAGAATCTGCCACGTTCGAAGCATGCAGAGCATTACTTCCCTCTAGCCTCCACGCGTCCTCGAACGCTCCAACGCTTATGTATTTGAATTTCCAATATCCCGCTCACGTTTGAATTTCAAACGCCTTGGAACCTTCGTTTCGAATTCGTTTCAAAGGTTATTTTTGAAAACAACCTTCACAAATATAATCTCATCATTATTTCGAAAATTCTTTAGACTTACACTCCACAACTATCATTCGAAACCTTGAACTTTAATATTTCCATTCAAAAAAACAGTCTCTTCCATTCCAAACCATAAAACTTGCTTTATTCAAACAAAGCCCAATCATTTCATTTCGAATCACAATATCAAAATCTTTAGCCAACAGGTGGCTATACATCTGTTAACTTAAACAAAACCATAAATATATAATACAAATCCATTCCTAGAAATGAACTTCATCTTCAACCTCGGGCCAGAGTTCCTGTATCTCATTCATTTCTCATCCATTCTCAAAACTTCCAACATCAAACTTGTTAGAAATTTTACTAGGATTTCTGAAATGTAAACAATTTGGACTAACAATCAAAGATGAGCATGTATTTCTAAAAGTACCAAATCCTGACCTAACTTTTTTCAGAGATTCAAACTTAAAATTCTCTAAGCTCAGACAATATAAATGAAAACTATGGATATGTACAGCTTCAGGGCAATGATGTCTATATTTTGTCTTTGAAAATTAAAGCCTAACAATGCCTAAATGAAGAGATGAAAGTTCAGAAAAATACCTCAAGAACTTGAAATCGTGAAATGAGTTTGAGCTTCTTTCAAAGAGTTGTGATGATCAGGTTAGCTTCCTTGGACCTCTAGGAAGCTAATGCAATGCTTAGCTTGAGTTATGGATGACCGGAATGGTCTGGAGAAGTCAAGTTGCAGACCTCTGTTTTTGGTTATAGAGGATGGTGATGGAGATGTTACAGTTCCAAAACAAGGACAGGGATGAACTATGTTTGATGTATAGAAGCTTTGCAAATGATTTTGAGGGAAAACGCACGAGGGAACTGAAAGATACAAGTTCAAGGGCAGGACTGTGTATCAATGGTATTTTTTGAGCAATTTCTGGTTTGTGAGTGTTTGAGGGAGTTTCAGGGCCTTAGCATTCGTGTACTAGCTCATAAATAATGCCTCTATTGATAAGCAAAAGGTTTGGAGTGCTCTAGTTGATCAGAATTCAAATTTATATGTTTAAGCTCAACATGTGATTTATTGACAAAACAAGTTTCCATGCCTTGTACTTGGTTCATAGAGTTGTTAACCACTTTAAACAAAATACCTCTGACTTTGTGAATGGAATGTAATCAAAGAAAATAAGTTAGGAGCTCAAGAAGCTGACTTTGTGCATAAAGCTTGCTTTACAAGAATGGATATGTTACTTTCTCCCCAAAATGGCAAATTGATTTGGATAATGCTTGGATAAATTGGATAATGGTTCAATAAATAGTGTAAACCATTAATTATGGAGTTAAGAAAAAGTTTAAAGCCTGCAAAGAAAATATTAAGCATCATGGGCTTGAGATTTGAATTCTTGCATATCACAAAATAACCTATAATTTAAGAATGAAACCCTAACTTCATCTCTTCGATTCTCCTTGTTCAAGAATGATCTCAATGATTTCTTGGACATTTGGAAAGCTTGTAACATCCTCTACAACCTTTATGTTGGACATTTTTGAAGAATCAACTTGGAACCATGTGAAAAGTTACTATGAAGTTAGTACCAAAAATCTGCCTAACTAAGACCAAATTTCACTGTGTCTTTTAGTTTCATGGACATGTCTTCATAAATTCATAACTTGAAATCCAAGCATTTCTAGAAAAAGTTCTGCCCTACAATGTTTTATATCTCATTGATATCTACAACTTTCATGTTGGAAGTTTTCCTTGAATCATCTTGCATCATGGTGGAAATTTGGCACAAAGTTATGAAAAAATGTTAACTTTCTAACACTTAGAAAAATTTCCAAGTCCTAGAATTTTGACTTTTCAAAGTTAATTTTGACTTTTTAATTTCTTGATGAACAAATTTCATATTTTGACATTTCTTGATGAAATATGACTTTTGAAACTTGATTTTGATCAAAAAGTCAAAGTTTGACTTTTCAGTATACAATTGACTTTTCATCAGTTGACTGAAATTCATTTGTCAGTCCAATGATCTTGAGAGTTGATTTGAACTATGAAATTAGGTCAAGATGGTGCATTTAAATCCTTGAGGTCATGTATTAAACCAATAAGTCATTTCATTGGTCAAAAGTCAAGAACTGAGCCTTCTCAATCAAAATCCTAATTTTGACCATTTTGCCCTTTTGGTGTTTTGATCAAATTTCTTTGAGGAATTGTGATCCAAACTTGATCAATTGACATATATGAGTTTAAGATGTTGATATGGATAAAAAATTATGAAGTTTGACTACAAATTGACCACAGTTGACTTTTCCCTAATATAGTTGATTTTAGGTCAACTGATCAACTGACTGAGCAAAAATGTGATCCAAAGCTTGAAACTTGACATGAGCAATCTTGGGGATAAAAAATGATCCATTAAAGTCATATAAGGCATTAGAAGTTCAATTATATTTGTAAAAACTCAAACCCTAATTTTGAGTTGTCAGTGTTTGAGGAGGTGTCTTGAGCTGATCAAACCTTGTGTAGTCTTGAATCAAGGGAGATTTTATGAGAGATTTCTTGAGAAATGAGAGAGAAAATTTTGGGGTACAACAAAAGACATTTACAAGAGTCGACCATAAAGACTGACATTGTCCAAATATTACAAAAATATGGGCATGCAAACCCCCGATCCAAATGATTACAAATTATGGGCACGCAAGACCTAAACGAAAACACCAAGTCATCAAGAAAATATTAGTTAATCCTTGGGGTACCCTCTTCGGTCTCTGGCTCGAAAGATTCAGGAGGAGGGACTGCCTTACCATCAACCACCTGAGTCAAAACTCCAGCGACTTCATTATTGAGCCCCGAATTCAGCACGGCCAGTTGAACCATCATGGTCTCAAAACCATTGAACAATGCATCCATGCAATCCTACTCAAGGACCTGTATTAGAGTAGCCATTTCTCCATGAGTCTTCAATTCGGAAATTCCCTCGGGCTCGTCTTACGCGGGCAGTATGGAGGCCTTCAAATCAGCGACCTCCTTCTCTAAGTTTTTCCTCTCAAGCAGCAATGAGTGCCTATCCTCGGGGGCTTTAACCACGTTCTCCTTCTCTCTCGCCAACTCATCAGCCTGCACAAAAAACTTTCCCCCGCCTCACCCAAGAGTGGCCTTCAACTTTTGCGCTTTTCCCTGAAGAGCCGCTTTCTCCGACTCCAGTTTGCTCACCATGGCAGAGGAACTCACACCCTCTCATGCGAGGACGACGTCCATCTCTGTAACCTTTATAATATCGACCATGCCTGAGGCCAGATGTTTCCTCCTACCTTTCTCATCAAGCCACTTAATGATAGTGGATTCACCATTAGATACGGCCAGGGGAAATCCTTCAAAGAAATCCTTCTCGACAAAGCAAGGAGGAAGGGTAAAGGCCCGAGCACCTGTATTTAAAGAAATCCTTCAAACAAACTTCCACTGGGTCAAACACTGCGTCCACTGCCTCTTGGGACAAAGGTTGCATGACATAACACTTGTATTTAAAGTCACTGACAGAGTCCATATACATCCAGAACAGTTTCTTGGATTGCTTGAAAGAAACCCAACTATGTTTTCCTCCCTTAGACTGCCGTTGAAGATGGAAAACCCTGAAGAACAAAGGAATCTTTACCCCAATCCTCAAGTATCGGCAAGTAATCTCGAAAGCCTGTATAAAAGCAATTGCATAGGGGTGCAGTTGGGAGGGCGCCAAGGATAAATTATTGAAGACGCCCATTTGAAATTCACTGAAGGGGAGACGAAGCCCTAGATATCTGAAGACAATCTCGTACAAGGGGAAGCGATCTTTCGGGAAAGACGAGCATATTCTGGCTGTAGGTGTCGGGCGAAAGATCATGAAATTTTACTTGAAACCCTCTTGGTCGTCGCCATGTTCAACGATGGTGTACGCCTCCCTCCTTGTATGGCTAAATACGGAGGCTATTCCTCGAGGCTCTGGCCCGATCCATGACAATGACAGTTTGGTGACAGTGTCGATCAAGTGAACACCCTCGTCAGCTCCACTCATTTCTTCTATCTTGACCTATTCAGGTGTCTCAATTGGTTCGGCCATTTCACCTATAAAGAAGAGGAAACCAGTTAATTTGACAGCTAAATCAAATACACCCTTCCACCGCAACACAAGTGAAAGGGGGTTGCTACGACCAAACCAGGTCAAAGAATCCTTATTCAGTAAAAGCAAACAAACTCGTGTATGCCACGAGGAGAATATGAATCTCTCGAGAAACCTTGTGAAGGTGACTAGGATAAGATGAATCTCCCGAGCAATCCCATGAACATTGCGAGGAGGGGATGAATTCCCCGAGCAATTTCATGAGTTTTGCAGGGAGTGGATGAATTTCACGAGCCATTTCGTGAGTATCACGAAGAGAGGTATGAATATCCTGAGTAAAAATCCTCCAGGTAGTTAAATTCATCAAGAAATCTGTTGTACCCCAAAATTTTCCCTCTCATATTCTTTAAGACATTCTCCTAGGGTTCTCAAATGCTCAAGGTTGCCCAAGAATTGATCAGACAAATTCTCCCCATAAGCAAAGGATCCACAACTAGGGTTTCATCTTTCACAAGGAAATTTGGGTCTATAAATTATCAAGTGGAATTCATGGTCTCTTATTGGTCTCCAATAATTCTCATGCCAAGTTTTATGCCTTACATCACAAGATTGCTCAGTCAATTGCTCAGATAATTGAAAATTAACTATATTAAACAAAAAGTCAATTGTGGTCAACATACAGTCAAACTTTAAGATTTTTGGTGAACATTAAAATTTTGAACTCATATTCATCATTTGATCAAGGTTTGATCATGATACTTCAAGGAAAACTCTCAAATCGTCAAAAGTCAAAAGTTGTTAAATTAGGGTTTCCCTTAGGAGAAGTCAACTGAACTTTGAACAAGCATAACTTTCACATGCTTCATCAGTTTTTCCTCAACCAAAGCTCATTTGGAATAAAATTCAATTCTCTACAACTTTGTATCGCTAAGCTCAAGTCCAAAAAATGCTTCATTTTAGAGATATGGGTCAATACATTATAGGTCATTTCAAAAGTCAACAAAAAGACACTTTTTGTCAACGCAATTTACATCAAGATAAATATCCAAATGCAAAAATGATCAAAAGAGAGATTTTAGTTAACATCTCTAGCTTTTCAAAAAGTCCCAGATCACCTTCAAAATATGAAAATTGAGAGAGTTATGGTCTGTGCAAGTTGGAAAATTTTGAGCAAATGCGTGAAGTTCAAATTGAGCAAACTTGATATTTTGGGCTATTGGGCCATTGTTTAGGAAACCAAGCATTTATTACACTCCTTATGAACCTCAAATCTTGTTCATGTACCCCTTGGTCTATTTTACTTTAATTATTTTTTATTTATTCATTATTAATTCAAAAAAAAAAAGATAAAATACAAGGCTTCTTACACAAAGTCCAAGCCCATTTTATCTTTGACCTAATTCATGCTATCTAATCTCCATCATTCTTACACAAAGGAGACAAAACCCTTATCTCGAGAAACTTTTCCAAAATCTCAAAATTTTCAAGAACCCTAAAAAACTTAAAACCCTATTCATAGTCCCTTTCACTACAAACTAGCCACTCCATTCACTCCCAGCAATCATACAAAGTAAGAATGAATCAAGTTTGATGGTCCAAAGCTCACGAAACTCACACGCATTCATCTCCGACTCCACGATATTTACAAAACTCATACTTTGATTTTCATTTTGTTTTAAGTCATACCAATGCCATTAATACGTTTCTGATATGTGTTCGTATAGGTTTGGATTATCATAAGGATCCCATGCAATCCAAATCGTAATATGCCATGTTTGCACCGATCCACATCATTTTTGTTATACCTATCAAATCAGACCATTTCAGTCCAAAATAATCATCCTATTGAACTAGCAGCCCTTGATTTATAGGGGTGGGGTACTTTTTCCCTTCTAATGGTTATTGTTTTGTAGGGACAAAGAATTGATTCACCGGAGAAGAAGATTGGAGCTAGGGCTCCGGCGTCTCTATGGTCTATGCTTTTTTGCTGAATATTTGTTTATTTTGTTTCAATTAAATTAACGGATGTATTATCGCCCCAGCAGTTGAAGCGCACGCGTTAAAGACTTAATATGCCAAGGCGTGGGTTCGATCCTAGTCTTTTGGCATTTTGACATTTTTATGATTTTTATTATTTTGCAGATGATAAAACGTGTTGGCTGCCTTCTCTTAACACCAAGGCGCACTTGGCCCATTGGTGAACGTTTTGTTTGTACTGGCTGAGGGTGTGGGTTCAACACCCACCCCTACTTGTTTGGTTTATTTTCCTCCAAATTCTCTTTTCTTCTTACTCTTTCTCTTACTTTCTTATTTTTACAAAACCTTTTTCAAAACCTTTTTGTTTATATAAACCTTAATTAGTTTTAGGTTTTGATTTAATCAATCCTAATTAATTTTTAAGTTTTTATTTAATCAATTAATTTAGTTTTTTAGGTTTTTTTCATTAAACTTTCTTTTTAATTAAAATCAGTTTAGGTTTTGTTTAACTTAATTAATCAATTTCTTTTGTACGTAAAATTAATTAGATTATTAGGTTAATCCTCAAATCTTTTCTATCAAAAATCACCAAAGCAATTTCCTTTCCCTTTTCCTTTTTTTACCGCCTCGCGTATTTTATTAATTTTGCATTTTTCTGATTATGTAATTGCACACGGTTTGTAATAGATGATTAAAGTTTTTTTTTTATTTTCCCTGTATTTTTTATTATTTGTACCCCATTCCCGAAGCCCTGTAATAACGTAGAATTTCACTTTTCCGCACTTACATTTTATTTCATGGCTCAAATCATTTCTCAAGATCAAGGGGCTGATAGTTGAATTTTGGGTCAACTGATGAAAAGTCAACTAATACACAAAAAGTCAAACTTTGACTTTTTGATCAACATTGAATTTCAAAGATCAAGATTCATCAATACATTCAAAAATATCAAACTTGATCATCAAGTATCAAGAAAGTCAGAAGTCAACAAAAAAAGTCAAGATTTATAAGACTTAGAAAAATTCCAAGTGTTTTTACACTTGATAATTTCATTACTTCATGACATTTTTTAACCAAGATGCAAGATGAATCAAATAAAAATTTCAACATGAAAGTTGTAGATCTTGATTAATTCTACAACTTTGTATCAAAAGGGTTGATGTGCAAAAAATTCTTAGATTTGAAGATATAGGCCTATGAAGTCATGACATTTTTGTATAAACACTTAGTGAAATTTTCATCAAGTTAGGCAGATTTTTGTCCCAACTTCTTGGAAATTTTTCACTAAGTTCCAAGATGATTTAGTCAAAGTGGTCAACATTAAGGTTGTATACAATGATTCAAGCTTTCCAAAATGTCCAAGAAATTGAAGAGATCATGTTTGATCTAGGATATTCGAAGAGATATAGTTGGGCATCCATTCTTGAATTACAAGTCATTTTCTTGATGAACACATAATCCAATCTCAATTCTATGCTACATAATCTTGCTTTTCAGACCTTCTAACTTATGTATCTACCCATAATTAATGGATTACATAAACTTTTGAGCTATGATCCAAGTGGTTTAAGCATTGTCCAAGTCAATTTGCCATTTTGGGGAGAAAGTTAACGTTGCCATTCTTGAAAAGTAAGCTTTATGCACAAAGTCAATTATTGAGCCTCTCACTTGTTCCCTCTGATCACACTCTATCTACAAGGTCATAAGCATTGTGATTAAAGTGTTTAACCACTCTATGATCAAAGGTACAAGGCATTGAAACTTGATTTTTCAAGAAAATCACATGTTGAGCTTAACATGTTGTGATGCGGTGGGAGAACTGACTTGAGGTTTTGCGTTTGTGTTTGCAAATGTCGCGGTTAGCAAGAGTCGCCACCTACTTTTCTTTTATCCAAAAAAGGAAAGGTAAAAAAGCACAAGAAAGACCTTTGAGATTGTTTTTGAGTTCGGGGGGTAGATTATGAAAAGGGAAGGTGCTAGCACCCTTTTCATCCATGGTTTTCCATGGGCTCTTAGTTACTTGTTTAGATCACTTGCTTTTGCTTTTAAATTGTTTGAAATGGTGCTTTGTGGTTTTGAAAGTATTTTGAAAAGAGGCCATCGTTTAGGCAATCTTTGTAATGATTCTCGTTCGTGAGAATGTATACAAAGATGTTTGTCTTTTGAAAAATGTTTCAATGTTTTGTAAGTTGTTTTGAAAATGTTTTGAAATGTGTGTGTGTTTGTTTTTGAAAATAGCAAGGATTGTTTTGAAATGTAACAAGTAACTAGAAGCTATCTACCTACTCAAATGTCTTTCCTATGCATTTTTATTCCTTTGACATTGTTGATTTACCATTGATTTGGTAAACAACCCTATCTTTGGATGTTAAACGGGACGGGCGTGGGTCTTCGTATGACCATGATAGCAATGTTGCCAAGTATCTTAGCATGTTTGAGGGACCAAGATCATTTGTTTAGTCAACCTTTTGATAGCGTCATCGAGGGACTATGATCTTATTTTGTTTTGTTTTGCCAAGATACTTTGCGTGCGTTACATGGCCATTTTGTTTAGGCAACCAAGTGGGAGAAACCCTAAGGGTGCTTGTGTGCAATGTGTGTCATTTTACATGCATTTGTCTTGTATTAGGTCTTTTCTATTTGTTTGATTTTTGTCTTATCATGCAAAACCCTAATTTAGTACACAAGTATATAAAGCGGTAAATTGCGTATATGTAAACTAAGCTATTACAACAATTATTATGAGAGGGGGGATACAAGTTTTTGAATGGGGATATTACACAAAATAAACCCTAAAAATACTATTACAACCCAATTGAATATTGTGTGAAATAAATAAATATACAAATATTTAAATATGCAATGCAATGTATTTATGAAAAAAAAGGTTTTGTATTTGATTTTTGTATGAGAAAATGATTTATGTAAACCCTAGAAAAAGGGAAAAAATAATAGTATTATTTTTGAAAGGGAAAACCCTAATTTTTGATTAAAATAAATATATGTTTCCTATTATTTATTTTGTCTATTTTTTGTGCTAGAAAATAATAAATAATATTATGTACAAATATTAAAAATTAAAATATGTATGAAAATAAATATTTTATGTGTAAAATAATAAAATAAAAATGTATGGTATTTTTAAATATATTTACAAATTTTATTTAAGAAGATAAAGTATAATATCCTAATAAATTATTTTTTATGCAAAAAATAATAGAAAAATAAAATAAAAATGCAAAAAATAAAGGAATTATTTTTATGATTTTTTAATGTTCAGAAAAAATAAATAAAAATAATAAATATAAAAGTATAAAAGAAATATGAAAAATAAAACAAAATAAGGTCAGGGGGTGCAAATAGTGGTCAGAGGGGTGTGGAAAACAAAAACAAAACATGCCCAAGGCGCCAAGGCCCAGAACATCATCCCTGTCCTCCAGCTTCTTCCCTGCGCGCGTTTCTGCCTTCAAACTGTAACTTGCTCATACTTGCATAAAAACAAAAACTTGTAACATGAAACATGTAGCACTTCATCTCACGATTCCAATGATATAAATTATGTGACCTAACTCTAAAAGATCAGAGAGAATTTTAATGGCCATAAATCGTGACTTAATTATTTCAGCATGTTCAACATTAAAATTCTCTTAGCTCAGTTAATATAAATGGAAAGTATGCATAGGTACAACTTCACCATGTTAAGGACTACATCTTTGCTTCACAAATCGTGGCTTGAGGATGCCTAAATAGAGAGATAGAGTTTTGAAAAATACCTCCTTCAGCTGGATTTGGATATGGCAATGTCGGGACTTTGAGTGAGGCCTGAGGATCGTGTGAGCTTCCTTGAAGTTCCTTCAAGCTATTCCAATGCCTAGCTTGCTTTGTGGATGGCCAGAAGTCTCTATAGAAGTCAAGTTGCAACCTCCAAACTTGAAAATGGCAATGGCTGAAACAGAGCTCACAGGTGCATGATGAATGCTTGGACTGCTTTGGTATAATGTTTATGAAGTGTTTCAAATGTTAAAAGGCAAAACGCACGAGCTAAAAATTAGTTGGCCTTGGTTTTGCAGAACTGTTATGCTTTGGACAGAAAAATGGAGTTTTTCAGTTTGGGAGAGTTTTGGATGCTATCAATTCGTGTCCTTGTTTGTAATGACTTGGTGAATATGTATAGAATGATACAAAGTACACCCCTTATCAGTTGTACAAGTTCTGACCCCTTTTGCCACTTTTCTTGCATTTGAAGAAAAGTTGAAGTGACCATGCTAACATGCTTGTATTGCTTGCTTGCTAAAACTTGGGCCTTTTTTCTATTTCTGTTTTTACTTTGCCTCACCCCCATTTTACTAAACACAACCAAGCCGAATTCCATTTTTTATTATTCTGATTCCGACAAAAACGTGACTTGGGCCATGTTTACTACTTTTTACTTGTAAACACCCAACCCATTTATTTTATATTTTCATTATTTTTATTTACCTATTTATTTTATTAAAACTAAAAAAACACAAAAACATATATTTTTCTTAAATAATTTAATTTAAGTATTTTATTTTATTTTTATTAAATCAAATTCTATTATTTTCTTTTACATTATAAAACATTTTCAAAATTAATATTAACATTCAAATTATTTTCTAAACAAATTACTTAGACTTAGGTTTTGTTTTCTTCTTAAATTCAATTGACTTATATTTTAGGTCTTGTTAAAAATTAATTAATCTCTTTTAATTAAAACTTATTAGTTTAATTAGATCAAATTATCAAATCTTTTCTCCATCAAAAAAGCCTAAAAACAATTTCTCATTCATCTTTACATTTTGTGCATTTTGTTATTAATATTCAATGGTTTGTAATAGTAATTAGGGCTTTATTGCTTTCCTCCCTCCATTCACAAATTGTACCCCCCCCCCCCCATTCCCAAGGCGATGTGATAGCGTAGGATATTTAAATTCTGCAATTTATCGCAATCCTTATTATTGCTAGTAATTAGGGTTTGTATGACAAGATTTAAAATCAAACCTAGCAAAAACCCTAATTCAAGATAAAAATACTTGAAATCAATACACCTTGCACACACGCACCTCTAGGGTAACCCACACTTAATGCTTCGAATATAAACAATCATGTCCCTCGAACGTGGAATGTCTTAGAAAAGACCCTCAATTAAAATATCATAGTCCCTCGATGACCCTTTAAATTTTGCCTTCGGTAAATGATCTTAGTCCCTTACGACAATTTCTAAAACATCTTACAAGTTACCTTCTATGACTCTATGATGACCCACGCCTGTTCCTCACATCCAATGATATGGCTCCTTACTAACCAATGGTAAAATAGCACTATCTAAAGGAAGAGGAAAAGAATAAAGACTTTTTGAGTAGGTAGATTACTCGTAATTTCTTGCTCACAAACTAAAACAATCTTTACACCTCGCATTTTCAAAACACTTTCCAAAACATTTTGTATACATTCCTAACGATACGAGAATCATTATAAAATTGCCTTACATTGGCATCTTCAAAACATCTTTCCAAAACAATCATTTTCAACAAATATTTAAAAAAAAACACTTTGTATACATTCTCAACGATACGAGAATCATTGCAAAGTTTGCCAAACTTAGGCATTTTCAAAATATTTTCAAACTTACACAAACATAAAGCATTTCAAAGTGATCTAGCAATTAAGAGCCCGTATATAACTACGGAGGAAAAGGGTGCTAACACCTTCCTTTTTCATAACCTACCCCCCGAACTCAAGAAAATTCTCAAAAGGTCTTCCCTGTTCTTTTCATTCTTTCCTTTATTGGATAAAATAAAAGTTGATGGTGACTCTTGCTATCCGCAATATTTGAAATAAAATGCAAAACACCAAGTCAGTTCTCCCACCGTATTACAGAAATATTAAAAGCAAACGGTAGCAAACCCTAATACAAGATTAAAAATAACTGAAACACAAATCATTTGCACAGGCGCACCTCTAGGATAACCTCCCTTGTTGCCTTGGATAAACACAATCATGTCCCTCGAACGTGGAGACGCTTTAGCATTGTCCCTCAATTAAAAAGATCATAGTCCTCGATGACCCTTTTGAATGTTGCCTTCGATAAACGATCTAGTTCATTAAGAAATTGCTAAAACGGGCCTACAAGTTTTCAAAAACCCAGCTATAAATGAGAGTAATCACTGAAAAGCACTTACTTGATTAGGATTAATAGAGATTCTGCGACAGAAGCTACAACGAACCTCACGGTTGGAGAAGGAAACTAAGGGCGTTAGAAAACTGAGGACACTAGGGATAAAGGAGAGAACGAGAATTTGGAAACGTTACGAATGAGCCCTTAGGCGCTATTTATAAGGCTGGCATGGAAGATGAAGCGTCGCTTCGAATAGCGTATCAACTATTCGTCTCTCCACCGCCCACGTGCTCAGGTTCATAATGACCCCCACTCCCTAGGCCATCATTCTATCCAAAAAGCTACACCATGTGGCTTACGAATTAATCATCATACGAACTTTCGTCTCCCCGTGAGTCGGGGAGCAGATAATTTTTCTCCGTAAATAGACTCCAATCTATACTCAAGTGGTCGCATATAAAAACGACATTGTCCCTCGACGTGATAGGGGAACCCAACGAAACTATGCTCACCATACATGGAAGTTGGTCTTAAGTCATAGCTCCTTTCCTCATGAGAAACGACTTGGGAGCTCCTTTTCTAGATTGGGCCTGCCCTTGGCCCAAACATCATACAAGGCCTAATCCAACTATGTTGCAGAAGAAAACCAGTAGGAGAAAGTATGCCCTTAACCATGTAAGGCAGTGATTCAACTCTTATCGTCGACCAAGATATGTCCTCCAGGGACAACCTCATCACATGACTGGCGAGGAGGACCAACGACACTCAGGAGGTTTTCGTGAGCATCTCCTCGTAGGGAAGATACCCAACGCCCCTGAATATCATGGAGTTCTCTTGACCTTGAAAAGGCCGCATCCACGTCCTCCTGATAATTCTGAGGAGTCCATTCAGGTTGGATACCACGTGTTGGCCTACACTACACACATAGGACCTGACAGTCTCTATTTTAGGCCTACCTGGTCAACCTAACAATTGGGGCCTTGGCCCAGTGTTGGGGGCTATAAATACCCTCTCACTTGAGAGGGTCAGGTATTCATTCATTCACTTGTACTCTCACACTTACTTTCACTTACTCTGAACCTTAATTTGGCATCAGAGTGTCTTGCAAGTATCCCCCCATATTTAACATTCAACCACTACTCAACTTAAAGCTCACGGACCTTGACAATCCCTTCTGATCAGGTACGATCAATATTCAAACACATCAAACTCTCGTTGAAATTTCATCTTAGTATTAATTTTTCATGTGTACGACAACAAAAATATAATTAAAATAAATGGTCTTGTTGTACCCCCAAAATTTTCACTCTCATTCATCAAGTAATTTCTCACAAGATCTCCTTTGGTTCAAGACTGCACTAGGGTTGATCAGCTCAAGACACCTCCTCAAGCTCTGATGACTGAAAATTAGGGTTTGAGATTGCACAAGGTTAATTGAACTTTAAATGCGTCATATGACTTTCATGGATCATTATGGACCCTCAAGATTGCTCATGTCAAGTTTCAAGTCTTGGATCACATTTTTGCTCAGTCAATTGATCAATTGACCTAAAAATCAACTGTAATGGGGGAAAAGTCAATTGTGGTCAATTTACAGTCAAACTTCATAATTTTGTATCCATATAAATATTGTGAACTCACATATGTCATTTGATCAAGTTTGGACCATAATTCCTCAAGAAATCTGATCAGATCATCAAAAGGGTTAAATGGTCAAAATTAGGGTTTTGACTGAGAAAAGGCAATTTCTGATTGTTGACCTAGCAAATGGTTGATTGGTTGGAAACATGATCTCAAGGATTCAATTGCATCATTTTTACCTAATGGAATGACTCAAAACATTGCTCAAGGTCATTTGATTTATAGTTGATTTTCAGTCAACTGATCAAAAGTCAACAGCACACTGAAAAGTCAAACTTTGACTTTTTGGT
The DNA here is from genome assembly GCA_948472305.1 of Vicia faba. Taxonomy (NCBI): domain Eukaryota; kingdom Viridiplantae; phylum Streptophyta; class Magnoliopsida; order Fabales; family Fabaceae; genus Vicia; species Vicia faba. Next base: position 1,795,970,064 of record OX451736.1, read on the forward strand.
CAAAATCAAGTGTCAAAGATCACAATTCATCAAAACATGCCAAAATTTGAAACTTGTTCATCAAGAAATCAAAAAGTCAAGATTCCATTTTGAAAAGTCAAAATTTCCAAACTTAGAAATTTTTCTAAGTGTTGAAAACTTCATATTTTTTCACAACTTTGAGCCAATTTTTCACCATGATGCAAGATTATTCAAAGGAAATTTTCAAAATGAAAGTTGTAGATCTCAATGAGATCTAAAACATTGTTGAACATAAATTCTCCTAGAAATGCATGGATTTCAAGTTATGATTTTGTGAATACATGTTCATGAAACTTGGAAACTTAGTGAAATTTTGCCCTAGTTTAGGCAGAATTTTGACCTAATTTCATGGAAATTTTTCACATAGTTCCAAGGGGAATTTTCAAAAGTGACCAACATATATGTTGTAGAGTATGTTACAAGCTTTCAAAAATGTCAAAGAACTCATTGAGATCATGTTTGAGCAAGGAGAATCGAAGGCATGAAGTTGGCATTTCATTCTTAAATTATAGGTCATTTCCATGATGAACAAGAATGCAAATCCATGCTAGGCTGCACAATCTTTGCTTTAAAGGCCTCAAACTTGTTTGGAACTCCATAATTAAATGTTTGCACAGCTATAAGAAGCTTCAATCTAAGCATTCAATGCATTGTCCATGCTTAATGCCATTTTGGGAAGAAAGTGCACATTGCCATTTTGGAAAAGTAGCTTTTATGCACAAAATCAGTTCTTGAGCTTTGCACTTATTTTCTTCTGATCACACACAACCTATAACCCAAAATAAACTTGTCTAAAGCCTCTAACAACTCAGCCCATGGTTGTACTTTGCCTTGAAACTATATTTCCACTTTTCTTCAAAATCAAGTAAGATAGCCATAACTCTATAACTTGCACTTCTGACCCTCTCAAGTGCTAGAAACTTTTCCATACTTATGCACAAGTTGTTTGCAAGCTAACACACGATTCCAAGCCTCCAAGAACTCTCCCAAACACCCTTGCTGCACATAACTGCTCCACTTGACAGTTTTGAGCCAAAACTCTCCATCTCCATTTCCACTCGTGTGTTTTGATTCTTAACCATTCAAACGCCTTACTTACATCATACACAAGTGATCCAAGCCCCTGTTTCAAGACTGTAACACCTCCATCATCATCCACCATTTTCAAAAACAGCACCTTGCACCTTGACTTCTCCAGAACTCCCAGCCACCTTCAGCTCAAACCAAGCATCACATTAGCTTCCTGGGAACTTGAGGAAGCTAACCCAATCACTAGAACTCATCAAAAGCTGCTCAAACTCAAAACATGATATCCTCTTGCAAGGTGATTTTTCTGAATTTTGAACTATTCATATAGGCATTGTTAGGCTTCCATTTTCAAAGATAAAATGTAGATACCATTGTCACGAAGTTGTACATATCCATAGTTTGCATTTATATGGTCTGAGCTTAGAGAATTTTGGAGTTGAAGTTTCTGAAATTTTTAGGTTTTAAATTAGGGTCAGAAAAATTCTCACTCATCTTGGATTTATATCATTTCATTTTAATAAACGGATGTATAGTCACCCCAGTGGTAAGGCAGCGCGCTGGTGACCAAGAGGGCGTGGGTTCAACACCCAACGCGCTACCTTTTGTTCATTTTCTATATTTTCACTCTTTTTTTTGTCACAAACACACACGCTTGGGCCTCAATGCATTGGGCCTTGGTCTTTTGCTGGCTTCTAACCCTTGGCCTTGCTTCAGCACCCCCTGGTCATTTATTTCTTTATTTTGTTTTATTTTTATTTTTTTAGTTTATTTCATTTTTATATTTTCATTTTATTATTTTCATTACTAATATTATGTTTTTATTATTAATAGAAAAACCCAAAAAAAACATATTTATTTTATTATTTTTATACTCATATTTTATTTTTCTTTATAAAAATTAAAAAGAATAGAAACAATTTTCTTAACAAATTATTTTCTTTTTTTAATTAATATTTAGATAATTAGATTTAATTATTATATTATATTATTTTCTTGTAAATTAAAATTAATTTATAATTTAGGTTTATTTTAATTAATTAATTTTTATTGTATTTTTACATTGTTCTTAAAACCTTTTCATAAAAAACCCTAAAAAATCCTTTTTAGTTAACTTCTTTTTTTAATTAGTTTAAGTTAATTTTATTTGATTTTCATTAATTATTTTCTTAATTAGGTTTAGGTTAAAATCCTTTCATTAAAAAAAACAAACAAAAATCATTTCTTTTTTTTCATTTACATTCATGCATTTTATTTTCAATTTTGTACAATATTCAATATGGTTGTAATAGTTAATTAGATTTAATTTTCTTGTAAAATTCCCTTTTGTAAATTTGTACACCCCCTCCCCTATTGATGTAATAACTCAGTATTATTATTTTCCGCAATTTAATGCTTTATATATAAATGCTAGTAAATTAGGATTTGTATGGAAAGATTAAAATTAACAAGTTAGCAAACCCTAATACAAGACAAATCAAGCATGAAAAAGACACACTTGCACACTTACACTCTTAGGGTAAATCCACTTGTTGCCTTGAGAAATAAATAGTCATAATACGCATGTAAGATGTCTTAGCAAAAACAAACAAAAATACAAGATCATAGTCCCTCGATGACGCTACAAATGTTGCCTTACGAATGATCTTAGCCCCTCAAAGAAAAGTCTAAGATATCTTATAACATTGCTATTCATGACTATACGATGACCCTTACCCGTCCCTTTTATAACCAAAGATAAGGTTACTTACGAATCCATGGTAAAATAACAATGTCAAAGGAAACAAGAAATAAACAAGAAAGACTTTTGAGTAGGTAGAATGTTCCTAGTTGCTTGCTCATTTTAAAACCAAAAACATCCTTGCTATTTTCAAAAATAAACACCAACACTTTCAAAACATCTTTCAAACTTGAAACATTTTCAAAAAGATCAACACTTTGTATACATTCTTACGAACGAGAATTATTACAAAGTTTTCCTAAAACGATGGCGCCTTTTCAAAATACTTTTAAAAACCATACAAAGCACATTTTCAAACAAAAGCAAGTGATCTAGCAAGAAAATAAGAGCCCGTAGATAACTACGGATGAAAAGGATGCTAATACCTTCCCTTTCCATAATCTACCCCCCGAACTCAAGAAAACATCTCTAAAGGTCTTTCCTGTTCTTTTCAGCCTTTCCTTTTGGATAAAAGAAAAGCCGGTGGCGACTCTTGCTAATCCGCACAATTGTGATCAAACACAAAACAACCAAGTCAGTTCTCCCACCGCGTTACAAGTCTCAATCAATCAAAATAATCTAACAAATGGTGTAAATAAATTTATATCAAAAGATTGCAACAATGTTAAAAAAATAGTTATTTAAGTTTTCAAGAATAAATTTTATATTTTATTAAAGTGTTTTATAATTTCTACAACTATCTATATATAAATTACATAAATTTAAAATATTTAGAAATGTTTTTTAATTTCCTTATATATCTAAAAAGTTTCCCGAATTCCAAAAATGAAGTTAGAAAAATTCATTCATTTGTCTATCCAAGTTTTTTCTCCGCACCAATTGAAATCGATAAAATCAAGCAAATTGTATTTTCTTCCCGCATCCGCTACATGAAAGAGAATTTTGCAGCCAATTAACCCTTTGACGTATATTAGGATTCTCTTGACGGTTGTAAAGTGAGAAACATTATGTCTCTCCATGAATCTACTTGTAATACCGACACTAAACTCCAAAGTTGGTTGTGTATTGCACAAGTGAGTAACATCCACGTTCTTCTCTTTTTCACTTTCGGATAGTTGCAACATTGCTTCAGATGGTGTAATGGAAGCATTACAATACTCCATATCACACTTGTTCAATATCTCAAGGGCATGTCTCCTTTTATGCATAAGCAGTCCATTTTTGACTTGTGGAACTCTATGCCAAAGAAGTATATCATTATACCAAGGTCACTCATCTCGAATTCTTTCCTAAGCTCACTCTCGAACTTAGAAATACTCTTCTTGTTGTTGCCCGTGATTAACAAATTATCCACATATAATCAAAGTATGATCACACATTCACTTGCATTCATCTTCACATAAACTCCATGCTCGAACACACATTTAGGGATGGCAGGCATAACCAAACCCGCAGGCCCCACCCGCACCCGAACCCAAGTCAACGGGTGAAAACCCAATTGACTGAGTTCAGGTTCGGGTTCGTGTGTCACCCGATATTTTGGGTGCATATTTTGGGTAGTGTGAAACCCGCACCCGAAACCACACTCACTTAGACATTAAATTACATAAGTACCTCTAAATATATATATATATATATATATATATATATATATATATATATATATATATATATATATATATATATATATATATATATATATATATATATATATATATATATATATATATATATATATATATATATATAAGTCAATAAGCCTAGAAATTTATGGTTTCCTTCACTTCACACATTCCTTCACTTCACAGTTTCACACACAGACTTCATCAGTCCATCGATCTTCTTCCATCCAGTCAGAATTCTCCTCATGCACGCCTCTATTGATCTTCTTTCGGCCATGCCCATCGGTCACACACTCCTCCATCAATAATCCGCCTCCTTCACTCACGGGCACGCCGACCGCTACTCACTCCTTTGTTTCCTTCACTCATCAAATTTGAAACCTAATTTGTTTCTTCTTCAATCGCGGTTCATTTCTTCTTTCATTTATATTAACAAATGATTAAATTTTTGAATTGATGAAATTGATGAAACTCTGATAGTATCGTGAAAAAACACTAATAAGGGGTGAAAAGATTTTGATTATAAATGGTGTTTCAAGTAAAATCTATGTTACCAATTTGAGACTAACAAGGGGTGAAAAGATGCAAACTTGGATTGACTATGAAGCAAGTTCAATGAGGTTAAAAGTAAGGTTGAGTAAAAATGAGAATTCACAACCATTTGATCCATTATTATGGGACAAAGAGTGATTGTTTTGTAAGCGTTCTTACTGCTATGATGTTTGGTACTGGTTGTGGAGCTTTGACAACATTCCTTGTGCTTTATTTATGGACAATCTTTGGCAATAAACATGGTGTTATGGTTCCAGAAGGATGTGTTATGCAAGGTTTGGATGGTGATTATAGGAAAGTTAAAGTTGTTGTAGATAGTAAAACCATTAGAGATGATAATAAGTAAGATATTTTTGTGATAATGAATTATCTTGTTGGAAAATTGGTGTTTGTAAATTTAGTGTTTCTTGTACTTGATAGGTTTTGATATGTTGTGTGATGATTCATAATCTATACTCTATGTTTTTTTATTGCATTGTCTATTGTTTATCAAATTGAGATTGAAATTCAACTTGATTAAATATTGATTGCTTCTGATGAAAGATGTTGAAATTGAAGTTACAGGTGTATGTATTGTGTTAGTGTATTAAGTTTTATGAAAACATAGTTACTCTAATGAAATTGATTAAATTTTGATACATAATGTATAGTGTTACTCTGATGCACAGTGTATTTGCAATTGATGAAAAAACAGTTACAAGATTTGCAATTTGTAAAGTTACACAAGAATTTCCAGGGTTACAGTATTTGTAAAATACTGTTACAGGATTTGTAAAGTTACAAGATTTGTAAAGTTACAGGATTTGAGATACATGATTTTAAAATTCTTTCTAGAGTAAAATTCACTTATCTTGCCCAATTGATGAAAATCTTATGTATATTTGTCTAGTAATGCGGGTTTGGGTTTGGGTGAAAAAACCCGAACCTAACGAGTATGGGCGTGGGCGTTATTTTTCCACCCGAGTAGCCTTTGGGTTTGGGTCTGGGTTCGGGTGGTAATTTCGGGTGCGGGTTTGGGTAGTGTGAATCTCGTACCCGACCCTACCCATTTCCATCCTTACACACATTTCTTGAAGCCAACATCAACTAGGAAACCATATATATGTTTGTTCCAAGCTCTCAGAGCTTGTTTCAAACCATATAGAACTTTTCTCAGCTTTTAGAACCTACCCTCTTGATTCTTCACAACAAAAGCAAGGGGTTTTTCTACATACACTTCTTCCTCAAGCATGTCGTTCAAAAACATCGATTTCACATCCATTTGATAGATGGACTAATTGTTTCTATTCGCAATACCAACAACTAGCCTTATTGTTTATATCCTAGAAAATGGTGTAAATACCTCATCAAAGTTTATACCTTCTCTTTTCAAAAATCCTTTCACAACTAATTAAGCCATATGCTTGATTATTTCACCTTTGGGATGTGCCTTCACCTTATAGACTCATCTTACACCAGTCAGCTTCTTACCTTTCGATAGGTCAACCAAATCCTAAGTATTGTTGTTCTCAATCGATTTTAGCTTCTCTTTCATTGCATAAACCAACTTTGGATCACTCAAGGACACTTCCGTGTTAACGGACTCAGATTCGGTCATAAGTGTAAAATGGACGAAATCACCATCATCATTGATATTGTTATCCCAAAATATCTCACATTCTTGGAGTTTTTTAGGCAAACCTCTTTGTCTAATTGATCATCTAACATTTTTCTCAGTTTTGGCTTCGACGCGTGGTTGTTCAGCAACTTCAGATTCTCCATAATCCAAAAAATCATGTGTGTAACCGGTTAACATATTCTTGCAACCAGTTAAACCTGCATGTAACTGGTTAAAATTTGCATGTAACGGTTACAGGTTGCTCCACTTGCTTTAACTCATTGATTACAAACATTAAACATCTTGTAACCTCCAGTAGGGTGATACCCAACAAATATCGCCATCTCCCCTTTGTTATCCAACTTCTTTCTAAGTTGACCCTGAACATGTCGATATGCCACAAAACCTAAAACTCTCAAATGATTTAGATTCGGCTTGAATCGAGACCGTGCCTCTTCTGGTGTTATATTTCCAAGCTTCTTTATAGGACACCTATTCACCAAATAGGAAATTGTGGATACCGTTTCTCCCCACAACTCTTTCGGAAAGTTATTCTCTTTTAACATGTTTTCACCATGATCATAATCGATCGATTTTCCTCTCGGACACACCATTTTGTTGTGGTGTATAAGGTGGTACTACCTCATGCACTATCCTCTCTTCATCACAATACTTCTTAAAGTCATTTGAGACATACTCGCCTCCACCATCCATTTTGAGAACTTTGAGCTTATGACCGCTTTGCCGCTCAACCATGGACTTAAACCACTTGAACACTTCAAATATATCATCCTTTCTCTTGATTAGGTATGTCCATAGCTTTCTACTAAAATCATCGATAAAAGTGACAAATTACCTATTGCCACCATAAAATTTACTTTCATCGTCCCACACACATCTGAATACACTACCTCAAGGTGATGCTTAGTTCTTTAACTTACATCCTTGCTGAATTTACTCTTGTGTTGCTTCCCTTGCACACACTCTTCACAAATCTCAGCTGGAATATTGATGGATGGCAACCCAATTACCATATCATTCTTTTGCAACACATTGAGATCTCTAAAATTGAGGTACTCAAGACGGTAGTACCACAACCACTCATCTCGACTTGCTATTTTAGCAATACACTTATGCTCCATCACCTTCAACTCAATCTTGAAAGTCATATTGCCAACCATAGGAGCTTTAAGGGCCAAAATCTTGTTTGCGTCCATAATGCACAAAGTCTTGTCTTCCATGAGAATCTTCTAACAATTTCAAGCAATTGGACAATACTTAGAAGGTTACATTTGATTCTAGGAATGTATAATACATATTTGACCAAGGAATTCCCATTATCCCTTCTCATGATCAAAACATCACTGACCACGTCGGCTGCTAAAGTGGTGTCATCCGCGAATTTCACTTTTTTCTTTGTGGCTTGATTGATTTTGACAAACCAATCCTTCCTACCCGTCATATGTATGGAACATCCAGAATCTAAGTACCACTATTTTCTACATCAGACTCATTCTCTCACAGTCACCATAATGTGTTCTTCTTCAAACATTTCTGCAGCATTCTAGGAACTGTTGTTGTTGCTTCCCAGCAGCCTGCTACTATTGCATTCTTCTTACGTGATCATGACCAAGAGTGTCTTCTCAACTCTCATCATACACCTCTTGTCTAGCAACCTTAGCTTCATCTCCTTGAGATTCCCTCTGTTTTGCATTGCAATATCTTGCGAAATGACCAAGTTTTTGACAAATAAAGATTTTTACCTTATTTTTGTCAAATTTCTTATCGACTCTAAAGTTTCCTTGACCACCATTTTTGTTGCAACTGCTCTCACTTCTTTGACAAGTCGAACTATTTGAATTTTGGGACTCTTTTCCACCTAAATTCTAAAAAAAACCCTTAATCTTCATGGGTCATTTTCCTTTCAACTTCTTGCTCTTCTCATTGAATCGTGCTTGTAAAGTGATATCGGTCTTTGCCTTGTCGCTACTCCTTTCATCTATCATTTGCTCATGTGCCTCAAGAGAGCTTTGAATCTCGTTTTTGCTCAACGTCGGATATCTTTCGACTCTTCTATCGCCACTATGATGTTGTCAAATCTTGTCGTCAAAGAAAGCAAGATGTTTAACACAACATTCTACTCCGTAATAGTTTCTCCATAAGACGTAATTTGATTCACCAACCGCTTAATTCGCGTCACGTAATTGTTGATTGGCTCCTTCTCCTCCATTTGAATCAATTCAAATTGACGTTTGTGAGTTTGTAACCTCACCACCTTTGTTTATCATCTCCTGCATATGCCTTTTCTAAGATTTTCCATGCTTCCTTTGTCGACCCGCAATCACCAACCTTCTCAAAGTTGTCACCATCAACACATTGATGGATAAAGAACAGCGCTTTGTAATCTCTCTTCTTTTCTTACTTGAACGTAGTCTTTAGTGCATCTGTTACATCTTCGACTAGAGGTCTCACACCATTCTTGATCACTTCAAGAACATCTTAGTAGCCAAACAAAACCTTCATTTGCTTGCACTATTTATCGTAATTCTTCGCTTCAATGAGAGGTAGGTTTGTAAGGACTCTATCATTAGAGATTGTATTCATGTTTTCACATAGGATTATGGATCAGAACCAGGCTCTTGATGTCAAATGTTAGAACATGCAATCACACAATTGGTAAACCAATGGAGGTTTAGTGCTTGTGGATAAGAAGATAATGAGAGAAGAAGAGAATTAGAGAGAGAGAGAGAGAGAATCAATAATGGCATTAATTCACTAGTTTGAGATGAGGATGCCTCCAAGACATTTATACAAGCATTACATAACAATTGGGACCTAAAACAAAACCTTAAAACACAAGAAAAACTAAAAAAATCATGCGTGTAACTAGTTAACACAACCTGTTAACCGGTTACCACTGAAACAACAAAAATAATTCAACACAGTTGTAATCGATTAACGTGTTTGCGTAACCTGTTACCACAACACAAAATAGATTTTCCATATTCTAAGAAGTGTTTTTCAACCAACTATAACCTGTTAGACTCATGTGATAACTAGTTCCAGTACTTGAATCATTGGAATTTCTTTCAACAAAACTTAAAATTTTGAATCGATGAACAACATTAGATATGTTAAATTACAGACAATCAACAAGAAGTCTCCATTTTTTAAAAATAGTTTTTATTATTAATGTTATGTGAAATTGTGAATATTCAAACCAAGTTTAAATATGAAATTTCAATGGTTTTTTAAAGGTTGAATCTGCAATATCAACTACGGATCTAATTTCAATAGTGTTGAAACTGAACACTGATATAAAGTTTTGGAGAGAATACTTTATTCAATTATAAGCAAAATGTTGGCTATATAGCCTTAGAAATTGAAAACTGAAACAAAGTTGCAACTAATCCACATTTTACTTGCCTATAATGTGGGATGAGTTACTGAGAGAAAAAAATTATAATTCCTATCCAAGCACTTCCACTTCCCTAAAGAATAGGACATTTTTTAACAAACTAATAAACATAAAACAATTAAAGAATAAAGAATAAATTACTATAAATCTAACATTCCCTCCCTTAAACTATATGCAACAAGCATTTAGTTTACCAATGAAGCTTCAACCATTCCTAGTATATTTCGAAGTTTCAGAAATTATGCTAATTTGAGAGGTTTTGTCATGACATCTACAACTTGCTCTTGAGATTTACAGTAGCTCAAATCCACAACATTATCTCTTGTCAAATATCTAAGGAAATGAAACATTATTTCAATGTGATTGTTTCTACCATGAAAAACCGGATTCTTTGACAGCTTTATAATAGAGTTATTGTCACACTGAATCAGAGTACTCTTCTCCTCTTTGTGACCAAGTTTCTCTAACACCCTTCTCATCCAAAACAGTGACAAGCACGAGATGTAATAGCTATGTACTCAGCCTCTGTAGTTAACAATGTCACAACAGGCTATTTTTTATACGACCATGAAACTGCTCCCGAACCAAGCAAGAAAGCAAAGCTCGAAGTACTTCTCCGATCATCTAAATTACCAGCAAAATCACTATCAGCATAAGTCACCAAATATGTGCAACCTTCCTTCTTGTAGAAAATTCCAAGCTCAATGGTACCTTTCAAATACCTTAGTATTCTTTTTGCTGCAAGCCAATGAGATTCTGTTGGAAAGGACATGAATCTACTAATAAGACTCACACCATACATCAAATTAAGTAGTGTACCAGTCAAGTACATTAGACTGCCAACAACTTGTTTGAACAAAGTTTCATCAAATTCGGTTCCAACTTCATCTTTTGACAACTTTGTGCCTGGAACTATAGGATTCTTTACTGAGTTACTCTCTTCCATTCCAAACCTTGATAAAATTTCACGAGCATACTTTATTTGACAAATAAAAATTCCACTAGAACTCTGCAGCACCTCAACACCAATAAAGTATCTCATCTTCCTCAAAAAATACATGTCAAATTCCAACATCATTGAATTCTTAAATTCTTCACACATACTCTTATCATTTCCGGTATATATTAAATCGTCAACATAAAGACTTAATATTAAAATATCACCTCTGTCTTTTGACTTTGTGAACAATGTGTGTTCATAAAAACACCTTTCAAAGCCTTCTCAAACAAAGTAATCATCTATCTTGCTATACCATGCTCTTGGTGCTTGCTTCAAGCCATATAACGCATTTCTTAACTTGTAGACTTTGCCTTTTTCACCTTTCTTCTCATATCCTAGTGGTTTTTGCACAAACACGTCTTCATTTAGTTCACCGTGAAGGAACACACTTTTTACATCAAGCTGGAAAACACTCCAACTATTTTGAGATGCCAAAGCAAGTATCAACCAAATAGTGTCAAGTCTAGCCACCAGAGCAAAAACTCCAGTATAATCAACTTCGTGTTGTTGTGCATATCCCTTTTCCACTATCCTTGCTTTGTATTTATCTATTTCCCCATTCTCGTTAAGTTTAGTCTTGAAAACCCATTTAACTCCAATGGGATTTACTCCTCGGGGCAGATATGTTAGTTCCTGTGATACGGTGGGAGAACTGACTTGAGGTTTTGCGTTTGTGTTTGCACTTGTTCGGTTTAGCAAGAGTCGCCACCGACTTTTTATTTTATCCAAAGGAAAGGTCAAAAAGTGAAAACGATGTAACAGTAAACTAAATTTCTATGGGTTCAATTTCTTCTGAGAAATACGAGAGAAAACCTGATTCTTGATTTACTGCCAAAGAAAAGTCTGTTTGATCGATTCCTGAGCCAATCTTAAAAATCTGAGAAAACCATAGGGTTGTGATTTCTTGTGAAAAAGGGAGGGCAAATTTTGGGGTACAACAGCTGCCTCTGTTCAATCTTCTTGAACCTGAAGAGTTAGATTGGCAATTTTGTCATTCGCGACTCGAGGGTAAAAGATGATTGGACACTAGAGTGCCCATAAATTTGCACTCGTCAAAGCATAGTTGAGGGAATGGGCTTAACGATGCCATTTGGAAATGTGACAGAATCTTGTCGGAGATGGGCTTAAAGACGCCATCCAAGAATATTTATTGAACTATATTTTATAGGCGAAAGAATGAGTAAAATGTATCCAGGTCTGGAACGTCTCTGAGCTGGGGGCCTGAATAAGAAATAGATTAGCATCCGTGTTTGGAGCTTCCGTAAACTGTTTTCAGTGAGCTGGAGCTGAACAAGCAATAGATGGACATCCCTGTTTGGAAGCACCCGTAAACTTTTCCATGATTCTGGAGTTGAACAAGCAATAGATTAACATTTGTGTTTGGAGTATCCGTAAACTGTTTTCAAAAGTTGAATCTGAATAAGTGATAGATTGACATCCATGTTGGGAAGTATCTGTAAACTGTTTTCAGAAGTTGAGGTTGAATAAGCAATAGATTAGCATCCATGTTGGGAAGCATCCGTAAACTGTTTTCAGAAGTTGAGGCTGAATAAGCAATAGATTAGCATCCATGTTGGGAAGCATCCGTAAACTATTTTCAAAAGTTGAATCTGAACAAGCGATAGATTAACATCCAGGTTGGGAAGTATCCGTAAACTGTTTTCAGAAGTTGAGGTTGAATAAGCAATAGATTAGAATCCATGTTGGGAAGCATCCGTAAACTGTTTTCAAAAGTTGAATCTGAACAAGCGATAGGTTAACATCCATGTTGGGAAGTATCCGTAAACTGTTTTCATGATTCTGGGGTTGAACAAGCAATAGATTAACATCCATGTTGGGAAGCATCCGTAAATTGTTTTCAAAAGTCTTTGAAGTTGAATAAGCAATAGATTAACATCCATGTTTAGTGCATCCGTAAACTGTTTTCAAAAGTCCTTGAAGTTGAATAAGTAATAGATTGACATCCATGTTTGGAAGCACCCGTAAACTGTTTTAAGAAATCCTTGAAGTTGAATAAGCAATAGATTACCATCCATGTTTGGAGTATCTGTAAACTGTTTTCAAAAGTTGAATCTAAACAAGAGATAGATTGACATCCATGTTGGGAAGCATCCGTAAACTGTTTTCATGATTCTGGGGTTGAACAAGCAATAGATTAACATCCATGTTGGGAAGCATCCATAAACTGTTTTCAAAAGTTGAATCTGAACAAGCGATAGATTAACATCCATGTTGGGAAGCATCCGTAAACTGTTTTCATGATTCCTTGAAGTTGAATAAGCAATAGATTAACATCCATGTTTGGAGTATCCGTAAACTGTTTTCAAAAGGTGAATCTGAACAAGCGATAGATTAACATCCATGTTGGGAAGCATCTGTAAACTGTTTTCAAAAATCCTTGAAGTTTGAAGCTTGCTAAACTTATTCTGTGAAGGGTAAAATATTAGCTGAAACACAAAGTTATGTTGCATGAAATGTATGATGCAATATATGTTTTTTATCAATGTTTATGATATATGAATGCAATGTATACGCATGTGAGCTGATGAGTTGTCTTGCTGAGAAAGATAAATCCTGGATAGCTGGAGATAATAAAATCTTTGACCACTGTCGGGGAAAATAAATCCTTGACTGCTGATGGGGATTGAAAATCCTTTTATCGTTGAGAATGAGAAGTCCTGGGACCACTGGTGGGGATTGAAAATCCTTGGTGACTTGTGAGGATTAACAAGAGCTTTGATAACTTCTTCAGGGAATGAGAACCCTTCATGACTTTCCTGAGGAATAAGGAAAACTCTGAAGACCTCCATCGGGGAATTAAAACCTGGGAGGCTTCAACTTGGAGAAGTGAGAACAAGAATCTTTGTTCTACCGGGAAATAACTTTGTGAGGAGAATGTTTATCCTGCTGGGAAAATCAGGAATTCGTGTTGTATGCCGATCTACTGGGGATTCCTGTTTTGTCGTTTGAGGAGAACTCCGTTGGGGAATATCTGAAAACTCTAGGGAGAATTGAGAATGAGAATCTTCATCCTGCCAGGGGGAATTGGTGTTGAGGAGCAAAGAACGAGAATCTTCGATCTGCAGGGGATTAGAAATTCTGACAAATTTATGCTGAGAGTGGAGAAAGCTCTGGAAACTTCACAGGAGAATCAAGGATGAGACTCTTGATTTTGTTGGGGAGTAAAAACTCTGTGGGGAATAGCTATACTGCTGGAGAGTAGATATCCTGGGAAAAGCTTATTCCTGTTTGGAAGAAGTTCAGAAGTTAAGTCGTATGCCACTTTGAGAATGAAAATCTCCATTCTGTCGGGAATATCAGAAACTCAAGTTATATGCCGCTTTGAGAATGAGAATCTTCATTCTGTCGGGAATATCAAGAATTCAGGTTATATGCCACTTTGAGAATGAGGATCTTCATTATGTCGGGAATATAAGGAATTCAGGTTATACGCCACTTTGAGAATGAGAATCTTCATTCTGTCGGGAATATCAAGAATTCAGGTTATATGCCACTTTGAGAATGAGAATCTTCATTCTGTAGGGAATATCGAGAATTCAGGTTATACGCCACTTTGAGAATGAGAATCTTCATTCTGTCGGGAATATCAAGAATTCAGGTTATATGCCACTTTGAGAATGAGAATCTTCATTCTGTTAAGGGTATCAGGAGCTTGGGAGTATACCAATCTTCTAAGGTTTTAAGGATGAGAATCTTCAATCTTGAGAGAAACAGAATTTTAGGAGCTTCATTTTTCCATTATTCTGCTGGTGGGTTGTTTCTGTTGAGATTTAGGAACTCGTCCGTAATTCAACTAAAGTAAAAGCTTTATCGCTTGAATTTGATTGTACCTTTCCTGAAAGGTAAAGATTAGTGGCATGTATCAAACAATGATGTTCTCAAAATAAATGAGATTGGGTTGCATGATGTCCTGATGCACGGAGGTGTAATGTATTTCAAGACGACCTTTCGCTGGGGAAAATAAATCCCGAGCTGGTGAAGGAGAAAAGAGTTGGATTCTTCATCTCTGATAGTGAAAAGATCAGAATAAATCGCTGAGAGATTTATCTGAAACAACAAAAACCCGGAATATCTTCCACTGGAATAAGAATCAGGGAGATCTTAGTGTCGATCTGACCAAAACAGAGAGGGTCTTGGATTAACTTTGACTCAACCGGATGATGGAGGAATCTTTGACGACCGTAACTCCAATAGGTGATGAAGGAATCTTTGACGACCGTAACTCCAACAGGTGATGAAGGAATCTTCGACAACTGTAACTTCAACAGGTGATGAAGGAATCTTTGACGACCGTAACTCCAACAGGTGATGAAGGAATCTTCGACGACCGTAACTCCAACAGGTGATGAAGGAATCTTTACCTGCGATCAATCTGTGTATGTTATGACTGTTATTGAAATGTAATTTCGTTTTGGAGAATAAATCCTTGACAAGTGTTGGGGAAATAAACCCATGACTGCTGGTCTGCAAGAGAGGTGATGAACTTATTGAGGATGCTTGAATTTCTTTTCAGAAAGGTTTTGGAGAGATTCGTCACTGCCCCTAGTATCAAATGTTTGTGGCACTGCCAGGAAACTTGGACTGTACGTAACCCTTTGATGAGATTGACGTTTTAATGCCCCAAGTGATGGTGAGGGAGACTTGCCCCAGGTTAATCTACAATTGAGAGATTTCTTGAAATCTTGATTGGACTGCCCCAGGTTTACCGGACTTTGAGAGATTTGTTGAAATCTTGACTGGACTGCCCCAGGTTTACCGGACTTTGAGAGATTTGTTGAAATCTTGACTGGACTACCCCAAGTTTACTGGACTTTGAGAGATTTGTTGAAATCTTGAGTGGACTACCCCAGGTTTACCGGACAATACCATACCAAGTCCCCTTTTGTTGATAGGAGATTTTTACAACAGGAGTGTCATCCCACTTAAAGTGATTTTATTCACTGAGAGAGCTTTCGTTCATTCGAACATTCACTGTGTGAATTTCTTTGCTGTCAAACAAATAACCATGTGCAAACAACGATATTCAAATAATGCAAAGTTCGTGCTTGTCTTGGAATTTTGAAAAATGAGTTTTTTAGCAGAAAACTTTTTATAAGAAAAATTCAGCTCAAGATTTAGAGCAAAGCCTTACAGGAGTCAGGATACCTTTTGTAACAGTATGCTTTCGGACTAACTCATGCTTCAATTAGGACTTTTGAAGGGTTGTAACGTGGCTTGGTTCACGGTTTAAGAAACAAGGGATAAAGGCTCAAAGTATATTTGTACCCACCCGCTCTTCGTGATGTTCTTCAATCCTAAACTCAGTTAATTGCGCGTCTGAACTCCAAATGAGTCTGGAACGACGTTTTTGGTGATGATTCACACAAGTTGAATTTGTGGGAAGGCAGTCATTTTTATTTTTTGCAACATTTTTCATGTTGTTGAGGATTTTTAATGACCTCTTTCTTTTGATTGGTTATCCCTAATTTTTGCCTGACTGTTCCTGTTTTCGAGATTACAGTCAGCGGGATGCCCCAGCTTTCTTAAGTCTCCTTTATAGGTTTTGACTCAATGGGCTTTTCTTTTTGAGAGATAATGACTGCCTATGAGATAAGGAACCGTCACTGTCTTTTGGTTCCAAAGGAAATCTTGATGTCATTCGCTGTATTGCGAACTGAGAGTTTGCGATTAAACGCGCATTTTGAATTAACTGAGAGACTACCCTGCCCCAAGTTTGATTAAAGGTTTCAGTTTGTGTTAAAACAGAAAACTTCTACTTCTTTGGCTTGAAGGGGTTGACTAGGGATTATCTTCCTTATAACTCCAGTGTTTTAGGATTTGAAAGAAACGCCTGTACATCGTCAGCAAGGTCTGTCCAAAAGCATACTGTATGAGATTATGGCATTTTTTCGTCATCCTCCCTCTAGAAACTTGTAACTTTTAGCAAGAGTTAAATATCATAAAGAAAGTAGGAAGCATAATTCAAGAATAGTGAAAACGAATGGATGAATTCAAGACAAACATATGCAATGCATTAATGAAACAGAGTTTGACATCAACAGATAATTGTTTGAATAACAAAAGAAATTACAACTTGAAAATTCAAATGAAACAGAAGTCTCTTAGTTCGAACTTGTCATTTCAGGTGGAGAACCCTCAGCGGAAGATTTTCATCTGGCCATCCTGTGTGAATACCAACACTCCTCTGTCAATCAAATCTTGGATCTTGTTTTTCAAAGCCCAACAATCGTTGGTGTCATGTCCAGGACTATAGGAGTGGTATACACAAAATACGTTGGGGTGATAGCCAGGAGCAGAGGTATTGGGATTCCGAAGAGGATCCTTTAAAACAGTCAGATTGACCTCCAACAAGCATTCCAGTACTAGAGATAATGGTATGTCAGTCTCAGTGAAATGTCTTCCATATGTATTTTGCTTACACCGATTACCCCGTTGACACTGGCGAGGTCGTTGTTGGGCTTGTGACCCTGAAGCAAGCTGGGGAGCCTTTCCCTTGTCTTCTTGTCTCAAAGGAGGTTGAATGGTGACTTGATCTTCAACCTTAGTTGTTTGCCCCACTTGGTTATCTTGAAGGAGTTTGTTGATGAGGACCCTGAGCTCCTCTTGTCCTTGAGCCAGGTTTTGAATGAGAGCCATCTGGCCCACAAGTTGTCCCATCATCTGGATCTTCATTGTTGCCAACTCAATTTGTAGCCCTTCCAATTGATCATTCCTGATGCCCCCTGGATTCCCTGGGACCATGCCCCTTGTGAGGAGAGCTTTCACTTCTTCTTGCCCCTAGGACAGGTTCAAGAACATTTCTTAAAGTTGAGCGTTTTGAGCCTGGATATCTTCGACAGTCCTCTCTAGAGCCATCTCTACTGAAATAAACAGTAGGAGAATAAGGAGACCTTAAAGGGAAAACCTGTCATGATACGATGCATGATATGTGGATGCATGTTTTCAAGGATCTCGCGAGGTAAACACAAGAAAATGTTAGAGGTTGAACTTTGATCAACATTTTTGATTTGGAGAACTTTGTATCGGTGGATGTCCTTCCACGAGAATCAAGCTCACCATGTCGAGTGGGTCATAGCCCTCAATTCAAGTTGTTGTACTTGATCTTTAATGGTGTTTGTTTAGAGGAAAATGAATCCTCTTGCCCTTTGGTAGACGTCTGGTTCAACGTGATCCTGCATCAAAGACCCTTGAGATCCTTGAAATGGTTATTGAAAATGCTATGGTATGATGTTATGATGTTATGTACAAGTATGCAAAAGTAAACAAGTGTATATACAGATGATCACATTCACAAAAAGCAGACAAGTCCTTAGGTTTAGGCTTGCATGGGGTTTGTAGGTAAGTACCCTCTTGAAGTTAGTTGGCTCAACCTATCCTATAAATAGTAACCGGGTTCTAAGGAGCTCAATATCACTGGATTATTTTTCTGTGTTCATTGTTTCAGTTTATCCACTTTACTGGCGACTGAAATATTTCAAGAAAATAACCCTCAATGAGTGTAGTATCGAGTATCTACCAACTTCGGACTGCACCAAAGCCGATCATCTCACTACCCCTAATAAGGCCAAGATGGTCAAGTAAGGTTCTAAAAGTTCGTTAGTGCTTTATGACATCACTCAGCGGCCCCGTATTCTCTTTGATTGACTCAAAGGCTACCGGTACCCACAAATATGTCGCAGTAACGTAGCCACTGCTTCAACCATGTCGGTATACCCCACACAGTTCCCTCACAGTTTATTGCTACTTACCTAAAAGGTGTCCCCAAATCCGGGTGTAGGATTTAAAACAAACCCAAACAAGGAACCCAACATGTAAAGCAATCAAGGAAAGCAAGATAAGCATGCAAAGGTGATATAAAACCCTTAGGTAACCCCACTTTTAGAATATTCCCCAGCAGAGTCGCCAGTTCTGTGATACGGTGGGAGAACTGACCTGAAGTTTCGTGTTTGTGTTTGCAATTATGCGTTTTAGCAAGAGTCGCCACCGAATTTTTATTTTATCCAAAGGAAAGGTCAAAAAGCACAGGAAAGACCTTTGAGATGTTTTCTTGGGTTCGGGGGGTAGATTATGAAAAGGGAAGGTGCTAGCACCCTTTTCATCCATGGTTTTCCATGGGCTCTTAATTACTTTTTTTAGATCACTTGCTTTTGCTTTTCAATTGTTTGAAATGGTGCTTTGTGTGCGTGGTTTTGAAAATGCTTTGAAAAAGAGGCCTTGTCTAGGCAACCTTTGTAATGATTCTTGTTTGAATATATACAAAGGTGTGTGTCTTTTTGAAAAGATATTTCAATGTTTTGAAAGTTGTTTTTGGAAAATGTTTTGAAGTTGTGTTGTGATGTGTGTTTGAAAGTAGCAAGGATGTTTTGCAAGCTTTTGATCAAGTAACTAAGAGTTGTCTACCCTATTTTACTCAAAAGATATTTCTTATATTTTTAACCCTTTTGACAGTGTTATTTCACCATTGTATTTGGTGAACAACCTTGTGTTAGGATGTTAAACGGGACAGGCGCGGGTCATCGCATACAATCATTGAAAGAAACTTGTGAGACGCTCTAGCAATTTTGTAAGGGACGAGATCGTTTTATCAAAGGCAACATCGTGGGTCATCGAGGGACTACGATCTTTGTTTATCGAAGGGGCATTTGCTAGAGTGTCTCATATTCGAGGGACATGATTGCATTTTCCGAAGCAACAAGCGAGGTTACCCTAGAGGTGCAAGTGTGCATTGTGTTTGTCATTTTCATGCATTTTGATTCTTGTATTAGGTCATCTAGCGATTGATTTTAGATTTTCGCATACAAACCCTAATCTCTAATCATGGCATATTTGAAAGCATAAAGTGCGAGAATTAAATTCTAAGCTATTACAAAAGTATTCAGGGATGGGGGTACAATTATTTACAAATGGGGATGAGTCTCACAAGAATAATAATGTCCCAAATATTATGGGTTACAACCAAATCGAATCGTCGCAATTCAAATATAAAGCTATAACAAAACATAAAAATAAAGAGAATCAAAAATTATGAAATGCATGTATTTGTTAACTTAAAAAAATAAATAAATAAAATCTATTCTAAAAAAAAGAAAGATTAAGTATTATTATTATTTTTGTGTTTTATGAATTATGTAAATAAAAAGTTTAAAAGAAAAAAATTAAATGAACAAGGTTTCTATTATTCTTATGTTTTATTAATCAATAAAAAGGGTTAAAGAAAACCAAAATTATCTAAATCAAACTAAATATTCTTCTTTTTTTGTATTTTCATTTAAACAAGATTAATAAGAAAAAATAAAATAAACTTAAAAGAAAGTAAAACAAAATTTATTTAGTGTTTTTATTAACTAAAAGAAAGAAAACAAATTAGTTAAAATGACATTAATTAAAAAAAAATAGTTTAAAGAAGTTTAGAAAAAGAGATGATGGGCTTAGGAGTTTGTTAAGGGTTAGGCCCAAAATGAACAAATGAAGAAGAACAAGTCAGAATGAAAGGGGGGGTGCAGGCAGAAGCGTTTGTGAGCTTAAGGCAATTGTTGGGGCGGGTCAGGCCCAGTGTAAACGTTTTTGTATTTGGATAGGGGTTTCAACAATTGAACAGATTAGGGTTAGCGTGTTTGGTTTCAACAGCGGCGCCGTTTCGTTCTTCTTCTTTGTTTTCATCTTTCTCAATCACGATGCCCTGATCCCCTTCCATGAGCCCTAGGTCGCCAGAGCGCCACCCTCTCTCACTCTCTTCCTTCTTACGGTGGCCCACGACTTCGGTTCTAACATGGTTCGATTCGTCATATTTTTCTTTCGCATTTTACAGTTTTGTTTGCTTGCATGTTCATGTTTTGGTTTACAGTTTAATCTTTTAACCTTTTGATGTTTACATGTTTGATATGTAGTAATGGTTTGAGAAGATCATACCTTGATTTTTTGTTTCTGGAAAAGAGAGATGGAGGGTGAGCCGGTGGCGCTCCTTGGAGGCTAAGGGCGGAGGAAAAACGTGATGGACGCACTTTTCTGGTATCTTTTGCCTTTTCTTTCTCAGATATTGATGTTGATGATGAACGAATTCTAAAACTGTTATTGTTCTTTTGTTGTTGATGATGAACTTGATTCTGAAACTGTTGTTTGTTGATTGTTGATGATGAACTTGATTCTGAAAATTTTGTTACTGATTGTTGATGATGAACTTGATTCTGAAACTTTTGTTACTGATTTGCTTCTGAACCTCTTCCCCTTTCTTGGCTAATGATGTTAATGATGAAATCTGAAACTTGTTACTTGGATTGTTTTAGATAATCCTGAGTTGGTAGGCTTGAAGGTTTTTGATGATTTGAACTGAGTTTGTATGCTATGTTTGAAAATTGGTTTGCAACTTATGGATATTGGTTTGGCAGTTTGGTTGTGGTAGTTTGCAGTTATTCTGCAGGTTGGATTGTTGAGCTTGTTTGCACAGGCTTGCAAGTTTGTTACAGTTTTGCAGTTAGGTTTATGCAGCTTGTGCAGGTTTGAGGTTTTGTTGCTAGCTTGACAGGTTTTGGCTACTTGTTGAGCTTGTTTGCAGTTTGACCAAACAGGTTGCAGTTGGGCAGGCTTGGTCTGTATTTGTAGTTTTTGGTTCTGTTTTGGCTATGCTTGTTGTTTGAGCAAGCTTGGCTTGTTGAATGTTTGAGGGTTTACATTTTGTTAACAGGTTTTTGGGAGTGTTTGTTGTTTTAATAGCAGTTTTGCAAGTTTGCAAGTTGTGCAGGCTTTGGAGTTTGTTTGGGTTTTTTGGCCAAGTATTTCGCTCCTTGCTGTTTATGCAGTTAGATAGTTTTATATCCTCTTGTTATTTTGTCTTTGTTAACTTTTGACAGCTTGCTTTAGCCAAACTGCAAATTTCACCCAAGGTCATCTCTTTCTCTCTTTTCTCTCTCTCTCTCTCTCTCTCAAATAAGCACTTTTTGCTTATTATATTATATTTCTGAAAAATTGGCTGTCTGGAAAATGATGACAGTTTTTGACATGCTTTGACTTGTCAAGTGGGTTACCTCCTACTGTTTTACTTTTTCCTGCTGTATTTTTCTGTTTTCATGCTGCATTGCTACATTTATCCAATTTGTCTTGTAACTTGGTTTTGGGCAATTTGTTTTGTAGCTGAATTTGGGACTTTGCTTGGTGTTGCATTGTATATTTGTTTGACCTATGCTTTGGCAGTTTTGGCGCCTGTTTGCCTTTTTGAATTTTGTAACTTAGTTTGGTTTGGCTGCCATGTTTAGTTGAATTGCAAATGGTATAGTTTGGCTTATGTTTGACAGCTTTGGCGCTTTTTTGCCTTTGAAATTCAGCTTGCCTTGTATGCTTGCATTTTTCAATTTGTATAATTTTTAATTTTCTCTTTGTGAACCATGAAGAGCAATCTTCTTGTGATTTGCAGAGAGAAAAATAAAGCGTGATGAAAAAATAAGCATTCTGATTCCAGACGGCCAATTTTAATGATGATTTTTTTCTTTCTTTTCTATTTGAAAATTCTTGTACTAATTTTCTTTTCCTTTGCCTTTTGCAGGTGAACACCAATTGGACGATAGAGGAAGCAGAGGAAGCAAGAAATCTTGAGCATGGGGCAATGGAGTTTAGGCTTTAGACTTATATTTATTTTCCACTTATTGTAAACAATTATTATTTTAAATACTATAAGTTGTAAACTTACAATATTCAAATAATTTTGTAACAACATTTGAAATGAATAAAAAGTCTTTATCCAAAAGAATTTTTCTATTGTCATTCTTCCTTGCACCTTTACTTTATTATTTAAGATTCCCACATAAAAAATAATTGAAACTGCGTTTCAACAATTCTAATCCAGATAACTTAAATTCCAAATAATCAAAAACTTTGCGGTCTCGTAACCTTGCATCAGTGCTCCAATCACAATACACATTGTATAATAAACAAGCAAGCATTCCATTAACCGGCAAACCTTTCACTCCATTAACAAGCAGATGCCTTAATATTCCAAATAAAATTCTCAGCTCTCATCCCAGATAATCAGGCTTTGAGAACAGTCAGTTAACCTTACAACAAACTTTGAAAAAGTGTGAAAACGATGTAACAGTAAACTGAATTTCTGTGGGTTCAATTTCTTCTGAGAAATACGAGAGAAAACCTGATTCTTGATTTACTGCCAAAGAAAAGTCTGTTTGATCGATTCCTAAGCCAATCTTAAAAATCTGAGAAAACCCTAGGGTTGTGATTTCTTGTGAAAAAGGGAGGGAAAATTTTGGGGTACAACAACTGCCCATGTTCAATCTTCTTGAACCTGAAGAGTTAGATTGGAAATTTTGCCGTTCGCGACTCGAGGGTAAAAGATGATTGGACACTAGAGTGCCCATAAATTTGCACTCGTCAAAGCATAGTTGAGGGAATGGGCTTAACGATGCCATTTGGAAATGTGACAGAATCTTGTCGGAGATGGGCTTAAAGATGCCATCCAAGAATATTTATTGAACTGTATGTTGTAGGCGAAAGAATGAGTAAAAGGTATCCAGGTATGGAACGTCTCTGAGCTGGGGGCCTGAATAAGCAATAGATTAGCATCCGTGTTTGGAGCTTCCGTAAACTGTTTTCAGTGAGCTGTAGCTGAACAAGCGATAGATGGACATCCCTGCTTGGAAGCACCCGTAAACTGTTTTCATGATTCTGGATTTGAACAAGCAATAGATTAACATTTGTGTTTGGAGTATCCGTAAACTGTTTTCAAAAGTTGAATCTGAACAAGTGATAGATTGACATCCATGTTGGGAAGTATCCGTAAACTGTTTTCAGAAGTTGAGGTTGAATAAGCAATAGATTAGCATCCATGTTGGGAAGCATCCGTAAACTGTTTTCAGAAGTTGAGGTTGAATAAGCAATAGATTAGCATCCATGTTGGGAAGCATCCGTAAACTGTTTTCAAAAGATGAATTTGAACAAGCGATATATTAACATCCAGGTTGGGAAGTATCCGTAAACTGTTTTCAGAAGTTGAGGTTGAATAAGCAATAGATTAGAATCCATGTTTGGAAGCATCCGTAAACTGTTTTCAAAAGTTGAATCTGAACAAGCGATAGGTTAACATCCATGTTGGGAAGTATCCGTAAACTGTTTTCATGATTCTGGGGTTGAACAAGCAATAGTTTAACATCCATGTTGGGAAGCATCCGTAAACTGTTTTCAAAAGTCTTTGAAGTTGAATAAGCAATAGATTAACATCCATGTTTGGTGCATCCGTAAACTGTTTTCAAAAGTCCTTGAAGTTGAATAAGCAATAGATTGACATCCATGTTTGGAAGCACCCGTAAACTGTTTTAAGAAATCCTTGAAGTTGAATAAGAAATAGATTAACATCCATGTTTGGAGTATCCGTAAACTGTTTTCAAAAGTTGAATTTGAACAAGCGATAGATTGACATCCATGTTGGGAAGCATCCGTAAACTGTTTTCATGATTTTGGGGTTGAACAAGCAATAGATTAACATCCATGTTGGGAAGCATCCGTAAACTGTTTTCAAAAGTTGAATCTGAACAAGCGATAGATTAACATCCATGTTGGGAAGCATCCGTAAACTGTTTTCATGATTCCTTGAAGTTGAATAAGCAATAGATTAACATCCATGTTTGGAGTATCCGTAAACTGTTTTCAAAAGGTGAATCTGAACAAGCGATAGATTAACATCCATGTTGGGAAGCATCCGTAAACTGTTTTCAGAAATCCTTGAAGTTTGAAGCTTGCTAAACCTATCCTGTGAAGGGTAAAATATTAGCTGAAACACAAAATTATGTTGCATGAAATGTATGATGCAATATATGTGTTTTATCAATGTTTATGATATATGAATGCAATGTATGCACATGTGAGCTGATGAGCTGTCTTGCTGAGGAAGATAAATCCTAGATAGCTGAAGATAATAAAATCTTTGACCGCTGTCGGGGAAAATAAATCCTTGACTGCTGCTGGGGATTGAAAATCCTTTGATCGTTGAGAATGAGAAGTCCTGGGACCACTGCTGGGGATTGAAAATCCTTGGTGACTTGTGAGGATTAACAAGAGATTTGACAACTTCTTCAGGGAATGCGAACCGTTCATGACTTTCCTGAGGAATAAGGAAAACTCTGAAGACCTCCACTGGGGAATTAAAACCTGGGAGGCTTCAACTTGGAGAAGTGAGAACAAGAATCTTTGTTCTACCGGGAAATAACTTTATGAGGAAAATGTTTATCCTGCTGGGAAAATCAGGAATTCGGGTTGTATGCCGATCTATTGGGGATTACTGTTTTGTCGTTTGAGGAGAACTCCGCTTGGGAATATCTGAAAACTCTGGGGAGAATTGAGAATGAGAATCTTCATTTTGCCAGGGGGAATTGGCATTGAGGATCCAAGAACGAGAATCTTCGATCTGTAGGGGATTAGAAATTCTGACAAATTTATGCTGAGAGTAGAGAAAGCTCTGGCAACTTCACAGGAGAATCAAGGATGAGACTCTTGATTTTGTTGGGGAGTAAAAACTCTATGGGGAATAGCTATACTGCTGGAGAGTAGCTATCATGTGAAAAGCTTATTCATGTTTGGAAGAAGTTCAGAAGTTAAGTCGTATGCCACTTTGAGAATGAAAATCTTCATTCTGTCGGGAATATCAGAAACTCAAGTTATATGCCACTTTGAGAATGAGAATCTTCATTCTGTCGGGAATATCAAGAATTCAGGTTATATGCCACTTTGAGAATGAGGATCTTCATTATGTCGGGAATATCAGGAATTCAGGTTATACGCCACTTTGAGAATGAGAATCTTCATTCTGTCGGGAATATCAAGAATTCAGGTTATATGCCACTTTGAGAATGAGAATCTTCATTCTGTAGGGAATATCGGGAATTCAGGTTATACGCCACTTTGAGAATGAGAATCTTCATTCTGTCGGGAATATCAAGAATTCAGGTTATACGCCACTTTGAGAATGAGAATCTTCATTCTGTTAAGGGTATCAGGAGCTTGGAAGTATACCAATCTTCTGAGGTTTTAAGGATGAGAATCTTCAATCTTGAGAGAAATAGAATTTTAGGAGCTTCATTTTTCCATTATTCTGCTGGTGGGTTGTTTCTGTTGAGATTTAGGAACTCGTCCGTAATTCAACTGAAGTAAAAGCTTTATCGCTTGAATTTGATTGTACCTTTCCTGAAAGGTAAAGATTAGTGGCATGTATCAAACAATGATGTTCTCAAAATAAATGAGATTGGGTTGCATGATGTCCTGATGCACGGAGGTGTAATGTATTTCAAGACGACCTTTCGCTGGGGAAAATAAATCCCAAGCTGGTGAAGGAGAAAAGAGTTGGATTCTTCATCTCTGATAGTGAAAAGATCAGAATAAATCGCTGAGAGATTTATCTGAAACAACAAAAACCCGGAATATCTTCCACTGGAATAAGAATCAGGGAGATCTTAGTGTCGATCTGACCAAAACAGAGAGGGTCTTGGATTAACTTTGACTCAACCGGATGATGGAGGAATCTTTGACGACCGTAACTCCAACAGGTGATGAAGGAATCTTTGACGACCGTAACTCCAACAGGTGATGAAGGAATCTTCGACAACTTTAACTCCAACTGGTGATGAAGGAATCTTTGACGACCGTAAATCCAACAGGTGATGAAGGAATCTTCGACGACCGTAACTCCAACAGGTGATGAAGGAATCTTTACCTGCCGATCAATCTATATATGTTATGACTGTTGTTGAAATGTAATTTCATTTTGGAGAATAAATCCTTGACAAGTGTTGGGAAAATAAACCCATGACTGCTGGTCTGCTAGAGAGGTGATGAACTTCTTGAGGATGCTTGAATTTCTTTTCAAAAGGGTTTTGGAGAGATTCGTCACTGCCCCTAGTATCAAATGTTTGTGGCACTGCCAAGAAACATGGACTGTACGTAACCCTTTGATGAGATTGACGTTTTAATGCCCCAAGTGATGGTGAGGGAGACTTGCCCCAGGTTAATCTACAATTGAGAGATTTATTGAAATCTTGATTGGATTGCCCCAGGTTTACCGGACTTTGAGAGATTTGTTGAAATCTTGACTGGACTGCCCCAGGTTTACCGGACTTTGAGAGATTTGTTGAAATCTTGACTGGACTGCCCCAGGTTTACCGGACTTTGAGAGATTTGTTGAAATCTTGAGTGGACTGCCCCAGGTTTACCGGACAATACCATACCAAGTCCCCTTTTGTTGATAGGAGATTTTTGCAACAGGAGTGTCATCCCACTTGAAGTGATTTTATTCACTGAGAGAGCTTTCGTTCATTCGAACATTCACTGTGTGAATTTCTTTGCTGTCAAACAAATAACCATGTGCAAACAACGATATTCAAATAATGCAAAGTTCATGCTTGTCTTGGAATTTTGAAAAATGAGTTTTTTAGCAAAAAACTTTTTATAAGAAAAATTCAGCTCAAGATTTAGAGCAAAGCCTTACAGGAGTCAGGATACCTTTTGTAATAGTATGCTTTCGGACTAACTCATGCTTCAATTAGGAATTTTGAAGGGTTGTAACGTGGCTTGGTTCACGGTTTAAGAAACAAGGGATAAAGGCTCAAAGTATATTTGTACCCACCCGCTCTTCGTGATGTTCTTCAATTCTAAACTCAGTTAATTGCGCGTCTGAACTCCAAATGAGTCTGGAACGACGTTTTTGGTGATGATTCACACAAGTTGAATTTGTGGGAAGGCAGTCATTTTTATTTTTTGCAACATTTTTCATGTTGTTGAGGATTTGTAATGACCTCTTTCTTTTGATTGGTTATCCCTAATTTTTGCCTGACTGTTCCTGTTTTCGAGATTACAGTCAGCGGGATGCCCCAGCTTTCTTAAGTCTCCTTTATAGGTTTTGACTCAATGGGCTTTTCTTTTTGAGAGATAATGACTGCCTATGAGATAAGGAACCGTCACTGTCTTTTGTTTCCAAAGGAAATCTTGATGTCATTCGTTGTATTACGAACTGAGAGTTTGCGATTAAACACGCATTTTGAATTAACTGAGAGACTACCCTGCCCCAGGTTTGATTAAAGGTTTCAGTTTATGTTAAAACATAAAACTTCTACTTCTTTGGCTCGAAGGGGTTGACTAGGGATTATCTTCCTGATAACTCTAGTGTTTTAGGATTTGAAAGAAACGCTTGTACATCGTCAGCAAGGTCTGTCCAAAAGCATACTGTATGAGATTATGGCATTTTTTTGTCATCCTCCCTCTAGAGACTTGTAACTTTTAGCAAGAGTTAAATATCATAAAGAAAGTAGGAAGCATAATTCAAGAATAGTGAAAACGAATGGATGAATTCAAGACAAACATATGCAATGCATTAATGAAACAGAGTTTGACATCAACAAATAATTGTTTGAATAACAAAAGAAATTACAACTTGAAAATTCAAATGAAACAGAAGTCTCTTAGTTCGAACTTGTCATTTCAGGTGGAGAATCCTCAGCGGAAGATTTTCATCTGGCCATCCTGTGTGAATACCAACACTCCTCTGTCAATCAAATCTTGGATCTTGTTTTTCAAAGCCCAACAGACGTTGGTGTCATGTCCAGGACTATAGGAGTGACATACACAAAATGCATTGGGGTGATAGCCAGGAGCAGAGGTATTGGGATTTCGAAGAGGATCCTTTAAAACAGTCAGATTGACCTCCAACAAGCGTTCCAGTACTAGAGATAATGGTATGTCAGTCTCAGTGAAATGTCTTCCAGATGTATTTTGCTTACGCCAATTACCCCGTTGACGCTGGCGAGGTTGTTGTTGGGCCTGTGACCCTGAAGTAAGCTGGGGAGGCTTTCCCTTGTCTTATTGTCTCAAAGGAGGCTGAATGGTTACTTGATCTTCAACCCAAGTTGTTTGCCCCACTTGGTTATCTTGAAGAAGTTTGTTGATGAGGACCCTGAGCTCCTCTTATCCTTGATCTAGGTTTTGAATGAGAGCCATCTGGCCCACAAGTTGTCTCATCATCTGGATCTTCATTGTTGCCAACTCAATCTGTAGCCCTTCCAATTGATCATTCCTGATGCCTCCTAGATTCCCTGGGACCATGCCCCTTGTGAGGAGAGCTTTCACTTCTTCTTGCCCCTGGGACATGTTCAAGAACATTTTTTGAAGTTAAGCATTTTGAGCCTGGATATCTTCAACAGTCTCTCTAGAGCCATCTCTACTAAAATAAACAGTGGGAGAATAAGGAGAACTGAAAGGGAAAACCTGTCATGATACGATGCATGATATGTGGATGCATTTTTTCAAGGATCTCGCGAGGTAAACACAAGAAAATGTTAGAGGTTGAACTTCGATCAACATTTTTGATTTGGAGAACTTTGTATCGGTGGATGTCCTTCAACGAGAATCAAGCTCACCATGTCGAGTGGGTCATAGCCCTCAATTCAAGTTGTTGTACTTGATCTTTAACGGTGTTTGTTTAGAGGAAAATGAATCCTCTTGCCCTTTGGTAGACGGCTGGTTCAACGTGACCCTGCATCAAAGACCCTTGAGATCCTTGAAATGGTTATTGAAATTGCTATGGTATGATGTTATGATGTTATGTACAAGTATGCAAAAGTAAACAAGTGTATATACAGATAATCACATTCACACAAAGCAGACAAGTCCTTAGGTTTAGGCTTGCATGGGGTTGGTAGGTAAGTACCCTCTTGAAGTTAGTTGGCTCAACCTGACCTATAAATAGTAACCGGGTTCTAAAGAGCTCAATATCACTTGATTATTTTCTGTGTTCATTGTTTCAGTTTAGCCACTTTACTGGCGACCGAAATATTCCAAGAAAACAACCCTCAATGAGTGTAGTATCGAGTATCTACCAACTTCGGACTGCACCAAAGCCGGTCATCTCACTACCCCTAATACGGCCAAGATGGTCAAGTAAGGTTCTAAGAGTTCGTTAGTGATTTATGACATCACTCAGCGGCCCCGTATTCTCTTTGATTGACTCAAAGGCTACCGGTACCCACAAATATGTCGCACTAACATATCCACTGCTTCAACCATGTCGGTATACCCCGCACAGTTCCCTCACAGTTTATTGCTACTTACCTAAAAGGTGTCCCAAAATCCGGGTGTAGGATTTAAAACAAACTCAAACAAGGAACCCAACATGTAAAGCAATCAAGTAAAACAAGATAAGCATGCAAAGGTGATCTAAAACCCTAAGGTAACCCCACTCTTAGAATATTCCCCAGCAGAGTCGCCAGTTCTGTGATACGGTGGGAGAACTGACTTGAGGTTTCGCGTTTGTGTTTGCAATTGTGCAGTTTAGCAAGAGTCGCCACCGACTTTTTATTTTATCCAAAGGAAAGGTCAAAAAGCACAGGAAAGACCTTTGAGATGTTTTCTTGGGTTCGGTGGGTAGATTATGAAAAGGGAAGGTGCTAGCACCCTTTTCATCCATGGTTTTCCATGGGCTCGTAGTTACTTGTTTTAGATCACTTGCTTTTGCTTTTCAATTGTTTGAAATGGTGCTTTTTGTGTGTGGTTTTGAAAATGCTTTGAAAAAGAGGCCTTGTCTAGGCAACCTTTGTAATGATTCTTGTTTGAATATATACAAAGGTGTGTGTCTTTTTGAAAAGATATTTCAATGTTTTGAAAGTTGTTTTTGGAAAATGTTTTGAAGTTGTGTTGTGATGTGTGTTTGAAAGTAGCAAGGATGTTTTGCAAGCTTTTGATCAAGTAACTAAGAGTTGTGTTGTACCCCAAAATTTGCCCTCCCATTTCCTCAACATTTTCTCATCACAAGACCCTTGAAGATCAAGATCCAGTTAGGGTTTCCTCTGCTCAAGACCTCTCCTTGCACTGTGGACTCAAATTAGGGTTTGTGTTTGCCCAAGGATGTTTTGACCTAAAATGCCTAAGATGACTTTCATGTTTCATGTTTGACTCACAAGATTACCCATACCAAGTTTCAAGTCTTGATTCCAAGTTTTGCCCAGTCAATTGGACAGTTGACCTAGAAATCAGTTGTATTAGGGGAAAAGTCAACTGTGGTCAATTGATAGTCAAACCTCATGATTTTTGACCCACATCAACATTATGAACACATATGGACTATTTGATCAAGTTTGGATCACAATTCCACAAGAAATTTGGTCAGATCACCAAAAGGGCAAAATGGTCATTTTTAGGGTTTTGACTGCACAAAGGCAATTTTTGACTGTTTGACCTAACCAATGGCAAACCAAGCTCACATATGGACTCAAGGACTCAATGAAATGGTCTTGACACATTCATCAAGCTCAAAAGATCCCAAGTACACAAGATTGACAGTTGAATTTCCCAATCAATTGATCAATTTTGACTGTACACTGAAAAGTCAAACTTTGACTTTTTGGTCAAAATCAAGAGCCAAGATTCATTTTTCATCAAAACATGCCAAATCATGAAACTTGTTCACCAAGAAACCAAGAAATGCAAATTAGGGTTTTAAAAATGGAACTTTTCATAACTTAGAATTTTTCTAAGTTATGGAAAACCCTAATTTTTTCCCAACTTTGCCCCACTTTTTCACCATGATTCATTTGGATTCAAACAAAAGTCAAAACATGAAAGTTGTAGCTTGTTACATAATCTACAACTTTGATTCACAAAGTTTTCTCATTTGAAGCTTGTATCTCAAGTTACAAATTTTTGAATAAGGGCACTAAACCATTCTTAACTTAGTGAAAATTTGACCTATTTTTGACAAGTTTTTACCCCACTTCAAGGCCATTTTCCATACACTTCCACTTGGAATTTCAATTTTCATTTCAAAGATTGATTGTAGTACACATTCCAAGCTTTCCAAAATGTCCAAGAACTCATCAAACAACCTCATGGTTAGGGAGAATCGAATTTCACAATATAGCAAAAACTCACTTTTGAATTGGCCATTTTCCATGTTCATAACATTGCAATTTGAACTCAGCATGCTTTAGGTTAGATTACAGGTCCTTAAACCAAGTTGCACTCAATAATTTAATGCATATTCATTGTGTTAAGGTGTTGTTCTATGAGTTTGAACATTGTATGCAAGATTAATCCCAAACTAGATAAAGCATTCTTTCCATTTTTGCAAAAGATCACTTTATGTCCAATTGAGAATCCAACAAGTACATTGCAAATCTGATTGGCACAAGTTTATGTGTTAATCACACTGATCAAGGAGGGATTATGCAGCATAGTGTGAGGTCCTCTACAGGCCTAGAAGCACAATTTGCCTTTGTTTGCTTAAGTGTGAAGTAAAGTGGCATAACACACAACAACTTCCATCTCAGTTTAAAAACACAAGAACAAACTTATCAAACACATTCCAGACATCATACCCAAGCTTTTGCACGAGCCTTTGACCTCCAATCCACCCTCCATCTCAGAATCACTCTCAAACTGCAAAAACAGAGTTGCCTCTGCAGTTTGAGTGCCAACTTCTATTTCTCTCAAGCATTCTTACCAAAACCAGTTCACATACCTTCCATACTATCTATGCAAGCTAACCATGACCTGAAACCTGACTTGTAACACCTCCAAGCCACTTCACCATTTTTGCTTTTCTGTTTTGCAGTTGAAGTTCACCAGCACGATTCAGGGAGTTTCAAGGCAAAGTAGAACTTGGAATAGCATCCTTTTACTCTGAAACATCCTCCATTGCAAAGCACGATTCCAACTGAACAGGTATCTTCATGAAGTTCTATCTCTCTTATTAGGCATTGTTAGCTTTAGGTTTGTGAAGAAAATATGTCACAATCATAGCCCTGAACATGACCATATAGTTAGATTTCATTTATGATAAGTGTGCTGCAAGAATTTTGAGTCTGAACATGGCATAAAAGTTAGGTCAGAAATTGGGGGAGAAGAAATTCTCCCTCATCTTAGAGAGTTAGGTCAAGTTCTTTACATGGTTGGAATCGTCTCTTAATGCTCTACACTTTTCATGTTATGAGTTTTGCTTGAAAGTCCAGGAATCAAGAGATAGAAAACGCGTGGGTGATGTTGTTCAGAGGTTGAAGATGACTGATTCTGGGCTGGGCCTGGAATATTTTCTTATTTGCACCACATAATCACTTTTGAACCCCCTGAGCCCATTTGCTTATTTCTTTGACTTTTTTGACTTTTTCTTTTTGATTGACTTTGTTTATTTTTTTCTCATGACATTAAAAAAATAAAAATATTTTTTCCAGCATTTTTTGAATTTATTGCATATTTATTTGATTATTTCTTTTGTTTGTACATAAATATTATATATACTATTATTTAGAATAAATAGAAAAAATAGTGTAAATACATTTTTATTTTTGTTTACCTTCTGAAAATATTTCACATAAAAAAAATACTTTTTTTATTTATTTTATTAAATATTAAATGTATATTATTTTATATAATGCATATTTAGAATTTAATATATATATATATATATATATATATATGTTTATTAATATATTTAGGTTAGAATATAAAAATATTTGAATTTTTCATTTTATTAATATTTGATATAAAAAATACTTTTTTATAATATACTTCATTTCATTTTTATTTTTGTACATAATAAATAAATACTTGTATTAAATTAAATAATAATACATTTTCTTTAATAAAATTAGGGTTTTGCCCTAAATTCAAAATACTCCAAAAATAATATCCTTTTTTTATTTTTATTTTTACATAAATAACACTTTTTTTCATACATATACAAAACATTTTTGCATCTTGCATTTTTATTCCATTTTCTTTTATTTAATTATTGTACATTAATTAAATTGTACAAATTCAAATTGATGTAATAGTTTTAGGTTTACACTACTTGTCAATATCCCCATTTGAACATTTGTACCCCCCTTCCCATATTTGGTTTTGTAATAGCTTAGTAAATTTATTTTCGCACTTTATTGCTTTCTAATGATAACATGTTAGAATTAGGGTTTGTATGCAAAAAACGACAAAAATAGTTATGACCTAATCTCAAGATAAACAAGCATGAAAATGGACACACAAATCACACTTGCACCCCCTAGGGTACTCCACTTGTTGCCTTTCAAAATTGGGCCATATTGCATGTTAGGTCTCTTTGGGCAAAACAAACAAATTGAATGATCATAGTCCCTCGATAACATTTTTTCAAAACAAACAAAAACAAATGATCAAGTCCCTTAAAGAAAATGCCCAAAGATACTTGGCACCATTGCGATTATGGTCTAAACGATGACCCACGCCCGTCCCTTTCACATCCTAAACATAAGATTGTCCACCAAATACAATGGTGGAACAAACTTGTTAAAAGGGTTAAAACATAGCAATAATCTTTTTTTGAGAAATTTAGGAGTAGATAACCTCTTAGTTACTTGAATCAATCTTGCAAACTAAAACACTTGCCTATTTCAAAAACCACACATCACTACACTTTCAAAACAACTTTCAAAAACAAATGAAAACCTTTTCAAAAGACATACATCTTTGTATACATCCCCACATGGATCATTACAAAGGTTGCCACCACATTGCCCTCTTTTCAAAACATTTTCAAACCCACACACTCAAGCACCATTTAAAACAATTGAAAACAAAGGCAAGTGATCTAAGCAAGTAACTAAGAGCCCATGGATAACCATGGATAGAAAGGGTGCTAATACCTTCCCTTTCTATAATCTACTCCCTGAACCCAAGAAAACATCTCAAAAGTTTTTTGCTGTGCTTTTTAACCTTTCCTTAGGATAAAATAAAAAGTCGGTGGCGACTCTTGCTCAACCGAAACATTTGCGAAAACGAACACAAAACCTCAAGTCAGTTCTCCCACCGTATCACAGAACTGGAGACTCTGCTGGGGAGTATTTTTAAAAGTGGAGTAACCTTAGGGCTTAGATCACCTTTGTTTTCAATTGATTGTCTTGTTTGATTTTACATTTGTGGGATTTGTATCGGAGTTTTATAGATCCTAACCCGGATCTGGGGATACCTTCTTAGAAAGAAGCAACAAGGCTGTGAGGGAACTGTGCGGGGTATACCGACATGGTTGAAGCAGTCTGCTACGTTGATGTGGCACTTTGGTGTGTACCGGTAACCCTTGAGTTCAGTCAAGGAGAGTACGGGGCCGCCGCGTGGTGTCGTGAAGCATCAACTGACCTTAGGAACCTTAATTGAACCATCTTGGCCTTTTTAGGGTAGTGAGATAACTGACTTTGGTGCAGTCCGAGGTTGGTTGATACTCGATACTACACTCAATTGAGGGTTGCTTTCCTGGGATATTTCGGTCGCCAGTTTAGTGGCTAAATCGAAACAATGAACAATGAAAGTAATCCAGTGATATTGGGACCCTTAGAACCCGGTTACTTCTAATAGGACAGGTTGAGCCCACCAAACTTCAAGAGGGTAATACCCAGACCCCATGCAGGCCTAAACTCTAAGGGTTTGTGTGACTTGTGTGCCTTACCATGTTTGCCTTTGTGAATATTTAATCATAACATCATGACATCATACAACATCATGTGCATTGACTAACCATTTCAAGGGTTTCGAATCTTCATCTTTGTTCTTGTTTTATAGGACATGGAAACTGCTCGCAGAAAGACAATTCAGATTAGCCTTGTAAAGATCCCTCCTCAGCTTAAGGAACTTATGTCCAGGATTCCCGAGGGTTCTTCATTCAGTGAGAGACATGGAAGACTCATCAGCTTGGTTAACACCAACATTGAGGAAGATTTGATAAAGGTCTTGTTCCAGTTCTTTGACCCTCTGCATCATTGTTTCACTTTTCCGGATTATCAATTGGTGCCTACATTGGAAGAGTTCTCCCGACTTCTGAAGGTCCCTATCCTTGATCAACTACCCTACAACGGTACGGAAGAGGAACCCAAACTTGAAGAGATTGCTAAAGCCTTGCATCTACAACCGTCTGACCTCAAGGGACATTGGGAAGTTAGAAGTGGTATCAAGGGGTTCTTAGCCAGGTTTCTGTTCGAGAAGGCCCAAGAATGTTGGAACTCCCTTGACCTACAAGCTTTTGAAGAAGTTATGTCCCTCCTTGTCTATGGTTTGGTGTTATTCCCTAACCCAGATCAGCTTATTGATATCAGTGCTGTCCAGATCTTCATGACCAGGAATCCTATACCTACGTTGCTGGGGGACATCCTTCACTCATGTTACACTCGAACCATGAGAAGAAGGGGTGTCCTTATGTGTTGCACTCCTCTCCTGGGAAGGTGGTTTATTTCGCACCTTCCACAATCAGTTTTGAAGAACGAGCGGGGTTTGAGATGGTCACAACGGTTAATGACTCTCACGCATGCAGATATACATTGGTGCCCTAGGTCCAGAGAAGACGTCACTATCATTGATCGTTGCGGGGAGTACCCTAATGTTCCTTTATTTGGAATCATAGGAGGTATTACTTACAACCCATGCCTGGCTTGGAGACAGTTTGGTTATGCTCGGAGGGATGGCCCTCATGACATGTTAATTCCTAACATAGTTTTTGACTTCGACAACGATACTCAAGGACTTCGCCAGAGATTTATCAGAGCTTGGAGGATGCCAAGTAGGATAGACAGCAAGACACTGGGGCACAGGAACTTCATCCCGTTGGAACCTTATCTCAAGTGGGTACGAGCCCGCTCCCAGAAGTTAGTGATGCCTTATCCCCATATGCTCACTGTTGTGATCGGTGGATCTGGAACTGACTGTTTAAAGCTGGTTCGCGAAATGTCGCGGAAGCAAGAGTCGCCACCGTCTTTTATTTTCTCCAAATGGAAAGGACAAAAGCACAGAAAAATTCCTTAAAGAGATTGCTCTCGGTTCGGGAGGTAGGTTATAGAAAGGGAAGGTGTTAGCACCCTTTCTATCCATGGTTATCCATGGGCTCTTAGATACTTGCTCAATGTGTTTTCAAAATTGTTTGTTTGCTTTTCAACTGTGGGTTTTAAAAAGTTTTCTTTGAAAAATTTCAGATCGACTCATACGTCAGAGTGTTTGAAAAGTTTGTTTTGAAAGCTTTTGAAAATGTGTTGGTGTGAAAAGATTTTTGATTTGTTTTGTCTTTAAAGAGAGCAAGTATCTACGAGACCCTACCTACCCTAAGGAATTCGTCTGTGTAAATGTCCTTTAAAGTAGTGCCATCCCACCATTGAGAGGTAGGTAGCACCACCGTTGGAGGTGTTCGGGTCAATTCGAGTTTTAGGGACATGGTGATCACCAGAGCAATGGGAAGACACCTTAGAAGCTACCCTCATGCCAGGTTCCCGGATCATGAGGACTTACTAAGACGTTTTCTGCTCGACGACCACCTTTCGAAAGGCAACAGTGAGGCGTACCCTAGGGGTGGTGTGTGCGATTCGTGTGTTGTTTTCATTTGATATTTGTCTTTTGTCATGTCATTGTGATCTACGCTTGATTTTAATTGAGACATTCATTCTTGCATGCTTTTTAACAGTTATAAGTTGCGGGAAAATAAATCTAAGGCTATTACAAATGGCGCGGGTCCACATCGCCAAAATTAAACCGGACCCGATTTAGCGGAAAATAAATAAAGCGATAAATAAGAGTGCGAGAAATTTAAACTACAATGCTTTGGGAGAGATACAAAATTATAATAAGCAATATAAAATAAATGCACAAAATAAAATAATTAAAAAAATAATGGGCGTTGGACCCTTTTGCAAAAAATTAAAGTTGATGAATTAATTGGAATTAAAGATTAAATATTTTTTTTGGTATTTTATTTTTATTAAGATTTAAGGGGAAAAATAAAAATTAATTAAAATTAAAATGAGATGCTAAACCCCAGTTCTAATGTTTTTTAAGTTTATTACAAAAATATGGAAATTTGACCTAATTTAAATCTAATTTATTTATGTACAAATTTAATTAAAAAATAAATAAATAAATAATTATTACTGTGGAAAAAAGGGAAAAATATGAAAAGGAATCAAAATTGCTAATTAACCTAATTCTATATTTTGGATTTTTAATTGTTAAAAAGAATGAAATTATAACCTAATTAAAACTAAGTTTATTTACATATAAAATTTAATTATAGAAAATAAATAAAATAAATATTATTAAAAAAGAAAGTAAGAAGAATAAAAATTAAACCTAATTCTATTTTTGGATTTTAGTGATTAAAAGGAATTAAAGTTAAAAAAACCTAATTAAACTAAATAATTTACATACAATTTATTTATGGAAATAATAAAATAAAAATTATATTTTTTGGCCTTTTCTGATTTTTATGATGTTTTTGCATTTTTTTTGTAAAAAAAATTAATTAATTAAATTGAGATGACAAATTAAATAAAATTGCAATTTAAAAAAAAAATATAAAAATAAATAAGAAAATGCAAACCAGGGGGGGTAGCCCCAAATTGGAGGTGAGGCTTAGCAAATCTGGCCCAATTGTATTGAATTTTGTTGACTTTTTTGGATCGTGTATGATGCGTTTGACCAGGCGTAGGTGTTCTTCAGCTTCCAACCTTTAGATTGACCTCCAAGCGGACGTGGCATGTTGATGATGGAGGGAATATGGTGTACCTGGATGTTAGCGTAACATGGAATTTCATATTGAAAAATAGCATGGAATTTTGCCAGACCTGGGACTTGAACCCAGGTCTTGAGGATTATTCACGTCACATGTTACCAACTGAACCAAGCGCTTTTAGTTAACATATAATAACACGTAAATATAATAAATCAAACATAATGCTAATTGGTTAAAAACGCGCGAATTTCAAAAGGACCAATGATTATTGGACACGAGGTTGTCTTCTTCCCCACCCTGTAAAACAAAACAAAAGAGCAACGGTTTTTATAGCGTTGCGTTAGGGGTGATTTAAGAAAATAGCGAATAGCTCCATTCTCAACATAAATTGGGCGCGATGGTATGGATCTTTTCGTCTCTAAGCACTGAGTTCAACCATGGTACTCAGAGGTCCTAATTTTTCTTCTACACAAAATCCCCAATTTCAGAAACCTGCAACCCTAATATTCAAACATGGCGAATTCGTATATATAGCACAAAAACACAATTGGACATATTGGTTAGCTTAGAAACATCATTACAAACAATAATCCATAAAGAAAAATGCAAAAGGATGCTTAATTCATGCTATGCGATTTGAGAATTTTTGAGGTACAGTCTGACTTAGGGGTACCAATTCAGGGGGTTTAAGTTGATGCTAATGATTGGAATGTGTCCAGCAATTGCCACTGAAGCTTTTGGAACAGGTTTTGAGGTTTGAATCGACCTCTAAGGCACTTTTCAGTTTTGAGTTTTTTATGAAAAATTTCAAGAGTGCAATGGAGTCTGGGGCGCAGCTTGCAGTCTAAGATCATTAGGGTTGTGATGCTGAGTATGTATAGAGGCTTTTAGGTCAAGAAAGTTGTACAAAATCTCATGCCATAATGGATTTCAATATATGATTTTGCAAGATCTTTTTGAATATTTTTTCATGTGCATTTTGGTTCAAATCTGCTCAAATCTTATCAAAACTTGCCATAATCAATCAAGCACGAAATATTGAGATTAGAATGTGCATAAAAAGATTTTTTTAGGTTAGGTTTATATTTTTCATGTATTAAAATGATTTAAATGAATATAAATTAATATAAATTCAAATAAATAATTAAAAAATGTGAAAATACTTCCCTTTGGGCCTAGTGGTCGTGCCTAGGCTTGGCATGAAGAAACTTGGAAGAAAAATGGGCCCATTTGCATTTTTAGGCCTTTTGCATCAATGTTGACTTTTCAAAATTCCCAAAAATTTCCCAACTTCCACAAGGCATAACTTGCTCAATTTTTAAGCTTTTCACATGTTCTTGGACATTTTGGAAAGGTCTTTGAGTCCTTTAACCAATGCCTTTGGTCCCATGTCATTTTGATTTACCAATATCAAGTTATGGCCTTTGACTTAAAGTCACTTTTTGTTGACTTTTGAAAATGACCTATAATGTTGAAATTGATAACTTTTTGTGAGAGCATTTCTTGGATTTTGAACATGAAGATGAATTGTAGGAAATGTCTTTCTCTTCAAAATGAGCTTTGGATGGAATTTTTCTGATAATCCATGTGAAAGTTATGCCCTGGTCAATTTCAGTTGACTTTTTCAACTGTCCAAATATAGCAACTTTTGCATCTTTGATGATTTCTGAGCAAAATTTTGAGAATCATGGTCAAGCATTGATCAAATGATGTTTGTGGCTTCAAAATGATATGTTGACCAAAAATTTGAACTTTTGACTGTCAAATGACCATTTTGCCCCTACAGTTGACTGTAGTGCAATCTAGGGTTTTGACTGTGCAATTTTGAGCTGGATGCCTTGAAACTTGATATGAGGATACTTGACCATATTTGTAAGCATATGAGACTTGATTGGGCCTTTGAAAACTTCATTTCTTTGATCAGAACCCAAACCCTAGTTTTGACTGTATAGGAGACAGTTGGACTGCATAACCCTTGGGGAATTTTATGACCTTGACTTGACAAATCTTGATGAATATGGGAGGGCAAATTTTGGGGTGCAACAGTTGCCCATGTTCAATCTTCTTAGACCTGAGGATGCAGATTGGCTGACGTGCCTTTCGTAATCCGAGGGTAGAAGATGATTGAACACTAGAGTGCCCAGAAATTTGCGCTCACATAGTAGCAGTGATGGGGGAATGGGCTTATAGATGCCATTTGGAGATTGCTGGATAGGATGATGGGCTTATAGATGCCATCTGGATGTTGATTGCGTAGGAGATTCCTTAGCGAGAACCTGCATACCTGCAAAAAGAGAAAGACGAGTACCTGACATGTTGCAGGAGCTGATTTTAGATGCTTGGTATAGATGTGTCCTGACTGGTTACAGGAGCTGAGCCTGGAGCTTCAAACGCTGATGAATGAACCAGG
This sequence comes from Vicia faba, assembly GCA_948472305.1. Lineage (NCBI taxonomy): Eukaryota > Viridiplantae > Streptophyta > Magnoliopsida > Fabales > Fabaceae > Vicia > Vicia faba. Next base: position 1,796,010,899 of record OX451736.1, read on the forward strand.
GATGGTTACTGCCTTAGCATTAATGGTAAGGGAACCTTGGGCGATTTTAACTTCAACAACGCTCGTTGAGAAAAAGTCTTGGGTATCTTTATCTTCAACAACGCTTGTTGAGAAAAATCTTGGGTGTCTTTAACTTCAACAACGCTTGTTGAGAAAAATCTTGGGTGTCTTCTACTGGAATAAGAATCAGGGAGATCTTAGGGTCGATCTGACTGAACCAGAGAGGCCTTTGACTGGGTAAGAATCAGGAAAATCTTAGGATCGATTTAACTGAACCGGTCTAGGTCTTGAAACATCTTCAACTGGATAAGTATCAGGGAGATCTTAGGGTCGATCTGACTGAACCAGAGAAGGCCTTGGACTGGGTAAGAATCAGGAAAATCTTAGGGTCGATTTAACTGAACCGGTCTAGGTCTTGAAACATCTTCAACTGGATAAGTATCAGGGAGATCTTAGGGTCGATCTGACTGAACCAGAGAAGGCCTTGGACTGGGTAAGAATCAGGAAAATCTTAGGGTCGATTTAACTGAACCGGTCTAGGTGTTGAAACATCTTCAACTGGATAAGTATCAGGGAGATCTTAGGGTCGATCTGACTGAACCAAGAGAAGGCCTTGGACTGGATAAGAATCAGAAAAATCTTAGGGTCGATTTAACTGAACCGGACAAGGTCTTGGAATATCTTCAACTGGATAAGCATCAGGGAGATCTTAGGGTCGATCTGACTGAACCAAGAGAAGGCCTTTGACTGGATAAGCATCAGGAAAATCTTAGGGTCGATTTAACTGAACCGGTCTAGGTCTTGAACTATCTTCAACTGGATAAGCATCAGGGAGATCTTAGGGTCGATCTGACTGAACCAGAGAAGGCCTTGGACTGGGTAAGAATCAGGAAAATCTTAGGGTCGATTTAACTGAACCGGTCTAGGTCTGGAAACATCTTCAACTGGATAAGTATCAGGGAGATCTTAGGGTCGATCTGACTGAACCAGAGAAGGCCTTGGACTGGGTAAGAATCAGGAAAATCTTAGGGTCGATTTAACTGAACCGGTCTAGGTCTTGAAACATCTTCAACTGGATAAGTATCAGAGAGATCTTAGGGTCGATCTGACTGAACCAAGAGAAGGCCTTTGACTGGATAAGCATCAGAAAAATCTTAGGATCGATTTAACTGAACCGGACAAAGTCTTGAAATGTGATTGGGAATTTAAACTGCATCTTTCCTGAAAGGTAAAAGTCAGTTATATGCAATGCATGATATGGATCAAGCAATGATGTTCTCAACATAAATGAGATTCGTATGATATGATGCAGTGTGTTATGCATGCTATGATGATGTATGTGATGTTTTATGTATGTTTTCGTCTAGGAATGTGAGTCCTTGACGGGTGCCGGGAAGTTGTATCCTGGGCTGACGTTGAAGCATAGATTTTGCTTTCGCTGGGGATGATAACTGCAAGAATACCGGTGGGAGAAGACGACTCCGTTGCGGAATAAACTTGGCAAATGAAGCTTCTATGGGGAGAAAAGATACTCTGACGACCATGCTGGGAAGCAATACTCTGTGGGGATAGAGATGCTTTGCTGAATGTTGATAGTAGTTTGCTGAGGATACCCTTGTTGTATGAAGTGTTGACGGACTTCGCTGGGGATAGGAAAGAACTACGTTTGGCGACGACCTTTCTGTGGCTTTTAGCTGAGGATAACCCAGTTATATCCTGTTAAGGAAATAACTCTTTAACTAAAGCCGGGCGACGCGTTCGCGCTTTGCGAGGGATAAGCTTCCAGAATCTACTGGGGATAAGCTTACTGCTTGGGGGAGATGGATTCCAACTTTCCTTGGGAAACTGGATTGGACTCTCCTGGGGGAGTTTTGATATGCTGGGGAAGTGATTCCTTTGAATGTTGAGATACCGCCGGGGAACAATCTTTAGGCCAAGACTGCCGGGGATACTTGTTAAGAATGCGTGCTGCTGGGGAATGTTTGAGATCGGCTGGAGGATACTCAATTTCCTTGATATTTGATGATTGGAGAGGAATGTACTGTTCTGCTGAACTACTCTCTGGGGAATTAAGATACTCTTGGCCGTGTTCTTTAGCTGAACCTACCTTGGTACCTTAAAGGATAGAACCATTAGATTGCTCAGACCACTCTTTATTGCCCCTGTTTCTAGTGTCACCTGCAATTAATTCCTTTGTTTCGTATGCAAATATTCATGAGTTAGCAAATTATTGTCAATGCATACATCACAAATTGAACCTTGGACGTTCTTCGCAAAACAAAACAGAAAAAGAAAAACACTTGGCACGTTTAACTGAAAATATATTTTTATTGATTTTGAATGGCCCATGAATAGGCGTTTTGTATACAAGAGGCTGACGTCCTAGTAAGAGGTACGTCGCCAATCAAAAGTTTATACAAGTTTTGTACAAAAGAAAATAAAACAGCTGTGTGAAAGATGTATGATCCACTGGGTTTCAACTCTGCTATTGTCTTTATAACTCTGAGCGTCTCATCACTTGATGACCTTGGTTGAAGGTGAAGCTGACTGATCGATGCCGTCTGAACTTGCTATAGATACCGGATTCTGGATGCAAAGTGATCAATGCGACATAGTTTTACGCTTTATCCCTAATTTTTGCCTGGACCGCCCTTTCGGGTTTTCAGTCCACCGGGATACCCATTTTTGCCCAAGCCGCCTTTTCAGGTTTTCGACTTGCCGGGTGTACAGATTTTTTCATTTTCATCCCTACATTTTGCCCGAACCCTTTTGGTTTGACGGGAAGCCCTAATTTTTGCCTAGGCATGTCAGCCTAGCGGGTCTTTTTCATGCGTAGTATTTTTTAACTATGTCTGCATTGGCGGGGTGAGGAAGGTCGTCACCGTCCATGTTGGTTAAGATCATTGCTCCTCCTGAGAACACATGCTTAACCACAAATGGCCCTTCGTACGTAGGGGTCCATTTGCCCCTTGGATCACTCTGAGGAAGGATGATTCTCTTGATAACCAGATCCCCAACTTGATATTCCTGTGGTCTGACCTTTTTGTTAAATGCCCTGATCATTCGTTTTTGATACGTCTGACCATGACAGATAGCAGCAAGTCTCTTTTCGTCAATGAGATTGAGTTGGTCAAGTCGTGTCTGGATCCAATCATCTTCGTTCAGGTTTGCATCCTTCATTATCCGGAGAGAGGGGATTTGTACTTCAATTGGCAAAACTGCCTCCATGCCATAAACCAGAGAGAACGGAGTTGCCCCGGTTGACGTCCTAGCTGAGGTACGGTACCCATGCAGAGCGAACGGTAACATCTCGTGCCAATCTTTGTACGTTACTGTCATCTTTTGCACGATCTTCTTGATGTTCTTGTTAGCTGCTTCTACAGCCCCATTCATCTTCGGTCTGTAAGGAGAAGAATTGTGGTGCTGTATCTTGAACTGTTCGCAAAGCTCAGTAATCATCTTATTGTTCAGATTGGTACCGTTGTCTGTAATAATCCGCTCAGGGACACCGTATCGACAGATCAGGTTGTGCCGAATGAACCGCGCCACAACAGTCTTGGTTACCGTAGCATAGGATGCTGCCTCAACCCACTTTGTAAAATAGTCGATCGCCACTAGGATGAAGCGATGTCCATTAGATGCCGTAGGTTTGATCTCGCCGATCATGTCTATGCCCCACATTGCAAACGGCCAAGGCGCAGTCAGAACATTCAGGGGAACCGGAGGAACATGCACCTTATCTGCATAGATCTGGCACTTGTGGCATGTCCTCGAATGTTGGTAGCAGTCAGCTTCCATTGTGGACCAATAATATCCTGCCCGTAGGATCTTTTTAGCCATAGTGTGTCCACTGGAGTGCGTACCAAAGGTCCCTTCGTGTAGCTCTTCCATGATTCTTTCCGCTTCAGTCTTGTCCACACAACGCAGTAAGGTTGAATCATGGTTTCGCTTGTACAAGATACCGTTGCTTAGGAAGAACTTGGCTGCGAACCTCCTCAGGAATTTCTTATCATTGACAGAGGCACCTTCAGGGTATTCCTGAGCTTCCAGATATCTCTTCACCTCGTGGTACCAAGGCTTCTCAGTTACCAATTCAGTTTCGAGATCACAACAGTATGCCGGTTCATCCAGTTTCCAGATGATGATCCGGGGAGCTTCATTATCCCATTTGACCTTGAACATTGAAGACATTGTAGCTAACGCGTCCGCTAACTGATTCTCTTCTCTTGGAAAGTGCTCGAAGGTTATCTCTGTGAAGTGGGGAATCATGGTCAACACACATTCTCTGTAAGGGATCAAGTTTGGATGTTTCGTATCCCACTCTCCTTTGATCTGATTGATCACAAGAGCGGAATCTCCGAAGACACTTAGAAATTTGATCCTTAGGTCGATCGCAGCTTGAAGACCCATGATACACGCCTCATACTCCGCCATGTTGTTGGTACAGTTGAAACACAGCCGGGCGGTGAGTGGAGTATGAGTACCTTGTGGAGATATGATTATGGCGCCGATGCCATTTCCCAAAGCATTGGAAGCTCCGTCAAAGTGCATAGACCATCGGGATCCCGGTTCAGGTCCTTCATCCGGTCCAGGTACTTCACAATCAGTCACAATCATGATACTTTCATCCGGAAACTCGAAGTTCATTGATTGGTAGTCATCTACAGCTTGATGAGCTAAGTGGTCTGCCAATACACTCCCCTTGATGGCTTTCTGGGTTGTGTACTGAATGTCGTATTCCGTCAAGATCATTTGCCATCTTGCAATTCTCCCAGACAGAGCAGGCTTTTCGAATATATATTTTATCGGATCCATCTTTGAGATCAACAAGGTAGTGTGAGTCAGCATATACTGTCTCAGCCGGCGAGCAGCCCATACCAAAGCGCAGCAAGTTTTCTCGAGCAGTGAGTATCGGGTCTCGCAGTCGGTAAACTTTTTGCTAAGGTAATAAATGGCATGCTCTTTTCGGCCAGACTCGTCATGCTGCCCCAGCACACACCCCATTGAATTGTCGAGTACTGTCAGATATAGTATCAGAGGTCTCCCTTCAACCGGTGGCATAAGGATAGGTGGTTCTTGGAGATACTCTTTGATTTTGTCGAAGGCAGCCTGACATTCATCGTTCCAACGTACTACCTGATCTTTCTTCAACAGCTTGAAGATTGGCTCACAGGTAGCAGTCAGGTGAGAGATGAATCGAGCAATGTAATTCAGGCGTCCTAAGAAGCCTCTGACTTCCTTCTCTGTCCTAGGAACTGGCATCTCTTGAATAGCTTTGACCTTAGCAGGGTCCACTTGAATACCTTTATCACTGACCACGAAGCCTAGCAACTTCCCAGATCTTACCCCGAAGGTGCACTTGTTCGGGTTCAATCTCAGCTTGTATAGTTTCAAACGGTCGAACAACTTCTGTAGATGATCTAGATGCTCTTCCTCGGTCTGGGACCTAGCGATCATGTCGTCCACATACACTTCGATCTCATGATGGATCATATCATGAAATAAGGCAACCATGGCACGTTGGTAGGTTGCCCCAGCATTCTTTAATCCGAACGGCATGACCTTGTAACAGAAGGTGCCCCACTGAGTAACAAATGTAGTCTTTTCCATGTCTTCAGGTGCCATCTTGATCTGATTGTAACCTGAAAAGCCATCCATGAAAGAGAATACCTTGTGCTGAGCTGTATTATCAACAAGGACATCAATGTGAGGTAAGGGGAAGTCATCCTTGGGGCTGGCCCTGTTCAGATCCCTATAATCAACACACATTCTGACCTTACCGTCCTTTTTAGGTACCGGCACCACATTAGCAACCCGCTGAGGGTAAGAAGTCACTGCCAGGAACCCAGCATCAAACTGTTTCATGACCTCGGCTTTAATCTTCTCGGACATCTCTGGACGCATCCGACGGACCTTCTGTTTAACTGGAGGGCAGTCTTCCCTAGTCGGCAAGTGATGGACAACAATGTCGGTATCCAACCCTGGCATGTCTTCGTAGGACCAGGCAAAGATTTCCATATAGTCGTGTAACATCTTGGTTAACCGTTGCTTCACGCTGAGCTCTAGGTTGGCACCAATCTTTACCTCTTTTCTGTCTGCCTCAGTACCCAGGTTTATGGTTTCCACTGGCTCTTCATGGGGTTGAATTTCCCTCTCTTCCTGAAGCAACAGTCTAGCAAGCTCGCCAGGCACTTCGCAATCATCTTCACCTTCGTCTTCGGCTAAGTTGATCGGATTTTCGAAGTCATAATTGGCATTAGCAGAGCTGTTATCAGTGAGATCCAGAGTGGATTGGAACCTGTATGAGTGAGTGTGTGTGTAAATACAGCTGTTTTGATAATTATGTAAAGGAAATGAAAGATAGAAAAGGAACACAATATTTGCAATGCGAAAGGTACGTCCAAGATTTTCATTCATGATGTATAAAATGACAGTTCATATGCCCTCACAAATAGAACCACGGTGCCTCGGGTAAGACACCGGGCCATAGAGTTTATCATTGTCTATTACAAAATAACAAAACATAGGAATTCATTACTTAGCAACAAAAGAAACAGAGAGATTGTCCTTGGCGCTCCAATTGTTAAGTCCACCATCAGCAGCCGGGTAGATCCAGCTATCGAACTCAGTTTCATCAACCTCCTCTTCATCACCAATAGCATTAACTCCATGAGCAGGCAGGGGAGCTGTCACCACATTAGGCTTGTCAGATGCCTCAAACTGTACCTCCTTAGCGTCTATAAGGTCCTGCAGCTTGTTCTTTAGTGCCCAACAGTCATCAGTAGAGTGCCCCGGGCTTTCTGAGTGGTAAGCACAACGAGCATTCGGGTTGTACTTGGGGGATGCAGTATTGGGGAACTTTGGCGCCTCTCTGACAGTTACCAAATTGGTTGCGAGCAACTGTGGCAGGATCTGCGACAAAGTCATGCCTAAGCGGGTGAATTCCCTCCGGGGTCTTTCAGCCTTCTGAGTATTGTTCGGCCGGGGAGCGGCAGCAGGCTTAGCAATCATGACCGCACTGACAGATTGGCGGTGTTCACTTCTCTCTGATCTCCTAGAACCATACACGGCACTAGACTCCTTCTTAAATGGTTTCTTTTCCGAACTAGATGAGGATGCACCCTTCGCGATCTTCCCAGATTTCAGCCCAGCTTCAATTCTCTCTCCTGTTAAGATTAAATCAGTGAAACCAGCAGAAGAGTTCCCAATGAGATGGTTAAAGAATGGCCCAGATAGGGTCCCCAAGAACATGTCAACCAACTCCCGATCAGTCAATGGTGGCTGCACCCTGCCAGCCAGGTCTCTCCACTTCTGCGCATATTCCTTAAAACCTTCGCTTGCACCTAACGCCATACCCTGGAGTTGGGTACGTGTGGGGGCAAGGTCGGCATTATACTGATACTGCTTGTAGAAAGCAGTAGCCAGCTCCTCCCAGTTACGAACTTTGGTCCCATCCAGCTGATAGAACCATTCGAGATGAGTCCCTGAAAGACTCTCCTGGAAGAAGTGGATCCATAGATTCTTGTCCGCAGAGTACGGCTGAATTTTTCGAACATAGGACCTCAAATGCAGCTTGGGACAGGATGCCCCGTCATACTTGGAGAAGGTGGGAGCTTTGAATTTGTGTGGAATGATCACACCAGTCGCCAAACCCAGATCTCCGAAGTCCAGCCCAGGTGCCTGTTGCACCTCCATAGCCTTCAACCTGTCCTCCAGTTGTTTGTACCTGTTGTCTTCAGGAGGATACTGTTCTTCATCAAAATCTGTCTCGTTGTCGGAGACTTCTGGAGTAGGAAGCTTTACTTCTGCCTGAGAAGGACTCTTGCCAACAGAAGAAACAGCCTCTTCATGCTGCAGAGTATTACCCAACCTTCGGCCCGAGTTGAATAGAACAGTTCTTCTTTTCTTCTTCTTCTCCTTCTTCAGGAGCATAGTCTTCAATTCCTCCTGGCCCTTAGCTAGACCCAGGATTAGTTCTTGAAACTGCGCATTCTGCGCCTGGAGAGCCTTGATTGATGTCTCTGTTGATTCAGATCCGGGATTCATGATGCTGAAATAAACAGCGAAGAACTGTAAGCAACCTGAAAAGGGAAAAACCTGCTATGCACATGATGTATGAAATGCGTATGTAATGCATTCAAGGGTTCGAAAGTTCAAATTCGTTGTAGACAAGAAAAGAACACACGTTATCATTAAATAAAACCATTGTTTAATACATCAAGGCCTCATGGGCAAAAGGTACAAAAATCAAATCAATCCCAAAATACACTGCGCATCCTCTTCGGAGCTATGTAGGTGTTGAGATTCCTCTCCTCATGCAACAGACGGGTGAGCTCCAGGACCTTCTTTTCACTGGCATGCAGACTAGTCTCAAGAGAATTCCGCTCTTCCTTAAGCTGGATCCAGCTCTTCTGCATCTCTTCCCAGGATGTAGGCATATCAGGGTGCTGAATAACATGAGTCATTTCCCCTTCCAAGACAGGTTCTTTGATTACTGGAAGCATGTGAGGATAAGGCATCACTAACATCTGGGAGCGGGCGCGTACCCACTTGAGATAAGGCTCCAAAGGGATGGAGTTCCTGTGCCCCAGTGTCTTGCTATCTATCCTACTAGGCATCCTCCAGGCTCTGATAAATCTCTGACGAAGTCCTTGAGTATCACTGTCGAAGTCAAAAACTATGTCAGGAATTAACATGTCATGAGGACCGTCCTTCCGAGCGTAACCAAACTGTCTCCAAGCCAGGCATGGGCTATAAGTAATACCTCCTCTGATTCCAAGTAAAGGAACATTAGGGTACTCCCCACAATGATCAATGATAGTGACATCTCCTCTGGACCTAGGACACCAATGTATATCTGCATGGGTAAGAGTCATCAACCGCTGTGACCATCTCAAACCCCGTTCATTCTTCAGGACTGATTGGGGAAGGTGCGAAATAAACCACCTTCCCAGGAGAGGAGTGCAACACATAAGGACACCTCTTTTTCTCATGGTTCGAGTGTAACATGAGTGAAGGATGTCCCCCAGCAACGTAGGTATAGGATTCCTGGACATGAAGATCTGAACGGCACTGATATCAATGAGCTGATCTGGATTAGGGAACAATACCAAACCATAAACAAGGAGGGCTACCACTTCTTCAAAAGCTTGCAAGTCAAGGGAGTTCCAACATTCAAGGGCCTTTTCAAACAGAAACCTGGCTAAGAACCCTTTGATACCACTTCTGACTTCCCAATGTCCCTTGAGGTCAGATGACTGTAGGTGCAGGGCTTTAGCAATCTCTTCAAGCTTAGGTTCCTTTTCTGTACCGCTGAAGGGTAGCTGATCAAGGATAGGGATCTTCAGGAGCCGGGAGAACTCCTCCAATGTAGGTACCAACTGATAGTCCAAGAAGGTAAAGCAGTGATGCAGAGGGTCAAAGAATTGGAACAAGACCTTTATCATATCTTCCTCAATGTTTGTGTTGACCAAGCTGATGAGGCTTCCATGCCTTTCACTGAATGAAGAGTTCTCGGGGATCCTGGATATAGGCTCCTTAAGCTGAGGAGGGATCCTTACAAGATTGACCTGAATTGTCTTTCTACGAACAGTTTCCATGTCCTACAAAACAAGAACAAAGATGAAAATTCGAACCCCTGAAATGGTTAGTCAATGCATATGATGCTGGATGATGTCATGATGCTATGATTAAACACACCACAGATATTTACAAAGACAAACATGTAAGGCACACAAGGCACACAAGACAAGCCCTTAAGGTTTAAGGCCAGCATGGGGTCTGGGTAGTACCCTCTTGAAGTTGGTGGGTTCAACCTGTCCTATTAGAAGTAACCGGGTTCTAAGGGTCCCAATATCACGGGATTGCTTTCATTGTTCATCGTTTCGATTTAGCCACTGAACTGGCGACCGAAATATTCCAGGAAAGCAACCCTCAATTGAGCGTAGTATCGAGTATCAACCAACCTCGGACTGCACCAAAGTCAGTTATCTCACTACCCTAAAGAGGCCAAGATAGTTCAATTAAGGTTCCTAAGGTCTGTTGATGCTTCACGACACCACGCGGAGGCCCCGTACTCTCCTTGACTGAACTCAAGGGTTACCGGTACACACCAAAGTGCCACATCAACGTAGCAGACTGTTTCAACCGTGTCGGTATACCCCGCACAGTTCCCTCACAGCCTTGTTGCTACTTTCTAAGAAAGGTATCCCCCAGATCCGGGTTAGGATCTATAGAACTCCCAAGCAACCCACAATAATAAAGCATACAAGGAAAACAATTGAAAACACAGTTATGAACTAGCCCTAAGGTACACCTCACTTTAAGTGTATTATCCCCAGCAGAGTCGCCAGTTCTATGATCGGTGGATCTGGAACTGACTGTTTAAAGCTGGTTCGCGAAATGTCGCGGAAGCAAGAGTCGCCACCGTCTTTTATTTTCTCCAAATGGAAAGGACAAAAGCACAGAAAAATTCCTTAAAGAGATTGCTCTCGGTTCGGGAGGTAGGTTATAGAAAGGGAAGGTGTTAGCACCCTTTCTATCCATGGTTATCCATGGGCTCTTAGATACTTGCTCAATGTGTTTTCAAAATTGTTTGTTTGCTTTTCAACTGTGGGTTTTAAAAAGTTTTCTTTGAAAAATTTCAGATCGACTCATACGTCAGAGTGTTTGAAAAGTTTGTTTTGAAAGCTTTTGAAAATGTGTTGGTGTGAAAAGATTTTTGATTTGTTTTGTCTTTAAAGAGAGCAAGTATCTACGAGACCCTACCTACCCTAAGGAATTCGTCTGTGTAAATGTCCTTTAAAGTAGTGCCATCCCACCATTGAGAGGTAGGTAGCACCACCGTTGGAGGTGTTCGGGTCAATTCGAGTTTTAGGGACATGGTGATCACCAGAGCAATGGGAAGACACCTTAGAAGCTACCCTCATGCCAGGTTCCCGGATCATGAGGACTTACTAAGACGTTTTCTGCTCGACGACCACCTTTCGAAAGGCAACAGTGAGGCGTACCCTAGGGGTGGTGTGTGCGATTCGTGTGTTGTTTTCATTTGATATTTGTCTTTTGTCATGTCATTGTGATCTACGCTTGATTTTAATTGAGACATTCATTCTTGCATGCTTTTTAACAGTTATAAGTTGCGGGAAAATAAATCTAAGGCTATTACAAATGGCGCGGGTCCACATCGCCAAAATTAAACCGGACCCGATTTAGCGGAAAATAAATAAAGCGATAAATAAGAGTGCGAGAAATTTAAACTACAATGCTTTGGGAGAGATACAAAATTATAATAAGCAATATAAAATAAATGCACAAAATAAAATAATTAAAAAAACAATGGGCGTTGGACCCTTTTGCAAAAAATTAAAGTTGATGAATTAATTGGAATTAAAGATTAAATATTTTTTTTGGTATTTTATTTTTATTAAGATTTAAGGGGAAAAAGAAAAATTAATTAAAATTAAAATGAGATGCTAAACCCCAGTTCTAATGTTTTTTAAGTTTATTACAAAAATATGGAAATTTGACCTAATTTAAATCTAATTTATTTATGTACAAATTTAATTAAAAAATAAATAAATAAATAATTATTACTGTGGAAAAAAGGGAAAAATATGAAAAGGAATCAAAATTGCTAATTAACCTAATTCTATATTTTGGATTTTTAATTGTTAAAAAGAATGAAATTATAACCTAATTAAAACTAAGTTTATTTACATATAAAATTTAATTATAGAAAATAAATAAAATAAATATTATTAAAAAAGAAAGTAAGAAGAATAAAAATTAAACCTAATTCTATTTTTGGATTTTAGTGATTAAAAGGAATTAAAGTTAAAAAAACCTAATTAAACTAAATAATTTACATACAATTTATTTATGGAAATAATAAAATAAAAATTATATTTTTTGGCCTTTTCTGATTTTTATGATGTTTTTGCATTTTTTTTGTAAAAAAAATTAATTAATTAAATTGAGATGACAAATTAAATAAAATTGCAATTTAAAAAAAAAATATAAAAATAAATAAGAAAATGCAAACCAGGGGGGGTAGCCCCAAATTGGAGGTGAGGCTTAGCAAATCTGGCCCAATTGTATTGAATTTTGTTGACTTTTTTGGATCGTGTATGATGCGTTTGACCAGGCGTAGGTGTTCTTCAGCTTCCAACCTTTAGATTGACCTCCAAGCGGACGTGGCATGTTGATGATGGAGGGAATATGGTGTACCTGGATGTTAGCGTAACATGGAATTTCATATTGAAAAATAGCATGGAATTTTGCCAGACCTGGGACTTGAACCCAGGTCTTGAGGATTATTCACGTCACATGTTACCAACTGAACCAAGCGCTTTTAGTTAACATATAATAACACGTAAATATAATAAATCAAACATAATGCTAATTGGTTAAAAACGCGCGAATTTCAAAAGGACCAATGATTATTGGACACGAGGTTGTCTTCTTCCCCACCCTGTAAAACAAAACAAAAGAGCAACGGTTTTTATAGCGTTGCGTTAGGGGTGATTTAAGAAAATAGCGAATAGCTCCATTCTCAACATAAATTGGGCGCGATGGTATGGATCTTTTCGTCTCTAAGCACTGAGTTCAACCATGGTACTCAGAGGTCCTAATTTTTCTTCTACACAAAATCCCCAATTTCAGAAACCTGCAACCCTAATATTCAAACATGGCGAATTCGTATATATAGCACAAAAACACAATTGGACATATTGGTTAGCTTAGAAACATCATTACAAACAATAATCCATAAAGAAAAATGCAAAAGGATGCTTAATTCATGCTATGCGATTTGAGAATTTTTGAGGTACAGTCTGACTTAGGGGTACCAATTCAGGGGGTTTAAGTTGATGCTAATGATTGGAATGTGTCCAGCAATTGCCACTGAAGCTTTTGGAACAGGTTTTGAGGTTTGAATCGACCTCTAAGGCACTTTTCAGTTTTGAGTTTTTTATGAAAAATTTCAAGAGTGCAATGGAGTCTGGGGCGCAGCTTGCAGTCTAAGATCATTAGGGTTGTGATGCTGAGTATGTATAGAGGCTTTTAGGTCAAGAAAGTTGTACAAAATCTCATGCCATAATGGATTTCAATATATGATTTTGCAAGATCTTTTTGAATATTTTTTCATGTGCATTTTGGTTCAAATCTGCTCAAATCTTATCAAAACTTGCCATAATCAATCAAGCACGAAATATTGAGATTAGAATGTGCATAAAAAGATTTTTTTAGGTTAGGTTTATATTTTTCATGTATTAAAATGATTTAAATGAATATAAATTAATATAAATTCAAATAAATAATTAAAAAATGTGAAAATACTTCCCTTTGGGCCTAGTGGTCGTGCCTAGGCTTGGCATGAAGAAACTTGGAAGAAAAATGGGCCCATTTGCATTTTTAGGCCTTTTGCATCAATGTTGACTTTTCAAAATTCCCAAAAATTTCCCAACTTCCACAAGGCATAACTTGCTCAATTTTTAAGCTTTTCACATGTTCTTGGACATTTTGGAAAGGACTTTGAGTCCTTTAACCAATGCCTTTGGTTCCATGTCATTTTGATTTACCAATCTCAAGTTATGGCCTTTGACTTAAAGTCACTTTTTGTTGACTTTTGAAAATGACCTATAATGTTGAAATTGATAACTTTTTGTGAGAGCATTTCTTGGATTTGGAACATGAAGATGAATTGTAGGAAATGTCTTTCTCTTCAAAATGAGCTTTGGATGGAATTTTTCTGATAATCCATGTGAAAGTTATGCCCTGGTCAATTTCAGTTGACTTTTTCAGCTGTCCAAATATAGCAACTTTTGCATCTTTGATGATTTCTGAGCAAAATTTTGAGAATCATGGTCAAGCATTGATCAAATGATGTTTGTGGCTTCAAAATGATATGTTGACCAAAAATTTGAACTTTTGACTGTCAAATGACCATTTTGCCCCTACAGTTGACTGTAGTGCAATCTAGGGTTTTGACTGTGCAATTTTGAGCTGGATGCCTTGAAACTTGATATGAGGATACTTGACCATATTTGTAAGCATATGAGACTTGATTGGGCCTTTGAAAACTTCATTTCTTTGATCAGAACCCAAACCCTAGTTTTGACTGTATAGGAGACAGTTGGACTGCATAACCCTTGGGGAATTTTATGACCTTGACTTGACAAATCTTGATGAATATGGGAGGGCAAATTTTGGGGTGCAACACCTGTGATCAAAGAACCAGTCTTGGAAGGAAAGGTGTCCTACACCATTCAACATCCTGACATGCCCACCTCCTGGGAAGAAATGCAGAAGAGCTGGGTCCAGCTTAAGGAAGAACGGAATTCTCTTGAGACCAGTCTACATGCTAGTGAAAAGAAGGTCCTGGAACTTACCCGCCTACTGCACGAGGAGAGGAATCTCAACACCTACATCGCACCAAAGAGGATGCGCAATGTTTTTTTGCCTTGAGGAGTCATTTTGTAATATTTGGCCCATGGGGCATTTATGTACTAACGAATTTCTCCTTATTAATATGATGTGCGTTCCTTTTTGTCTACAACAAATTTTGAATGTTCTAAATCCTTGAATGCATTGCATACATACGCATTCCATTGCACCATATGCATAGCAGGTACCCTATTTCACAGGTTGCTTAATCTTCTTCGCTGTTTGTTCGAACAGTCATCATGAATCCAGACTCCTCCAGTGAGCAAGCAATCAAGGCCCTTCAGGCCCAAAGTGCACAATTTCAAGAGATGGTCCTAAGCCTAGCCCAAGGTCAGCAAGAATTGAAGACTCTACTCCTGAAGAAGAAGAAGAAGAAAAAGAGGGCTGCGCTGTTCAACACCGGACGCAGATTTGGGAACACACTCCATAATGAAGCTGATCCAACTACTTCTTTTGCTGAGAAAAACAGTCCCCAAGGGGGAGGGGCTCCTAGTCCCGCAGTCTCCGACAACGAGACAGACTATAACGACGAACAATACCCACCGGCTCCTGACAGATACAAGCAATTGGAGGACCGCTTAAGCGCCATGGAAATTCAGAATGTGTCGGGGCTGGATTTCGGAGATTTGGGGTTATCTTCTAGGGTAGTAATTCCACACAAGTTTAAGGCGCCTGCCTTCGCCAAGTATGATGGGGTCTCCTGCCCAAAGCTGCATCTAAGGTCGTACGTAAGGAAGATCCAACCTTATACGGCAGATAAGAACCTCTGGATTCACTTCTTCCAAGATAGCCTCTCGGGGTCACAGCTTGAATGGTTCTACCAATTAGATGGAACCAGCATCCGACACTGGGAAGATTTGGCAACCGCATTCTACAGACAATACCAATACAATTCTGATCTCGCTCCTACGCGTACCCAACTTCAGGGTATGTCTCTAGGAACGGGTGAAGGGTTCAAAGAGTACGCACAAAAATGGAGAGATTTGGCTGGCAGGGTGCAGCCTCCATTGACTGATCGTGAGCTGGTTGATATGTTTCTAGGGACGTTGTCTGGTCCGTTTTTCAATCATTTGGTTGGTAACTCCTCTGTTGGGTTTACAGATTTGATATTGACGGGAGAAAGAATTGAAGCTGGCATCAGGTCAGGCAAGATACAAAAGGCTGCCTCCACAAGTGCTGAGAAGAGGCCGTTTAAGAAAGAAGCAAGTGCCGTCTATGGTCCTAGAAGACAAATCAAGCCCGAAAGTCGCCAAGCCGTCAATGCTTTGGTCATCTCGAAACCTGTTGCTGCTCCTCAGCAGTACAATCAACAAAGAAGCGAAAGGCCTAAGAGGCAGTATACTCGACTGAGTATGACCTTATCTCAAATTTTACCCCAACTGTTATCCACCAACCTGGTGACCCTCAAAGAAGCTCCTAAGGTCGTCAACACTGCGTCTCCTAAGTATAACCCAAATGCCCGGTGTGCTTATCATTCTGATAGTCCCGGGCACACTACTGATGATTGCTGGGCCTTGAGAAACAAAGTGCAAGATCTGATCGACGCAAAGGAAATTCAGTTTGAAGCGTCGGAGAGACCAAATGTTGTAACTGCTCCTATGCCCCAGCATAGAGTAAATGCCATTGAGGAAGAATTATATGCTGTTTCGATAAAGGAAGTTGTCACTCCTTTGAAGACCGTCAAGAAGAACCTACTGCTGGCCGGTTTATTTCCGGGTTGCAGTGAAGGTTGCCTGTTCTGTGCTGTTTCCCTATCTGGTTGTCCCTTGCTGAAGTTAGGCATTCAAAACCTAATGGATAGCAAGAAGATTCTGTTTAAGAAGTCTGCTGTTCAGTTGGTTCCGGTAAAAGAAGTTTTTGTGGTTACCATCTTCAAAAATCCAATCAAGGCTCTCCCGAAGAAGCCTGTTCAAATCATGATTGTTGCACCTGTGGTTATTACTGTTCCGGGGCCTCTCCCCTACGTATCTGATAAAGCTGTCCCCTGGCATTATGGGGCAGGCGTATATGTAAATGGAATCAAACAAGAATTCGACACTGGCGCCAGTATCTGCGATATCACTGGTCCAGCCAAGGTCACCCGCAGTGGCAGGCTCTTCTCGCCTGACATTGCACCGCCCGCTACTCGAAGACCCCTCCTTATAACACCTACAAGTGTACCTGTTACTGTTGCTGATCAAGTTGTTTCCCCTGCTGCCGAGTCATCTGATGCTCGGGGCAAAGGGATTGAAGAGGAGCCTGCCCGGATGGAGGCACCAATACCTATAAATGTTGAGGCCTCCCAACAAGAAATGGAGGAGATCCTGAAAATAATAAAGAAGAGTGATTTCAATGTTGTTGAGCAGCTGGGGCATACGCCCTCCAAGATCTCCATGCTCTCCTTATTGCTATGCTCTGAGGCCCATGCTAAGGCCTTGATCTCATTTCTCAAGACGGCCCATGTGCCGCAGGAAACGTCTGCAGTCCAGTTCACTGATTGCGTAGCAAATCTGACAGCAGACAATGGCTTGGGTTTTTCAGATGCTGACCTGACTGCGAAGGGAAGAGACCACAATGATGCCCTGCATGTCTCTATCGAATGCAGGGGAACTACTCTGGCGCATGTATTGGTGGATACTGGTTCTTCCTTGAATGTTCTACCGAAAAAGGCTTTAGACCGTTTGGATTATGAAGGCCTGGAACTGAAGCCCAGCAATATCATCGTCAGGGCCTTTGACGGTTCAAAAAGGATGGTTCATGGAGAGGTTGACATCCCTATTCGTGTGGGCTCTCAAGTATTCGACTCTACTTTTTATGTGATGGATATACGTCCATCGTACTCTTGTCTACTGGGTCGACCTTGGATCCATAAAGCTGGGGCAGTGACCTCCACCTTGCACCAGAAGCTGAAGTATCCTGTCAGGGGGAAGATCGTCACTGTGCAAGGAGAAGAGGAGTATATGGTGAGCCATTTGAATTCCTTCAGATACATTGAGATGGACGGGGAATTTATTGAAACCCCCTTTCAGCATTTCGAAGAGGTGCTTCCAATTTCAGCAGCGGCAGAAACAACAGTCGAAAAGAATGTTCCTTTGAAGATGGCTTCCCTAAAGGATGCCCGGGCTGTGGTTCAAAAAGGCAATTGTGCAAACTGGGGTCAGCTTCCTGACTTCACTCAGAAGAACGACAAGTTTGGGCTGGGCTTTACTGCAGAGGCTCAGAGGGCTGTACGCAAGGAGAAGATCAGAAAGGCTCCGGTGTTTATCTCCAATCCAAGGGTGAATGCTATCGAGGAGGATGTAGAGGAAGCAGAGTTTGACAGTTGGATCTACCCGACTACCAGCAACGGACCAAGCAACTGGACGGCAAAGGATTTTACACCTATCACATTTGTCACGCAGTAATTGATTTCTTTTGATTTCCAAATTTGTAACAAACAATATGTTAAAACTTTGTTGGCTCGGTGTCCTACCCGGGGCATCGTAGCTCCATTTGTGAGGGATTTTTGTATGACATTTTCATATATCATCAATCAAAACATTGGACGTTTGTTGCATTTCAAATCTTGTGCTCTTTTTCTTTGTGTTATACATATTGCAAAAACAGCTATATTTACACACACTCACTTATACAGGTTTCAATCCACTCTGGATCTCACTGGTAACAGCTCTGCTACCGCCAGTTATGACTTTGAGAATCCGATCCACTTGGCCGAAGACGAAGGTGAAGATGATTACGAAGTGCCTGGTGAACTCACAAGACTGCTACTCCAGGAAGAGAGAGCTATTCAACCACATGAAGAGCCGGTGGAGACAATTAATCTGGGTACTGAGACAGATAGGAAAGAGGTCAAGATTGGTGCCAATCTAGAGCTCAACGTGAAGCAACGATTGATCCAGATGCTACTGGATTACATGGAGATTTTTGCTTGGTCCTATGAAGATATGCCTGGTTTGGATGCCGACATTGTAGTTCATCACCTGCCAACCAAGGAAGACTGCCCTCCGGTAAAGCAAAAAGTCCGACGGATGCGACCAGAGATGTCTGAGAAGATCAAGGCCGAGGTTATGAAACAGTTTGATGCCGGGTTCCTTGCAGTGACTTCTTACCCTCAGTGGGTTGCCAACATGGTGTCGGTACCAAAGAAGGACGGTAAGGTCAGAATGTGTGTTGACTACAGGGATCTGAACAGGGCCAGCCCCAAGGATGACTTCCCCCTACCTCACATTGATGTCCTTGTTGACAATACAGCTCAACACAAGGTGTTCTCCTTCATGGATGGTTTTTCAGGGTATAATCAAATCAAGATGGCTCCAGAAGATATGGAGAAGACTACCTTTGTGACTCAGTGGGGCACCTTCTGTTATAAGGTCATGCCATTCGGATTGAAAAATGCTGGGACAACCTATCAACGTGCCATGGTTGCTTTATTTTATGATCCATCATGAGATTGAGGTATATGTTGATGACATGATTGCAAGGTCTCAAACTGAAGAGGAGCACCTTGACCATCTGAGGAAGTTGTTTGACCGACTCAAGTTATACAAGCTGAGGTTGAATCCCAACAAATGCACCTTTGGGGTAAGATCCGGAAAATTGCTAGGTTTCATTGTAAGTGATAAAGGTATTCAGGTGGACCCTGCCAAGGTAAAAGCCATACAAGAGATGCCGACTCCAAAAACAGAGAAAGAAGTCAGAGGCTTCCTGGGACGACTGAATTACATTGCCCGATTCATCTCACACCTGACTGCTACTTGTGAGCCAATCTTCAAATTGCTGAAGAAAGATCAAGTAGTACGCTGGAATGATGAATGTCAGGCCGCCTTTGAAAAGATAAAGGAATATCTCCAAGAGCCACCCATTCTTATGCCACCAGTGGAAGGAAGACCTCTGATACTATACTTGACAGTACTTGACAATTCAATGGGGTGTGTGCTGGGGCAGCATGACGAGTCTGGCCGAAAAGAGCACGTTATTTATTACTTGAGAAAAAAGTTTACCGACTGTGAGTCTCGTTACTCACTGCTTGAGAAAACTTGCTGCGCTCTTGTATGGGCTGCTCGCCGGCTGAGACAGTATATGCTGACTCACACTACTTTATTGATTTCAAAAATGGATCCTATCAAGTACATATTCGAAAAGCCCGCTCTATCTGGAAGAATAGCGAGATGGCAAATGATCTTGACAGAATATGACATCCAGTATACAACTCAGAAAGTAATTAAGGGAAGTGTACTGGCAGATCATTTGGCACACCAACCTGTGGACGATTACCAATCATTGAACTTTGATTTTCCGGACGAAGACATCATGGTGGTAACTGACTGTGAAGTACCTGGACCGGATGAAGGACCTGAGGAAGGATCCCGATGGTCTATGCATTTTGATGGAGCCTCCAATGCTTTGGGTAACGGCGTCGGCGCTGTAATCATATCTCCCAAAGGAACTCATACTCCCCTCACCGCCCGATTATGTTTCAGCTGCACCAACAATATGGAAGAATATGAGGCATGTATCATGGGTTTACAAGCTGCAATCGACTTAAGGATCAAATTTCTAAGTGTCTTCAGAGATTCCGCTCTCGTGATCAATCAGATCAAAGGCGAGTGGGATACGAAACACCCGAATCTTATTCCTTACAAGGAGTATGTGTCGACCTTGCTTCCCCACTTTGAAGAGATAACTTTCGAACACTTCCCTAGAGAGGAGAATCAGCTAGCGGACGCCCTAGCTACGATGTCTTCAATGTTCAAAGTTAAATGGGACAATGAGGCTCCCCGGATCATTATCTGGAAGTTGGATGAACCGGCATACTGCTGCGAGCTCGAGGCTGAGGAGGTTACTGAAAAACCCTGGTATCATGAGGTGAAGAGGTACTTGGAAGCTCAGGAATACCCTGAAGGTGCGTCTGTCAATGATAAGAAGTTCATGAGGAGGTTTGCTGCAAAATTCTTCCTCAGCAACGGCATTCTCTACAAACGGAATCATGATTCAACTCTGCTACGTTGTGTGGATAAGGCAGAAGCAGAGAAAATCATGATAGAACTGCATGAAGGCACATTTGGAACACATTCCAGTGGACACACCATGGCTAAGAAAATCCTTCGGGCAGGATATTTCTGGTCCACGATGGAAGCCGATTGTTACCAACACTCCCGAACTTGTCATAAATGCCAGATCTATGCTGACAAGGTGCATATCCCTCCGGTTCCTTTGAATGTCCTGACAGCACCTTGGCCTTTTGCAATGTGGGGCATCGATATGATCGGTGAGATCCGACCGACGGCATCCAATGGGCATCGCTTCATCTTGGTGGCGATCGATTACTTCACGAAGTGGGTTGAGGTAGCTTCCTACGCCACAGTAACCAAGAGCGTCGTGGCACGTTTCATCCGGCATAATCTGATCTGTCGGTACGGCGTCCCGGAAAGAATCATTACGGACAATGGTACCAATCTCAATAATTCGATGATCACTGAACTCTGTGAGCAATTCAAGATACAACACCACAATTCTTCTCCCTACCGGCCGAAGATGAACGGGGCTGTAGAGGCAGCTAATAAAAATATCAAGAAAATTGTGCAGAAGATGACAGTGACCTATAAAGATTGGCACGAGATGTTACTGTTCGCTCTTCATGGGTACCGTACCTCAGCAAGGACGTCAACCGGGGCAACTCCCTTCTCCTTGGTCTATGGCATGGAGGCAGTCTTGCCAATTGAAGTCCAGATACCCTCTCTCCGGATAATGAAGGATGCAGACTTGAGTGAAGATGACTGGATCCAGACTTGACTTGATCAATTAAATCTGATTGACGAAAAGAGGCTCAGCTATCTGTC
Source organism: Vicia faba (assembly GCA_948472305.1). NCBI lineage: Eukaryota > Viridiplantae > Streptophyta > Magnoliopsida > Fabales > Fabaceae > Vicia > Vicia faba. The sequence continues at coordinate 1,796,032,159 of OX451736.1, forward strand.
ATGGTCAAACGTATCAAAAACGGATGATCAGGGCATTTAACAAGAAAGTCAGACCGCAAGAGTATCAAGTTGGGGACCTGGTAATCAAACGCATCATCCTTCCTCAAAGTGATCCCCGGGGCAAATGGACCCCTACATACGAAGGGCCATTTGTGGTTAAACGTGTGTTCTCAGGAGGAGCCATGATCCTAACCACCATGGATGGTGACGACCTTCCTCACCCCGCCAATGCAGACATAGTGAAAAAATACTACGCGTAAATAAAAGACCCGCTAGGTTGATATACCTAGGCAAAAATAAGGGCTTCCCGGCGAACCAAAAGGGTTCGGGCAAAAATAAGGGATGAAATGAATAAAAATCTGTACACCCGGCAAGTCGAAAACCTGAAAAGGCGGCTTGGGCAAAAATGGGTATCCCGGTGGACTGAAAACCCGAAAGGGCGGTCCAGGCAAAAGTTAGGGATAAAAGCGTAACACTATGTCTCATTGGATCACTTCGCATCCGGAATTCGGCATCAACTATCTGGCTCAGATTTCGGCATCGACCAATCAGCTTCATCTTCAACTAGGCAGCAAAGCGATGAGACATTCGAAGACATAAAGGCGATAGCAGAGTTGGAACCCAGTGGGATTGTTCACATAGCTGTTTTGGTTTCTTTTTTTTCAAATTGTAAACTCTATGTTATTTGGCGGCGTCCTCTTACTAGGATGTCAGCCTCTTGTACAAAAACGCCTATTCACAGGCAAAGTTCAAATCAATACAAATTCACTTGTCCATACAAATTGCCATTGTTTTCCCTTTTTTCTGCTTTGTCTTGCGAAGAACGTCCAATGTTCATTTTTGATATATGCATTTGACATTAAAATTGTTGACTCATAAATATTCGCATATGAAACGAAAGATTAATTACAGGTGACATCAGAAACAGGGGCAATGTGGAGTTGTCTGATGCAGTCTGGTTGTTTTGTCCGCCAAGGTACCAAGGTAGATTCGACTGAAGAATGTGACCAAATCATCTCAACGTCCCGCAGAGTAAGACAAGATTCAGCAATACTTTCCCCAAGCGGAGTTGATTCCCCGTCAATCCTGTGAAGTCTCAACATCCCCCGGCGGGTCTTAAAGCTCACTCCCCAGTAGATTCTGGAAGCTTGTTCCCTGCAGGATACGGGCGTCTCTCCCGAGTTTTATTCAGAGTTATTTCCTCTCAAGGACTTATAACTGGATTATCCTCAGCTAAAAACCACAGAAAATCGCCCTCGACAAAGTTCCTTCAATCCCCGGCGGAGTTTATCTTTGGTGCTCCCCAGCGGAGTTTATCATCATTATCCCCAGCGGAATCCATCATTAAAGCCCTCAACAGGCCTCTCATCAAACTTCGGCCAAGTATTTCTTCCACAGAGCAACTCCCCGGCCGGTCGTCTAGGATTTATTTTCCTAAGACGAAAATTACATTCATAAAAATTTCACATTTTCGTACATCTTGTTTACATACGTGATAAAGTGCATACTCACCCTATCTCATGTTAAACAGCATGGCATCATGCATATCATACATCACGACATTGCATACAACTTATGCTTTTGCCTTTTCAGGGAAAAAGACAATCCCAAAGACAACTACCTTCAACTGTCACAATTCCAGATTCGATACCTGTATCTAGCCAGGGCACATCTGAGAGTGATCAGTTTCTAGACTCGATTCCTGTATCTAGCCAGGGCACGTTTGAAGAGTTCGAAGATTCGATTCCTGTATCCAGCCAGGGCATATCTGTTGACGACTATTTCCATATTCAATTCCTGTATCCAGCCAGGGCATATCTGTTGACAACTATTTCCAGATTCGATTCCTGTATCCAGCCAGGGCATATCTGTTGACGACTATTTCCAGATTCGATTCCTGTATCCAGCCAGGGCATATCTGTTGACGACTATTTCCAGATTCGATTCCTGTATCCAGCCAGGGCATATCTATTGACAACTATTTCCAGATTCGATTCCTGTATCCAGCCAGGGCATATCTGTTGACAACATTTCCGGATTCGATTCCTGTATCCAGCCAGGGCATATCTGTTGACGACTATTTCCAGACTCGATTCCTGTATCTAGCCAGGGCACGTCTGAAGAGTTCGAAGATTCGATTCCTGTATCCAGCCAGGGCATATCTATTGACGACTATTTCCAGATTCGACTCCTGTATCTAGCCAGGGCATATCTACATAAAAAAATTTTAAAGATCAAACACCTGTAACAAGCCAGGAAAACACCAGCCTCTCCCAAATGCACAAGTTCTCGCTAACGAATCTCTTATGCGATCGACACTTCCAAATGGCATCTATAAGCCCATTCCCGACAAGGTTCTGTCACATCTCCAGAGGGCATCTATAAGCCCATCTCCCTATCCACCATCTCTCCAAATGGCATCTGTAAGCCCATTCCCGACATCACATTTACTGATACCTCAACATGCGAGTGCAAATTTCCGGGCACTCTAGTGTCCAATCTCCTTTTACCCTCGAGTCACGAAAGGCAAACTTGCCAATCTAACTCTTCAGGTTCAAGAAGATTGAACAGGGGCAACTGTTGTACCCCAAAATTTTCCCTCCCATTTCCTCAACATTTTCTCATCACAAGACCCTTGAAGATCAAGATCCAGTTAGGGTTTCCTCTGCTCAAGACCTCTCATTGCACTGTGGACTCAAATTAGGGTTTGTGTTTGCCCAAGGATGTTTTGACCTAAAATGCCTAAGATGACTTTCATGTTTCATGTTTGACTCACAAGATTACCCATACCAAGTTTCAAGTCTTGATTCCAAGTTTTGCCCAGTCAATTGGACAATTGACCTAAAAATCAGCTGTATTGGGGGAAAAGTCAATTGTGGTCAATTGACAGTCAAACCTCATGATTTTTGACCCACATCAACATTATGAACTCATATGGACCATTTAATCAAGTTTGGATCACAATTCCACAAGAAATTTGGTCAGATCACCAAAAGGGCAAAATGGTCATTTTTAGGGTTTTGACTGCACAAAGGCAATTTTTGACTGTTTGACCTAACCAATGGCAAACCAAGCTCACATATGGACTCAAGGACTCAATGAAATGGTCTTGACACATTCATCAAGCTCAAAAGATCCCAAGTACACAAGATTGACAGTTGAATTTCCCAGTCAATTGATCAATTTTGACTGTACACTGAAAAGTCAAACTTTGACTTTTTGGTCAAAATCAAGAGTCAAGATTCATTTTTCATCAAAACATGCCAAATCATGAAACTTGTTCACCAAGAAACCAAGAAATGCAAATTAGGGTTTTAAAAATGGAATTTTTCATAACTTAGAATTTTTCTAAGTTATGGAAAACCCTAATTTTTTCCCAACTTTGCCCCACTTTTTCACCATGATTCATTTGGATTCAAACAAAAGTCAAAACATGAAAGTTGTAGCTTGTTACATAATCTACAACTTTGATTCACAAAGTTTTCTCATTTGAAGCTTGTATCTCAAGTTACAAATTTTTGAATAAGGGCACTAAACCATTCTTAACTTAGTGAAAATTTGACCTATTTTTGACAAGTTTTTACCCCACTTCAAGGCCATTTTCCATACACTTCCACTTGGAATTTCAATTTGCATTTCAAAGATTTATTGTAGTACACATTCCAAGCTTTCCAAAATGTCCAAGAACTCATCAAACAACCTCATGGTTAGGGAGAATCGAATTTCACAATATAGCAAAAACTCACTTTTGAATTGGCCATTTTCCATGTTCATAACTTTGCAATTTAAACTCAGCATGCTTTAGGTTAGATTACAGGTCCTTAAACCAAGTTGCACTCAATAATTTAATGCATATTCATTGTGTTAAGGTGTTGTTCTATGAGTTTGAACATTGTATGCAAGATTAATCCCAAACTAGATAAAGCATTCTTTCCATTTTTGCAAAAGATCACTTTATGTCCAATTGAGAATCCAACAAGTACATTGCAAATCTGATTGGCACAAGTTTATGTGTTAATCACACTGATCAAGGAGGGATTATGCAGCATAGTGTGAGGTCCTCTACAGGCCTAGAAGCACAATTTGCCTTTGTTTGCTTAAGTGTGAAGTAAAGTGGCATAACACACAACAACTTCCATCTCAGTTTAAAAACACAAGAACAAACTTATCAAACACATTCCAGACATCATACCCAAGCTTTTGCACGAGCCTTTAACCTCCAATCCACCCTCCATCTCAGAATCACTCTCAAACTGCAAAAACAGAGTTGCCTCTGCAGTTTGAGTGCCAACTTCTATTTCTCTCAAGCATTCTTACCAAAACCAGTTCACATACCTTCCATACTATCTATGCAAGCTAACCATGACCTGAAACCTGACCTGTAACACCTCCAAGCCACTTCACCATTTTTGCTTTTCTGTTTTGCAGTTGAAGTTCACCAGCACGATTCAGGGAGTTTCAAGGCAAAGTAGAACTTGGAATAGCATCCTTACACTTCAAGGAAGCTATACAAATCATCATTTTACTCTGAAACATCCTCCATTGCAAAGCACGATTCCAACTGAACAGGTATCTTCATGAAGTTCTATCTCTCTTATTAGGCATTGTTAGCTTTAGGTTTGTGAAGAAAATATGTCACAATCATAGCCCTGAACATGACCATATAGTTAGATTTCATTTATGATACGTGTGCTGCAAGAATTTTGAGTCTGAACATGGCATAAAAGTTAGGTCAGAAATTGGGGGAGAAGAAATTCTCCCTCATCTTAGAGAGTTAGGTCAAGTTCTTTACATGGTTGGAATCGTCTCTTAATGCTCTACACTTTTCATGTTATGAGTTTTGCTTGAAAGTCCAGGAATCAAGAGATAGAAAACGCGTGGGTGATGTTGTTCAGAGGTTGAAGATGACTGATTCTGGGCTGGGCCTGGAATATTTTCTTATTTGCACCACATAATCACTTTTGAACCCCCTGAGCCCATTTGCTTATTTCTTTGACTTTTTTGACTTTTTCTTTTTGATTGACTTTGTTTATTTTTTTCTCATGACATTAAAAAAATAAAAATATTTTTTCCAGCATTTTTTGAATTTATTGCATATTTATTTGATTATTTCTTTTGTTTGTACATAAATATTATATATACTATTATTTAGAATAAATAGAAAAAATAGTGTAAATACATTTTTATTTTTGTTTACCTTCTGAAAATATTTCACATAAAAAAAAATACTTTTTTTATTTATTTTATTAAATATTAACTGTATATTATTTTATATAATGCATATTTAGAATTTAATATATATATATATATATATATGTTTATTAATATATTTAGGTTAGAATATAAAAATATTTGAAATTTTCATTTTATTAATATTTGATATAAAAAATACTTTTTTATAATATACTTCATTTCATTTTTATTTTTGTACATAATAAATAAATACTTGTATTAAATTAAATAATAATACATTTTCTTTAATAAAATTAGGGTTTTGCCCTAAATTCAAAATACTCCAAAAATAATATCCTTTTTTTATTTTTATTTTTACATAAATAACACTTTTTTTCATACATATACAAAACATTTTTGCATCTTGCATTTTTATTCCATTTTCTTTTATTTAATTATTGTACATTAATTAAATTGTACAAATTCAAATTGATGTAATAGTTTTAGGTTTACACTACTTGTCAATATCCCCATTTGAACATTTGTACCCCCCTTCCCATATTTGGTTTTGTAATAGCTTAGTAAATTTATTTTCGCACTTTATTGCTTTCTAATGATAACATGTTAGAATTAGGGTTTGTATGCAAAAAACGACAAAAATAGTTATAACCTAATCTCAAGATAAACAATCATGAAAATGGACACACAAATCACACTTGCACCCCCTAGGGTACTCCACTTGTTGCCTTTCAAAATTGGGCCATATTGCATGTTAGGTCTCTTTGGGCAAAACAAACAAATTGAATGATCATAGTCCCTCGATAACATTTTTTCAAAACAAACAAAAACAAATGATCAAGTCCCTTAAAGAAAATGCCCAAAGATACTTGGCACCATTGCGATTATGGTCTAAACGATGACCCACGCCCGTCCCTTTCACATTCTAAACATAAGATTGTCCACCAAATACAATGGTGGAACAAACTTGTTAAAAGGGTTAAAACATAGCAATAATCTTTTTTTGAGAAATTTAGGAGTAGATAACCTAAAAAAATAAATAAATTATGAAATGCATGTATTTGTTAACTTAAAAAAATAAATAAATAAAATCTATTCTAAAAAAAAGAAAGATTAAGTATTATTATTATTTTTGTGTTTTATGAATTATGTAAATAAAAAGTTTAAAAGAAAAAAATTAAATGAACAAGGTTTCTATTATTCTTATGTTTTATTAATCAATAAAAAGGGTTAAAGAAAACCAAAATTATCTAAATCAAACTAAATATTCTTCTTTTTTTGTATTTTCATTTAAACAAGATTAATAAGAAAAAATAAAATTAACTTAAAAGAAAGTAAAACAAAATTTATTTAGTGTTTTTATTAACTAAAAGAAAGAAAACAAATTAGTTAAAATGACATTAATTAAAAAAAATATTAGTTTAAAGAAGTTTAGAAAAAGAGATGATGGGATTAGGAGTTTGTTAGGGGTTAGGCCCAAAATGAACAAATGAAGAAGAACAAGTCAGAATGAAAGGGGGGGTGCAGGCAGAAGCGTTTGTGGGTTTAAGGCAATTGTTGGGGCAGGTCAGGCCCAAGTGTAAATCTTTTTATGTTTGGCTAGGGGTTTTAACATTTGAACAGATTAGGGTTAGCGTGTTTGGTTTCAACAGTGGCGCCGTTTCGTTCTTCTTCTTCGTTTTCATCTTTCTCAGTCACGATGCCCTGATCCCATTCCATGAGCCTTAGGTCGCCGGAGCGCCACCCTCTCTCACTCTCTTCCTTCTTACGGTGGCCCACGGCTTCGGTTCTAACATGGTACGATTTGTCATCTTTTTCTTTCGCGTTTTACAGTTTTGTTTGCTTGCATGTTCATGTTTTTCTTTACAGTTTAATCTTTTAACCTTTTGATGTTTACATGTTTGATATGTAGTAATGGTTTGAGAAGATCATACCTTGAGTTTTTGTTTCTGGAAAAGAGAGATGGAGGGTGAGCCGGTGGCGCTCCTTGGAGGCTAAGGGCAGAGGAAAAACGTGATGGACGCACTTTTCTGGTATCTTTTGCCTTTTGTTTCTCAGATATTGATGTTGATGATGAACGAATTCTGAAACTGTTATTGTTCTTTTGTTGTTGATGATGAACTTGATTCTGAAACTGTTGTTTGTTGATTGTTGATGATGAACTTGATTCTGAAACTTTTGTTACTGATTGTTGATGATGAACTTGATTCTGAAACATTTGTTACTGATTTATTTCTGAACCTCTTCCTCTTTCTTGGCTAATGATGTTAATGATGAAATCTGAAACTTGTTACTTGGATTGTTTTAGATAATCCTGAGTTGGTAGGCTTGAAGGTTTTTGATGATTTGAACTGAGTTTGTATGCTATGTTTGAAAACTGGTTTGCAGCTTATGGATATTGGTTTGGCAGTTTGGTTGTGGTAGTTTGCAGTTATTCTGCAGGTTGGATTATTGAGCTTGTTTGCACAGGCTTGCAAGTTTGTTACAGTTTTGCAGTTAGGTTTATGCAGCTTGTGCAGGTTTTGTTGCTAGCTTGACAGGTTTTGGCTACTTGTTGAGCTTGTTTGTAGTTTGACCAAACAGGTTGCAGTTGGGCAGGCTTGGTCTGTGTTTGTAGTTTTTGGTTCTGTTTTGGCTATGCTTGTTGTTTGAGCAAGCTTGGCTTGTTGAATGTTTAAGGGTTTACAGTTTGTTAACAGGTTTTCGGTTGTGTTTGTTGTTTTAATAGCAGGTTTGCAAGTTTGCAAGTTGTGCAGGCTTTGGAGTTTGTTTGGGTTTTTTGGCCAAGTATTTCGCTCCTTGCTGTTTATGCAGTTAGATAGTTTTATATCCTCTTGTTATTTTGTCTTTGTTAACTTTTGACAGCTTGCTTTAGCCAAACTGCAAACTTCACCCAAGGTCCTCTCTTTCTCTCTTTTCTCTCTCTCTCAAATAAGCATTTTTTTGCTTATTATATTGTATTTCTGAAAAATTGGTTGTCTGGAAAATGATGACAGTTTTTGACAAGATTTGACTTGTCAAGTGGGTTACCTCCTGCTGTTTTACTTTTGCCTGCTGTATTTTTCTGTTTCCATGCTGCATTGCTACATTTATCCAATTTGTCTTGTAACTTGGTTTTGGGCAATTTGTTTTGTAGCCGAATTTGGGACTTTGCTTGGTGTTGCATTGTATATTTGTTTGACCTATGCTTTGGCAGTTTTGGCGCCTGTTTGCCTTTTTGAATTCTGTAACTCAGTTTGGTTTGGCTGCCATGTTTAGTTGAATTGCAAATGGTATAGTTTGGCTTATGTTTGACAGTTTTGGCGCTTGTTTGCCTTTGAAATTCAGCTTGCCTTGTATGCTTGCATTTTTCAATTTGTATAATTTTTAATTTTCTCTTTGTGAACCAAGAAGAGCAATCTTCTTGTGATTTGCAGAGAGAAAAATAAAGCGTGATGAAAAAATAAGCATTCTGATTCCAGACGGCCAATTTTAATGATGATTTTTTTCTTTCTTTTCTATTTGAAAATTCTTGTACTAATTTTCTTTTCATTTGCCTTTTGCAGGTGAACACCAATTGGATGATAGAGGAAGCAGAGGAAGCAAGAAATCTTGAGCATGGGGCAATGGAGTTTAGGCTTTAGACTTAGATTTATTTTCCATTTATTATAAACAATTATTATTTTAAATATTATAAGTTGTAAACTTACAATATTCAAATAATTTTGTAACAACATTTAAAATGAATAAAAAGTCTTTATCCAAAAGAATTTTTCTATTGTCATTCTTCCTTGCACCTTTACTTTATTATTTAAGATTCTCACATCAAAAATAATTGAAACTGCGTTTCAACAATTCTAATCCAGATAACTTAAATACCAAATAATCAAAAACTTTGCAGTCTCGTAACCTTACATCAGTGCTCCAATCACAATACGCATTGTATAATAAATAAGCAAGCATTCCATTAACCGGCAAACCTTTCACTCCCTTAAAAAGCAGATGCCTTAATATTCCAAATAAAAGTCTCAGCTCTCATCCCAGATAATCAGGCTTTGAGAATAATCAGTTAACCTTACAATAATGTAACAGTAAACTGAATTTCTATGGGTTCAATTTCTTCTGAGAAATACGAGAGAAAACCTGATTCTTGATTTACTGCCAAAGAAAAGTCTGTTTGATTGATTCCTGAGCCAATCTTAAAAATCTGAGAAAACCCTAGGGTTGTGATTTCTTGTGAAAAAGGGAGGGCAAATTTTGGGGTACAACAATGGGCTTTGTTCAATCATCTTGAACCTGAAGAGTTAGATTGGCAATTTTGTCGTTCGCGACTCGAGGGTAAAAGATGATTGGACACTAGAGTGCCCATAAATTTGCACTCGTCAAAGCATAGTTGAGGGAATGGGCTTATCGATACCATTTGGAAATGTGACCGAATCTTTTCGGAGATGGGCTTAAAGATGTCATCCAAGAATATTTATTGAACTGTATGTTGTAGGCGAAAGAATGAGTAAAAGGTATCCAGGTCTAGAACGTCTCTGAGCTGGGGGGCTGAATAAGCAATAGATTAGCATCCGTGTTTGGAGCTTCCGTAAACTGTTTTCAGTGAGCTAGAGCTGAACAAGCGATAGATGGACATCCCTCTTTGGAAGCACCCGTAAACTGTTTTCATGATTCTGGAGTTGAACAAGCAATAGATTAACATTTGTGTTTGGAGTATCCGTAAACTGTTTTCAAAAGTTGAATTTGAACAAGTGATAGATTGACATCCATTTTGGGAAGTATCCGTAAACTGTTTTCAGAAGTTGAGGTTGAATAAGCAATAGATTAGCATCCATGTTGGGAAGCATCCGTAAACTGTTTTCAAAAGATGAGGTTGAATAAGCAATAGATTAGCATCCATGTTGGGAAGCATCCGTAAACTGTTTTCAAAAGATGAATCTGAACAAGCGATAGATTAACATCTAGGTTGGGAAGTATCCGTAAACTGTTTTCAGAAGTTGAGGTTGAATAAGCAATAGATTAGCATCCATGTTGGGAAGCATCCGTAAACTATTTTCAAAAGTTGAATCTGAACAAGCGATAGGTTAACATCCATGTTGGGAAGTATCCGTAAGCTATTTTCATGATTCTGGGGTTGAACAAGCAATAGATTAACATCCATGTTGGGAAGCATCCGTAAACTGTTTTCAAAAGTCTTTGAAGTTGAATGAGCAATAGATTAACATCTATGTTTGGTGCATCTGTAAACTGTTTTCAAAAGTCCTTGAAGTTGAATAAGCAATAGATTGACATCCATGTTTGGAAGCACCCGTAAACTGTTTTAAGAAATCCTTGAAGTTGAATAAGAAATAGATTAACATCCATATTTGGAGTATCCGTAAACTGTTTTCAAAAGTTGAATTTGAACAAGTGATAGATTGACATCCATGTTGGGAAGCATCCGTAAACTGTTTTCATGATTCTGGGGTTGAACAAGCAATAGATTAACATCCATGTTGGGAAGAATCCGTAAACTGTTTTCAAAAGTTTAATCTGAATAAGTGATAGATTAACATCCATGTTGGGAAGCATCCGTAAACTGTTTTCATGATTCCTTGAAGTTGAATAAGCAATAGATTAACATCCATGTTTGGAGTATCCGTAAACTGTTTTCAAAAGGTGAATCTGAACAAGCGATAGATTAACATCCATGTTGGGAAGCATCTGTAAACTGTTTTCAAAAATACTTGAAGTTTAAAGCTTGTTAAACTTATCCTGTGAAGGGTAAAATATTAGCTGAAACACAAAATTATGTTGCATGAAATGTATGATGCAATATATGTGTTTTATCAATGTTTATGATATATGAATGTAATGTATGCGCATGTGAGCTGATGAGCTGTCTTGCTGAGGAAGATAAATCCTGGATAGCCGGAGATAATAAAATCTTTAACCACTGTCGGGGAAAATAAATCCTTGAATGCTGCTGGGGATTGAAAATCCTTTGATCGTTGAGAATGAGAAGTCCTGGGACCACTGCTGGGGATTGAAAATCCTTGGTGACTTGTGAGGATTAACAAGAGCTTTGACAACTTCTTCAGGGAATGAGAACCTGTTGTACCCCAAAATTTTCCCTCCCATATTCTTCAAGATTTCCCAAGATCAGTCTTCAGATGATTCAAAATCACTCAAGGGTTGCACAGTCCAATTGCCTCCTAACAGTCAAAAATTAGGGTTTTGGTTCTGGCAAAGAAATTGAAGTTTCCAAGGGTCCAAACAAGTCCCACATACCTACATACATTGTCAAGCATCCACATGCCAAGTTTCAAGACTCACAGCATCAAATTGCAAAGTCAAAAACCCTAAATGCTTCACAGTCAACTACAGGGGCAAAATGGTCATTTGACAGTCAAAAGTCCAAATTTTTTGGTAAACATCTTATTTTGAAGCCACAAACATTATCTGATCAATTCTTGATCATCATTCTCAAAGCATGGCTCAAAAAGTCTCAAGATGCAAAAGTTTCTATTTTTGGACAGTTGAAAAAGTCAACTGCAAATTGACCAGGGCATAACTTCCACATGGTTTATCAGAAAAATTCCATCCAAAGCTCATTTTGAAGAGAATGACATTTCCTACAACTCATCTTCACACTTCAAGTCCAAGAAATGCTCTCACAAAAAGTTATCAATCTCAACATTATAGGTCATTTTCAAAAGTCAACAAAAAGGCACTTTAAGTCAAAGACAATAACTTGAGATTGGTGAATCAAAATGACATGGGACCAAAGACATTGGTTAAAGGACTTCAAGACCTTTCCAAAATGTCCAAGAACATGACCAAAGCTTAAAGATTGAGCAAGATATGCCTTGTGGAAGTTGGGAAATTTTTGGGAATTTTGAAAAGTCAACTTTACTTCAAATGCTTCGAAAATGCTAATGGGCCTCAATTTCTTCCATGAATCATCACCCAAAGGCTATGCACGACCCATTGACCTTCAAGGGAGTTATTTTCTCATTTTTGATTAATTATTTGAATTTTTATTATTATTAATTCACTTAATTAAAATTAAATATGAAAAAATAGCAAATAATACCTTTCAAATCTTTTTGTGCAGAGATTTCATCCATTATGAATCAAATATTTCGTGCATCACTCAAAAGGGAAAGATTCTACATGATTGGCATTAGTTTCATGGCAAAAAGATTGAATTTGATATCATTGAAAACCAAATATCCAAATCATCAATGCATGGATTATGGGCTGTTTTGTTAACCTAATTCTATTCAAATACATAAGCAAAAGCTAACCTAAGGCTCACATACACAAAAAACTGCGCAGGAATCAAAGAACAACATTGCACTTTTTCACAAAAATATTGAAAACTGAAAACCTAGTTAGGAGACGTTTCAAGCCTGCAAAAGTATTTCAAAACCTTGCCAAGACATCCAGGAAACGGTTCCAATCAAAACCAGCCCTCCATACTCAAGGAATTGGTAGAACAAAGTCTTACTTTTCTTGAATTTTTTCACAATCGTGTTTCAGTTTCCATGCATCATTTGTGATTTTTAACTATTGATTTATACTAATATGAATGTCCTGAAGCTATTGGTGTCCTTGAATTGAATTAATAATGCCTGTATAGAAAGTTTCCATTAACGCTTGCTAGGGTTTTTGAAGCTCCAAAAGAGGGGTTTCTTCATCTGGAAAAATTGGACAATCAAAGTGATACCATTGAAATCGTGACCTCCAAACGAATGGAATCCACACCTCCCGCCCTTTTTATTTTTGACTATCGTCTAATCGCTATTATTGCAGGTCTGGTTTAGTGGGGGTTTAAAACCCCCGCTATTTGATATTATTTACAGGCAAAAAGATGAAGTCGAAGCTGGCGTGTCCATACGTGACTGGATAGTTTGAATATTCGTGCGTGATTTTTGTTTTATACCAATAGCGTTTGTTTTCTCATATATTACTCATGTCCCATAATAATAACAAAGAGATTCAATAGCTTGGATGGTTGATGCGTTGGCTTGCAGGTATTGGGACCTGGGTTCGATTCCCAGGTCCCCCACTTCTTCCATAATATTTTTCTCAATATATTTCTATGCAGCATGTCCTCAAAGGTCCATTGTACAACCCCATCTCCTAGCTTGCCACGCGCCCAGAAGCTTCAATCTGAAGGCTATGAATGGAGGTCCACCATATACGCTGGTCAACTGATGCACACGTAACCACAAAAAGTCAAAAAGGGCCTGGATTGCAATGGGCCAAATTGCTTCATAAACCTCCCTTTGGGTCCAGACACCCCCAGGGTTTGCTCAATCTTTTAATTTTTCTTCTTTCTTTGTTTTTCCTTTTTATTCTTTTATTTGTTTTATTGTTTTATTTAATTCATAAAAATAATTTTCATAATAAAACCAGAAAAAATCAAAACTAAAAAATATGTTTATTTAATATTTAATTCATTAATATTTTTGTAAATAAATTTTAATAATCAATTTAGTTTAATTTAGGGTTTTTAATTTTTATCTTTTCTCAAACAACTAAAATACATAGAAATTAGGTTTTTAGCATTTTTATCTTTTCTTTTAATAAATAATTTTTTTATTATCATTATTATTAATTATTAATTTATTTTGTAAATAAACATGTAATTAATTAATTAGTGTAAATTAAGTTAAAACTTGAATATTTTTCTTAAAAAATTAAAAACAACTTAGAACTAGGGTTTTATTTAACTTCTAATTTTAATTCTCTTTTTTCTTTATTTTTTTTCCATTAAATACAAAAAAACATAAAAAAAATAACTTCTTTTCTTTATTTAATAATTAATTAACTGTTAATTTCAATTTAACCTTTAAAGGGTCCAACGCCCTCGAACATTCGACTCTAATTCTCTTTTCGCGCGTTTATTTTTATTTTCTTTTTCAAATATCATGTAATTGCCCAAGCCTTGTAATAGTAATTAGGAAATTTATTTACTTTCTGCATTTTATTAAAAAAATGGGTCTTTGTTAATTTGGCGATGTATAGACCCGCGCCTTGTAATAGCGTAGGACTTTTATTTTCTGCATTTTAATTTCCGCACTTTTAAACTGTTAAACTTTGCATGAAAGAATGAATGGCCCAAATAAAATCAAAGCGTAGCTCACCAAATGCATGACAAGATAAAACATAACTGAAATAACACACAAATTCACACACCACTCTTAGGGTACGCCTCACTGTTGCCTTGCCCCTCGAAACGTGGTCGTCGAGTATAGGACGTTTTAGTAAGTCCTTATGTCCATGAACATGGCATAAGGGTAGCTTCTAAGGTGTCCTACTGTTGCTCTGGTGACCACACTGTCCCTAACAAACGAATTGACCCGAACACCTCCAACGGTGATGTTACCTACCTCTCAATGGTGGGATGGCATTACCTTAAGGACATTTACACAGCCTAATTCCTTAGGGTAGGTAGATGACTCATAGATACTTGCTCTAATTCAAAACAAATCAAAACTTCTTTTCACACCGACACTTTCAAAAGGCTTTCAAAACAATTTTTCAAACACTCTTGAGGACTGATACAAGAGTCGATCTGAAACTTTAAACGAAACTTTTTCAAACCCACTCACACTTTGAAAAGCAAACACTTTTGAAAACACAAATGAGCAAGTATCTAAGAGCCCGTGGATAACCACGGATAGAAAGGGTGCTAACACCTTCCCTTTCTATAAATCTACCTCCCGAACCGAGAAACTATCTCATAAGGAAGTTTGCTGTGCTTTTGTCCTTTCCATGTTGGAGAAAATAAAAGATGGTGGCGACTCTTGCTTACCGCGACATTTCGCAAACCAGTGTTAAACAGTCAGTTCCAGATCCACCGATCACAGAACTGGCGACTCTGCTGGGGAATCTTACAAAGTGAGGTGTACCTTAGGACTAAGATCACTTGTGTTTTCAATTGTCTGAATTGTTTGCTTTATTATTGTGGGTACTGTCTTGGGAGTTCTATAGATCCTAACCCGGATCTAGGGATACCCTGTTAGGTAGCATAAGCTGTGAGGGACCTGTCCGACGTAGACCGACATGGGTGAAGCAGTGGCTACGTTGGTGTGGCACCTTGGTCTGTACCGATATCCCTTGTGTCGCAACGAGGAGAATATGGGTCTTCTGAGGAGTCATTAAGCACCAACTGACCTTAGAACCTTAAATGACCCAACTTGGCCAATAGAACAGTAGCAGTATGCTACGCCCATTGAGGCTAAACTCTCGTGATGGTTCTGGCCGCAAGAAAAGATTGTGATGCTGGAGTTATGACCGATTGAGGGTAGTCAGTGATATTGGGATCCTCTAGAACCCGATTACTTTTGATAGGACAGGTTTTAACCAACAAACTGAAAGAGGGTAATACCTAGACCCCATGCTGGCCTAAAATCTAAGGGCTCTTTTGTGTGACTTGTGTGCCTTCGTACTTGACTACTTGCATGCTTGTTATCTGACACTTGAGTTTCTTGCAGGTTTTGTTTACAGTCCTTAATCTGGACTCATAACAGGGTTTACCTATGTTACGCCACGCATAGCATAACATCATAACATCATACCATTGCATACATCCCGCATAAGGACTAATCTGTTACAAGGATCTCAAGGGCTTGTGATGCAGGTCATGATGAATCAGAATGTCTAGCAGGGGGCAAAGGGGATTTATTTTCCTCTAGCCAGGTTGATGATTCGAGTCAGGGGCTATGACCCACTTGATATGGCGAGCTTTGACTCTTGAAGAAGGTTCCCCTAACCAAGGTTGTTTGGAAGTCAAAGCCAGACATGATGACTTGAGTCAGGGGCTATGACCCACTCGATATGGTGAGCCTTGACTCTTGAAGAAGGACTCTCAACAATATGAAGTGCCTTCAATCAAGTCACCGGATTCCAATTCTAACAATTTTCTTGTCTACCCCGCGAGATCCTTGAAAACATTGCATGCATACATACATATCATTGCATCACAGGTACCCTTGTTACAGGTCACTTACCATCTTCGCTGTTTATTTCAGCAATGGCTTCCCAACAATACAACCAGGACCTTCATGCTCAAGAGACTCGGTTCGGGGAAATCCTCCTGAATCTATCCAAGGGGCAGGAAGAGCTGAGAACACTTATCATGGGGACTTTGGTCAGGAACAGTGTTGAGGATGATAAGGACGAACGGCTGAAACATCTGCAAGCTGAGGTGGATGCAATGAGAGCCCAGATGCTTGGGCAGGTGACTATCATTCAAGACTTAGCTCAAAGACAAGAAGAGCTCGGGGTTCTCGTCAACCAACTTCTTCAGGGTAACCAACTGAGGCAAACATCTAAGGTTGAAGAGCCAGTCATCATTCAACCACCTTTGAGACAAGAAGACAAGGGAAGAGCTCCTCAAGTGGCTTCAGTGTCACAAATTCAGCATCAACCTCACCCGCTACAGCCAGACAAGCCCAAAAGGCAATTCACCAAGCTCAATGTGTCGCTGCCTCAAGCTTTACAATAATTGTTGAGGTTGAATTTGGTAAATCTAAGGGATCCTCCTAGGAATCCCAACAGGACACCTTCAAGGTATAACCCCAACGCCCACTGCGCTTATAATTCTGACAGCCCGGGGCATGCTACAGATGATTGTTGGACCTTGAAGAACAAGATCCAGGACCTGATTGATGAAGGAGCTGTGGAATTCACCCAAGATGGCCAGGCTGAGTGCTTCTACCATCCCTACAGGATCCACCATTTGAAGTAACAAGCCCTGAGAGGAGAAGACTTTTGTTTATTAGAATTTTCAAGTTGTAACTTTCTTTTGACTGTTCAAACATTTATTCATGTTAAACGTTGTTATTTCATTAATGCATCGCATATGTCTGTTTTGAAGCAATATATTCGCACTCGCTATATTCAAACTGATTTCATATTTTTTGATGATCAACTCTTGATTAAGAAATTCTAAGCCTCTTGAGGGAGGATGACGAAAACGATACCACGATCCTTACAGTATGCTTTTGAACAGACCCCGCTGATGAGGTACAGGCATTGTTTCAATCCCTAAACACTGGAGTTATAAGGAAGATAATCCCTCGTCAACCCCTCTGAGCCAAAGAAGTAGGAGTTTTTCTTTTTGAAAATTAAAACCCTTTATCATAACCTGGGGCAGGATAGTTCTCTCAGTTGATCCAAGTGGATAACAAATGGCACCAAAGAGGTCCTTACAAAAAAAAAAGACAGTGATGATTCCGAATAATCATAAGGATAGGCAGTCATTATATCTCAAAAATAAAAACCCAATAAGTCAAAACCTATGAAGGAGACTTACAAAACTGGGGCATCCCACTGACTGTAATCACAAAAGAAACAGTTCAGGCAAAAACAGGGATAATGAAATAAAAAAGAAAGAGGTCATGCAAACCCTCAACAAAAACAAAAAATGGCTGCCTATTCAAAATAAATCATCAATATTTGAACCATCATTGGAACATCAGGACAAAGACTCAAACAAGGTCTAGCGCACGTTCAACTGAGCTTAGGTTTGAAGAACATCACGAAGAACGGGTGGGTACAAATAATTTGAGCCTTTATCCTTTGTTTCATAAACCGTGAACCAGGCCACGTTATAACCCTTAAAAAGTCCTAGCTGAAGCATGGGTTAGTTCGAAAGCATACTGTTACCAAAGGTATCCTGACTCCTTAAGGCTTGCGGTAAAATAACGAGTTGACATCGCAGTTTACAAAATTCACTTGTTTTTACTAAAAAATGCATTTTCAAAAAACTTCAAGACAGACATAAGCTTTGCATTTCTAATATAACATTGCTTGCATATGACTAGTTGTTTGAACAGCAGAGAAATTCGCACGACGAATACCTAATGAACAAAAGCGCCTCCAATCAAGGGGCATGGCCTGATCATGGTCTACCATCTGGGGCAGTTAAGTCAAGATCCAGAGAATCTCTCAACGATGCCAAGCAGCTAGGGGCAACTCTCCATCTGAGACACTTGGGGCATTGGACAGGAATTCCAGCAACAAATCTTGCACGATCAGACATCTTCTGGTAACATGGCAACACAAGCAGCCAGGGGCACCTCCCTGCATTCTAAGAGCGTGGACATAGTCGAAAAAATACTACGCACGATAAAAGACCCGCTAGGTTGACATACCTAGGCAAAAATTAGGGCTTCCCGGCGAACCAAAAGGGTTCGGGAAAAATAAGGGATGAAAATGAAAAAAATCTGTGCACCCGGCAAGTCGAAAACCTGAAAAGGCGGCTTGGGCAAAAAAGGGTATCCCGATGGACTGAAAACCCGAAAGGGCAGTCCAGGCAAAAGTTAGGGATCAAAGCGTACGACTATGTCCCGGCATCTCGTCACTTGCCTACCAGAAGAAGATTCGTCAATCGGCAGTCACCAAGCACCTCTACAGGTAACATCAGAAACAGGGGCAATAATGAGTTGTCTAAGCAATCTAATTGCTCTGTCCACCAAGGTACCAAGGTAAGTTCGGCTGAAGAATGTAACCAAGATGCCTTAATTCCCCAGAGAGTGAGCCAAGGTTCAGCCATACTCCCCCCGAGCAGAGAAGGCACAATATCTCCTAGCAAGTCAACGACACTCTCCCCGAGCAGAGTTAGCCTACTTCGTCAGCCTTATGGAAGTTGGATTATCCCCAGCAGATCTCAACATTCCTCAGCGGAGTATACCAACATTCCTAACAAGCATCCCCGGCAGTCTTGATCTAAGATTTTTCCCCGGCGGTATATCAGACATTAAGTGGAGCCACTTCCCCAATATATCTCAAAAATTTCCCCAGGAGAGTCCAGTCCAAAGATTTCCCCAGGAAAGTTTGAATCTATCTCCCCAGCAGGAAGCTTATCCCCAGTAGATTCTGGAAGCTTACCCCTGCAGAGCACGAACGCGTCTCCCGGCTTTATTCAAAGGTTATTTCCCTACCAAGATATAACTGGGTTATCCTCAGCCAAAAGCCACGGAAAGATCGTCCTCGGCGAAGTCTTCCTATCCCCAGCGAAGTTATCATCAAACATCTCAACAGATTACCTCTCTTCCCACAGAGTATTGTTCCCCAGCAAGATCGCTAGAATAATTTTCTCCCCGCAGAGTAATCCATTCGCCAAGTTTATTCCCCAACGGAGTTATCTTCTCCTACCGGTATTCTTGCAACCATCATCCCCAGCGGAAACAACAAAGCACTATTCTTCAACATCATCCCAGGATGTGACTTCCCGGCACCCGTCAAGGATTTATTTTCCTAGACAAAAACATACATTTATAAACATCGCATCTCCATACATTATAGCATGCACATACGCATCATGAACATACAATCTCATTTATTCTGAGAACATCTCGCATGTCATACATCATGACATTGCACGCAACTAACGTTTTGTATTTTCAGGACAAAGGTCAGTATAAAGATGATTACTATCAAAGGTCGCAACTAAAGATTCGATTCCTGTATCTTGCCAGGGTGTATCTGTTGACGACTAACATTACCAGACCCGATTCATGTATCTTGCCAGGGTGCATCTGAAGAGTTAAGGATCCGATTCCTGTATCTTGCCAGGGTGTATCTGTTGACGGCTATATTCCAGACCTGATTCCTGTATCTTGCCAGGGTGTGTCTGAAGAGTTTGAGGATCCGATTCCTGTATCTTGCCAGGGTGTATCTGTTGACGACTAACATTACCAGACCCAATTCCTGTATCTTGCCAGGGTGCGTCTGAAGAGTTTGAGGATCCGATTCCTGTATCTTGCCAGGGTGTATCTGTTGACGACTAGCATTACCAGACCCGATTCCTGTATCTTGCCAGGGTGCGTTTGAAAAGTTTGAGGATCTGATTCCTGTATCTTACCAGGGTGTATCTGTTGACGACTAGCATTACCAGACCCGATTCCTGTATCTTGCCAAGGTGCGTCTGAAGAGTTTGAGGATCCGATTCCTGTATCTTGCCAGGGTGTATCTGTTGACGACTAACATTACCAGACCCGATTCATGTATCTTGCCAGGGTGCGTCTGAAGAGTTTGAGGATCCGATTCATGTATCTTGCCAGGGTGTATCTGTTGACGACTAGCATTACCAGACCCGATTCTTGTATCTTGCCAGGGTGCGTCTGAAGAGTTTCAGGATCTGATTCCTGTATCTTGCCAGGGTGTATCTGTTGACGACTAGCATTACCAGACCCGATTCATGTATCTTACCAGGGTGCGTCTGAAGAGTTTGAGGATCCAATTCCTGTATCTTGCCAGGGTGTATCTGTTGACGACTAGCATTACCAGACCCGATTCCTGTATCTTGCCAGGGTGCGTCTGAAGAGTTTGAGGATTCGATTCCTGTATCTTGCCAGGGTGTATCTGTTGACGACTAGCATTACCAGACCCGATTCATGTATCTTGCCAGGGTGCGTCTGAAGAGTTTGAGGATCCGATTCCTGTATCTCGCCAGGGTGTATCTGTTGACGACTAACATTACCAGACCCGATTCCTGTATCTTACCAGGGTGCGTCTGAAGAGTTTGAAGATCCGATTCCTGTATCCTTCCAGGGTGTATCTGTTGACGACTGTATTCTCCGGACTCGATTCCTGTATCTCGCCAGGGCACGTCTGAAGAGTTTAAAGATCCGATTCATGTATCCAGCCAGGACGCATCTACACAAAGAGTTTGAAGACCAACTCCTGTAATAGGCCAGGTAATCATTTTCTTTCTCAGGTACGCAAGTTCTCTCTAAGGAATCTCTTACGCGGTCGACAACCTCCCGATGGCATCTATAAGCCCATCTCCACAAATACCAACAGTCTCCAAATGGCATCTATAAGCCCATTCTCCTACCCCACAGTCTCCAAATGGCATCTGTAAGCCCATTCCCACCATCACGCTGCTGACATTCTACCATGTGAGTGCAAATTTCTGGGCACTCTAGTGTTCAATCATCTTCCACCTTCGGATTACGAAAGGCACGCCAGCCAATCTACACCCTCAGGTTTAAGAAGATTGAACAGGGGCAACTGTTGTACCCCAAAATTTACCCTCCCATATTCTTCAAGATTTGCCAAGATCAGTCTTCAGATGATTCAAAATCACTCAAGGGTTGCACAGTCCAATTGCCTCCTAACAGTCAAAAATTAGGGTTTTGGTTCTGGCAAAGAAATTGAAGTTTCCAAGGGTCCAAACAAGTCCCACATACCTACATACATTGTCAAGCATCCACATGCCAAGTTTCAAGACTCACAGCATCAAATTGCACAGTCAAAAACCCTAAATGCTTCACAGTCAACTGCAGGGGCAAAATGGTCATTTGACAGTCAAAAGTCCAAATTTTTTGGTCAACATCTTATTTTGAAGCCACAAACATCATTTGATCAATTCTTGATCATGATTCTCAAAGCATGGCTCAAAAAGTCTCAAGATGCAAAAGTTTCTATTTTTGGACAGTTGAAAAAGTCAACTGCAAATTGACCAGGGCATAACTTCCACATGGTTTATCAGAAAAATTCCATCCAAAGCTCATTTTGAAGAGAATGACATTTCCTATAACTCATCTTCACACTTCAAGTCCAAGAAATGCTCTCACAAAAAGTTATCAATCTCAACATTATAGGTCATTTTCAAAAGTCAACAAAAAGGCACTTTAATTCAAAGACCATAACTTGATATTGGTGAATCAAAATGACATGGGACCAAATACATTGGTTAAAGGACTTCAAGACCTTTCCAAAATGTCAAAGAACATGATCAAAGCTTATAAATTGAGCAAGATATGCCTTGTGGAAGTTGGGAAATTTTTGGGAATTTTGAAAAGTCAACTTTACTTCAAATGCTTCGAAAATGCTAATGGGCCTCAATTTCTTCCATGAATCATCACCCAAAGGCTATGCACGACCCATTGACCTTCAAGGGAGTTATTTTCTCATTTTTGATTAATTATTTGAATTTTTATTATTATTAATTCACTTAATTAAAATTAAATATGAAAAAATAGCAAATAATACCTTTCAAATCTTTTTGTGCAGAGATTTCATCCATTATGAATCAAATATTTCGTGCATCACTCAAAAGGGAAAGATTCTACATGATTGGCATTAGTTTCATGGCAAAAATATTGAATTTGATATCATTGAAAACCAAATATCCAAATCATCAATGCATGGATTATGGGCTGTTTTGTTAACCTAATTCTATTCAAATACATAAGCAAAAGCTAACCTAAGGCTCGCATACACAAAAAGCTGCGCAGGAATCAAAGAACAACATTGCACTTTTTCACAAAAATATTGAAAACTGAAAACCTAGTTAGGAGACGTTTCAAGGCTGCAAAAGTATTCCAAAACCTTGCCAAGACATCCAGGAAACGATTCCAATCAAAACCAGCCCTCCATACTCAAGGAATTGGTAGAACAAAGTCTTACTTTTCTTGAATTTTTTCACAATCGTGTTTCAGTTTCCATGCATCATTTGTGATTTTTAACTATTGATTTATACTAATATGAATGTCCTGAAGCTATTGGTGTCCATGAATTGAATTAATAATGCCTGTATAGAAAGTTTCCATTAACGCTTGCTAGGGTTTCTGAAGCTCCAAAAGAGGGGTTTCTTCATCTGGAAAAATTGGACAATCAAAGTGATACCATTGAAACCGTGACCTCCAAACGAATGGAATCCACACCTCGCGCCCTTTTTATTTTTGACTATCGTCTAATCGCTATTATTGCAGGTCTGGTTTAGTGGGGGTTTAAAACCCCCGCTATTTGATATTATTTACAGGCAAAAAGATGAAGACGAAGCTGGCGTGTCCATACGTGACTGGATAGTTTGAATATTCGCGCGTGATTTTTGTTTTATACCAATAGCGTTTGTTTTCTCATATATTACTCATGTCCCATAATAATAACAAAGAGATTCAATAGCTTGGATGGTTGATGCGTTGGCTTGCAGGTATTGGGACCTGGGTTCGATTCCCAGGTCCCCCACTTCTTCCATAATATTTTTCTCAATATATTTCTATGCAGCATGCCCTCAAAGGTCCATTGTACAACCCCATCTCCTAGCTTGCCACGCGCCCAGAAGCTTCAATCTGAAGGCTATGAATGGAGGTCCACCATATACGCTGGTCCTGATGCACACGTAACCACAAAAAGTCAAAAAGGGCCTGGATTGCAATGGGCCAAATTGCTTCATAAACCTCCCTTTGGGTCCAGACACCCCCAGGGTTTGCTCAATCTTTTAATTTTTCTTCTTTCTTTGTTTTTCCTTTTTATTCTTTTATTTGTTTTATTGTTTTATTTAATTCATAAAAATAATTTTCATAATAAAACCAGAAAAAATCAAAACTAAAAAATATGTTTATTTAATATTTAATTCATTAATATTTTTGTAAATAAATTTTAATAATCAATTTAGTTTAATTTAGGGTTTTTAATTTTTATCTTTTCTCAAACAACTAAAATACATAGAAATTAGGTTTTTAGCATTTTTATCTTTTCTTTTAATAAATAATTTTTTTTATTATCATTATTATTAATTATTAATTTATTTTGTAAATAAACATGTAATTAATTAATTAGTGTAAATTTAGTTAAAACTTGAATATTTTTCTTAAAAAATTAAAAACAACTTAGAACTAGGGTTTTATTTAACTTCTAATTTTAATTCTCTTTTTTCTTTATTTTTTTTCCATTAAATACAAAAAAAAACATAAAAAAATAACTTCTTTTCTTTATTTAATAATTAGTTAACTGTTAATTTCAATTTAACCTTTAAAGGGTCCAACGCCCTCGAACATTCGATTCTAATTCTCTTTTCGCGCGTTTATTTTTATTTTCTTTTTCAAATATCATGTAATTGCCCAAGCCTTGTAATAGTAATTAGGAAATTTATTTACTTTCTGCATTTTATTAAAAAACGGGTCTTTGTTAATTTGGCGATGTATAGACCCGCGCCTTGTAATAGCGTAGGACTTTTATTTTCCGCATTTTAATTTCCGCACTTTTAAACTGTTAAACTTTGCATGAAAGAATGAATGGCCCAAATAAAATCAAAGCGTAGCTCACCAAATGCATGACAAGATAAAACATAACTGAAATAACACACAAATTCACACACCACTCTTAGGGTACGCCTCACTGTTGCCTTGCCCCTCGAAACGTGGTCGTCGAGTATAGGACGTTTTAGTAAGTCCTTATGTCCATGAACATGGCATAAGGGTAGCTTCTAAGGTGTCCTACTGTTGCTCTGGTGACCACACTGTCCCTAACAAACGAATTGACCCGAACACCTCCAACGGTGATGCTACCTACCTCTTAATGGTGGGATGGCATTACCTTAAGGATATTTACACAGCCTAATTCCTTAGGGTAGGTAGATGACTCATAGATACTTGCTCTAATTCAAAACAAATCAAAACTTCTTTTCACACCGACACTTTCAAAAGGCTTTCAAAACAATTTTTCAAACACTCTTGAGGACTGATACAAGAGTCGATCTGAAACTTTAAACGAAACTTTTTCAAACCCACTCACACTTTGAAAAGCAAACACTTTTGAAAACACAAATGAGCAAGTATCTAAGAGCCCGTGGATAACCACGGATAGAAAGGGTGATAACACCTTCCCTTTCTATAAATCTACCTCCCGAACCGAGAAACTATCTCATAAGGAATTTTGCTGTGCTTTTGTCCTTTCCATGTTGGAGAAAATAAAAGACGGTGGTGACTCTTGCTTACCGCGACATTTCGCGAACCAGCGTTAAACAGTCAGTTCCAGATCCACCGATCACAGAACCCTTCATGACTTTCCTGAGGAATAAGGAAAACTCTGAAGACCTCCATCGGGGAATTAAAACCTGGGAGGCTTCAACTTGGAGAAGTGAGAACAAGAATCTTTGTTCTACCGGGAAATAACTTTATGAGGAGAATGTTTATCCTATTGGGAAAATCAGGAATTCAGGTTGTATGCCGATCTACTGGGGATTCCTGTTTTGTCGTTTGAGGAGAACTCCGCTGGGGAATATCTGAAAACTCTGGGTTGAATTGAGAATGAGAATCTTCATTTTGCCAGGGGGAATTGGCATTGAGGATCCAAGAACGAGAATCTTCGATCTGCAGGGGATTAGAAATTCTGACAAATTTATGCTGAGGGTAGAGAAAGCTCTGGCAACTTCACAGGAGAATCAAGGATGACACTCTTGATTTTGTTGGGGAGTAAAAACTCTTTGGGGAATAGCTATACTGTTGGAGAGTAGCTATCCTGGGAAAAGCTTATTCCTGTTTGGAAGAAGTTCAGAAGATAAGTCGTATGCCACTTTGAGAATGAAAATCTTCATTCTGTCGGGAATATCAGAAACTCGGGTTATATGCCACTTTGAGAATGCGAATCTTCATTCTGTCGGGAATATCAAGAATTCAGGTTATATGCCACTTTGAGAATGAGGATCTTCATTATGTCGGGAATATCAGGAATTCAGGTTATACGCCACTTTGAGAATGAGAATCTTCATTCTGTCGGGAATATCAAGAATTCAGGTTATATGCCACTTTGAGAATGAGAATCTTCATTCTGTAGGGAATATCGGGAATTCAGGTTATACGCCACTTTGAGAATGAGAATCTTCATTCTGTCGGGAATATCAAGAATTCAGGTTATACGCCACTTTGAGAATGAGAATCTTCATTCTGTTAAGGGTATCAGGAGCTTGGGAGTATACCAATCTTCTGAGGTTTTAAGGATGAGAATCTTCAATCTTGAGAGAAACAGAATTTTAGGAGCTTCATTTGTCCATTATTCTGCTGGTGGGTTGTTTCTGTTGAGATTTAGGAACTCGTCCGTAATTCAACTGAAGTAAAAGCTTTATCGCTTGAATTTGATTGTACCTTTCCTGAAAGGTAAAGATTAGTGGAATGAATCAAACAATGATGTTCTCAAAATAAATGAGATTGCATTGCATGATGTCCTGATGCAAGGAGGTGTAATGTATTTCAAGACGACCTTTCGCTGGGGAAAATAAATCCTGAGCTGGTGAAGGAGAAAAGAGTTGGATTCTTCATCTCTGATAGTGAAAAGATCAGAATAAATTGCTGAGAGATTTATCTGAAACAGCAAAAACCCGGAATATCTTCCACTGGAATAAGAATCAGGGAGATCTTAGTGTCGATCTGACCAAAACAGAGAGGGTCTTGGATTAACTTTGACTAAACCAGATGATGGAGGAATCTTTGACGACCGTAACTCCAACAGGTGATGAAGGAATCTTTGACGACCGTAACTCCAATAGGTGATGAAGGAATCTTCGACAACTGTAACTCCAACAGGTGATGAAGGAATCTTTGACGACCGTAAATCCAACAGGTGATGAAGGAATCTTCGACGACCGTAACTCCAACAGGTGATGAAGGAATCTTTACCTGCCGATCAATCTATGTATGTTATGACTGTTGTTGAAATGTAACTTCTTTTTGGAGAATAAATCCATGACAAGTGTTGGGAAAATAAACCCATGACTGTTGGTCTTCTAGAGAGGTGATGAACTTCTTGAGGATGCTTGAATTTCTTTTCAAAAGGGTTTTGGAGAGATTCGTCACTGCCCCTAGTATCAAATATTTGTGGCACTGCCAGGAAACTTGGACTTTACGTAACCCTTTGATGAGATTGACGTTTTAATGCCCCAAGTGATGGTGAGGGAGACTTGCCCCAGGTTAATCTACAATTGAGAGATTTCTTGAAATCTTGACTAGACTGCCCCAGGTTTACCGGACTTTGAGAGATTTGTTGAAATCTTGACTGGACTGCCCCAGGTTTACCGGACTTTGAGAGATTTGTTGAAATCTTGACTGGACTGCCCCAGGTTTACCGGACTTTGAGAGATTTGTTGAAATCTTGACTGGACTACCCCAGGTTTACCGGACAATACCATACCAAGTCCCCTTTTGTTGATAGGAGATTTTTGCAACAGGAGTGTCATCCCACTTGAAGTGATTTTATTCACTGAGAGAGCTTTCGTTCATTCGAACATTCACTGTGTGAATTTCTTTGCTGTCAAACAAATAACCATGTGCAAACAACGATATTCAAATAATGCAAAGTTCATGCTTGTCTTGGAATTTTGAAAAATGAGTTTTTTAGCAGAAAACTTTTTATAAGAAAAATTCAGCTCAAGATTTAGAGCAAAGCCTTACAGGAGTCAGGATACCTTTTGTAACAGTATGCTTTCGGACTAACCCATGCTTCAATTAGGACTTTTGAAGGGTTGTAACGTGGCTTGGTTCACGGTTTAAGAAACAAGGGATAAAGGCTCAAAGTATATTTGTACCCACCCGCTCTTCGTGATGTTCTTCAATCCTAAACTCAGTTAATTGCGCGTCTGAACTCCAAATGAGTCTGGAACGACGTTTTTGGTGATGATTCACACAAGTTGAATTTGTGGGAAGGTAGTCATTTTTATTTTTTGCAACATTTTTCATGTTGTTGAGGATTTGTAATGACCTCTTTCTTTTGATTGGTTATCCCTAATTTTTGCCTGACTGTTCCTATTTTCGATATTACAGTCAGCGGGATGCCCTAGCTTTCTTAAGTCTCCTTTATAGGTTTTGACTCAATGGGCTTTTCTTTTTAAGAGATAATGACTGCCTATGAGATAAGGAACCGTCACTGTCTTTTGGTTCCAAAGGAAATCTTGATGTCATTCGTTGTATTACGAACTGAGAGTTTGCGATTAAACGCGCATTTTGAATTAACTGAGAGATTACCCTGCCCCAGGTTTGATTAAAGGTTTCAGTTTGTGTTAAAACAGAAAACTTCTACTTCTTTGGCTCGAAGGGGTTGACTAGGGATTATCTTCCTTATAACTCCAGTGTTTTAGGATTTGAAAGAAACGCTTGTACATCGTCAGCAAGGTCTGTCCAAAAGCATACTGTATGAGATTATGGCATTTTTTTGTCATCCTCCCTCTAGAGACTTGTAACTTTTAGAAAGAGTTAAATATCATAAAGAAAGTAGGAATCATAATTCAAGAATAGTGAAAACGAATGGATGAATTCAAGACAAACATATGCAATGCATTAATGAAAGAGAGTTTGACATCAACAGATAATTGTTTGAATAACAAAAGAAATTACAACTTGAAAATTCAAATGAAACAGAAGTCTCTTAGTTCGAACTTGTCATTTCAGGTGGAGAATCCTCAGCGAAAGATTTTCATCTGGCCATCCTGTGTGAATACCAACACTCCTCTGTTAATCAAATCTTGGATCTTGTTTTTCAAAGCCCAACAGTCGTCGGTGTCATGTTCAGGACTATAGGAGTGGTATACACAAAATACGTTGGGGTGATAGCCAGGAGCAGAGGTATTGGGATTCCGAAGAGGATCCTTTAAAACAGTCAGATTGACCTCCAACAAGCGTTCCAGTACTAGAGATAATGGTATGTCAGTCTCAGTGAAATGTCTTCCAGATGTATTTTTCTTACGTCGATTACCCCGTTGACGTTGGCGAGGTCGTTGTTGGGCTTGTGACCCTGAAGCAAGCTGGGGAGCCTTTCCCTTGTCTTCTTGTCTCAAAGGAGGCTGAATGGTGACTTGATCTTCAACCCTAGTTGTTTGCCCCACTTGGTTATCTTGAAGCAATTTGTTGATGAGGACCCTGAACTCCTCTTGTCCTTGATCCAGGTTTTGAATGAGAGCCATGTGGCCCACAAGTTGTCCCATCATCTGGATTTTCATTATTGCCAACTCAATCTGTAGCCCTTCCAATTGATCATTCCTGATGCCCCCTGGATTCCCTGGGACTATGCCCCTTGTGAGGAGATCTTTCACTTCTTCTTGCCCCTGGGACAGGTTCAAGAACATTTCTTGAAGTTGAGCGTTTTGAGCCTGGATATCTTCGACAGTCCTCTCTAGAGCCATCTCTACTGAAATAAA
The DNA here is from genome assembly GCA_948472305.1 of Vicia faba. NCBI lineage: Eukaryota > Viridiplantae > Streptophyta > Magnoliopsida > Fabales > Fabaceae > Vicia > Vicia faba. The sequence continues at coordinate 1,796,061,245 of OX451736.1, forward strand.
CAGTAGGAGAATAAGGAGACCTGAAAGGGAAAACCTGTCATGATACGATGCATGATATGTGGATGCATGTTTTCAAGGATCTCGCGAGCTAAACACAAGAAAATGTTAGAGGTTGAACTTCGATCAACATTTTTGATTTGGAGAACTTTGTATCGGTGGATGTCCTTCCACGAGAATCAAGCTCACATGTCAAGTGGGTCATAGCCCTCAATTCAAGTTGTTGTACTTGATCTTTAACGACATTTGTTTAGAGGAAAATGAATCCTCTTGTCCTTTGGTAGACGGCTGGTTCAACATGACCCTGCATCAAAGGCCCTTGAGATCCTTGAAATGGTTATTGAAAATGCTATGGTATGATGTTATGATGTTATGTACAAGTATGCAAAAGTAAACAAGTGTATATACAGATAATCACATTCACACAAAGCAGACAAGTCCTTAGGTTTAGGCTTGCATGGGGTTTGTAGGTAAGTACCCTCTTGAAGTTAGTTGGCTCAACTTGTCCTATAAATAGTAACCGGGTTCTAAGGAACTCAATATCACTGGATTATTTTCTGTGTTCATTGTTTCAGTTTAGCCACTTTACTGGCGACCGAAATATTCCAAGAAAACAACCCTCAATGAGTGTAGTATCGAGTATCTACCAACTTCGGACTGCACCAAAGTCGGTCATCTCACTACCCCTAATAAGGCCAAGATGGTCAAGTAAGGTCCTAAGAGTTCGTTAGTGCTTTATGACATCACTCAGCGGCCTAGTATTCTCTTTGATTGACTCAAAGGCTACCGGTACCCACAAATATGTCGCATTAACATAGCCACTGCTTCAACCATGTCGGTATACCCCACACAGTTCAATCATCTCACCATAAATCGCGTGTTCTATGAAAATCTAGAGTCAAAATCAAGCTCGAAGAGCTCTCTCTCTGATCTTCCCTTCCCCTCAAGCCGCTGGAGCACTCTCTCCTTCTCTCACCTCCTCACAATGATCAATGGTTTTGCTTAAACGGTATGGTTCGGTTTTTCTTGATTTAATAGTTTCGTTGATTCACATGCTTTGTTCATGTTTAGTTTGTTTAACCTATGATGTTATATGCCTGAGATGAATTAAATGAGTTAAAGGGATACGAAGTGGTCATACCTATGAGATTTTCTCGGTGAAGAGAAGAGGAAAGGTGAGATGGAAAGATGAAGCTCCCTGGTGGCCATAGGCGTGAGGAGAAGAAATGAGGACGAAGCGTGAGCTTTCCTTGAACTTGAATGATGATGGTATTTCTTTTGAAACTTTGTTTGTTGGTAGTTGATGATGATTATTACTGAAACTTTGTTTTATTGTTGGTTAATGATGATGATTGTTGAAACTTTGTTTGTTGGTAGTTGATGATGACTAAACTAAGACTTTGTTTGATTGTTTAGATTGTATGCTAGCTTGAGGATGATTGTTGGTTAATGAGTTACTGAAGGTTGTTTGAACTGAGTTTGGAATCTGCAGGTTTAGAGGTTTGAACAATGGTTATGTTGTTTTGGATAGTTTGGTGAGTTTGCAAATGGCTATGCAGGTTTCAAGCTTTCTGCAGTTTTTGGGATTTGAAAGCTGTTGTTTTGAATCCTACAGTCTTGGTTTATTTTCTGAAAGTTGTTGGAATATTTTGTGAGCTACAGGTTTTTTGTGAGTGTTTTGCAGTTTGTTGGCTTTTTGTTAACATGTTGGGTATTATATTTGTTTCACAGTTTGGCAGGCTTGTTACAGTTTTGTTGTAACTGTTTGGGCTTGGGTTATTTTGCAGCTTGGTTCTGCAAGTTTGAAAATGTTGTTACAGTTGTGGTTGTTTGAACTGCTATCAGGTTTTGTGGTTTGTTGCAGTTTTGAAGGTTGTTGGACTGTTTGTTTGATAACAGGTTTTGTGGTTTGTTGCAGTTTTAAAGGTTGTTGGACTGTTTGTTTGATAACAGGTTTTGTGGTTTGTTTTTCTGGTTTGATAGTAGGTTTTGGGAGCTTTTGTGTATGTTTTTGCAGCTTCAGGCCTGTTTTATGCTTGACCAAAATTGTCTCCTTCTTCTTCCAGTTTTTATGGTGTTATATCTAGTTGCTTTTGTTTTGTAACTTGTGACAGATTAGCCAAATTGTACAATCCAAACAAAAAGGTGATATCTCTCCTTTCTCTCCTCTCTCCATGATAAAAAGCAACAATGCTTTTCTCTGCTTTTCTGAAAAGTTTGCCCATTTTTTAGGAAAATGATGAAAGGCTGTGAAACAAGCCCTTTGCTTGTGATTTGGTTTACCAAGCTTTGTACTTTTTTCCTGCTGTTTGTACTTGTTTTGCTATTGTCTAGCTTGGCCTTGTTGCATTCTATGCTGCATTGTTACTGTCTTGCTGCAATGTTTAGTTTGCCATGATGTTTTGTACTTGTCTTGTTGCATTCAGTTTGGCCTTGTTACATTCAGTTTGGCCTTGTTACATTCAGTTTGGCGCCTTGTTTGCATTTGAATAAATTTGACAGCTTGCATTTTTATTTTTCTCTTTGTGAACCAAGAAGAGCAATTTTCTTGTGATTTGCAAAGAGAAAAATAAAAACATGATGAAAATAGCCCTCTGATTCCAAACGGCAAACTATAATGATGAATATTTTCTTTCTTTTCGTTTTTGAAAATTCTTGCTAATGCTCAATTAACTGTGCTAATCTTTTATGTCTTTCTTTCATGTGAGCGCAAGTTGGACGGTGACAAAGCAGAGGAAGCAGGAGACTTTGTGGTGAGCATGGGAGCAATGGAAGCTTAGGCTTAGATTTGTAACTTAGAGAGATTTTCCATTAGTTGTAATAATTTATTTTTTCAAGAACTATAAGTTGTAAAAACCTAAAGCATATGAATAATAAATTATTTTTTGTAACAACATTTGCAATAAACGAAGAAAGTTTTCATGAGATAATCTGTTATCCAATAAAAGTCCATTACTGTCAATAACTTGCAATTCTTTCTTTGCATCCTCACTAATCCTTTAAGATTCTTGATTAAAAATAACTGAAACTACGTTCCAATAATTCCAATACAGATAACTTAAACTTTAAGTAATCCAATAACTCTATAATCTCGTAACCTTGCAACAATATTACAATCAAAATACACACTGTGTATTCTAATAAACAAGCAAACGTTTTATTCCATTAACAAGCAAATGTCTTAACAGACGCACATTATCTGGTTAACCTGGATCAAACAAAACCTAAATGTTCCAAATGATAGTCTCATCTCCCATTTCTTGTCCCAGATAAACAGGCCTTGAGAACAACCAGTAGCCTTTCAGTAAACTTGAAAAAAACGTGAAAACATGTGACAGTTAATTGAATTTCTGAGAATTCAGTTTCTTCTGAGAAATGCGAGAAAAACCCTAATTTCTGATTTACTGCCATAGGAGAAAATCTGTCTGATTGATTCCTGAGCCAATGTTGAGTATCTGAGAAAACCCTAGGATTGTGATTTCTTGTGAAAATAAAGGGAGGGCAAATTTTGGGGTACAACAGTTGCCCCTGTTCAATCTTCTTGAACCTGAAGAGTTAGATTGGCGAGTTTGTCGTTCGCGACTCGAAGGTAAAAGATGATTGGACACTAGAGTGCCCATAAATTTGCACTCGTCAAAGCATAGTTGAGGGAATGGGCTTAAAGATGCCATTTGGAGATGTCACAGAATCTTGTCGGAGATGGGCTTAAAGATGCCATCCAAGAATGTTTGTTGAATTGTATGTTGTAGGTGAAAGAATAAGTATCAGAAAGGTATCCATGTCTAGAACGTCTCTGAGTTGGGGATCTGAATAAGCAATAGAATAGCATCCATGTCTGGAGCCTCTATAAACTGTTTTCCGAAATCTTGTATTTTGAATAAGAGAATAGAATTGCATCCATGTCTGGAGCATCTATAGACTGTTTTCCGAAGCCGAATCTGAACAAGCGATAGATTAGCATCCATGTTTGGAGCATCCGTAAACTGTTTTCATGAGGCTGAAACTGAATTAGCGATAGATTAACATCCATGTTTGGAGCATCCGTAAACTGTTTTCATGATCCTGAATTTGAACAAGCAATAAATTAGCATCCATGTTTGGAGCATCTGTAAACGGTTTTCATGAGTTGAATCTAAACAAGCGATAGATTAGCATCTATGTTTGGAGCATCTGTAAACTGTTTTCATGAGCCTATACTGGTAGCTTGCTAATCTTATCCTGAAAAGGGTAAAATATTAGCTGAAACATAAAGTTATGTTGCATGAAATGTATGATGCAATATATGTGTTTTATCAATGCTTATGACATATGAATGTAATGTATGCGCATGTAAGCTAGTTAGTTGTCTTGCTGAGGAAAATAAGTCTTTGACAACTGAAGATAATAAAATCTTCGACTGCTGCCGGGGAAAATAAATCCATGATTGCTGCTGGAGATCCAAGATTTTTGACAACTCGCAGGGATTATCAAAACTTTGACAACTTTTGTGGGGAATTGAGAATGAGAATCTTCATTCTGCTAGGGGAATTTGTGCTGTGGAGTCAAGAACGAGAATCTTCGATCTGCAGGGGATTAAAAATTCTGACAAATTCATGCTGAGAGTAAAGAAGGCTCTGGCAACTTCACTGGAGAATCGAGAATGAGAATCTTCATTCTGTTGGGGTATAAAAACTCTGTGGGGAATAGCTATACTGTTAGGGAGTAGCTATCCTGCTGGAGAGTGAGCTCAGGACTCTGGGGAAAAGCTTATTCCTGTTTGGAAGAAGTTTAAGTTGTATGCCACTTTAAGAATGAGAATCTTCATTCTATCGGGAATATCAAGAGTTCGGGTGGTATGCCACTTTTCTGGGGTTTCAAGAATGAGAATCTTCATTATGGCATTTGGGTCAGGAGGTTGGGTGTATGCCAATCTACTGGGGAAGCAAAAATGAGATTCTTCATTTAGGCGTTTGGGTCAGGAGGCTAGGTGTATGCTAATCTACTGGGGAAGCAAGAATGAGAATCTTCATTCAGGCGTTTGGGTCAGGAGGTTGGGTGTATGCCAATCTACTGGGGAAGCAAGAATGAGAATCTTCATTCAGGCGTTTGGGTAAGGAGGTTGGGTGTATGCCAATCTTCTGGGGTTTCAAGAATGAGAATCTTCATTCTGTTAAGGGTATTAGGAGCTTGGGAGTATGCCAATCTTCAGGGGTTTCAAGAATAATAATCTTCATTCTGTTAAGGGTATCAGGAGCTTGGGAGTATGCCAATCTTCTGAGGTTTCAAGAATGAGAATCTTCATTTTGTTAAGGGTATCAGGAGCTTGGGGGTATGCCAATCTTCTGAGGTTTCAAGAATGAGAATCTTCATTCTGTTAAGGGTATCAGGAGCTTGGGAGTATGTCAATCTTCTGAGGTTTCAAGAATGAGAATCTTCATTCTGTTAAGGGTATCAGGAGCTTGGGAGTATGCCAATCTTCTGAGGTTTCAAGAATGAGAATCTTCATTCTGTTAAGGGTATCAGGAGCTTGGGAGTATGCCAATCTTCTGAGGTTTCAAGAATGAGAATCTTCATTCTGTTAAGGGTATCAAGAGCTTGGGAGTATGCTGATCTTCTGAGGTTTCAAGAATGAGAATCTTCATTCTTTTAAGGGTATCAAGAGCTTGGGAGTATGCCAATCTTCTGAGGTTTCAAGAATGAGAATCTTCATTCTGTTAAGGGTATTAGGAGCTTGGGAGTATGCCAATCTTCTGAGGTTTCAAGAATGAGAATCTTCATTCTGTTAAGGGTATAAGGAGCTTAGGAGTATGCCAATCTTCTGAGGTTTCAAGAATGAGAATCTTCATTCTGTTAAGGGTATCAGGAGCTTGGGAGTATGCCAATCTTCTGAGGTTTTTATCCTTGGTAGGGGATAAAACAAAAGTTAACTGTTATCTGGTTGATTTCCAGGCTTTAAGATAACTTGTTGGGGAATTGGAGAAACCGGATGATCTCCGCTGTGGTTTGATAGTTTCAGCTCCGCTGGGGATTGGTAGTTGGTAGTCTTATCTCTTCTGGGGATATTAGTGACATGCTGATTTGAAGGTGTATGGAAATGGGTTTAAAGATACCATTCAAAGGTGATTGTTGACGGAAAGTTTGAACGGGATCTATGACAGCAAAATCTGGAAGTGAATCAGAATAAACCATTGAGAGATTTATCTGAAACAGCAAAATCTGGAATATCTTCAAAAGAATCAGGGAGATCTTAGTGTCGATCTGACTGAGTCAGAGAAGGTCTTGAATTAACTTTGACTGGATAAGAATCAGAAAACTTTTAGAATCGATTTAACTGAGCCAGACGAAAGTCTTGTAATATCTTCAACTGATGTCGAGGAAAATAAATTTTGGACTGCTGTTGAAAGGGAAAGTTGAAGGAACTACTATCTGGTCGCGGTCCAGGCTTTGAATTTTGTGAGAATTTGATTGCATCTTTCCTGACAGGTAAAGGTTAGTTGCATGACATATATTAAACAAAGATGTTCTCAAAATAAATGAGATTGCGTTGTATGATGTCCTGATGTACGGATGTGTAATGTTCTCAAGACGACCTCTTGTTGGGGAAAATAAATCCCAAAGTGGTGATGGAGAAAAGAGTTGAATTCTTCGTTTTTGATAGTGAAAAATCTAGCGACTTCAATGGGAAAAATTCTCAGGAATTCTTGAGGTCGACTTAGCTGGGAAGAGGTTATCAAAGATCGAACTCTGGCTGGAAATCCTCTTATGAGAAAGATTTTAGAGAGATTTGTCATTGCCCCAAGTAGCAAGTGTTTATGGCTTTGCCAAGAAATGTTTGACTGTATGTAACCCTTTGTTGGGATTGACGTTGAATGCCCCAAGTGACGGTGACGGAGACTTGCCCCAGGCTACTCTGCACTTTGAGAGATTTCTTGAAATCTTGACTGGACTGCTCCAGGTTAACTGGACTTTGGGAGATTTCTTGAAATCTTGACTGGACTTCCCCAGGTTTATTGGACAATGTCATGTCATGTCCCCTTTTGTTGATAGGAGATTTTTGCAATGGAAGTGTCATCCCAGTTGAAGTGATTTTGTTTACTGAGAGAGCTTTTCGTTCATCGGATATTCACTGTGTGAATTTCTTCGCTGTCAAACAAATAGCCATACGCAAACAACGATATTCAGATAATGCAAAGTTTATGCTTATCTTGAAATTTTGAAAAATGCGTTTTTTAGCAGAAAACTTTTTATAAGAAAAATTCAACTCAAGATTTAGAGCAAAGCCTTACAGGAGTCAGGATACCTTTTGTAACAGTATTCTTTCGAACTAACCCATGCTTCAATTAGGACTTTTGAAGGGTTGTAATGTGGCTTGGTTCACGGTTTTAAGAAACAAAGGATAAAGGCTCAAAGTATATTTGTACCCACCCGTTCTTCGTGATGTTCTTCAATCTTAAACTCAGTTAATTGTGCGTTTGAACTCCAAATGAGTCTGGAACGACGTTTTGGTGATGGTTCACACAAGTTGAATTTGTTGGAAGGCATTCATTTTTGCAACATTTTTCATGTTGTTGAGGATTTGTAGTGACCTCGTTCCTTTTTTTTATTATCCCTAATTTTTGCCTGACTGTTCCTGTTTGTTTTTTTTGAGATTACAGTTAGCGGGATGCCCCGGTTTTTTCATTAAGTCTCCTTTGTAGGTTTCGACCCAGTGGGCTTTTCTCTTGAGAGCTAATGACTGCCTATGTGATAGGGAACCGTCACTGTTTTTTGATTCCAAAGGAATGTTTTTGATGTCATTCATTGTATTACAAGACGAGAGTTTGCGACTTCAACACGCATTTGAATTAACTGAGAGACTACCCTGCCCCAGGTTTTGATTAAAGGTTTCAATTTGTGTTAAAACAGAAAACTTCTACTTCTTTGGCTCGAAGGGGTTAACTAGGGATTGTCTTCCTTATAACTCCAGTGTTTAGGATTTGAAAGAAACGCCTGTACATCGTCAGCAAGGTCTGTCCAAAAGCATGCTGTATGAGATTATGGCATTGTTTTCGTCATCCTCCCTCTAAAGGTTTGCAACTTTTAGCAAGAGTTAAATGTCATAAAGAAAGTAGAAAGCATAGTTTAGGTATAGTGAAAACAAATGGATGAATTCAAGACAAACATATGCAATGCATTAATGAAACAAAGTTTAACATTAATAGATAATTGTTTGAATAACAAAAGAAATTACAACTTGAAAATTCAAATGAAACAAAAGCTTCTTTGTCTGAACTTGTCATTTTAGGTGGAGAGCCTTCAGCGGAAGATTTTCATTTGGCCATCTTGTGTGAACTCCAGCACTCTTCTGTCAATCAAGTCTTGGGTCTTGTTTTTCAAAGCCCAACATTCATTTGTATCATGCCCAGGACTATTGGAGTGGTATGCACATAATGCATTGGGATGATAGCTAGGAGCAGAGGTATTGAGATTCTGAAGAGGATCCCTTAATACAATCAACTCGACCTCCAACAAGCGTTGTAGTACTTGAGATAATGGCATGTTAATCTCAGTGAAGCGCCTTCCAGATGTATTTTGCTTATACCGATTGCCCTGTTGATGCTGGTGAGGTTGTTGTTGGGCTTGTGACCCTGAAGCAAACTGGGGAGACTTTCCCTTGGCTTCTTGTCTCGAAGGAGGCTGAATGGTGACTTGATCCTTAACCCTAGTTGTTTGCCCTATTTGGTTATATCCGTCCTGATGCAGTTTGTTGATGAGGACCTTTAGCTCCTCTTGTCCTTGAGCTAGGTTTTGGATAAGAGCCATTTGGCCCACCAGTTGTCCCATCATCTGGATTTTCATTGTTGTCATCTCAATCTGTAGCCCTTCCAACTGATCATTCCTGATTCCCCCTGGATTCCCTGTGACCATGCCCCTTGTGAGGAGAGCTTTCACTTCTTCCTGCCCCTTGGCTAGGTTCAAGAACATCTCTTGAAGTTGAGCGTTTTGAGCCTGGATATCTTTGATAGTCTTCTCTAGAGCCATCTCTACTGAAATAAACAGTAGGAAGGTAAGGAGACCTGAAAGGGGGAAACCTGTCATGATACGATGCATGATATACAGATGCATGTTTTCAAGGATCTCGCGGGGTAAACACGAGAAAATGTTATAAATTGAACATCCTTGATTGGAGAACTTTGTATCGGTGGATGTCTTTCCACGAGAATCAAGCTCACCATGTCAAGTGGGTCATAGCCCTTGACTCAAGCTGTTGTACTTGATCTTTGACGGCATTTGTTTAGAGGAAAATGAATCCCCTTGCCCTTTGATAGACGTCTGGTTCAACATGACCCTGCATCAAAGACCCTCGAGATCCTTGAAATGGTTATTGAAAATGCTATGGTATGATGTTATGATGTTATGTACAGATATGCGAAGTAAGCAAGTTATATACAAACATTCATATTCACACAAAGCAGACAAGTCCTTAAGTTTAGGCTTGCATGGAGTTTGTAGGTAAGTACCCTCTTGAAGTTTAGTTGGCTCAACCTGTCCTAGAAATAGTAACCAAGTTCTAAGGAGCTCAATATCACTGGATTATTTTCTGTGTTCATTGTTTCAGTTTAGCCACTTTACTGGCGACCGGAATATCCCAAGAAAACAACCCTCAATGAGTGTAGTATCGAGTATCTACCAACTTTGGACTGCACCAAAGCCGATCATCTCACTACATCCTAAAAGGCCAAGTTGGTCAAGTAAGGTTCTAAAGTAAGTTGATGCTTCACGATACCACGCGGCGGCCCCGTACTCTCCTTGATTCAACTCAAGGGTTACCGGTACCAACCAAAGTGCCATATCAACGTAGCTACTGCTTCAACCATGTCAGTATACCCTGCACAGTTCCCTCGCAGTTTATTGCTACTTACCTAAAAGGGTGCCCCCAAATCCGGGTGTAGGATTTTAAAGCAAACCCAAACAAGGAACCAAAAAGTAAAGCATTCAAGTCAAATAAGATAAGCGTGTAAAGGTGATCTAAAACCCTAAGGTAACCCCACTTTTATATTTTTCCCCAGCAGAGTCGCCAGTTCTGTGATACGGTGGGAGAACTGACTTGAGGTTTTGCGTTTGTGTTCGCACTTGTGCGGTTTAGCAAGAGTCGCCACCGACTTTTTATTTTATCCAAAGAAAAGGTCAAAAAGCACAGGAAAGACCTTTGAGATGTTTTCTTGGGTTCGGGGGGTAGATTATGAAAAGGGAAGGTGCTAGCACCCTTTTCATCCATGGTTTTCCATGGGCTCTTAGTTACTTGTTTAGATCACTTGCTTTTGCTTTTCAATTGTTTGAAATGATGCTTTGTATGTGGTTTTGAAAATGTTTTGAAAAGAGGCCTATGTTTAGGCAACCTTTGTAATAATTCTTGTTTGAATGTTTTACAAAGGTGTTTGTCTTTTGAAAAGATGTTTCAATGTTTGAAAGTTTGATTTGGAAAATGTTTTGAAATTGTGTTGTGATGTGTTTTCAAAAATAGCAAGGATGTTTGCAAGTTTGATCAAGTAACTAAAAGTTGTCTATCCTATCTACTCAAGAGTCTTTCCTACACATTTTTAACCCTTTTGACAGTGTTGTTTTACCATTGTATTTGGTAAACAAACTTGAGTTTGGATGTTAAACGGGACAGGCGCGGGTCATCGCATACAATCATTGAAAGAAACTTGTGAGACGCTCTAGCAATTTTGTAAGGGACGAGATCGCTTTATCGAAGGCAACGTCGAGGGTCATCGAGGGACTACGATCTTTGTTTACCGAAGGGTCATTTGCTAGAGTGTCGCATATTCGAGGGACATGATTGTATTTCCGAGGCAACAAGCGAGGTTACCCTAGGGGTGCGCGTGTGAGAAGTGTATTGATTTCAAGTTATTTATTCCTGGATTAGTTCATCTAGCGATTAATTTTTGAATCTTGCCATACACGCCTAATTACTACACAGTATATCGAAAGCGATAAATTGCGGGAATTAAAAGTCTAAGTTATTACAAAAGTATCCGGGAATGGGGGTATAATTATTACAAATGGAGATGAGTCACATAACAAATAGCGATGTCCAAATATTACAACCAAATCGAATTGTCGTGCGATTTAATATAAAGCTATAACAAAATGAAGAAATCAATAAAGTATGAAATGCATGTATTTACTTGAAAATAAATAAATAAAATCTATTCTAAAAATAAAGATTAAATATTTTATTATTATTATTCTTCTATGTATTTTTATTAAATAATTAAAAAAAATTTTAAAGAAAGCAAACTAATTAAATTAATTTAAATGTTGTTTTTGGTATTTTCATTATGTGTAAGAAAAAAATAAATAAAAAAGATTAAAATAAAACTAATTAATAAAATTAAATTTATTTTACAAAATGAAGTTTTAATATATTACTAGTATATTTTTAACAAAAGAAATAAAAAAAAAGATAAATTAAAAGAAGAAAAAGAAAATTAACTAAACTAATTCTTTTGGTATTTTATTAAATGTTACAAATTAATAAAAGGTTATATAAAAGAGAGAAAATAGTAAAAGAAAATTAATTATCTTAAAAAAACTAAACCAAATTAAAAAAAAAACACATTAGTATCTATTAATCAAAAGAAAAGAAAAGAAAACAATTTGAATGAAAAAATAAATGAAAAAAAAGATGGGCTTAAGAGGATATTGATGTTAGGCCCAAATAAAAAAAAAAAAAAAGGAAGTGAGGTCAGAACTGAGGGGGGGGGGGGGGGGGGGTGCTAGCATTTATGTGTATGGGCTTTGCAATGGGAGCCCAATGCTTAAGTTGTTTTAATTCTGATTAGGTTTTTTTTTATTAAGGGAAATGGATTAGGATTTGTGGGTTCGTACAGAGGCGATGTACCCTTCGTCCTCCCTTCATCTCTTTCACTCTGTTACTCACAAAATCTTAAGTTTAATGGCCGAAGCAAACTAAATCTCATCTCATCTCACCATAAATCGCGTGTTCTATGAAAATCTAGAGTCAAAATCAAGCTCGAAGAGCTCTCTCTCTGATCTTCCCTTCCCCTCAAGCCGTCGGAGCACTCTCTCCTTCTCTCACCTCCTCACAATGATCAATGGTTTTGCTTAAACAGTATGGTTCAGTTTTTCTTGATTTAACAATTTCGTTGATTCGCATGCTTTGTTCATGTTTAGTTTGTTTAACCTATGGTGTTATATGCCTGAGATGCAGTAAATGAGTTAAAGGGATACGAAGTGGTCATACCTATGAGATTTTCTCTATGAAGAGAAGAGGAAAGGTGAGATGGAAAGATGAAGCTCCCTGGTGGCCAGAGGCGTGAGGAGAAGAAATAAGGATGAAGCGTGAGCTTTCCTTGAACTTGAATGATGATGGTATTTCTTCTGAAACTTTGTTTGTTGGTAGTTGATGATGATTATTGCTGAAACTTTGTTTTATTGTTGGTTAATGATGATGATTGCTGAAACTTTATTTGTTGGTAGTTGATGATGATTAAATTGAGACTTTGTTTGATTGTTTAGATTGTATGCTAGCTTGAGGATGATTGTTGGTTAATGAGTTACTGAAGGTTGTTTGAACTGAGTTTGGAATCTGCAGGTTTAGAGGTTTGAATAATGGTTATGTTGTTTTGGATAGTTTGGTGAGTTTGCAAATGGCTATGCAGGTTTCAAGCTTTCTGTAGTTTTTGGGATTTGAAAGTTGTTGTTTTGAATCCTACAGTCTTGGTTTATTTTCTGAAACTTGTTGGAATATTTTGTGAGCTACAGGTTTTTTGTGAGTGTTTTGCAGCTTGTTGGCTTTTTGTTAACAGGTTGGGTGTTATATTTGGTTCACAGTTTGACAGGCTTGTTACAGTTTTGTTGTAATTGTTTGGGCTTGGGTTATTTTGCAGCTTGGTTCTGCAAGTTTGAAAATGTTGTTACAGTTGTGGCTGTTTGAATTGCTATCAGGTTTTGTGGTTTGTTGCAGTTTTGAAGGTTGTTGGACTGTTTGTTTGATAACAGATTTTGTGGTTTGTTGCAGTTTTGAAGGTTGTTGGACTGTTTGTTTGATAACAGGTTTTGTGGTTTGTTTTTTTGGTTTGATAACAGGTTTTGGGAGCTTTTGTGTATGTTTTTGCAGCTTCAGGCCTGTTTTATGCTTGACCAAAAATGTCTCCTTCTTCTTCCAGTTTTTATGGTGTTATATCTAGTTGCTTTTGTTTTGTAACTTGTGACAGATTAGCCAAACTGTACAATCCCAACAAAAAGGTGATATCTCTCCTCTCTCTCCTCTCTCCATGATAAAAAGCAACAATGCTTTTCTCGTCTTTTCTGAAAAGTTTGCCCATTTTTTAGGAAAATGATGAAAGGCTATGAAATAAGCCCTTTGCTTGTGATTTGGTTTACCATGCTTTGTACTTTTTGACTGTTGTTTGTACTTGTTTTGCTATTGTCTAGTTTGGCCTTGTTGCATTCTATGCTGCATTGTTACTGTCTTGCTGCAATGTTTAGTTTGCCATGTTGTTTTGTACTTGTCTTGTACTTGTCTTGTTGCATTCAGTTTGGCCTTGTTACATTCAGTTTGGCGCCTTGTTTGCATTTGAATAAATTTGACAGCTTGCATTTTTATTTTTCTCTTTGTGAACCAAGAAGAGCAATTTTCTTGTGATTTTCAAAGAGAAAAATAAAAACGTGATGAAAATAGCCCTCTGATTCCAAACGGCAAACTTTAATGATGAATATTTTCTTTCTTTTCGTTTTTGAAAATTCTTGCTAATGCTCAATTAACTGTGCTAATCTTTTCTGTCTTTCTTTCATGTGAGCACAAGTTGGACGGTGATAAAGTAGAGGAAGCATGAGACTTTGTGGAAAGCATGGGAGCAATGGAAGCTTAGGCTTAGATTTGTAACTTAGAGAGATTTTCCATTAGTTGTAATAATTTATTTTTTCAAGAACTATAAGTTGTAAAAACCTAAAGCATATGAATAATAAATTATTTTTTGTAACAACATTTGAAATAAATGAAGAAAGTTTTTATGAGATAATCTGATATCCAATAAAAGTCCATTACTGTCAATAACTTGCAATTCTTTCTTTGCATCCTCACTAATCCTTTAAGATTCTTGATTAAAAATAACTGAAACTGCGTTCCAATAATTCCAATACAGATAACTTAAACTTTAAGTAATCCAATAACTTTGTAATCTCGTAACTTTGCAACAGTATTCCAATCAAAATACGCATTGTGTATTCTAATAAACAAGCAAACGTTTCATTCCATTAACAAGCAAATTTCTTAACAGACGCACATTATCTGGTTAACCTGGATCAGACAAAACCTGAATGTCCCAAATGATAGTCTCAGCTCCCATTTCTTGTCCCAGATAAACAGGCCTTGAGAACAACCAGTAACCTTTCAGTAAACTTGAAAAAAGCGTGAAAACATGTGACAGTTAATTGAATTTCTGAGAATTCAGTTTCTTCTGAGAAATGCGAGAAAAACCCTAATTCCTGATTTACTGCCATAGGAGAAAATCTGTCTGATTGATTCCTGAGCCAATCTTGAGTATCTCAGAAAACCCTAGGATTGTGATTTTTTGTGAAAAAAAAGGAAGAGCAAATTTTGGGGTACAACAGTTCCCATGTCTTGTTCTTTTCTATTGACTCGATCTCTGTCGTTATTGCGTCCCTTCACTTTTTGCTCTTGGCAACCAGATTCACTTGAGTTTCTTGTATTATCAACATCGTCATCACTTTCATCTTCATTACTCTCTACTCATTCAATGTAATTCTCAAAATCATCTTTGCACTCTAAGACATCCAGCTTGCATTCATCTTTGCTTCTGTTCCAATTCCAGCATTCATCTTCCTCAAAAACCACACCTTTGCTAATGATTATCTTCTTCGAAATTGGATCATATAATCTATAGGCCTTTGATTCATCACTTTACTCCCAACAAAACACATTTCTTACTCTTGTCATCTAGTTTACTTCTTTTTTGGTCTGGAACACGTGCATGAGCTACACACCCAAACACTCGAAAGTAACCAATTGTTGGCTTCACATCACTCCATGCCTCTTCTAGAGTTTTATTTTGCACTGCCACAGTAGGACATCTATTAAGGATATGCACACTCCATTTTACAGCTTCTGGCCAGAATATTTTAGGAACATGTTTCTCTGCTAACATAGAGAACATCATGTTCATGATCATCCTATTTTTTCTCTCAGCAACTCCGTTTTGTTGAGGAGTATAGGTTACTGTCAATTGTCGGGATATGCCTTGAACTTTGCAAAATTCTTCAAACTCATTTGAGGTAAATTCACCACCTCTATCTATCCTTAGAGAGGAGATATATTCACCCGACTCCTTTTCAACACAAGCTTTAAAATTCTTGAACATAGCAAAAGCCTCATATTTTTCATGTAAGAAGTAAATCTAAGTTTTACGAGTGAAATCATCTATAAGACTTATAATGTACCTATTATTGCTATTTGAATTTGGTTTAACGGGTCCACATATATCTGCATGCACAAGTTGCAGCTTGTTTGATGCTCTCCATAAACTCTTCTTGGGCATAGAGTCTCTATGTTGCTTGTCGGTTAAACACTTTGTGCATAGCCTTTTTGGAACCTTCAGTGAAGGTAGCCCATTAACCATCTTCTTATAAAAAAAGTATCCAAGTCCCTTGTAGTTCAAGTGACCATACCGACAATGCCAAACGTAAGATTCATTTTCTGACTTAGTTTTGAAACACATAGACTCCTTTGGTATCGTACTAGCTAGCAAGAAAAACATTCTATTTTCACTCATATATGTCTGCATAATTAACCCTTTTGTAGAATGATATACTCTACACTTCCCATTTGATTCAAAATAGCTAAGCATTTTTCTTGAAGCTTCTATATGCTCAATAGGTTATTTTTCAAATCAGGAATGTAGTAAACATCAGAAATCACCTGAGTAACTTCATTAACTTGCATACGAATGCTTCCTTTTCCCATAACCGCTATTCTAGTGTCATTACCGAGTTTTACAGATTGTCTGAAGCTTTCAACCAAGTTTGTGAACCACTCCTTGATTCCACTCATATGATTGATACAACCGGAGTCGAGAAACCACACCTCTTCCTTTTTGGCATGTTTGAGTTCAACATAGGACATTAATAAAAGTTCATCTACTTCTTCTCCTTCCAATTCAGCATAGTTGGCCATTCTCTCCCAATTTAGAAACTCATATTGATAGTGTCCTAACCCGTGACATCTAAAACACCCAATGACAACTTTGTTGATGGGTTGTCTTCCCCTTCCTTTACCTCTACCACCTCTAAATACACCTCTACCTCTTCCTCTTCCTGCTCTATCTTTATGTGATATTTTTAGAACTTGCTCTTCTTCTCCATGGCTTCTCATCCTCTGCTCATGAACGGGAAGATTTCTCTGTAACTCGTCAATTGTCATCGTGTCTAGGTTGTTGGATTCTTCAATTGATCATACCACATAATCAAATTTTGAGATCATTGATCTCAAAATTTTCCCAGTAATGATTGTTTCAGTCATACTTTCACCAAGAAATTTCATTTTGTTAGCAATGGTTACAGTACGAGAGAAATAAGCATTCACTGTTTCTCCTTCTTTCATATGAACAATCTCAAAATCCCTTTGTAACGCTTGCAATTGTGCTCTTTTATCTTGGGTTGAACCCTGGAATTTCTGCTTCATTGAATCCCATATACTCTTAGATGTATCTTCGTTAAGAATTGTTTCAAGCACATCACGAGGAATTGCTTAAAAGAGGTAATTTTTTGCCTTCAAGTCCTTCAGTTTCTGCTCTTCAATCAATTTACGTTGTGTCTATGTCGATTGCACTCCACCTGCCACGACCAATATTTCATTCTCAATGAGACTCCAATATTCTTTAGGACGAAGAAAATTTTCCATCAACATCGCCTAATGGTCATAGTTACCATCAAACTTGGGAATTGCGGGCTGCATGAAACTACGGTTACCATTTTCTGCCATTCTTCCACTTGAAAGAAAATGAGAGTTTCTCTTCTATGTTCACTGTTTTTCTCACACTCACTGTATTTCTCTTATACTCACACACTAAGGATCAGGTCCCAATAATAAAACTCTGATACCAATTATTAAAACTGAACACTAATATAAAGTTCTGAAGAGAATACTTTATTAAATTGAAAACAGGAACGTTTTTTACATGCCTATAACGTGGGATGAATTTCTTATCCAAGCACTTCCACTTCCCTAAAGAATAGGACATTATTAACAAACGGAGAAACATAAAACAATTAAATAGTTCATTTGAACTTATTTATTTTACTGATATAATTATATACAAGATTATTTGAAAGACTTATAGATATTAAAAATCTGGAAACTATTTTCAATTTATTTTCATAATTATAGAAATAAGTTATTTAGAAACAGTATTGTTTTATAAAATATAGTTTGACTTTATTTGATGATCTTTTACTATAAAAATATTTTATATAGTTAAAACTATAAACACTTAAGCACTTAATTAAGCTGAAAGCATATTTTTGAACTAACATGAAAATTCACTTCCTTTTCAAAAAAAGACATGAAACTTAACCTCTTATTTTTCTCAAGCTGCTACTAACATAATATAAAAAGAAACAAAAGTGAATTTTATATATAGACCTTTGAATCAGTACAACATCTTTCTCATTCTCAGAGTTCAAAGTTTCTAAACATGTCCCCCCTAGACCCTAGTCACCTACATCTATTTCTGAAGGATTAGTTTATAAGTTACAGATACAATAATCCACATCAAATTTCACAATAATCCATTATCTTGAGGAATTTTCAAACTGCCGTAAAACCATTGTTCCTTCTAAATTTAAGGAGTCTTCAAATTCCCAACTGCTATCAACAGTTAACTAGCTGCCATTGTCAGTACATTTGTCAATGATACTATTCCTTTCATTCTGTCATTCTCCTGAGGCAATAACAACAAAAACATCATCAAGTGACCATTTTCTTGTCACCGACTTTTCTGAAGGGTTGATAATAGCACGTTCTTGGCTGGCCAGGCGATATCCTATAACAATTTCCTTTCTTGTCCGACCTCTAATCATTATATCATAAAAGCATAGCTCCTCCTGATCAAATAAATAGAACTCTGCGGATTTAATACACATCTCGTTCCCCTGTCATAAGTACACCACAATTCCAACATTATATGTCATTTTGAAATTTGAATCCAAAACCATATCAAATAAACAAAAATCCTAAACTGGAAGTTTCAATTTCGCATTTAGAGAATTGAAAGTTCCAAAGAAAGTAAATGATTCAAATGGATTATGACTATTGAAATCCAGCTAAAACCCATCAACGAGGCGTGAAAAAGCACTAATCAGTTGAATTGAAATTTACCTCCTCTGCAAATAATTCCTCAAGAACACGGTTGATTTGCTTGTCTTCAGCCACCATAGCTAGTGCCATGCTAACCAGCTCATTAGATAATACATAATCACTGATTCTGGACACAGAAACTAGATTTCTAGTCCTAGAATCCAAAATTTCACTAATTATAATTGATTTATCTGAAGCTTGCTGCATTTCTCGGATCCATGAGTTGTGAGAGAACCCGGATAACCTCAAAGAAGTTGACTTTGTGTCTCTGTATGGTAGACGTCTCGACTACAAAAAAAAAAAAGATGGGGGATGGGGATGGTTTTCATTCCAAATAAGTTCACGAAACAGTGTGACAGTAGTATTGTATTTGCAAAAGCGGCAGTAGTATTATATGAACATCATAACCCTAGTAGTGGATACCTGTATATCACGAATGAGAAGAAGGGTAGCTAGGGATCTTGAGTCGGAATGAGCAACAGAATCCTCCACTGACTCATCTGCAAGAATAAGGATCTGTCTTCTTAGAGTTAGTATACAGTTGAAGAATAGTTTCCATTACTTTGCTAATAATTGAAAATAATAATTGTATATGAGATAGAAGAATTCTCAATCAACTTTCCAGAATCAATTACTACTAGCATAAAATATGACCAACTATTTATGT
This sequence comes from Vicia faba, assembly GCA_948472305.1. Lineage (NCBI taxonomy): Eukaryota > Viridiplantae > Streptophyta > Magnoliopsida > Fabales > Fabaceae > Vicia > Vicia faba. The sequence continues at coordinate 1,796,080,270 of OX451736.1, forward strand.
CCAGCTATACATTTCGGTTATTCACCGTGACATCAACCTCTAAACATTCACATGGACATGGTGCATAAATGCAAATTGATTCCTTCCTCAGTGCACACTTGTCACTTACGCATTTCAAGCTATAAATATGAAGAGAAAAAGATTTGAAACTTACAGAATCAAAAGTCTCCAATGGAAGACTCTCCAGATGCCGCCTAATGACAGCATTTCCCTCCCTGTGGACAAGCTTTATGTTCTCTAGCCCAAAAACGTCAAGTTCACCAGCAGCAAGTTTCCTCTCTCTTTCCTTTTCAGGAACCTCGTTGAACATCCAGAGTTCTGAACCAGGGGCCAAGAATGCTTCTAAAACCTGCAAAACAAAAATGATGAAAATAAATTAGAAGATTATGAAGCTAAGCTCGGATTTTTGTTTCATATTCTAGATGAGTCTATTAGTAATTACAGTCATGAGACTACTTACCATTACCACAGTATACTGTATACATCATAGGGGATGATTTAAGACGTCGATCAAGTCTAAGAGTCATACACAGTGCAGTTTCTTACTGAATCATATCTTAATTTCCATAGGATTGTCATACAAGTATTGTTTCGATGTTTACATAAACTATTACAAGTCAAGACATTGAACCTTAATTAATTAAACTAGGGTGTTGAACCTTTTTGCAGATCTCATACAAAAGATATCCAATACAAAATGCTCAAGGCATGGACAAATATTATTTTTCTGGTCTATAGGACGGTTATTTGGCTAAGGATTAAATCGCCAGATGCAGGAGGTTGAAATTAACTGGATTTACTATGGGCCCAAGCAAAGACGCACTTACCAGAAAAGAGTACCACGCCCAAAGGGTGTGTACTATGGAGACCCCTGATAGTCTTACAAAAGAAAAGTACCCGTTCTGATCATTTTTGTTAAGAGTGTAGTAAGCTATTAAGGAATTGTTGAACCTAATGGATGATAAGGCACCTTTGGAGAAAATGTGAAATAAAAAAACAATACACTAAATTGTTTTTTTCCTTTTTGAAAAATGTATTGAATTGTCACAATTTCCTTGACAATTTTTTAATTAAAAATAACTTCTCCTTAAAAAGATCTAAATAAACAAGCCCTAACTGGAGGCTTGATTGAGGGATGATTGGCAGAGAATATCTGCTCATTATACTCCTCTAGCATCTAGTATTGAATTGAGGTTTAGGCTAAGGGCTATGCAGATTTCACTTCCACCCATATCCATTCTATATCCTCTCTATCTGTCACACGTCCAAAGTCTTACGCTCCAACTTTTCAACAGGTCCTAAGATTTCCTTCTAAATCTAATATTTCCCATTCGTTTAGTAGATTAGATTGAAATGATATGTGATTGTTTTCAATAATTGAACATTTAGACAGGGAAACCGATTTACTGATCCCATAATATCTACAGAAAGATTATTCCTATGCTATTATTTGGTGTCATCTTGTCTGCCTAATTTGGTAGTGATAATGACAAATCATTCCATGTGAGCATAGTAGATCACTTATATAAAACATATTCGATCACATATCTTATATACTTGGCTTATGTTGCAGCTAATTCCGTATTTTTAAATACAACCTTTGACAGTGTCAAAATTCAATCTTGTTTAGTAATTCCACAGCAATCAAGATCTTTTAAATATTTTATGTTTCCTCAAACGGTAAATAAGTCCTTACACATCAATATGATAGTGCATAACAGCAACGTAGCTTGTCTTAAAATATAATATGGAATTAGCAAAAATTTAGGGAATTACCATGATCATATCATCAATGTCACGCCGCCAGCCACAAAATAATATTTTCTCTGGAAATTTAGGGGGTTCACGTATCCTGGGGAAATAGCCCTTGCATACCTATACAAACTATACAGTATTAAAACAAAATGTAATATGTAATGTTGGTTTCTGACTACATAAATGTATTACCTAAGTCACCTATGATCATTGATTTAATGAATCCAAGAAAATGTGCAAGATATATTACATTTTAATACCTAATTGACAAATTTTCTAATAAGGCAAACATACTAAATGGTTCCAATGCTGAAAGGCCAGCAAGAACATAAAGATTACCTCTGGCAGAGGACCTGGAGCATATGTGTCGTCGTCCTCAGCTATGACAAGGACTTCGTCACCATCTCTCAGAACATAATTATCATCTGGATTTATGACAATCTTCCCTCCATCTGCAGCAACTTTAACCCCACAGGGTATTGCATCAGGAAATGAAATTAACATGTCTTTGAAAAGAAGATCGTCCAATTCAGACCATCTTTTTATGTAAAATTCAGCATTCTCAAATCCCAGAATGTCCTCCCATATCTGGCCAAGGGAAGAAAACAAATGAACAAACACACACAGAATGACACCAAGTTTAAGTAACTGGAAACCAAATGCACCATAGATGTCATAAAGTCCATAACATTTTAGCCACTACAAATTCCACCAATGCTTAATAGAGGGGTTGAGTAATTTGAATAATCACCTGTGCAAGGCCAGGCTGTAGAGCACACTGAATCATCAAACGTCCAATTACATCATGTGCTACAACTGTTTCAATGAGTTCCCCACCAACAAGTTTCACCAGGGGTTCATTGTCAAGGTCACTCATCTCCACAACAACATGCCCTCTTAAGCCCTCCTTTACACCAGTTAAGCTAAGAACAACTCTTAAAGCACGTGCATCACTCTGGAGACATAAATTCGCGGAAAAAGATTGACTAAGAAGAAGTTCCAATGCAAGAGTTAATCACCAACAAAACAACAATGACAACCAACAAGTAAGGTAAATGACCTGATCTGCATTTTCGTCTGAAGCTAAAACAATGATTGCACGTGCCTTTGAAACTGAAACCTACAAATACATGATAAAGAATAAAGAATGACCAGATACTATGCTAAGACTCAAGTTACCCTATTTTCCTTAATGAAGAACAAAATACGATGGCAATACCTTCTTTAAGTCAGCCAGAATAAGTGGACTGCCACTTCTACATATTACAGACGTCCCCATGAAATCGAATTCTAACTTGGCTATATCCATTTCCATTTCCTCCTTTTCCTTTTCAGCAAGCACCACAATAACACCACCGCCAACACTCTTATTTGCTATAGCTAGCTGCTTCAAAAGTGAACCCTGCAATAAAATATAATTTATCAACCTTCATTTGTCATATTTATCAAGAAAAGTAACTAATGCACTCAGATAAAATGAATGCTTATGCAAGGAAGGCTAATTTTCCTAGGGAATCCATAACCATCGGATAAAATGAACTCTTTAAACATCGAGTTCTAATTCAAAAACTCAAGGTTTTTTTCAGGAAAACTAATTAAATTATTACCAATTTGTCACTCCACCCAAGGATGAGTACATGGTTTCTTTCGATCACTTCACTCTTCCCTTTTCTAAGTGAATCAACCTTCTCCGATATAGCATCTGAAACAAGCCCAAGCATCATGGCAAATATAAGCATGCCACCTGCGCTAATTGAGACAGAGACAATTCTCTGGCCCATTCCTTCCGTTTCAGCATGATTTCCTGCGTCAGCTACATAAGTCCATGAATGCCAAAGTGCTTCAGCCATGCTACCGCCAGTAACCGCGTACAACGCTAAACCACCAAATGCTATAAGAAAGAGAGTTGCAAAAAGAAGTGCAAGCAGCTTTGCATAAGGATATATGGAGAAAAACACATCTACATTATAAGCAACTCTCTTCTTTAATGGTACATCCTCCTTATTACCGTTTGTTCTCCTCAAGAAATTAATCATTTGAGGAAGATAATCAATATATTTGTACAATACAAAAGGCAAAACAAGTGTGAAAAGCACAATATACAAAGAAATTGTTCTACTATTTGCATTCAGAATGTAATAAGAAAAGGAACCATCATCAACATCATCAACAACATCTTTTTGTAAAGATTTTTTTCCATTCCCGGAACAAAAATCAATTTGACAACAAAGTTGAAGTTTCATATCCTGAAACCAAATAAATTGACTTCATAAATAAGTAAATAAATAATGGATCCAATCCAACACAAATAAGAAGTCAATTAAAAGTCCATATGATTGAATCTGAAGTGTCTGATAAAAATCGGCAGTTGAACTAGCTTATAAATTTCAAATGATATAAATAGAATATCTTTATTTTATTTTTCATTTTTTAAATCAAGATCACAAGGGTAAAATAGAGAGAAAAATTAATTGTTATAAGCTTTAAGCTTTAAGCTACAAGTTACTTCAAAATAAGCTAAAACTCGTAAGAAAGTGACAGTAACCAAACAGTCTCTGGTAAAAAAATAGCCGATGAGAGATAAGCTAGCTGATTGAATTTGTAGTATTTGTTAAAAATAGGGCCTGTTTGGATCGACTTATTCGAGTTTATCTACTGACATAAGTTTTTTGACACTGTTTGGGAGAGCTTTTCAAACCAGCTTATGAGATTTTCACAAGCTTTTTTTACTGTATTTTTATTAGTTCTCCAAGATAACTTGGGTAAACAACTTGTAACATATATAAAAAGAATTTAAATAAATTATATGTTTTGTTATAAAAATAGCTTATACAAACTTATTCATACGGCTTATTTGAATAAGCACTTGTGGTATAAGTTACAAATAAGCCGTTTATTCAAGCAGAGCATTAGCAGATGAAGTAAGTTATTTATAAATTGGAAATGACATAAATAGAATATCTTTATTTAATTATTTATTGATTAAGATTACAAGGATAAAATAGAGAGAAAAATGAATGAGTTATAAGTTGTAAGGTAGCTATAAAGGTTATGAAGGTAAAAGATTGGCGTTAGCAAAGAGAGTATGCAATAGAATACCTTGAGTTTGGCAAGCTTATATTGTAGATAAGCTGAATAGGGCACAAAAAGAAGACATGTGATAATGAACTGCAGAAAAAGTAAAAAAAATAAATAAATAAATAAAAATGAATCATGTAATTAATTGTATGAAGGAAAGGTAGAAAAATGAAAGTAACTAACGAGATAGAAGATTGGAGAGGAGATAGAGTGTTGTTGTTGTTGTTTGGTGAGGGTGACGGCGACGGGGAAAGAAGGCGGCGAAGGCGAAGAGGAAGAGGAAGGGGTTTTAGGTTGGGAGTGAGGTTTGGCGGAGCGGGGAGGTTTTAGGTTGGGTTTGGGAGGAGGCGGTGGTCTTCTTTTTCTGGAGGTGGAGCCAATGCCGAGAAAAGAAGGGTAGTTCCACTGCTGTTGTTCGAAATCGGATTTTGTTGAAGAAGAAGATGAATTTCCGATTCCATTGTCGGCGGCGACGGAGACTCTGAGATTGAGAGATGATAGTGTTTTTGTTTTCTTCAACGGTGGTTTGTTGATACTCAGATTCGAATTTGGTTCTTCATTGCTCTTCGCCATTCACGAGTTAGTGAGTTCAAAGATTTGATTCTTTTTTGTACTGCTCTTTACCGATCAATTCGAATTCTTTCTTTCTCTCTTTCTCTTTCTATGCTCAGCTTTTTCCATGCCGTTCTTCTACTTTCTTCTCAATAAATCAACTTTCTTTTTTTTTTCGTCCTTCTTTCTACTTTCATCTTAATTATTTATATCACGTGGATTTGCATCATCTATATTCCAATTGCCTTTTAATAATATAATACTATTTTTTTTTTATTTATGTTCTTTTACTTGTTTCTTTCGTATATTTTTCTTTTGAGCTTCCATTTAACTATTTGATAAATCAAACTAAGTTTTTTTTTTATGAATTTGAGGATGGATATCTTGGAGGAGAAAGTTGTAACTTCGAACCTGTGTTTCTTTGACGATATAAATAGGATTTTTAGAATCTGAGCTTGGAAATCTCATATTTTTATGTTTTTTTCAATTTTTAATAAATTATTTTTAGGTATTTTTTATTCTTTGAAATATAATTTATTTATGAAATTTTAAAATTTTATTATCAATTTAAACGATGAAAATCTTACATTCTATGAGAATAATAAGTAATCAATCATAATTATCTATTTATATATTATTTTAATATTTTAATATTTATTTTAAAATATTCTTAAAAATCTAAATAATTTGTCAAACAAATTAATGAAATTATTAGTATGTTTCAAACAATAACATTCCTAAGAATAATATTTTTGGGATTGTAAATTTAATTCATCAAATAAACAGATCCAAAGATCTTAAGAAACAAATATTTGAACTTAATAGAAAGGAGATTTGAATTTTCTAGATTGAAGGAGATTTGAATATAGAAAAATGTTGAAATTAGTTTTTTTTTTCATAGATGTTCTGTGAGAAATTAGAACTATACGGTGAAGTAATATTTTACTACGGTGGATTTGAATTTCTAGTGTTGTTGAGAGGGGTGGACTTGAAAGAATGATGCACTTTTCACTTTATATATTGAGAGTGTTTAAATCGTTTGAGAGGGACTTAATATTATGCATACAATCATTCGATTGATCAAGACGATGTTTTAGAAGGTGAATTATTTATTTTATGTGAGAACAAGGTAGCACATATTGCGCTTTCATTCTTATCTCTAGACGTTTCATCTTGGATTTCAGAGACTATTTATTGTTAGAAATATTTAATAATCAAAATATTTTTAAGTTGAATACTTTTCTAAACGTGTACAATTTAAACAGAGAATTAACAAATCAATTTCATAACACAATAATAATTAATCAAAAAATAAAATTGCAACAACACCAAATTTTTAAAGTAAATTTTCTTTTTTAAAATGAGAGAATAAAAATTACGGAACATAATCCCATAAAACCATTCACTATATAAATAATGCGCATACAAAAAATTTCCTAATAACATTACAAAATTAACAATCTTCACCAATGCAGGATAATGGTAAAAAAACTCAATTCAAACAACATCTTCGTAGAAGATGGATATATTAAAACAACTTTGAAGATAAAATTATTTAAAAATATATAAATAAAATTAACTAAATCACAGGAACAATATGCTAAATTTATAGTTCAGCTAATAAAATTTGTTACAACACCTTTAAGAACATTTTGAGTGGGATCAACATCTTGTTGAAATAGAAATGGAAACGGAATTGTCTCTTTCTCCCTCATCCTTTTTGTGAATACTTTATTAACTTTTTTGAGGGGACTTTTTCATTTTGACGTGAATCTCTTTTCATATGTTGAACTTTTTTTGTTTTGTTGTAGTACTTTGTTGTTAATAAATCAACTTTCTTTCAATTTTAGTCTTTACGGTTTTTTCATCTTTCATCTTAGTTATTATAACATAATAATTAGTATTATCTGTATGATGTGGATTTCCATCATCTATATTCTAATTTTCTATTAAATTATTATTTATTATATGTTCTCTTATTTTTATTTTTTTAGTTCTTCCTCTTATTTATATTTTTTAGTTGTCCCTTGGTATTAACTAATTTAAAAAAAAATCTACTTGACATATCAAGTTTGTTGGAAGTAATTTGAGGGTCAACACGAAGAAGCATTTAGTATTGGACTAAAAGTAACATACAAGTGAGAGAGACACCACATATTCACCTAAAATCTTAAGGTGATAGGTGTGTGAGTTTTCTCACTTATAAAATGTTCAATTTTCCCTTTACATTTGATTCTCAACACTCTCCCTCAAGTGTGAGTCTAATATCCTCCTTTGGGTGGAAGCTTTGTTGGTGCAAGGTAATGGAAGAAGAGATAAAGAATGAACAATGAATGATAACAAAGAGGACTACTTCTTATATTCAAATAGATTAATGAATTTTTGTATTACAATATTGATAGCCCAGGTAACATATTTATACTAGAAATAGAAAATGCCAAAAGGCCCTAATAAAGAGTAAGTATTGGGAATTGTGGACATTAAATAAATTACATTTCCAATATCATCCATTAATTTAGATAATCTATCAGAAGCTAACAACACCAATTTCATCTCTTAAGCAAAGAAATTGATCTGTTTTAACTGCCTTCGTCAGAAGATCTGCAAGCTGTTTCTGAGAGCTACAGTGCAGAACTTCTAACACTCCTTTCTGAACTTGATTTCTGAGAAAGTGATACTTCGTCTCAATGTGCTTGCTTCTTCCATGTAGCACTGGATTCTTAGTAAGATCAATTGCAGACTTATTATCAATCATCAACTTCAGAGGTTCCTCAACCTCAACCTTTAAATCATGCAGGAGATTCAGAAGCCAAACTGCTTGACAAGCAGCTACAACACCTGCGATATACTCAGCTTCACATGTTGGCAGAGCTACAACAGGCTGTTTCTTGGAACTCCAGGAAATGGGACCTCCCAGAAATTTAAACAAGTATCCAGAGGTACTTCTCATGTCCACTCTGTCTCCGCACCAGTCAAAATCAGAATAACATACTAATTCTGACTTTGTCTTTCTTTCAGAAGGAAACAACACTCCATATTTTAGAGTTCCCTTAATATATCTCAGAATTCTGACAGCAGCTTGGAAATGAGACCACTTGGGATTACTCATGAATCTGCTGACCAATCCAACTGCATAACAAATGTCAGGTCTAGTATTACATAAATACCTTAGAGAGCCAACCAGCTGTTTGAAGGTTGTAGAATCAACAGAATCACCATCAGAGTCAGAATCCAATTTTTGATTGGTTTCTGATGGTGTCACAGCAACTTTGCAGTTCTGCAGCTTAAATATCTTCAGAAGTTCTTGTTCATATTTTAACTGGTGCAGAATGATACCCTTCTTCGAGTACATAATCTCCATTCCTAGGAAATATGTCATTTTTCCTAGATCTGTCATCTCGAACTCATTCATCAGAACTTCCTTGAACTTCTTTATATCTTCTGGGCAGCTACCTGTTAGCAAGATGTCATCAACATAGAGACACACCAGAATCATATTGCTATCAGAGTGTTGTACATAAACTCCATATTCCATCTCACACTTCTGAAACCTCTGCTTCTTGAAAAATGAATCAATTTTCAGATTCCAAGCTCTAGGCGCTTGCTTCAGTCCATATAGAGCCTTATTTAATCTGTATACCATCCCTTCTTGATTCTTTTTCACAAATCCAGGAGGTTGTGACACGTAAACTTCTTCCTGTAATGGACTGTTCAGAAATGTTGACTTCACATCCAGGTGCATTAAAGGCCAGTTTCTGTTTGCAGGTAAGGCAATAACCAGTCTGATTGTTTCATGTCTAGCTACAGGTGCAAACACTTCAAAATAATCTAGCCCAGGTTTCTGAAGAAAACCTCTAGCTACTAGTCTAGCTTTGTGCTTGCCAATGGAACCATCTGGCTTAAGTTTCAACTTAAAAACCCATCTGACGCTGATAGCTTTTTTTATCTAGAAGTTTAGTCAATTTCCAAGTTTTGTTCCTTTCTATTGCCTCAAGTTCTTCTTTCATGGCATTAAGCCATTCTTTCTTCTTGAGAGCTTCTTCAATGCTCACTGGTTCAGAATCTACTAACATGGCACACTGAACGACTTCTCCTTCAGAGTCAACGTCATTATCCTGCAGCATGTCAAAATCTGCAAACCTTCTGGGTTTTTGTCTGATTCTTTGTGGTCTTTGAGCTTGTTCTGAAGCTACACCAGAACTACTACTTTCAGAGTTATCACCTTCAGAGTTTTCCCTTCCAGAACTATGATTACCACCAGATTCTGGATCATCATCAGTATCTGGATCATCTTCTTCTAACTCATCTTCAGAATCTTCAGGATCTTCAGAATCAGATTCATCTTCTGATCTTTCTAAAACATCTTCAGAGGATAACTCTGGTGTTGGCACTACACCAGAATCAGATTGAGATTTGTTCCATGTAACACCCCTTCTAATAAACCCCGAATTAAACGATATAATTAAAATCAGAGAAAATAAAATTTGCACGGAAGGAGTGTCACAACATCAATTCACATATTCAAGAAAAACGGACATGGCATATTCGTCACTTTAATCATTTAATCACATAATACATTCATGGCATATACTTTCTTTTTCGTGCAAACGCAACGGAATCATAATAACTTCATCTCCAAAGGAGGAATCAAAATATAAAATTTAAGGCATTAAGCCATACGGTTCATACACCAAACATGTTATCAAGTCATAATACACATACATCAATATATAATCAAAACAATGGATTATATACAAGTATAATCCATCTACAAAATATACGAGTTCGAATGCGGACACCTAACCCCCAAGTGTTACAACCAGAGCATCGACTCAATAAACCAAAATAAAACGGATTACAATCCAAATGCATCCGCTAAGCTAGTGCCTCGCACTACCATCATCGGTACCTGAACAATACCGAAGCAAGCATTTTCCAACAGAAGGGTAAGAATTCCAACAAACATAAAGTATATAATTTAAAGCAAATGAAAGGAATTAAATAAAGGAATCTTACTCTTTTTCCAACTCCTACATAAACTACATAAGATATTCATTTAATCAAATTCTCATATTCAACAAATCAAAGTAAACAAACACAATCCATTTCATTTACCAATTAGCACATAATGCATAATATTCAACGACATATAAACTCAATAAAACGTGTACATGCGACTCGACACAACGACACGACTCATGCATGTGGTACCAATCATCTATTATCCTTCGGACTTGCCGATGTCTATCCCTCAGACGGATAATCACAAAAGCCCATTCCCTAAGCTTTCAAACCCCCACTATGAGTTTGGGACGAGCCACTAGCCTCCACGAGACTAACAGACATCGCCTCTTGACACGACTTATGATGCGGTGTGCAATTCAATTAACAACAATATGCAAATCAAGACATCCCTCCATCCCAATTACAAGCATACATCACCATAATTCCACCCTATGAATTAATCTCACAACATTGCACAACAAACATCATTTATTTCATTTTCAACAATTATCACACAACACCAAAATATTCATAAATCAAACACATTATTTCCGGAATCGACAATCAACCAAATATCTCGAATATTCAACACCTCTACAATTTAATTCCTTTCCGGTCGTACCCAAAATATTAAGTTTTACCAATTGATCGTAACCGGTTATATTAATTAATCACACTATTAATTATAATATATATTAATATATTAATTAAATTATTAATATAACATAATATTTATAAATTGAACAATGTTATATCCGGAATCGACATTTCACAACACATTTCAAATCTACCACATCTCTACAATTTAATTAATCTCCGGTCGAAATCAAAATATCAAATTTCATCGATAAACCGTAACCGATTATATAATTAATCACACTATTAATTATAATATATATATATATATATATATATATATATATATATATATATATATATATATATATATATATATATATATATATATATATATATATATATATATAAACAAGTAATACAATGTGTTACAAACTTGCAGTAACACAGGAAAAGAAAAAAAAACAAAGCGTAGCCCCCCATCCCAACCCCCACGTGCCACGTGTCTCCCCTCCCCCAAATGCCCTCTCACTCCAAGTGCCTCTCTTCTTCTCCATTGTTAACAGTTTTATATATTTTTTTCTTCTTCTAACAGTCTACAATAATCTACTTTCTTAAACCGAAAAATCGGAATCAAATGTAATAAAAATACATTAGATATTTAGAGGAAGTCTAACCCTTACCGATTAATTCCTGAAATGAGCTTTTTCGGTTGATTTTCCAGAAATTTCTTCCTCTCCTCTTCAACCCTATTTTTCCTCTTTTTCTTCACGTCTTCTTCTCTACTTCTCTCTTTCTTAGTTTCTGATATCTTTTCTTTTCTATCTAACTACCTATTATATAATATATAAAAAAACTAACTTATTTTATTATATTACTTACTTATTATATTATATAAAACTAACCTACATAACATATAAATTTATATACTTTACTACTCTAACTTAACATAACTTATATATAATAAAACTAATATTTTATTAAATTAATTTAATATAATTAAATAACATTAATTTATTAGTTTATAATAAATCAATTAATACTAATATAAATCCATCCTCACAAATAAATCAAATAATACATATAATAAAATATTTACACACTAAATATAATATTATCGTACAAAAATAATTATTTTTCGGTAAAACAAATAAACTCAATTAATCACATACCGGACCGAATTACCGATTAAATAATTATCATTTTATTCAAAATAAACATCAACCAGTTATTTTTAGAAAATAATAATATAAATAATATTAATTAAAACGGGGTGTTACATTCCAATCCCATGCTTCAGACTCTTTCACCACAACGTCTCTGCTGACTTCAACTTTATTAGTTTATGGACAATAAAGCTTATACGCACCTGTACTGTGGTATCCCACCAGCAACATTATTTTGCTTCTATCATCCAGTTTTTGTCTTCTAGCTTCTGGAACGTGTTTGTAACAGACAGAGCCAAACACCTTCAGATGACTGACACTCTGCTTATCTCCAGTCCATTTCTCTAAAGGAACAACTTCCTTCAGTTTCTTCGTTGGACACCTGTTCAGAATGTATGCTGATGTGGCAACAGCTTCTCCCCATAGCACGTGAGATAGCTTTTTCTCTTTCAGCATGCTTCTGGTCATATCAAGCAGAGTTCTGTTTCTTCTTTCAGCAAGACCGTTGTGTTGAGGAGTATATGGAGCAGTAACCTCATGTTCTATTCCACTTTCCTCACAAAACTTTTGAAACATTGTAGAGTTATACTCACCTCCACCATTTGTTCTCAGAATTTTTAACTTCTGACCACTCTGCTTCTCAGCCTTCACCTTGAATTTCTGGAACTCAGTAAACACTTCATGCTTGAACTTGATAAGTGTTACCCATATCATTCTTGTGAACTCATCCACAAAAGACACAAAGTAATTGTTTCCTCCAAGTGAAGGTACTGGAAATGGTCCACACACATCAGAATGTACTACTCCCAGAGCATGTTTCGCTCTGGGGGCTACTTCTGATGTAAATGGTAATCTAGGTTGCTTACCTTTCATGCATATCTCACATGACTTCTCAGGCTTCACAATTTTCGAAATACCACGTACGAGCTTCTTAGAACATAGATGCCCTAAGCTTCTATAGTTTAAGTGCCCTAACCTCTTATGCCACAACTTACTGTTACTTTCAGCACCTTCTGCACTAAGGCACGTTGCTTCATCTGTTTCTACATTCACCTTGAATGTTCTGTTGCCTCCTTGTTCAGACTTCATAATTAACTTCTGATTGGAATCATACAACGTCAGAAGATTGTTTTTCATAACAACTGAAAAACCTTTCTCAATCAGCTGACCTACGCTCATCAGATTGCTTCTAATACCAGGAACATACCAGACGTCTTTGATCAGAATGTCTTTCCCATTCTTCACTCTAATTCTGACATCTCCCATACCTTCTGCATTAAGATACTTATCGTCAGCATATCTGATCTTTGTACTCCTTCTGGAGTCAAAGTCAGTCAGTCATTGTTTGTTTCCAGTTAAATGATTTGAGCAGCCAGTGTCCATATACCACCAATCTTATGAGCATTTTCCATCAGAGTCAGAGGCCATTAGCAGTACAGGTTCATCATCAGAGTTTCTCTTAGCCATATATGCTTCTTCTGATTTCCTATCCCTGTTTGACCTACAATCTCTGGCAAAATGGCCCAATTGTTTACAGGAGTAACATTGAACCTTCCTTTTGCCATACCTCTCTTTTCCTTTATGATACTTCTTATCATCAAAAGTTAAGGCTTATGACTTCTGGAATCTATCACCACGTCTATTCTGCTTCTGGTCTTTCTTGACAAAAGAAGCCTTCAGAGCTTGCTCAACTTCTTTCTCAGAAGTTCTCTCAGACAGACGTAACTCCTGTGCTTCTAAGCTGCTTTGTAATTCTTCTATTTTCATGGTTTCCAGATTTTTAGAATGTTCAATAGAAACAACAATGTAATCAAACTGAGGAGTGAGCGACCTCAGAATCTTCTCTATGATTACCTGTTCAGTCAGAGTTTCTCCACACGCCTTCATCTCGTTAGTGATCAGAATCACTCTGGAGATATATTCAGAAACTTTCTCACTGCTCTTCATGTTCAGGTTCTCATATTGCTTTCGTAGGGATTGAAGCTTCACCTTCTTTACTGATGCGTCACCACCGTAACATCTCGTCAGTAAATCCCATGCCCCTTTAGATGTTGTTGAATCAGCAATCTTCTCGAACACATTTTCATCCACACACTGATGGATATAGAACAGAGCTTTCTGGTCCCTCTTTCTCATCAACCGCTCAGCAGTTCTCTGTTCTTCAGTTGCATCTACTGCAGCTGGTACATAACCATCTGTAACCAGATCCAAAACATCTTGTGCACCGAACAGTACACGCATTTGTATCATCCATTTGTTCCAGTTTTTGCCATTAAAAACTGGAAGTTTAGTGTTCAAACTACCGTCTCCACTCATTTTAAACCTTGCACGGATTTTCAGATCTTAAACACACTGTTTCCCAACCCACAGAATCAAAATTCTGTTCAGAATTTTGTTCAAGATTTTAACAGAAAATCAAAGAACAAAACTCAAACACACAGCTCACAACCACTCGTGTTTCCCAGGAAAACAGAACCAAAAGCTCTAGATACCAATTTGTTGGTGCAAGGTAATGGAAGGAGAGATAAAGAATGAACAATGAATGATAATAAAGAGGACTACTTCTTATATTCAAATAGAGGAATGAATTTTGGGATTACAATATTGATAGCCTAGGTAGCATATTTATATTAGAAATAGAAAATGCCAAAAGGCCCTAATAAAGAGTAAGTATTGGGAGTTGTGGACATTAAATAAATTACATTTCCAATAGCTTGATGGACTAATTTTTATACGTGCAAATATTTATACACGGCCAAATTAGTAGCAAGTGATAAGAAAAAGTATCGATCTCACAGAAATTATATTAAACATTTTGATTTTCTTACAAGAAGTTGTAAAGTAAACATGAGCAAAAGTAATACAATAATGGTATGTGTCACGTGGTTAAGAAAGTGGAAAAATATAGACGATAATTAAGGTTTAACACATAGAGAAAGAATATGTTGGACAATGTTCCATTTAATGAATTTATCTAATGTATGAGTCTGATAAGTATTGTCGTGACATATGAGGTCAAAACATGATCTAGAGGTGTATCTCTACAACATCATAAGCATATACATCAAAGATGAAACAACCGGCTGAAAATCATCAAACAATGAAGTCACCATCGAACGTCTTTTATCCCACATGTAGGGAAAGGTAAACATCGAGAAAACCTGAGAAGGGAGAAGTCACGGTCTTGCGACCGAGAGATCGGGTAAGGGAGTCTGTTACGCGAGGGAAAGGTATTAGCACCCCACACGCCCGTAGTACTCTACAGTATCCACTCTTTTTATCTATCTTATGGGTGTGTCTAATCTACGCTTACTGTTTATTATACTACTGAAAGGAATGCATGCAAAATAAAGGAGAAAAGAATGTAGGGAAAATAAAATTGTGCTCGCTTGGGCCCTACCCCAATGCCTACGTATCCGTTTTGAGGAATCAGAGCTACCGTAGTTCGGATCATATGTTTTTGTTTGTTTGTGTTTTTTATGGACGAAGTTAATTCCGCCTTCTGCCGCAGCTCGACCTTTGGAGACTTATGCGTTGGCACAGAAGTATATTAATCGTGTCCTTACCTGAAAAGGGTTTTTTAAGAAAGGTGCTCGAGCGCACAAAAGATTTGAATTGGTTTATATTTTGTTGTAGATGTTTTTTGTGGACGAAGTTAATTCCGCCTTCTGCCGCAGCTCGACCTTTGGAGACTTATGAGTTGGCACAGAAGTAAACTAATCGTGTCCTTACCTGAAAAGGGTTTTAAAGAAAAGGTGCTCGAGCGCACAAAAGATTTGAATTGGTTTATATTTTGTTGTAGATGTTTTTTGTGGACGAAGTTAATTCCGCCTTCTGCCGCAGCTCGACCTTTGGAGACTTATGCGTTGGCACATAAGTAAACTAATCGTGTCCTTGCCTGAAAAGGGTTTCTTAGAGAAATGGTGCTCGAGCGCACAAAATGGTTTGAATTTGTTTTGTATTTTGTTGCAGATAATGACTAGTCGACCTCAAGAGAGAGATATTAGCCATTTTTCTACTTAGTCATGAAAGGAGTCTTTGAGAATTGAACCACACCTATGCTTGAGATGAAGAACAATAAGATCGAGAAGAGACCCGCTTATCATTTCCCGTACTAAGCAAAAGCGTGATTCTCATCAGTAGTTTTAAAGTATTTTGAATTTCGAAAAGAAAAAAAAAAGAAGTTTCAGTTTTAGGTGCGTATGCAAAAAGGGAGAAAGAAAAGTCAAATGGGGACTAGCATATTTCTAAACCTGATGTTATTATGTATTGTTAGACCTAAAGTTTAGAATTTTGAGGGAATTCTACCTAATGTTAACATGCATATGGATTGTGATAAAGTACGAAAATGAAGAATAAAATAGATTTGTGACGATACCGAACGGAGAAGGTCCATTGCCTCTTCGACGCCATGCAAGTGATAAGAAAATTCTACCAAAGTTTCCTCGAATGAGTGATTGAAGAATTAACCCCGAGCATTCCACATTGCAAGAGTTATGTCGATGTTATCACAAAAATCTTGACTAAAAAATGGCAATAAAAATGATTACCAAATATGAAAAATGAAATAGTAAAAAATTCTAATCGAAATTCTAAAAAGAAATTCTAAAGAGTTCTAAAATATTCTACCAGTTTTTTATCATTATTTTCTATATGGAGAAAATTCTAACAAACAAACAAGAATTAATTCCTAAATCAAAAAAAACTAACAAGTTTTTATGGATTTTAGAATTTTATCATAAAAAAAGAAATAGACAAAATTATATGCAAAAAATAAAATCTTAAAGATTATGAGGACAGGGGTGTAGTATTGAAATCAGGGTTGTGACTAATATTAGGTGCTAGGCCCATCCTGTAATGTCCAATAAGCCCTTTTTTTTTGTATAGCTTCAGCAAAAAACAACTTCCAAAAAATATAGCCATGGGCCTATGGAGGAGTATCATTCGGCCCAGGCCATTATCTCAACCCACCAGATCCTCCACAATTCATTATTTGTTTGCGTTTGAATAATAAAACAAGCATAATCAACAAAAACAAAATTAGAAAAGGGATACGTGAAGATTAGTGTTGCATTTTGTGATTGTCCAGCTTCTCACGAGAACAAAGTTCTCTTCGTCTTCTCGAACTTGCAACCGCGGTGGCTGAAACTTCTCTTCGTCATTCTCAATCTTCTCCGTTTCATCAGACTCTCTCCTCCACTCGCAATTTCATTGTTCATCTCCTCTTTGAATCATAAGCTTTGAAGATATAAAAACCTAAAAGCTGAATCGCATCCTCCTCGTGTCCAATCAAAACTCAGGACCTTGGGGATCCAACTCCGATATGCTTGAGCTATGCCATAACATGAAGAAATAGATGGAAGAAGTGAAAGAATACCGAAGATCAGAACTCACCGACCGGAGAAAGTTTGATGCCATCTTGGCAGCGTCAACAAACAGAAATCCAGAGATTGACTTCTAGGTATGAATCTTCAGTCTCTCTCCACTCTTCTTGTCTCCGTTTCAATACGGTTATGTTGCTAATTACTGTTGCATCTTCGTTGTTGTTGAAGTTGGGAATCGGTCACGATAATCCTCAATCTAGGTGCGTTGCATAGATTGATAAGGAAGAGGCCTGAAGACAGTTAAGGTTGCTGATTTGTTGATGAAGATCTTTGAAGGTTGATGAACGATTTGCAGAAGAAATCGCTATGTGGAGAAATTTGTAGTTGAATTAGAAGTGATGTTGGGGAGCTTTGAAACGAATGAGAATTGATTAGCTCAAAGGAGGATGATGAAGGTGCAGAGTTTTCAGAGAGAGAGAGAATGCAGATGAGGCTTCTTTTGCAGATATTGAAGAAGTGTGAATAGAGGAAGTGAGAATGAAAGGTAATCATCTCTTTTTTCTGTGTTGAATCGTATATCTCCCTATTCTGTCAATCTCCTTTTGCATATGCTGTGAACTCTATTTATATATTTTCTGTAGAGTTTGTTGGGAAAATTGGTTTGGGGTTTGTTTGGACTGTTTAGTTGGTTAGGGATGAGTTAGTTATGCTGTTAGAAGTGGTTAGAAGGTTTGAGAGTTTGTTATGAATTGGTTATGGATATGGTTTTGACAGTTAGTTATATTAGTTTTGCTTTTGAATTTCTGTTATGTGAATTTGTTATGTTGAACTGTAAATCTATTTTCCACAGTTTCCCCCTGATTTTTCTGACAAACTTTCTTCTGCTGATTTTTAAATTCCATCCATTTTCTGATTTATTCCTTTTGTCCTTTTTCTTTTGATTTCCTGATTTAATTTCGTTCTCAATTAATTGGATGTGGCGAAATGGTCTGTTGTTTTAGAGATTCGGTTTTGTATGCTCTATGAACTCACTTTTCTGTCAAATGTCGGGTTGTGGCTTATAAATGGAATATGTTTGGATTTTTTTGAAATTAGTTTGATATTGGCTTGACGTTTGTTGTACCCCAAAATTTTCCCTCCCATATTCTTCAAAGAAATTGCCAAGTCATGCTTCAAAATTCCCCAAGGGTTGCACAGTGCAAGGGCCTCCTAAACAGTCAAAATTAGGGTTTTGGTTCTGATCAAGAAAATGAAGTTTCCAAGGGTCCAATCAAGTCCCACATGCCTACAAATATGGTCAAGCATCCTCATATCAAGTTTCAAGACTTTCAGCACAAAATTGCACAGTCAAAACCCTAATTGCATTACAGTCAACTGTAGGGGCAAAATGGTCATTTGGCAGTCAAAAGTTCAAATTTTTGGTCAACATCTCATTTTGAAGCCACAAACATCATTTGATCAATTCTTGATCATGATTCTCAAAGCTTGGCTCAAAAATCATCAAGATGCAAAAGTTTCCTTATTTGGACAGTTGAAAAAGTCAACTGTAAATTGACCAGGGCATAACTTTCACATGGATTATCAGAAAAATTCCATCCAAAGCTCATTTTGAAGAGAAAGACATTTCCTACAACTCATCTTCATACTTCAAGTCCAATAAATTCTCTCACAAAAAGTTATCAATTTCAACATTATAGGTCATTTTCAAAAGTCAACAAAAAGGGACTTTAAGTCAAAGGCCATAACTTGAGATTGGTAAATCAAAATGACATAGGACCAACGGAATTGGTTAGAGGACTCAAAGACCTTTCCAATATGTCAAAGAACATGATCAAAGCTTAAAAATTGAGCAAGTTATGCCTTGTGTAAGTTGGGAAATTTTTGGATATTTTGAAAAGTCAACATTGGTTCAAATGACCTAAAATTGCTAATGGGCCTATTTTTCTTCCACAATTCATTATCCAAAGCATGTGCACGACCACTTGGCCCAAAGGGAAGTTTTTCTTCATTTTTTATTTATTTATTTGGATTTTTATTATTAATAATTCATTTAAATTAATTAAAATGCATGAGAAATGTTAAACCTACTATTTCAAATCTTTTTGTGCATATAATATCTTCAATATTTCGTGCAAAGCAAATTAGGGAAGAATTGGAATTGATTGGATATGATTGAGAACTAAAAAGCATGAAAAAAGATTGAAAAATTATGGTTTGCAAATTAAATCTTTTTCACATCAATGCATGGATTTTGATCAAGTTTTTTTAACCTAAATCACTCTCCTATACATACACAAGCAAGACCTAATGCTCATTACCTAAAAGCTGCGCAAGAATCTGGAGAACAAAACTTGACTTTTTGCTTAAAAATTTCAAAACTGAAAACAGGGTTAGAGTTTGATTCCAGCCAAAAGAACCATCCCATCACCTTCCTAGGACATCACTGATCCTAACTGAATAGATTTTCACGTCCCTCGCACCTTGAAACGGTATACAGAGATCAAACTTGTTCATATTTTTTCTATAATCGTATTTTAAATTCCCAGCATTCTCATTGCATTTTGTTCATGGATTTGTACTAATGAGACTCTTCTAATGCTAACCATGTAAATTAATTGTGTTTTTGAGCGTTGTACACGATTCCACCATTGTCATATTTTAGGGTTTGCAAAACTGTGGATTGGGGTTTTTCATTTAAGGAACAATTGGAGCACAAGACCCAGACCATCAAAATCAGGACCTTCATACAAACTCAGTGATGGGGTCGCGCTCAATTTATGAGCCACCCTGAGCTAATCGCTATTTTTCAGTAGGGGGTATAAGGGGACAGTACCAAAACCGTTGCTAATGATGTTTTGTTTCAGAAAAATAAAGGCCAAGCGAAGGAGATGATGAAGTGGCAAAACATGATAGGGCCATTTGAAATTTCGCGCTGGAATTCAACTAACCATTGTTTGTATTTTATATTGTTTATCTTTTATTATATATACAAAGCGCGTTAGGTGGTCCAGTGGCAAGCAGGTGTAGTGGTGACCTTCAGGACCTGGGTTCGATCCCAGGTCCCCACCCCTTTCCAATATTGTTTTTTCAAGTATTATCCCATGCAGGTTCAATACAAGGCTCTATCATGCGCCCCTCAATCCTACGCGCCACATGTCCCATTACGCTCCATCAAAGGCTAGGATCTGAAGACTAGGGTGTGTCTCAGTCAACGCTCATACGTGCTAACCAAAAAGTCTACCAGGCCTGAAGATCATTGGGCCCAGATTGCTAACGTTTCACCTCCCAAATTAGGGGCAGAACCCCCTAGGTTTGCTTTATTTCTTTTCCTTATTTTGATATTATTTTCAATTATTGTCTTTATTTTAATTAGCTTTTTTTTATTCAATTATTTTCATAAAAAACATAAAAACATAAAAAAAAAATCAGAAAAGATAAAAAAATAATAAATATTTTTATTTTAGTATTTTTTGTAAATAAATTCATTAATTCACTTAGTTTTAAATTTAGGTTTTTAATCTTAATATTTTTCACTAAAACTCAAAACTTATAGAATTAGGGTTTAATTAATTTTTATCTTTTTTTTTTCTTTTATTCCATAGTAATTAAATATTTAATATTATTTACTTTTATAAATTAAAATTGCATATAAAATAATTAGGGTTAATTTTAGGTTAAACTTTAATATGTTTTCATAATAAAATAAAAATTGGTAGAATTAGGGTTAATTAATTTTTATCCTTTTTTTATTTTCTTTCATAATAATTAAATATTTACTATTACTTATTTTTATAAATAAAATTGCATGTAAAATAATTAGGTTTAATTTTAGGGTAAAGTTTAATACTTTCTTAACAAATAAAAAACTAGAATTAGGGTTAGCATGTTATTCTAATTAATTCTTTTTTTCATTAAAAAAATCATAAAATACCAAAAAATACCAAAAACAATTTCTTTTCTTTTCTTAATTAATTTAATAATCATTTAATCTAATTCCATTAAAAAAGGGTCCAACGCCCTCGTTTTTTTTAATTCTTATTTAATTCGCGTGTTTATTTCTTTCTCGTGTAATATTTATGTACCTCTCCCAAGGCCATGTAACATTTATATTTCTCGCACTTTACTTTATTTCTTTATTTTCTGTCAAATCGGGTCCTGGATTAAATTTTGGCGATGTGGATCCGCGCCTTTGTAATAGTTTAGGAACTTTTAATTTCCGCATCTTTTTAACTGTTAAATAAATGCATGCAAGAATGAATGACAAAAAAAATAAAAACAAACGCATAGATCACCCATAACCTGACAAGACAAAAATAAATGAATCTGACACACAAATCACACACCACCCCTAGGGTACGCCTCACTGTTGCCTTGCCTCGAAAGGTGATCGTCGAGTAGAGGATGTCTTAGTAAGTCCTCATGATCCGGGAACCTGGCATGAGGGTAGCTTCTAAGGTATCTTCCCATTGCTCTGGTGATCACCATGTCCCGAACCTCGAATTGACCCGAACACCTCCAACGGTGGTGCTACCTACCTCTCAATGGTGGGATGGCACTACTTTAAAGGACATTTACACAGACGAATTCCTTAGGGTAGGTAGACAACTCTAGATACTTGCTCTAATTCAAAACAAAACAAATCAAAAATACTTTTCACACCAACACATTTTCAAAAAGCTTTCGAAAGCATTTTTTCAAACACTCTTGAGGACCGATACAAGAGTCGAACTGGAATTTTCAAAGAAACTTTTTAACCCACAGTTGAAAAGCAAACAAACCATTTTTGAAAACACAATGAGCAAGTATCTAAGAGCCCATGGATAACCATGGATAGAAAGGGTGCTAACACCTTCCCTTTCTATAATCTACCTCCCGAACCGAGAGCAATCTCTTTAAGGAATTTTTCTGTGCTTTTGTCCTTTCCATTTGGAGAAAATAAAAGACGGTGGCGACTCTTGCTTCCGCGACATTTCGCGAACCAGCGTTAAACAGTCAGTTCCAGATCCACCGATCACAGAACTGGCGACTCTGCTGGGGACTTAACTTAAAGTGAGGTGTACCTTAGGGTTAGTTCATAACTGTGTTTTCAATTGCTTTCCTTGTTTGCTTTAAATTGTGGGACTGTCTTGGGAGTTCTATAGATCCTAACTCGGATCTGGGGATACCTTCTTAGAAAGTAGCAACAAGGCTGTGAGGGAACTGTGCGGGGTATACCGACATGGTTGAAACAGTCTGCTACGTTGATGTGGCACTTTGGTGTGTACCGGTAACCCTTGAGTTCAGTCAAGGAGAGTACGGGGCCTCCGCGTGGTGTCGTGAAGCATCAACAGACCTTAGGAACCTTAATTGAACTATCTTGGCCTCTTTAGGGTAGTGAGATAACTGACTTTGGTGCAGTCCGAGGTTGGTTGATACTCGATACTACACTCAATTGAGGGTTGCTTTCCTGGAATATTTCGGTCGCCAGTTCAGTGGCTAAATCGAAACGATGAACAATGAAAGCAATCCCGTGATATTGGGACCCTTAGAACCCGGTTACTTCTAATAGGACAGGTTGAGCCCACCAACTTCAAGAGGGTACTACCCAGACCCCATGCTGGCCTTAAACTCTAAGGGCTTTCTCTCGTGTGACTTGTGTGCCTTCGTACTTGACTACTTGCATGCTTTATCTGACACATGAACTACTTGCAGGTTTTGTTTTAGTCCTTGATTGGGACCCATGACAGGGCCTACTAAGTTTCTTGCAGGCTTGGTTTGTAGTCCTTAATTGGGACTCATGACAGGTTTTACTTGAGTTTCTTGCAGGTTTGGGGTTTGCAATCCTTAATCGGGACTCATAACAGGGTTACTTACATTACCCCATGCATAACATAACATCATACCATTGCATACATCCTAATCCATTTCAAGGATCTCAAAGGCTTGTGATGCAGGTCATGGTGAATCAACTATCCCAACAAGAGGCAACGAGGATTTATTTTCCTCTAGCCAAGGTGGTCAGGGGCTATGACCCACTTGATATGGTGAGCTCTGACTCCTGAAGAAGGTTCCCCTAACCAAGGTTGTTTGGAAATCAAAACCAGACATGATGACTAAAGTCAGGGGCTATGACCCACTGGATATGGTGAGCCTTTGACCCTTGGAAGAAAGACTCTCAACAAATATGAAGTTCTTTCAATCAAGCTACCAGATCCAAATGCTAACAATTTTCTTGTTTACCCCGCGAGGTCCTTGAAAACATTACATACATGTCATACACATCATTGCATAACAGGTACCCTTGTTGCAGGTCACTTACCTTTCCCGCTGTTTATTTCAGCAATGGCTTCCCAACCAGATAACCAGGACCTTCTTGCTCAAGAGACCCGGTTCGGGGAAATCCTCCTGAGTCTATCCAAGGGGCAGGAGGAGCTAAAGACACTTCTCATGGGGACTTTGGTCAGGAACAGTGCTGAGGATGAACGACTGAAACACCTGCAAGCTGAGATGGATGCAATGAAAGCCCAAATGCTGGGGCAGGGGAGTGCTATTCAAGGTTTAGCTCAAAGACAAGAAGAGCTCGGTGTTCTCGTCAACCAACTGCTTCAGGGTAACCAACTGGGGCAAAAGTCTAAGGGTAAAAAGTCAGTCATCGTTCAACCACCTTTGAGACAAGGAGGTAAGGGGAGAGCTCCTCAAATGGCTCCAGTGTCACAAATTCAACATCACAACCAACAAAAGAGCGAGAGAAGGCAGTTCACTCGGCTTGGCATGACCTTATCCCAGATATTGCCACAGTTGCTGGAGACCAAGCTGGTAACTCTAAAAGAAGCTCCGAAGAACCAAAATACAACGTCACCGAAGTATAACCCCAACGCCCGCTGCGCTTATCACTATGACAGCCCGGGGCATACTACGGATGATTGTTGGAGCTTGAAAAATAAGATCCAAGACATGATCGACGCTGGAGAGATTCAGTTTAAAGTACCCAAGACTCCCCACGTGATCACTGCTCCCTTGCCAAAACATGGCTAGGATTGGGAAATTTTTGTTCATTCGAATGTTCAAGTTGCAATTCTCTTTTGTTCAAACATTTACTCATGTTAAACATTGTTATTTCATTAATGCATCGCATATGTCTGTTCTGAAACAATATATTCGTATTCACTAAATGCAAATTATTTTCATATTTTTTCTGATGATCAACTCTTAATTAATAATTCTAAGCCTCTTGAGGGAGGATGACGAAAATGATACCATGATCTTTACAGTATGCTTTTGAACAGACCCCGCTGATGAAGTACATGCATTGTTTCAAATCCCTAAACACTGGAGTTATAAGGATGATAATCCCTCGTCAACCCCTCTGAGCCAAAGAAGTATGAGTTTTTATTTTCGAAAATTAAAACCCTTTATCATAACCTGGGGCAGGGTAGTTCTCTCAGTTGATCCAAGTGCATAACAAATGGGACCAAAGAGGTCCTTACAAAAAAAAAGACAGTGATGGTTCCAAACAATCATAAGGATAGGCAGTCATTATATCTCAAAAAATCAAAATAAAAAGCCCAATAAGTCAAAAAACCTATGAAGGAGACTTACGAAGCTGGGGCATCCCGCGGACTGTAATTCCAAAAAAGGAAACAGTTCAGGCAAAAAACAGGGATAACAAAATCAAAAAAGAAAGAGGTCATACAAACCCTCAACAAAAACAAAAAAAATGACTGCCTATCCAGAATAAATCATCAATATCTGAACCATCATTGGAACATCAAAGCAAAGACTCAAACAAGGTCTAACGTATGATCAACTGAGTTTAGGTTTGTAGAATATCACGAAGAGCGGGTGGGTACAAATAATTTGAGCCTTTATCCTTTGTTTCTTGAACCGTGAACCAGGCCACGTTATAACCCTTAAAAGTCCTAGCTGAAGCATGGGTTAGTTCGAAAGCATACTGTTACGAAAGGTATCCTGACTCCTTAAGGCCTACGGTAAATACGGAGTTGACATCATGTTTTACAAACATTCACTTGTTTGATGAAAAAGAATGCATTTTCAAAATCTTCAAGACAGACATAAGCTTTGCATTTTTAACATAACTTTGTTCGCATATGACTTTTTGTTTGAACAGCAGAGAAGTTCGCACGACGAAATCTAATGAACAAAAGTACTTCCAATCAAGGGGCATAGCCTGAGCATGGTCCACCATCTGGGGCAATCCAATCAAGATTCGGAGAATCTTTCAAAGGCCAAATAGCCTGGGGCAAATCTCTGCCTGAGTCACTTGAGGCACTCCAACAACGAATCTTGCCTGATCAAACATCTTCTGGTGGCGTGGCAAAATACTTCTAACAGGGGCAACTCCCTACATTCTGAGAACATGGACATAGTCGGAAAAAATATTACGCGTAATCAAAGACCCGCTAGGTTGACACACCTAGGAAAAAATAAGGGCTTCTCGGCGAATCAAAAGGGTTCAGGCAAAATGAAGGGATGAAATGGAAAAATCTGTACACCCGGCAAGTCGAAAACCTGAAAAGGCGGCTTGGGTAAAAATGGGTATCCCGGTGGACTGAAAACCCGAAAGGGCAGTCCAGGCAAAAGTTAGGGATCAAAGCGTACGACTATGTCCGGTCATCTTGTCACCTGCCTACCTGAAGAAGGTTTGACCCCTAACAATTATCAGCACCTCACAGGTCTTCCTCTCCCACCTCAGAAACAGGGGCAATAAAGAGTTATCTAAACGGTCTAATGGTTCTGTCCATCAAGGTACCAAGGTAAGTTCAGTCAAAGAACACAACCAGTATATCTCAATTCCCCAGAGAGAGTGATCCAGCAGGCCAGAGCACTCTCCCCAAGCAAAGCTACAGTCAACCTTAAGGAAGTTGAGTATCTTCCAGTAGAGCTCAACATTCCCCAGCAGCATATATATTCTTAACAAGCATCCCCGGCAATCTTGGTCTAAAGATTGTTCCCCGGCGGCATATCAACATTCAAAGGAATCACTTCCCCCGCAGTTCAAAACTTCCCCAAGAGAGTCCAATTTGCTTCCCCAGGAAAGTTGGAATCCATCTCCCCAAGCAGTAAGCTTATTCCCAGTAGATTCTGGAAGCTTATCCCTCGCAGAGCACGAACGCGTCGTCCGGCCTTATTCAAAGAGTTATTTCCTTACCAGGATGTAACTGGGTTATCCTCAGCCAAAAGCCACGAAAAGAGCATCCTCGACGAAGTCTTCTTATCCCCAGCGAAGTCTATCAACACTTCCAACACAACAAGGGTATCCCCAGCAAATTATTATCAACAACTCAGCAAAGTATCTCTCTCACCACAGAGTATTGCTTCCCAACAAGATTGCTAGAGTACTTTGCTCCCCGCAGAGTAATCCATTCGCCAGGTTTATTCCCCAACGGAGTCATCTTCTCCTACTGGTATTCTTGCAACTATCATCCCCAGCGGAAGCAAAATCCATTCTTCAACATCAGCCCAGGAGTGACTTCCCGGCACCCGTCAAGGATTTACT
Organism: Vicia faba; assembly: GCA_948472305.1. Lineage (NCBI taxonomy): Eukaryota > Viridiplantae > Streptophyta > Magnoliopsida > Fabales > Fabaceae > Vicia > Vicia faba. The sequence goes on from OX451736.1 coordinate 1,796,107,221, forward strand.
TTCCTAGACGAAAAAAATACATTCATAAACATCTTCATACATTATAGCATGCATATACGCATCATGAACATACAATCTCACGTATTCAGAGAGCATCTCGCATGTCATACCACATGACATCGCATACAACTAACGCTTGTCTTTTCAGGACAAAAGTAAGTACAAAAATGATTACTATCAATGGTCGCAACTAAAGGTCTGATTCCTGAATCTTGCCAGGGTGTATCTGTTGATGACCAATTACCAGATCTGATTCCTGTATCTTGCCAGGGTGTGTCTGAAGAGTTCGAGGATCCGATACCTGAATCTTGCCAGGGTGTATTCGTTGAAGACTAACATTACCAGATCCGATTCCTGTATCTTGCCAGGGTGTGTCTGAAGAGTTCGAGGATCCGATACCTGAATCTTTCCAGGGTGTATCCGTTGAAGGCTAGCATTACCAGATCCGATTCCTGTATCTTGCCAGGGCGTGTCTGAAGAGTTCGAGGATCCGATACCTGAATCTTGCCAGGGTGTATCCGTTGAAGACTAGCATTACCAGATCCGATTCCTGTATCTTGCCAGGGTGTGTCTGAAGAGTTCGAGGATCCGATACCTGAATCTTGCCAGGGTGTATCCGTTGAAGACTAGCATTACCAGATCCGATTCCTGTATCTTGCCAGGGTGTGTCTGAAGAGTTCGAGGATCCGATACCTGAATCTTGCCAGGGTGTATCCGTTGAAGACTAGCATTACCAGATCCGATTCCTGTATCTTGCCAGGGTGTGTCTGAAGAGTTCGAGGATCTGATACCTGAATCTTGCCAGGGTGTATCCGTTGAAGACTAGCATTACCAGATCCGATTCCTGTATCTTGCCAGGGTGTGTCTGAAGAGTTCGAGGATCCGATACCTGAATCTTGCCAGGGTGTATCCGTTGAAGACTAGCATTACCAGATCCGATTCCTGTATCTTGCCAGGGTGTGTCTGAAGAGTTCGAGGATCCGATACCTGAATCTTGCCAGGGTGTATCCGTTGAAGACTAGCATTACCAGATCTGATTCTTGTATCTTGCCAGGGTGTGTCTGAAGAGTTCGAGGATCCGATACCTGAATCTTGCCAGGGTGTATCCATTGAAGACTAACATTACCAGATCCGATTCCTGTATCTTGCCAGGGTGTGTCTGAAGAGTTCAAGAATCCGATACCTGAATCTTGCCAGGGTGTATCCGTTGAAGACTAACATTACCAGATCCGATTCCTGTATCTTGCCAGGGTGTGTCTGAAGAGTTCGAGGATCCGATGCCTGAATCTTGCCAGGGTGTATCCGTTGAAGACTAACATTACCAGACTCGATTCCTGTATCTCGCCAGGGCACGTCTGAAGAATTCGAAGATCCGATTCCTGTAACCAGTCAGGACATATCTACATAAAGCATCTAAAGACCAGCTCCTGCAACATGTCAGGTACTCATTTTTCTTTTGCAGGTACGCAAGTTCTCGCTAAGGAATCTCTTACGCGATCAACATCCAGATGGCATCTATAAGCCCATCATCCTATTCATCACTCTCTAAATGGCATCTATAAGCCCATTTCCACCATTACTGCTACTATGTGAGCGCAAATTTTTGGGCACTTTAGTGTTCAATCATCTTCCACCCTCGGATTACGAAAGGCACGTCAGCCAATCTGCATCCTCAGGTCTAAGAAGATTGAACAGGGGCAACTGTTGTACCCCAAAATTTGCCCTCCCATATTCTTCAAAGAAATTGCCAAGTCATGCTTCAAAATTCCTCAAGGGTTACACAGTGCAAGGGCCTCCTAAACAGTCAAAATTAGGGTTTTGGTTCTGATCAAGAAAATGAAGTTTCCAAGGGTCCAATCAAGTCCCACATGCCTACAAATATGGTCAAGCATCCTCATATCAAGTTTCAAGACTTTCAGCACAAAATTGCACAGTCAAAACCCTAATTGCATTACAGTCAACTGTAGGGGCAAAATGGTCATTTGGCAGTCAAAAGTTCAAATTTTTGGTCAACATCTCATTTTGAAGCCACAAACATCATTTGATCAATGCTTGATCATGATTCTTAAAGCTTGGCTCAAAAATCATCAAGATGCAAAAGTTTCCTTATTTGGACAGCTGAAAAAGTCAACTGTAAATTGACCAGGGCATAACCTTCACATGGATTATCAGAAAAATTCCATCCAAAGCTCATTTTGAAGAGAAAGACATTTCCTACAATTCATCTTCATACTTAAAGTCCAAGAAATGCTCTCACAAAAAGTTATCAATTTCAACATTATAGGTCATTTTCAAAAGTCAACAAAAAGGGACTTTAAGTCAAAGGCCATAACTTGAGATTGGTAAATCAAAATGACATGGGACCAAAGGCATTGGTTAGAGGACTCAAAGACATTTCCAAAATGTCCAAGAACATGAGCAAAGCTTAAACATTGAGCAGGTTATGCCTTGTGGAAGTTGGGAAATTTTTGGATATTTTGAAAAGTCAACATTGGTTCAAATGACCTAAAATTGCTAATGGGCCTATTTTTCTTCCACAATTCATTATCCAAAGCATGTGCACGACCACTTGGCCCAAAGGGAAGTTTTTCTTCATTTTTTATTTATTTATTTGGATTTTTATTATTAATAATTCATTTAAATTAATTAAAATGCATGAGAAATGTTAAACCTACTATTTCAAATCTTTTTGTGCATATAATATCTTCAATATTTCGTGCAAAGCAAATTAGGGAAGAATTGGAATTGATTGGATATGATTGAGAACTAAAAAGCATGAAAAATGATTGAAAAATTATGGTTTGCAAATCAAATCTTTTTCACATCAATGCATGGATTTTGATCAAGTTTTTAAACCTAAATCACTCTCCTATACATACACAAGCAAGACCTAATGCTCATTACCTAAAAGCTGCGCAAGAATCTGGAGAACAAAACTTGACTTTTTGCTTAAAAAATTTAAAAACTGAAAACAGGGTTAGAGTTTGATTCCAGCCAAAAGAACCATCCCATCACCTTCCTAGGACATCACTGATCCTAACTGAATAGATTTTCACGTCCCTCATACTTTGAAACGGTATACAGAGATCAAACTTGTTCATATTTTTTCTATAATCGTATTTTAAATTCCCAGCATTCTCATTGCATTTTGTTCATGGATTTGTACTAATGAGACTCTTCTAATGCTAACCATGTAAATTAATTGTGTTTTTGAGCGTTGTACACGATTCCACCATTGTCATATTTTAGGGTTTGCAAAACTGTGGATTGGGGTTTTTCATTTAAGGAACAATTGGAGCACAAGACCCAGACCATCAAAATCAGGACCTTCATACAAACTCAGTGATGGGGTCGCGCTCAATTTATGAGCCACCCTGAGCTAATCGCTATTTTTCAGTAGGGGGTATAAGGGGACAGTACCAAAACCGTTGCTAATGATGTTTTGTTTCAGAAAAATAAAGGCCAAGCGAAGGAGATGATGAAGTGGCAAAACATGATAGGGCCATTTGAAATTTCGCGCTGGAATTCAACTAACCATTGTTTGTATTTTATATTGTTTATCTTTTATTATATATACAAAGCGCGTTAGGTGGTCCAGTGGCAAGCAGGTGTAGTGGTGACCTTCAGGACCTGGGTTCGATCCCAGGTCCCCACCCCTTTCCAATATTGTTTTTTCAAGTATTATCCCATGCAGGTTCAATACAAGGCTCTATCATGCGCCCCTCAATCCTACGCGCCACATGTCCCATTACACTCCATCAAAGGCTAGGATCTGAAGACTAGGGTGTGTCTCAGTCAACGCCCATACGTGCTAACCAAAAAGTCTACCAGGCCTGAAGATCATTGGGCCCAGATTGCTAACGTTTCACCTCCCAAATTAGGGGCAGAACCCCCTAGGTTTGCTTTATTTCTTTTCCTTATTTTGATATTATTTTCAATTATTGTCTTTATTTTAATTAGTTTTTTTTATTCAATTATTTTCATAAAAAACATAAAAACATTAAAAAAAATCAGAAAAGATAAAAAAATAATAAATATTTTTATTTTAGTATTTTTTGTAAATAAATTCATTAATTCACTTAGTTTTAAATTTAGGTTTTTAATCTTAATATTTTTCACTAAAACTCAAAACTTATAGAATTAGGGTTTAATTAATTTTTATCTTTTTTTTCTTTTATTCCATAGTAATTAAATATTTAATATTATTTACTTTTATAAATTAAAATTGCATATAAAATAATTAGGGTTAATTTTAGGTTAAACTTTAATATGTTTTCATAATAAAATAAAAATCGGTAGAATTAGGGTTAATTAATTTTTATCCTTTTTTTATTTTCTTTCATAATAATTAAATATTTACTATTACTTATTTTTATAAATAAAATTGCATGTAAAATAATTAGGTTTAATTTTAGGGTAAAGTTTAATACTTTCTTAACAAATAAAAAACTAGAATTAGGGTTAGCATGTTATTCTAATTAATTCTTTTTTTCATTAAAAAAATCATAAAATACCAAAAAATACCAAAAACAATTTCTTTTCTTTTCTTAATTAATTTAATAATCATTTAATCTAATTCCATTAAAAAAGGGTCCAACGCCCTTGTTTTTTTTTAATTCTTATTTAATTCGCGTGTTTATTTCTTTCTCGTGTAATATTTATGTACCTCTCCCAAGGCCATGTAACATTTATATTTCTCGCACTTTACTTTATTTCTTTATTTTCTGTCAAATCGGGTCCTAGATTAAATTTTGGCGATGTGGATCCGCGCCTTTGTAATAGTTTAGGAACTTTTAATTTCCGCATCTTTTTAACTGTTAAATAAATGCATGCAAGAATGAATGACAAAAAAAATAAAAACAAACGCATAGATCACCCATAACCTGACAAGACAAAAATAAATGAATCTGACACACAAATCACACACCACCCCTAGGGTACGCCTCACTGTTGCCTTGCCTCGAAAGGTGATCGTCGAGTAGAGGATGTCTTAGTAAGTCCTCATGATCCGGGAACCTGGCATGAGGGTAGCTTCTAAGGTATCTTCCCATTGCTCTGGTGATCACCATGTCCCGAACCTCGAATTGACCCGAACACCTCCAACGGTGGTGCTACCTACCTCTCAATGGTGGGATGGCACTACTTTAAAGGACATTTACACAGACGAATTCCTTAGAGTAGGTAGACAACTCTAGATACTTGCTCTAATTCAAAACAAAACAAATCAAAAATACTTTTCACACCAACACATTTTCAAAAAGCTTTCGAAAGCATTTTTTCAAACACTCTTGAGGACCGATACAAGAGTCGAACTGGAATTTTCAAAGAAACTTTTTAACCCACAGTTGAAAAGCAAACAAACCATTTTTGAAAACACAATGAGCAAGTATCTAAGAGCCCATGGATAACCATGGATAGAAAGGGTGCTAACACCTTCCCTTTCTATAATCTACCTCCCGAACCGAGAGCAATCTCTTTAAGGAATTTTCCTGTGCTTTTGTCCTTTCCATTTGGAGAAAATAAAAGACGGTGGCGACTCTTGCTTCCGCGACATTTCGCGAAATAGCGTTAAACAGTCAGTTCCAGATCCACCGATCACAACGTTGCAAGTTTGTGTACTAGCGGTAGTGTAAGCGGTTCATACTTATGACAGTTTATCCAATATTTTTGCAGGTTTGGTTCATATCAGGGCTATTGGGAAGCAAAGGCAAAAGGAAAACACCAAGTGAGGATTTGAATGAGTTTGGAGATGATATGAAGTTGGAACAAAAGACGCATAACACGAAGTTTTGGAAGCTTGAAGTTTGAAACATGAAGAATGATTGAAAATTAGGATAGGTTTTGGTAAAAATGTATAGATGTTATGTATAATTGTAATGGAATTTGGACTTGTATGTATTTGAATACACATTGGAATGTATGTTGACTTTATTTCCACATAATGAAATGGCTTTTGTATGAATTCAAATAATCATGGTATGGATCCAAAATATTTTTGCAAGGTAATCACGAAGAGACTTGAATCTTTAATGAGTTCTTGAATGACTGTTTGGATGACACTTTGATTGTTGGATGAAACAAATGAGTTTGATACATGCCTTTTTATTCTAAGAAATCCCACACAAATATTTAAGAACTTTTATTCACTCCAAATCCTCTTCAAATCTTAATGAACGAGTTTCGATCAAATTACAACTTCAATGAATCCCTAATTCAATTCAATTCCTCAGTATAAACCAAACTTGTGTGTCAAGCAACAAGCATTTGAAATAATGACACCTTGATCACAATCAACATCTTGTACCATGTCCCGACTATATGAGCACTAGAATAACGACGTCTTGGACCCCTTCTCAATAGATGATAATGACTATGCCCTGAGGGATTCTTTGCAGATGAATATGAAAGATGAGACATGCGGATACCTTGATATGGAATGAACCTCAGGTAGAATGCTGACAAGCTCAAGTATGAAAATGTATAAACCCTGATTTTTAGCTTCGTCTCATAAAACCTTGCAACTTGACATTGAGATGAAAAGAATAGCCTTGTAGCTTGATGATGATAAGGTCCATGAAATGAAAACCTAGCTTCAAACAAATTATTAATGGAGAAATCAACCGAAACAAGCTTGTGCGAAGATGGGAGCCTTAAAGCCATACACCAACCCTTATTCCTCGAAATCCATGATCTTATGCCAATTTATCGATTAATGATGCATGATGTGTTAGATGACCTAATGGAAATTATATATGTGAGAAAAATGCAAAAATGCGTAAGCCAGATAGGAAGTAAAAGGGTAGGACAAATTTGGGGTATTACAGCTGCCCCTATTTAATCGTCTTAAACCTGAAAGTACGATTGGCACATGCCTTTCGGAAGTTCGAGGTTGAAGGTGATTAAATATCAATGCCAAAAAATTTGTCCTGAGAGAGAGTAAGTGTTTTCTTTATTTATTTATTTTGTGATCTGCTGGGGAAAAGAAATTTGTTTTTTCAATGAAGAGACAGAGACTGGACTTGTAACGTGGAGCAACACCAATACAAGACAAATGGTTGGTATGAAAAGACAGTGGACGAGGTCTACGGGTGACCTGCGATCCTAAGGTGACACATGAGAGTGATTCGACAGAGAACCTAGCCAAATGGCGATCTCAGGTTCTAAGACAAAGTAAATGGAAAGAACCTAGCCAAGAGGCGATCTCAGGTTCGACGATGATTTGAAGGAAGAACCTAGCCAAGAGGCGATCTCAGGTTCGATGATGATTTGGAGGAAGAACCTAGCCAAGAGGCGATCTCAGGTTCGACGAAGGTTTGAGGGAAGAACCTAGCCAAGAGGCAATCTCAGGTTCGACGATGATTTGAGGGAAGAACCTAGCCAAGAGGCGATCTCAGGTTCGACGAAGGTTTGAGGGAAGAACCTAGCCAAGAGGCGATCTCAGGTTCGACGAAGGTTTGAGGGAAGAACCTAGCCAAGAGGTGATCTCAGGTTCGACTAAGGTTTGAGGGAAGAACCTAGCCAAGAGGCGATCTCAGGTTCGACGATGATTTGAAGGAAGAACCTAGCCAAGAGGCGATCTCAGGTTCGATGATGATTTGAAGGAAGAACCTAGCCAAGAGGCAATCTCAAGTTCGACGAAGGTTTGAGGGAAGAACCTAGCCAAGAGGCGATCTCAGGTTCGACGAAGGTTTGAGGGAAGAACCTAGCCAAGAGGCGATCTCAGGTTCGACGGTGATTTGAAGGGAGAACCTAGCCAAGAGGCGATCTCAGGTTCGACGATGATCTAAGGAAGAACCTAGCCTACGAGCGATCTCAGGTTCGACGATGATCTAAGGAAGAACCTAGCCTACGGGAGATCTCAGGTTCGACGAAGGTTTGAGGGAAGAACCTAGCCTACGGGCGATCTCAGGTTCGACGAAGGTTTGAGGGAAGAACCTAGCCAAGAGGCAATCTCAGGTTCGACGAAGGTTTGAGGGAAGAACCTAGCCAAGAGGCGATCTCAGGTTTGACGATGATTTGAAGGAAGAACCTAGCCAGGAGGCGATCTCAGGTTCGACGATGATTTGAAGGAAGAACCTAGCCAAGAGGCGATCTCAGGTTCGACGATGATTTGAAGGAAGAACCTAGCCAAGAGGTGATCTCAGGTTCGACGATGATTTGAAGGAAGAACCTAGCCAAGAGGCAATCTCAGGTTCGACGATTATTTGAAGGAAGAACCTAGCCAAGAGGCAATCTCAGGTTCGACGATGATTTGAAGGAAGAACCTAGCCAAGAGGCGATCTCAGGTTCGACGATGATTTGAGGGAAGAACCTAGCCAAGAGGCGATCTCAGGTTCGACGATGATTTGAAGGAAGAACCTAGCCTACGGGCGATCTCAGGTTCGACGATGATTTGAGGGAAGAACCTAGCCAAGAGGCGATCTCAGGTTCGACGATGATTTGAAGGAAGAACCTAGCCAAGAGGCAATCTCAGGTTCGAAGAAGGGAACATGGGTTATGACATGATGATTGTTTTAGATAAGCGACACGGACGAGCATCAAGAAAGTTTAAACACGGACGAGTGTTTGAATCAATACGGACGAGTATTGAAAGAAGATACGGACGAGTATCAAAAAGTTTAAACACGGACGAGTGTTTGAATAACTGACCCGAGTGGGTGTTTAGGAAACTTGACACATACGAGCGTTTTTAGGAACGGACACGGACGAGTGTTCAGGAATGGACACGGGCGAGTGTTTAGGGAACTGACTACCAGACAAGAACTGGGTTTAGAACGACAAAGTGTATTGGTTTTGTTTGGCATTGAAAAGGTGAAGGTCATTGATTGGGGATTTTGGACATGGTACCCTTCTGTAGGGATGTATTGTTGTCCTTGAATAATTCAGGTTTTTCGTGTAAGGTACCTGGTCTGGCTTATGCTTTGTATGCATGTTTGAATTTCTTTTGACGCAAAGATCCACTCTGATGGATCAACTATGCGCTTTTGAGGATGCAATGTTATGTAATGATAACTATATGCAATGCGAAGAAATAAACTTCATGGGGATAAGTGAAAGCTTGCTGGGAGCCATTGCTCATCACTGGGGATGTTAGTATATATCGACGCTGGAAGTCTGCAGTACCAAAGATTGCTGGGGATACTGACAAAAATTTGCACTGGGGAGCCCCTGATACCAAAGACTGTTGATGACTCTGCTGGAAATTAAGTTGCCGACGAAACGAGTCTTCAAGTACGATGCTGGATTCTGAATCATACCGTTGGGAAGAGATAACCTGGCCAGACTTCCAAACATCCTGAACTGTTAAGAGGATGATAGAAGTGAATATGCCGAAGACTGGATATTGAACACCATGTGGATCTCTCTGAATACATGCTCCAAGTTTACGCACACTGGGGAATTGTCTCTTGAATCACTTGGGGATAAGAGATGGGCATGGACACCTATGAATGCCCCGGTTTAGCTCTGCGAATGCCCCGGTTGAGATTTGTGAATGCCCCGGTCTAGCTCTGCGAATGCCCCGGTTTAGCTCCATTGGGTATGTTCTTGATTAACTCCACTGAGGATGTATTTGCACGTGCTGAGTCAAAAGACGATTCTAGATTTTCTGAATTCGCTTGGGGAACCGAACCTGAAATTGTTTGTAGAAGATGAAGGCAGCTTTGTGCACTGGCTAGGTCAGGGTGACTGTTATGATGCTTCCAGCTTGATTGTAGTCTCGTACAACATAATTGGCTTGAGCAACTTTGCAAGTATGGATGAGGAATGCCCCTGTCTGAAGGGTCTCTAAGAAGATCTATGTCGAATAGAAGACCAGAAGATTCGTGCCACAATACAATATGAGGTGGCCTGCCCTAATGTCTTGAGCCACGAAATAAACTGCTCCTGATTAAAGCTTTCTTGGAGAGATTTGTCGAATCTCGACGTAACTGCCCCAGGTTGAATGGATTCTGAATAGATCTCTCGACGTGATAGCCTCTGATTGACAGCTTTGAGGAGATTTATCGACGTGATAGCCTCTGATTGATCGAGCTTGAAGAGATTTATCGACGTGATAGCCTCTGATTAACAGCTTGAAGAGATTAATCGACGTTGTTGTACCCCAAAATTTGCCCTCCCATAATCTTCAAAGTTTTTGCCAAGCATCACCTCAAATGGCTCAAGAATTGCTCAAGGGCTACACAGTCAACCCCCCTCCTAAGCCAGTCAAACTAGGGTTTTGGTTCTCACAAGGAAGCTGAGGTTTTTCAAGGGCTCAATCAAGTCCCATATGCTCATATACATTGTCAAGCACCTACATGTCAAGTTTCAAGGCTCACAAGGTCAAGTTGCACAATCAAAAGTCCCATTTGCTTCAGAGTCAATTGTAGGGGCAAAATGGTCATTTGGCAGTCAAAAGTCAAATTTTTGGTCAACATCTTATTTTGAAGCCACAAACATCATTTGATCAATGCTTGATCATGATTCCTCAAAGCATGGCTCAAAAAGTCTCAAGATGCAAAAGTTTCTATTTTTGGACAGCTGAAAAGTCAACTGTAACTTGACTAAGGCATAACTTTTGCATGGTTCATCAGAAAAATCCCATCCAATGCTCATCTTGAAGGGGAGGACATTTCCTACAACTCATTTTCACATTCCAAGTCCAAGAAATACTCTCACAAAAAGTTATCAATTTCAACATTATAGGTCATTTTCAAAAGTCAACAAAAAGGGACTTTAAGTCAAAGACCATAACTTGAGATTGGTAAATCAAAATGACATGGTACCAAAGACATTAGTTAGAGGACTTCAAGACCTTTCCAAAATGTCCAAGAACATGTTCATAGCTTCAAAATTGAGCAAGATATGCATTGGAGAAGTTGGGAAATTTTTGTGAAATGGCCAAAGGCAATTATCCTTGAAAATTTATTTTTGACAAAAGGGGCCCACTTTTTCCACTTGAATCAGCTTGGCCATGCTTCCCACGTGTCCCACAAATTATTTCAAAATTTAAAATTAATTTTTTCATTTTTATTTAATTTTATTGGATTTAATGCATTTTAAATCTTTTAAAATCAAATAAAAATTAAAAAGGTTAATTAAAGGGAATATTGTGTATTGAATAACTTTGAACCACCATTATGCACATCCCAAATTTGTACCAAGGCCTAATCAAGCAAGAATTCAAATTTTGGTGCAAAGATGGAAAGTTTGTTAATGGAGGTTATGGCAAAATCTCAAACATAAGTGCAAGGGTTAAAGGTGCATTATATTGTTTTGATTCTCATTCAAGGATACATATGCAAGCTTTCCCAATACATTAAAAAAGGGGGAGAGACACCAAAAACGAAAAAAGAAGATTCAAAAAAAATTGGAAGAAAAGTGAAAATTGTTTCCAACCTTCCAGTGCAATTCAAGCATCTCTCAAACGGCCAAACCAATTCCAAAAAATTCAAAAGAAATTTGATCACAAATCCACATTCTAATACATCTTTTTCCGATTTCTAAATTTTTGATTTACCCTTTTTCACCAATTTCTCCAATAGTCTTGTACATAGAAAAGGCTGAATTTTCACCACAGTTTCTATTCACTGTATAATTCTCATTCATTACACATATCCCTTCAATCTAACCTTCAAACCTTGACATATGCAACTTGTATCTTTTCTTGAAAATCATTACCCTTTTAATAACACATTACATAGATTCATTTAACAATTTGTACGAAGTTTTTTTTTTACAGGAAATATGGAAGACAAGAGCAAATCAGATCCGCCGCAAAATTCAAAAATTCACAAGAATTGCTGTTTCATTTTGCATAAAGAATAGGAAAGAAGAAAAAAAAACTCCTCGAGAGACCGAGTCACTCACAGCAGCACCGCGACCATACAACAGCCTTCTCAACAGCCACCGGCAACCTCTCCATCGATGCTGAGAATTGGACACCCTCTGAATGCACCCTCACAATTCCAGATATACCTCCAGTTTGGGTCAACCACCCCCCCATGTTTGCATTTTTCTCTCTTTTTGTTCTTTCTTTTACTTATTTTAATTATGTTAATTATTTTCTTTTAATTCACCCAATTAATTTTAATAATATAAAAATACAAAAATCAGAAAGTCAAAAATAAAATATTTTCATTATTTAATTCACTAAATGTTTTATTTTGTAAATAAACCTAATAATCAATTTAGTTTTTATTTTAAGTTTTTAACTTTAATGATTTTTCTTAGATAATTAAAAAAATATAAAAAAACAAGTCTTTTAGCATTTTTTATTCTTTTTCTTAATAAATAATCTTTTTTTTCTTATCACTATTAATTATTAATTATTTTTATAAATAACTTATAATTAAATAATTAGTAAATTAGGTCAAACTCGAATTTATTTCTTTAATAATTAAAAATGTTTAGAATTAGGGTTTTAATTCCAATTAATTCTCTTCAATTTCATAAATCCAAAAACATAAAAAATAAGTTCTTTTCCTCATTTAATAATTAAATCAATTTTCAATTCCAATTTAATTCCTTTAAAGGGTCCAACGCCCTCGCACTTTCGAATATAATTTCTCTTCGCGCATTTATTTTTATTTCTTTTATGAATGTAATGTATTTGCCCCAAAGCCTTGTAATAGATAATTAGGATATTTACTTTCCGCATTTTATTTATTCAAATCGGGTCTTGGTTTAATTTGGCAATGTAGACTCGCGCCTTGTAATAGCGTAGGACCTTTATTTTCCGCATTTTAATTCTCGCACCTTTTAACTATTAATAATCACATGAAAGAATGAATGCCCAAATAAAATCGAAGCGTAGCTCACTGAATGCATGACAAGACAAATAATAACTGAAAATGACACACAAATCACACACCACTCCTAGGGTACGCCTCACTGTTGCCTTGCCCCTCGAAACGTGGTCGTCGAGTACAGGACGTCTTAGTAAGTCCTTATGTCCATGAACATGGCATAAGGGTAGCTTCTAAGGTGTCCTACCGTTGCTCTGGTGATCACACTGTTGCCTTGCCCCTCGAAACGTGGTCGTCGAGTACAGGACGTCTTAGTAAGTCCTTATGTTCCATTGATCTGGTTGCCTCAAAACAAGTTGCCTCGAAACGGTTGCCTCGGAATAAAAAGATCAATGGCATAAGGGTAGCTTCTAAGGTATCTTACTATTGCCCGGTGACCACACTGTCCCTAACCCTCGAATTGACCCGAACACCTCCAACGGTGGTGCTACCTACCTCTCAATGGTGGGATGGCGCTACCTTAAGGACATTTACACAGCATAATTCCTTAGGGTAGGTAGATGACTCGTAGATACTTGCTCTAATTCAAAACAAATCAAAAACTTCTTTTCACACCAACACTTTGCAAAAAGCTTTCAAAAACAACTTTTCAAACACTCTTGAGGACTGATACAAGAGTCGACCTGAAACTTTCAAAGAAACTTTTTCAAAACTCACTCACTTTGAAAAGCAAACAAACATTTTGAAAACACAATGAGCAAGTATCTAAGAGCCCATGGATAACCATGGATAGAAAGGGTGCTAACACCTTCCCTTTCTATAAATCTACCTCCCGAACCGAGAACTAATCTCAATAAGGAATTTTTCTGTGCTTTTGTCCTTTCCATGTTGGAGAAAATAAAAGACGGTGGCGACTCTTGCTTACCGCGACATTTCGTGAAACCAGCTTTAAACAGTCAGTTCCAGATCCACCGATCACAGAACTGGCGACTCTGCTGGGGACATTTCTTTTAAAGTGAGGTGTACCTTAGGACTAAGATCACTGTGTTTTCAATTGCTTTGACTTGTTTGCTTTAAATTGTGGGACTGTCTTGGGAGTTCTATAGATCCTAACCCGGATCTGGGGATACCTTCTTAGAAAGTAGCAACAAGGCTGTGAGGGAACTGTGCGGGGTATACCGACACGGTTGAAGCAGTCTGCTACGTTGATGTGGCACTTTGGTGTGTACCGGTAACCCTTGAGTTCAGTCAAGGAGAGTACGGGGCCTCCGCGTGGTGTCATGAAGCATCAACAGACCTTAGGAACCTTAATTGAACCATCTTGGCCTCTTTAGGGTAGTGAGATAACTACTTTGGTGTAGTCCGAAGTCGGTTGATACTCGATACTACACTCAGTTGAGGGTTGTTTTCTTGGGATATTTTGATCGCCAGTCAGTGGCTAAATCGAAACGATGAACAATGAAAACAACCCAATGATATTGAGATCCTTAGAACCCGGTTACTTTTGATTAGGACAGGTATGAACCAACAAACTGAAAGAGGGTAATACCTAGACCTCATGCTGGCCTAAACTCTAAGGGTTTCTATTGTGTGACTTGTGTGCCTTCCAACTTGACTACTTGCATGTTGGTTATCTGACACTTGAATTTCTTGCAGGTTTTGTTTATGTCCTTAATTGGGACTCATAACAGGGTTTACTTACAGTACCCCATGCATATCATGCCATCATACCATCGCATACATCCTGCATAAAGACTAATCCATTTCAAGGATCTCAAGGGCTTGTGATGCAGGTCATGATGAATCAAACGTCAAGCAAGGGGCAAAGAGGATTTATTTTCCTCTAGCCAAGGTTGTCAGGGGCTATGACCCACTGGATATGGTGAGCCTTTGACCCTTGAAGAAGGACTCTCAATAACAGGAAGTTCCTTCAATCAAGCTACAAATTCAAATGCTAATAATTTTCTTGTTTACCCCACGAGATCCTTGAAAACGTTGCATGCGTATCATACATATCATTGCATAACAGGTACCCTTTTGACAGGTCACTTACCATCTGCGCTGTTTATTTCAGCAATGGCTTCCCAACAAGAGAACCAGGGTCCTCATGCTCAAGAGATTCAGTTCAGGGAGATCTTTCTAAGCCTATCCAAGGGGCAGGAAGAGTTAAGGACACTCCTCATGGGGAATCTGGCCAAGAAAGGTCCCGAGGATGACAAGGACGAGCGACTGAAACGTCTACAAGCTGAGGTAGACACATTGAAAACCCAGATGCTGGGGCAGAGGGCTCTCATCCAAGGTCTAGCTCGGGAGCAAGAAGAGTTGAGGACCATGATTAGTTAACTCCACCAAGACAGATCCAACATGAAGCAACCAGTCCAAGTCAAGGACCAGGTCTTTGATCAGCTTCCAAGAGGACAAGAGTCTGGTATGGTGAAGAATGGACTTCCCCAAATTGCTACTCCACAAGCCCAGCATCAACCTCGCCCAGAGCAACAGGTTGGTCAGAGCAAGCCAAGCAGGTCCAGGAGGCAATTTACCCAGCTCAACACGTCGCTGTCTCAAGCCCTACAACACCTGTTGAGACTGAATCTGATTACATTAAGGGACCCTCCTAAGAATCAGAATACAGCGTCACTAAAGTATAATCCCAACGCCCGCTGCGCTTATCATTCCGACAGCCCGGGGCATAATACAAATGACTGTTGGTCTCTGAAGAACAAGATTCAGGACCTGATTGACGAAGGAGCAGTGGAATTCACCCAAGATGGTCAGGTCGAGTTCTTCTACTACCCCTGCAAGACTCACCATTTGAAGTGACAAATCCTGAGACTAGAAAACTTTTGTTCATTCGAATGTTCAAGTTGTATTTTTCTTTGATTGTTTAAATGTTTATTCATGTCAAACATTGTTATTTCATTAATGCATCTCTTATGTCTGTTTTGAATCAATATATTCGCATTCGCTATATTCAAACTGCTTTCATATTCTTATGATGATCAACGATCGGTTAATAATTCTAAGCCTCTTGAGGGAGGATGACGAAAACGATACCACGATCGTTACAGTATGCTTTTGAATAGACCCCGCTGATGAGGTACAGGCATTGTTTCGAATCCTAAACAGTGGAGTAATAAGGAAGATAATCCCTCGTTAACCCCTTTGAGCCAAAGAAGTAGGAGTTTTTCTTTTCAAAAATTAAAACCCTTAATCATAACCTGGGGCAGAGTAGTTCTCTCAGCTGATCTAGGTGCACAACGAATGACACCAAAGAAGTCCTTCCGAGACAAAAGACAGTGATGGTTCAGAATAATCATAACGACAGGCAGTCATTATCAAAAAAATAAGTGAAAAGCCCAGAAAGTCAAAACCCATGAAGGAGACTTACAAAACTGGGGCATCCCGCTGACTGTAATTCTAAAAAAGGAAACAGTTCAGGCAAAAAAAAAACAGGGATAACAAACTCAAAAAGAAAGAGGTCCTACAAACCCTCAACGACAAAAAAAGAAATGACTGCCTATTCAAAATAAACTGTCAATATCCGAACCATCACCGGAATATCAAAGCAAGGACTCAAACAAAGTCTAACGCACGATCAACTGAGTTTAGGTTGGAAGAACATCACGAAGAACGGGTGGGTACAGATAAAATTTGAGCCTTTATCCTTTGTTTCTTAAACCGTGAACCAGACCACGTTATAACCCTTTAAAAGTCCTAGCTGAAGCATGGGTTAGTTCGAAAGCATACTGTTACAAAGGTATCCCGACTCCTTAAGGCTTGCGGTAAAATAACGGGTTGACATCACAGTTTACAAAAATTTTCACTTGTTTTTACAAAAATGCATTTTTCAAAATTTCAAGACAGACATAAACTTTGCATTCTTACGATAACATTGTTTGCATATGATTAGTTGTTTGAACAGCAGAGAACTTTGCGCAACGAATATCCGACGAACGAAGGTCTTCTCAACAAAAGAGTCACCTCCAGTGGAAGAAACACTTCCAATCAAGGGGCATGGCATGATCAGTGTCCATCACCTGGGGCAGTCCAATCAAGATTCGGAGAATCTCTCAAAAGGCCAACCAGCTTGGGGCAAATCTCCATCTGGATCACCTGGGGCATTCCGACAATGAATCTTGCCTGATCAGACATCTTCTGGCGGCATGGCAACACAACAACAGGGGCACTTCCCTACATCCTGAGAGCATGGATATAGTCGAAAAAATACTACGCATCAACAAAGACCCGCTAGGTTGACACACCTAGGCAACAATAAGGGCTTCCCGGCGAACCAAAAGGGTTCGGGCAAAAATAAGGGATGAAATTGAAAAAAATCTGTACACCCGGCAAGTCGAAAACCTGAAAAGGCGACTTGGGCAAAAATGGGTATCCCGGTGGACTGAAAACCCGAAAGGGCGGTCCAGGAAAAAGTTAGGGATCAAGAGCGTACGACTATGTCTCGGCATCTCGTCACTTGCCTACCAGAAGAAGATTTGTCAATCGGCAGTCATCAAGCACCTCCACAGGTATCTTCTTCCCTCACCTCAGGAACAGGGACAATAACAAGTTGTCCAGACGACCCAATTGCTCTGTCAACCAAAGTACCAAGGAAAGGTCAATCAAAAGATGATTACCATCCACCTTTACAAATTCCAGATCAACACCGGTAACAAGCCAGGAAAATTCAGTGGACGACTGATCGTGGGTTAATATCCGAAACCAAATAGGACAATCATCCACTTGATCATCATCAGGAAACCCTACACTGGTTCCTTCTCAACGTTCAGACAAAGTCTTACACGGACTCATCCTCAGGCAACCCTACACCGGTTCCTTCTCCTTCTCAAATGAAGTCTTACACGGACTTATTTCATGGTAACCCTACACCGGTTCCTCCCAAAGTCTTACACGGACTCATCACAGATAACCTTACCCCGGTTCATCAAGAAGTTTTACACGAACTTATCCTGCAGTAACCTTACCCCGGTTCCTCCAGAAGTCTCACACGGACTTATCTCAAGATAACCTTACCCCGGTTCATCAAGAAGTTTTACACGAACTTGCCCTGCAGTAACCTTACCTCGGTTCCTCCAGAAGTCTCACACGGACTTATCTCAAGATAACCTTACCCCGGTTCCTCCAGAAGTCTCACACGGACCTATCTCGAGATAACCTTACCCCGGTTCCTCCTAAAGTCTTACACGGACCTATCATCAAGGTAACCTTACCCCGGTTCCTCCTAAAGTCTTACACGGATTTATCTCAAGGTAACCCCACACCGGTTCCTCCTAAAGTCTTACACGGATTTATCTCAAGATGAACTTACCCCGGTTCGTCCAGAAGTCTCATACGGACTTATTTCATGGTAACCCTACACCGGTTCCTCACAAAGTCTTACACGGACTTATCACAGATAACCTTACCCCGGTTCCTCCAGAAGTCTCACACGGACTTATCTCAAGATAACCTTACCCCGGTTCCTCCAGAAGTCTCACACGGACTTATCTCAAGATAACCTTACCCCGGTTCCTCCAGAAGTCTCACACAGACTTATCTCAAGATAACCTTACCCCGGTTCATCAAGAAGTTTTACACGAACTTTCCCCGAAGAAACCCTACACAGGTTCTCTCTCCCCAGACATAGTTTTACACGGATTCGTCATCAAGAAACCCTACACAGGTTTCCTTCTCTTTCCAAAGATGCAGTTTTACACGGACTCGTCATCAGTAACCCTACACAGGTTCCCTCTTTCAACTTACAAAAAGTACAGTTCAAAATTTCCCCAGGAGAGTCCATCCCCAAAATCTCCCCAGCAGGAAGCGTATCCCCAGTAGATTCTGGAAGCTTACCCCTGCAGAGCACGAACGCGTCTCCCGGTTTTTATTCGAAGGTTATTTCCCCACCAGGATATAACTGGGTTATCCTCAGCCAATTGCCATGGAAAAATCGTCCCCGGCGAAGTCTTCCTATCCCCCAGCGAAGTTCATCAAACCTTCCAACATAGAACATCAATGGTATCCCCAGCGGAGTTCTCATTCAACATCTCAGCAAAGTATCTCTCTTCCCACAGAGCATTTTCCCCAGCAAGTTGCCAGAGTAATGTTCCCCGCAGAGCAGTCTCTTCGCCAAGTTTATTCCTCAACGGAGTCATCTTCTCCTACCGGTTTATTCTTACAACTATCATCCCCAGCGGAAACAACGAAGCTCTTCCACATCAGCCCAGGATTCAACTTCCCGGCATCCGTCAAGGATTTACTTTCCTAGACAAAAACACAATCCATAAACACATCTTCATACACTATAGCATGCATATACGCATCATGAACATACAATCTCACTTATTCTGAGAACATCCCGCATGTCATACATCATGACATTACACACAACTAACGTTTTGTCTTTTCAGGACAAAGGTTAATACAAAGATGATTACCATCAACGGTCGCAACTAAAGATCCGATTCCTGTATCTTGACAAGGTGTATCTGTTGACGACTACATTACCAGACTCGATTCCTGTATCTTGCCAGGGCACGTCTGAAGAGTTCGAAGATCCGATTCCTGTAACTTGCCAGGGTGTATCTGTTGACGACTACATTACCAGACTCGATTCCTGTATCTTGCCAGGGCACGTCTGAAGAGTTCGAAGATCCGATTCCTGTAACTCGCCAGGGTGTATCTGTTGACGACTACATTACCAGACTCGATTCTTGTACCTTGCCAGGGCACGTCTGAAGAATTCGAAGATCCGATTCCTGTAACTTGCCAGGGTGTATCTGTTGACGACTACATTACCAGAATCGATTCCTGTATCTTGCCAGGGCACGTCCGAAGAGTTCGAAGATCCGATTCCTGTATCTTGCCAGGGTGTATCTGTTGACGACTATTTTTCGGACTCGATTCCTGTATCCTGCCAGGGCATGTCTGTAAGCAACCGCTTGAAGTTTCAGATTCGATTCCTGTATCCAGCCAGGGCACGTCCGTGAGCGACTATTCGTAGATTCCTGCATCCATACAGGGCACATCTACATAAAGAGTTTGAAGATCAATCCCTGTAACAAGCCAGGTAAGTATCTTTCTTTTTTTTCAGGTACGCAAGTTCTCGCTAAGGAACCTCTTACGCGATTGACACCTCCAGATGGCATCTATAAGCCCATCCCCCTATCCGCCATCTCTCCAAATGGCATCTGTAAGCCCATTCCCGCCATCACACTGCTGACATGCTACTATGTGAGTGCAAATTTCTGGGCACTCTAGTGTTCAATCATCTTCCACCTTCGGATCACGAAAGGCACACAAGCCAATCTACATCCTCAGGTCTAAGAAGATTGAACAGGGGCAACTGTTGTACCCCAAAATTTGCCCTCCCATAATCTTCAAAGTTTTTGCCAAGCATCACCTCAAATGGCTCAAGAATTGCTCAAGGGCTACACAGTCAATCCCCCTCCTAAGCCAGTCAAACTAGGGTTTTGGTTCTCACAAGGAAGCTGAGGTTTTTCAAGGGCTCAATCAAGTCCCATATGCTCATATACATTGTCAAGCACCTACATGTCAAGTTTCAAGGCTCACAAGGTCAAGTTGCACAATCAAAAGTCCCATTTGCTTCACAGTCAACTGTAGGGGCAAAATGGTCATTTGGCAGTCAAAAGTCAAATTTTTGGTCAACATCTTATTTTGAAGCCACAAACATCATTTGATCAATGCTTGATCATGATTCCTCAAAGCATGGCTCAAAAAGTCTCAAGATGCAAAAGTTTCTATTTTTGGACAGCTGAAAAGTCAACTGTAACTTGACTAAGGCATAACTTTTGCATGGTTCATCAGAAAAATCCCATCCAATGCTCATCTTGAAGGGGAGGACATTTCCTACAACTCATTTTCACATTCCAAGTCCAAGAAATACTCTCACAAAAAGTTATCAATTTCAACATTATAGGTCATTTTCAAAAGTCAACAAAAAGGGACTTTAAGTCAAAGACCATAACTTGAGATTGGTAAATCAAAATGACATGGGACCAAAGACATTAGTTAGAGGACTTCAAGACCTTTCCAAAATGTCCAAGAACATGTTCATAGCTTCAAAATTGAGCAAGATATGCATTGGAGAAGTTGGGAAATTTTTGTGAAATGGCCAAAGGCAATTATCCTTGAAAATTCATTTTTGACAAAAGGGGCCCACTTTTTCCACTTGAATCAGCTTGGCCATGCTTCCCACGTGTCCCACAAATTATTTCAAAATTTAAAATTAATTTTTTCATTTTTATTTAATTTTATTGGATTTAATGCATTTTAAATCTTTTAAAATCAAATAAAAATTAAAAAGGTTAATTAAAGGGAATATTGTGTATTGAATAACTTTGAACCACCATTATGCACATCCCAAATTTGTACCAAGGCCTAATCAAGCAAGAATTCAAATTTTGGTGCAAAGATGGAAAGTTTGTTAATGGAGGTTATGGCAAAATCTCAAACATAAGTGCAAGGGTTAAAGGTGCATTATATTGTTTTGATTCTCATTCAAGGATACATATGCAAGCTTTCCCAATACATTACAAAGGGGGAGAGACACCAAAAACGAAAAAAGAAGATTAAAAAAAAATTGGAAGAAAAGTGAAAACTGTTTCCAACCTTCCAGTGCAATTCAAGCATCTCTCAAACGGCCAAACCAATTCCAAAAAATTCAAAAGAAATTTGATCACAAATCCACATTCTAATACATCTTTTTCCGATTTCTAAATTTTTGATTTACCCTTTTTCACCAATTTCTCCAATAGTCTTGTACATAGAAAAGGCTGAATTTTCACCACAGTTTCTATTCACTGTATAATTCTCATTCATTACACATATCCCTTCAATCTAACCTTCAAACCTTGACATATGCAACTTGTATCTTTTCTTGAAAATCATTACCCTTTTAATAACACATTACATAGATTCATTTAACAATTTGTACGAAGTTTTTTTTTTACAGGAAATATGGAAGACAAGAGCAAATCAGATCCGCCGCAAAATTCAAAAATTCACAAGAATTGCTGTTTCATTTTGCATAAAGAATAGGAAAAAAGAAAAAAAACTCCTCGAGAGACCGAGTCACTCACAGCAGCACCGCGACCATACAACAGCCTTCTCAACAGCCACCGGCAACCTCTCCATCGATGCTGAGAATTGGACACCCTCTGAATGCACCCTCACAATTCCAGATATACCTCCAGTTTGGGTCAACCACCCCCCCATGTTTGCATTTTTCTCTCTTTTTGTTCTTTCTTTTACTTATTTTAATTATGTTAATTATTTTCTTTTAATTCACCCAATTAATTTTAATAATATAAAAATACAAAAATCAGAAAGTCAAAAATAAAATATTTTCATTATTTAATTCACTAAATGTTTTATTTTGTAAATAAACCTAATAATCAATTTAGTTTTTATTTTAAGTTTTTAACTTTAATGATTTTTCTTAGATAATTAAAAAAATATAAAAAAACAAGTCTTTTAGCATTTTTTATTCTTTTTCTTAATAAATAATCTTTTTTTTCTTATCACTATTAATTATTAATTATTTTTATAAATAACTTATAATTAAATAATTAGTAAATTAGGTCAAACTCGAATTTATTTCTTTAATAATTAAAAATGTTTAGAATTAGGGTTTTAATTCCAATTAATTCTCTTCAATTTCATAAATCCAAAAACATAAAAAATAAGTTCTTTTCCTCATTTAATAATTAAATCAATTTTCAATTCCAATTTAATTCCTTTAAAGGGTCCAACGCCCTCGCACTTTCGAATATAATTTCTCTTCGCGCATTTATTTTTATTTCTTTTATGAATGTAATGTATTTGCCCCAAAGCCTTGTAATAGATAATTAGGATATTTACTTTCCGCATTTTATTTATTCAAATCGGGTCTTGGTTTAATTTGGCGATGTAGACCCGCGCCTTGTAATAGCGTAGGACCTTTATTTTCCGCATTTTAATTCTCGCACCTTTTAACTATTAATAATCACATGAAAGAATGAATGCCCAAATAAAATCGAAGCGTAGCTCACTGAATGCATGACAAGACAAATAATAACTGAAAATGACACACAAATCACACACCACTCCTAGGGTACGCCTCACTGTTGCCTTGCCCCTCGAAACGTGGTCGTCGAGTACAGGACGTCTTAGTAAGTCCTTATGTCCATGAACATGGCATAAGGGTAGCTTCTAAGGTGTCCTACCGTTGCTCTGGTGATCACACTGTTGCCTTGCCCCTCGAAACGTGGTCGTCGAGTACAAGACGTCTTAGTAAGTCCTTATGTTCCATTGATCTGGTTGCCTCAAAACAAGTTGCCTCGAAACGGTTGCCTCGGAATAAAAAGATCAATGGCATAAGGGTAGCTTCTAAGGTATCTTACTATTGCCCGGTGACCACACTGTCCCTAACCCTCGAATTGACCCGAACACCTCCAACGGTGGTGCTACCTACCTCTCAATGGTGGGATGGCGCTACCTTAAGGACATTTACACAGCATAATTCCTTAGGGTAGGTAGATGACTCGTAGATACTTGCTCTAATTCAAAACAAATCAAAAACTTCTTTTCACACCAACACTTTGCAAAAAGCTTTCAAAAACAACTTTTCAAACACTCTTGAGGACTGATACAAGAGTCGACCTGAAACTTTCAAAGAAACTTTTTCAAAACTCACTCACTTTGAAAAGCAAACAAACATTTTGAAAACACAATGAGCAAGTATCTAAGAGCCCATGGATAACCATGGATAGAAAGGGTGCTAACACCTTCCCTTTCTATAAATCTACCTCCCGAACCGAGAACTAATCTCAATAAGGAATTTTTCTGTGCTTTTGTCCTTTCCATGTTGGAGAAAATAAAAGACGGTGGCGACTCTTGCTTACCGCGACATTTCGCGAAACCAGCTTTAAACAGTCAGTTCCAGATCCACCGATCACAGACGTGATAACCTCTGATTGGTAGCTTGAAGAGATTAATTGACATGATAACCTCTGATTGGTAACTTTAAGGGAATGCCCCAGATTTGGCTGAGCTTGGAGAGATTGATTCTCGACTTGATTGCCCCAGATTGACAGGCTCTGCTAACTTCATCCCTGAATTGTACTCAGATTGTGAAGTATCAAGATGATTTCTCTTGACAGAATCACCGGTCAACATGCTATTGGATAAGTCATTTCTATTGTGGCAGCTCACTCTTGCTTCAACAGGGTATTCAAGCCTCTCTTCACTGACAAGATTGAGCTCTTTACCGATTGTTCATTGTGTAAACTTACTTGATGTCAATCAGTTGTTTTGAATGCAGAAGAATGTTTATTATGAGAATGATAATTCTAATGCAACACATATGTAAGTCTTGAAGTTTGAAAAAACTTTGAATGAAATGACATCACAACTCTGTTGTGAATGAGTCACTAGCTAGAGAGAAACATTCGCAAATTCTTTTTTATGAAAGATAATGCAAGCATATGATGCCAAAACAGATATTGGAACATACCTCTTAGGAGTCAGTTAAACGCTATCTCGTTGTAGCACGCTTTCGAATTGACCCATGCTTCAGTTAGGACTTTTATGGGGTTGTAACGTGGCCTGGTTCGCGGTTTTAGAAAAAGAATTTAAGGCTCAAAATTATTTGGTGCCCACCCATTCTCCATGATGTTCTTCATTCCTACGTTCAGTTGACCTGGTACAAGCATTCATCTCTCTTGATGAGTTTGCGATGGCTGAGGAACCATTATGGTTTCTTGGACACGACAATCATTAACTTCTTTTGCCTTTGGCGTCTGATCACGCGACTTTGTTCTTTGATGAGGATTTTCGTTGGTAATCCTTTTCTCGCCTTTTTAGGCCTTTTCAATTCCCTTATTGCTTCTGTCTGGACATATTCTTTTGAATTTTGATTTGAAAGTCCAGCGGGATGCCCCAATTTTTTCCTAAGCGACTTGTTTTCAAGTTTCGACTTAGCGGGGATTTTTGTTTCTTTCTTATTCGTATTTTCCATTTTGAACAAGTCGTTGATCTTTGTGTTGTTTTGATTTGTTGGAAGTGATCGTGATTGCCTGAGTCTTTAGTCGATGATGGATAGCCATTATTGTATCGTCATTTGTTGACCTTTTGACGTGCGAGGGATACTCATTGGGGTATCGTTAGTTGATGCACGTTGCTGATAGATGAAGGTTAACCTTTGTGGTTTTGACTTTCCTCAAGCTTTTGATGGATAACCATTGTTGTACCCTTGGATGCACACTCTTGATGAGTTCTGAATGCTTGATCAGATTAGTTGAACACTACCCGCCCCAGGGTTGAAATGAGGGTTTTTTCTGAATAGAAAGAAAACTCCTAATTCGAAGGCTCATAGGGGGTTAACGAGGGTCTATCTCCCTTATATCTCCGGTGTTTAGGAATTGAAACAAGGCCTGTACATCGTCAGCAGGGTCCTACTCAAAAGCATACCAACCAGAGATTTTGCATTTTCAGATTGTCATCATCCTCCTTTGAATCTTTACCTAAGCATAAGACTTGGAAATTTTGGCATCAATATGCAAGCAAAACATTTAAAGAGTGATAACGAATGGATGAGTAAAAATGAAAGGAACACTTCAAGACAAGCATACTTATTGCATTAAGATTTCCGTTCAAAAATAGATAAGTTTCTATATACAAGCGATGTTTAAACAAACAAGCAAGAATGCAAATGAAAATGCAGTAAAGAAACCAATGATTGCCATTATTGAGGAGACTTGACTCCGTATGGACTTGCTGATTCTGACGACTTTCTGTAGTCTTGATGCTCGAGTGTGCGAGAGAATCCCCTTTCAGATTTGATGTGAACACAACAGTCTCTGAATTGATCCAGTCTTGGACTTGGTCTCTGGATGACATACCTTCTTCAATCGATTGGCCAGGTGCCCCAGTATAATATGCATCACCAAGCATATCATGTCTTAAAGAAATAATAGACATCATCATCAGTGTTTCCATGACCTGGCTTATCTGAGTATTTAATCCATTATCTTCCTGTTTGAAGAAGTTTCTGATTATGAGCCAAAGCTTGCATGTACCACTCAGAGTTATTCCATCACTGATCTCTGAGCATGTGTGGAGAGAAATCAGGTTGAACCTTTGAAGAGAACCCCAGGTCTGAATAAGAATCCCTAATCTTCGGATACCTGTAATGAATGCATGAATATGCATGGGGTGCATGAATAAATGTCATGTCATGTTTTGTCATTTCCAGGGAATTTGCGTGCTTTGATTTTGATTTTGCGCAAGTAAGGGATGGAAGAGTTTAGCACAAGACTTGCAAATGTGATTCCTTGGAAATAATAGAACATGTATGTTACGCATGTGGTTAGCCATGTTATGTATGCAAAGGCATGAGATCAAAGAGGATCAAGGTTTCATCATTCCTGAATATGATTGCTGCACTGCTATGAATCATGTGAGTATCATCAGATCAAAGGTTTGGAACAACTTCTGCATATATAAGAACCAAGTACCTTGTAGATCTCCCATTGTATGGGACCAAGGCTTCTGGAACATCGGATACTGTTGAGAATTTTCTGAATATGCTGGGAATACCAAGATTGAAGGCTTGAATGAACCTCCAGGTAAACAAGTCAGGAACTCAGAAAATAAATCTGAGAACCATACGATCATCAACAAAGTATAGTACCTGCATAAAGTCATAACAGAAATCCAGAATATAGCCATCAGAACCAGTAGTCATTGTCTGAGCATAATCATCATTTGAATGTGAGTAACCATCTGCACATAGTCACCATCTGTACCTGTGATAGAAATTCCCTCCCCACTCACAGGTGAAAACTAGGTCAGGGTAAGATAATGGTAACTCGAAAATCACGGGTTTGCCTGAAAGTGTTATGGGCTTACCCACAGACGTGGGTGCCGATAGTAATTCATTTGAACCTCATCTGAGCGTGGTATATGACATGACTGCACTAATCGGACCACATCCTATAGTCGTCATGCCCCCACTCTATTCCTAGGTGTCCTAGTGCACTCTGGCCTGGGTACTGGGCCTTTTACCTCAATAGTAGTATCCCAACCCAAACAAGAAGCAAATCCAGTACAACAATGGTATATGGAAGACAGTAAAATGCAATGCATATGTATGCTCAAGAATGAGTGAATAAACTGAAAGCATGTAAAAATAAACACCCAAAGAAAAAAAATAAGAGCTAGGAGCGACTCCGGGATGGACCAGCATTTGGTCGACCTATTCCGCAGTGAAGTCGCCAGCTGAAACAACTGGTTAAAAATCATCAAACAATGAAGTCGCCATCGAACGTCTTTTATCCCACATGTAGGGAAAGGTAAACATCGAGAAAACCTGAGAAGGGAGAAGTCACGGTCTTGCGACCGAGAGATCGGGTAAGGGAGTCTGTTACGCGAGGGAAAGGTATTAGCACCCCACACGCCCATAGTACTCTACGGTATCCACTCTTTTTATCTATCTTATGGGTGTGTCTAATCTACGCTTACTGTTTATTATACTACTGAAGGGAATGCATGCAAAATAAAGGAGAAAAGAATGTAGGGAAAATAAAATTGTGCTCGCTTGGGCCCTACCCCAATGCCTACGTATCCGTTTTGAGGAATCAGAGCTACCGTAGTTCGGCTCATATGTTTTTGTTTGTTTGTGTTTTTTATGGACGAAGTTAATTCTGCCTTCTGCCGCAGCTCGACCTTTGGAGACTTATGCGTTGGCACAGAAGTAAATTAATCGTGTCCTTACTTGAAAAGGGTTTTTTAAGAAAGGTGCTCGAGCGCACAAAAGATTTGAATTGGTTTATATTTTGTTGTAGATGTTTTTTGTGGATGAAGTTAATTCCGCCTTCTGCCGCAACTCGACCTTTGGAGACTTATGCGTTGGCACAGAAGTAAACTAATCGTGTCCTTACCTGAAAAGGGTTTTAAAGAAAAGGTGCTCGAGCGCACAAAAGATTTGAATTGGTTTATATTTTGTTGTAGATGTTTTTTGTGGACGAAGTTAATTCCGCCTTCTGCCGCAGCTCGACCTTTGGAGACTTATGCGTTGGCACAAAAGTAAACTAATCATGTCCTTGCCTGAAAAGGGTTTCTTAGAGAAATGGTGCTCGAGCGCACAAAATGGTTTGAATTTGTTTTGTATTTTGTTGCAGATAATGACTAGTCGACCTCAAGAGAGAGATATTAGCCATTTTTCTACTTAGTCATGAAAGGAGTCTTTGAGAATTGAACCACACCTATGCTTGAGATGAAGAACAATAAGATCGAGAAGAGACCCGCTTATCATTTCCCGTACTGAGCAAAAGCGTGATTCTCATCAGTAGTTTTAAAGTGTTTTGAATTTCGAAAAGAAAAAAAAAAGAAGTTTCAGTTTTAGGTGCGTATGCAAAAAGGGAGAAAGAAAAGTCAAATGGGGACTAGCCTATTTCTAAACCTGATGTTATTATGTATTGTTAGACCTAAAGTTTAGAATTTTGAGGGAATTCTACCTAATGTTAGCATGCATATGGATTGCGATAAAGTACGAAAATGAAGAATAAAATAGATTTGTGACGATACCGAACGGAGAAGGTCTGTTGCCTCTTCGACGCCACGCAAGTGATAAGAAAATTCTACCAAAGTTTCCTCGAACGAGTGATTGAAGAATTAACCCCGAGCATTCCACATTGCAAGAGTTATGTCGATGCTATCACAAAAATCTTGACTAAAAAATGGCAATAAAAATGATTACCAAATATGAAAAATAAAATAGTAAAAAATTCTAATCGAAATTCTAAAAAGAAATTCTAAAAAGTTCTAAAATATTCTACCACTTTTTTATCATTATTTTTTATATGGAGAAAATTCTAACAAACAAACAAGAATTAATTCCTAAATCAAAAAAAACTAACAAGTTTTTATGGATTTTAGAATTTTATCATAAAAAAAGAAATAGACAAAATTATATGCAAAAAATAAAATCTTAAAGATTATGAGGACAGGGGTGTAATATTGAAATCAGGGTATCTGACTAATATTAGGTGCTAGGCCCATCCTGTAATGTCCAATAAGCCCCTTTTTTTGTATAACTTCAGCAAAAAACAACTTCCAAAAAATATAGCCATGGGCCTATGGAGGAGTATCATTCGGCCCAGGCCATTATCTCAACCCACCAGATCCTCCACAATTCATTATTTGTTTGCGTTTGAATAATAAAACAAGCATAATCAACAAAAACAAAATTAGAAAAGGGATACGTGAAGATTAGTGTTGCATTTTGTGATTGTCCAGCTTCTCACGAGAACAAAGTTCTCTTCGTCTTCTCGAACTTGCAACCGCGGTGGCTGAAACTTCTCTTCGTCATTCTCAATCTTCTCCATTTCATCAGACTCTCTCCTCCACTCGCAATTTCATTGTTCATCTCCTCTTTGAATCATAAGCTTTGAAGATATAAAAACCTAAAAGCTGAATCACATCCTCCTCGTGTCCAATCAAAACTCAGGACCTTGGGGATCCAACTCCGATATGCTTGAGCTATGCCATAACATGAAGAAATAGATGGAAGAAGCGAAAGAATACCGAAGATCGGAACTCACCGACCGGAGAAAGTCTGATGCCATCTTGGCAGCGTCAACAAACAGAAATCCAGAGATTGACTTCTAGGTATGAATCTTCAGTCTCTCTCCACTCTTCTTGTCTCCGTTTCAATACGGTTATGTTGCTAATTACTGTTGCATCTTCATTGTTGTTGAAGTTGGGAATCGGTCACGATAATCCTCAATCTAGGTGCGTTGCATAGATTGATAAGGAAGAGGCCTGAAGACAGTTAAGGTTGCAGATTCGTTGATGAAGATATTTGAAGGTTGATGAACAATTTGCAGAAGAAATCGCTATATGGAGAAATTGGTAGTTGAATTAGAAGTGATGTTGGGAAGCTTTGAAACGAATGAGAATTGATTAGCTCAAAGGAGGATGATGAAGGTGCAGAGTTTTCAGAGAGAGAGAGAATGCAAATGGGGATTCTTTTGCAGATATTGAAGAAGTGTGAATAGAGGAAGTGAGAATGAAAGGTAATCATCTCTTTTTTCTGTGTTGAATCGTATATCTCCCTATTCTGTCAATCTCCTTTTGCATATGCTGTGAACTCTATTTATATATTTTCTGTAGAGTTTATTGGGAAAATTAGTTAGGGGTTTGTTTGGACTGTTTAGTATGTTAGGGATGAGTTAGTTATGCTGTTAGAAGTGGTTAGAAGGTTTGAGAGTTTGTTATGAATTGGTTATGGATATGGTTTTGACAGTTAGTTATATTAGTTTTGCTTTTGAATTTCTGTTATGTGAATTTGCTATGCTGAACTGTAAATCTATTTTCCACAGTTTCCCCCTGATTTTTCTGACAAACTTTCTTCTGCTGATTTTTAAATTCCAGCCATTTTCTGATTTATTCCTTCTGTCATTTTTCTTCTGATTTCCTGATTTAATTTCGTTCTCAATTAATTGGATGTGGCGAAATGGTCTGTTGTTTTAGAGATTCGGTTTTGTATGCTCTATGGACTCACTTTTCTGTCAAATGTCGGGCTGTGGCTTATAAATGGAATATGTTTGGATTTTTTTGAAATTAGTTTGATATTGGCTTGACGTTGCAAGTTTGTGTACTAGCGGTAGTGTAAGCGGTTCATACTTATGACAGTTTATCCAATATTTTTGCAGGTTTGGTTCATATCAGGGCTATTGGGAAGCAAAGGCAAAAGGAAAACACCAAGTGAGGATTTGAATGAGTTTGGAGATGATATGAAGTTGGAACAAAAGACGCAAAACACGAAGTTTTGGAAGCTTGAAGTTTGAAACATGAAGAATGATTGAAAATTAGGATAGGTTTTGGTAAAAATGTATAGATGTTATGTATAATTGTAATGGAATTTGGACTTGTATGTATTTGAATACACATTGGAATGTATGTTGACTTTATTTCCATATAATGAAATGGCTTTTGTATGAATTCAAATAATCATGGTATGGATCCAAAATATTTTTGCAAGGTAATCACGAAGAGACTTGAATCTTTAATGAGTTCTTGAATGAATGTTTGGATGACACTTTGATTGTTGGATGAAACAAATGAGTTTGATACATGCCTTTTTATTCTAAGAAATCCCACACAAATATTTAAGAACTTTTATTCACTCCAAATCCTCTTCAAATCTTAATGAACGAGTTTCGATCAAATTACAACTTCAATGAATCCCTAATTCAATTCAATTCCTCAGTATAAACCAAACTTGTGTGTCAAGCAACAAGCATTTGAAATAATGACACCTTGATCACAATCAACATCTTGTACCATGTCCCGACTATATGAGCACTAGAATAACGACGTCTTGGACCCCTTCTCAATAGATGATAATGACTATGCCCTGAGGGATTCTTTGCAGATGAATATGAAAGATGAGACATGCGAATACCTTGATATGGAATGAACCTCAGGTAGAATGCTGACAAGCTCAAGTATGAAAATGTATAAACCCTGATTTTTAGCTTCGTCTCATAAAACCTTGCAACTTGACATTGAGAAGAAAAGAATAGCCTTGTAGCTTGATGATGATAAGGTCCATGAAATGAAAACCTAGATTCAAACAAATTATTAATGGAGAAATCAACCGAAACAAGCTTGTGCGAAGATGGGAGCCTTAAAGCCATACACCAACCCTTATTCCTCGAAATCCATGATCTTATTCCAATTTATCGATTAATGATGCATGATGTGTTAGATGACCTAATGGAAATTATATATGTGAGAAAAATGCAAAAATGCGTAAGCCAGATAGGAAGTAAAAGGTTAGGACAAATTTGGGGTATTACAAAAGACAAGGGACAAATCTGTAAGTCTCGCTTGTAACCTTGGTGCTTGTCTGGGTTCATTTCTAATTTCCCCTATGAGTGTAGCTCTTTATCTCTAAAGTCTATAATCTATTGAATATCACTATCCTACTATTTTCAACTATATTTGTCATGAAATCCACTTGTTAAATATCTCTTAATATTAACAAGATGTTATCTACTTCTAAGCTGGCCAGACAAAGAAATAAACATATAGCATAAATTCACATGAACAAAATATAACAAGGTAACTCATTCAAACATACAAAAGATTACTAATTCATTAAACTTCACATTATCCAACAAAACAAGTTTAGCTCATAATGAGTAAAATAAGCACAACACAGAGATCTTAAGTTACACATTCCTAAGAAAGAATATAGATATGATAAACTTAAGGATGACACTTCAATCGCTTGCAATTTATTCTTCATTACATTGCACTTCTGCAGAATTTTCCAAGTTTCAGAATATTTTTCTTCATTACATTGCGACTTTATTTATAAAGTTTTCTCAGCTGCATATTGTCACTCTTTGATTCTTAGGCATTTACAGTGATCCATTAACTTAAGCCCAAAGAAAAAAAACATATTCCTTTGTATTGTACTATGATAGTACAATGCACATGGGAGACAACATGACACTGAGGTAGAATTGCAGCAGCAGTAGCAGTACAAGAGCAGTAGCAATAGACCGAAAACAACTTTTTAGAGTTTTGTCTTATAGTGCCTCCAAACCTTATCCTTTTTTATTCAAATGAATTTTACTCTAAGCACAATAAATATTCCCTCCAATGCTTCCATTCTTCCAAGTTTTCCCTAGAAACCAACTGACTTCATTATTATTTCCCCTTAGTTAAGTTCAGCTCTTGCCTCAGTTGGTGCTCCTCGTTATATACCACAATAGTCTTGCCTCCGCTTGATAGAATTAACCTTAAATTAAGCAAAAACACATCAAAACTACAAAATAGAGCACCTATTTTGCTCCAAGCTAATTCTTATAAAAATAACTAAAATGCAGTAAAATAACAATTAAAAAACAATTTAATTACTAATTAATAAAAAAGATTAAAGTATGTATTAACTCACAAAATATGGGTTAACACACCCCTAAACTTGAATCATTATCTATCCTCGGGTGATGTGA
Organism: Vicia faba; assembly: GCA_948472305.1. Taxonomy (NCBI): domain Eukaryota; kingdom Viridiplantae; phylum Streptophyta; class Magnoliopsida; order Fabales; family Fabaceae; genus Vicia; species Vicia faba. The sequence goes on from OX451736.1 coordinate 1,796,139,976, forward strand.
TCACCCTTTTTAACATCACCAACCTCATTAACAACTCAGAAATTATCTCAACGGACTTGTTTTAAAAATTGGCACAACTAAACCTGAAGCTATATCATAATTGTGTGAGTGCTCTTTATATCTCTGATGCACCCGATCACACCAGAACTCTTCAGTCAAGTTAGCCATCCTAATTTTAACTTTGGTTGTTTTGTTCTATGGTCCAGAAAAAAACTCAGTTTTTAGTTTCAGCAGGTGGTTTAGACTATCTATTTTCAGACCTTTGTACCTAGGAACACACATACATTTATTAAAAAGAAAATTTATATATTCTCCACCTTTTCACCTGACGGGATCTCACTTGTAATTAGTACAACTTGTTACTAATGGTGAGAACAACTATTGTTCCTCCATTTTCTGGTATAGTAACTTATTAAAAACTTTTTCTCCTATAGTTTCGGGCACAAGAGCATGTTCCTCTAATTTTGGGCACAAGAACTTATTATGAAGTGCTCTTTGCCTTACTTCATTTACACACTTTGGTGTGTTTATTTTCATATGCAGTATGTCCAGAGTACTGAAATCTTAAACAGTAGTGTTGTCCTCCCTAACTAAACCCTATAGTGAATTCATATTCCATATTCAAAAACAATTCAAATTTATCAAGAGGTTGTCTACTTTTCAGACTACTTAAGGCGTAACAAGGGTTATCAGACACACAATAAGGTGTAATTAATTAGCATCAAGATCTTGTTTCCAATATTGTATAGTCCTAACAAATTTTCCTAAGTTTTACTAAAGTTGTCAGTCTTATGGAGGTTACAGTCAGTTTATTTATCTATTTTTATTTTGTATGTTTTTTATAACAAATAAAATAACATAAAAACCAATTAAAAACAAACACAACAGATAATACTTCATTCATTAAAGGAAATAACATTACATGACAGAAATAACATGCAAATAACTTTAACAAAAACAAAAACTAAGATAATAATAATGATGATTATTGGTTTGGTTTTCCCCAAACTTAAAGTAAGGATAGTTTCCTCACTGTTAGCCTGATAGGTTATGGCACGAAAGAATAAGACAGTAACTAAGAACATAAAACTAAAATTAATCATGAAATGGTTGATAGGTTAATTGAGAAATACATGTTAGGCTATAAGCCTACTGGTTTTCCTCATTCTAGATTTTTGGGACTTTTCTATCTTCTTTCAAACTTCTTCTACTTCCTTCATCCAACTTTTTTCAACCTCGGGAGGCATGACATAGGTCGCCTTCTGGACAACAACATTCTTTGATTTCAACTTTTGTTCCTTTAGTTTTAGGGAGAACTGTAATGAAATATTCAGAAGTGGGGTAAGTGGAATATTGTGTTTTGTCGTATCAAAGGTCATCTCCATCATTTCATAATTTTTAAACCAAATTGTATCGGGTGGCTTTGGTGGAGGCCTTCATATGAAACCTTCCCCATCAAGTTCTCTATCCTTCATGAACATAAGTTTTCCAAACAATTGATCTTCCTTGGTTTTCCTTATCCTTTGAGGTAATGGTGGAGGTTGTATTTCTTGATAAAAAATTCTTGATGTTCTAGATTCTTGCACGTCAGATGTTGTCTCTACAGCTACAGGTGACGTGACAAAAGACTTTTCCTTCTGCATGTTTGGATTTGATAAATCGACAATTTGTGTGACAGTAATGGGTTGTTCTATTTCAGCTTTTAGAGTGTCTTCTTCTTAAATAATAGTTGGCTTTGACTCCTTATACTCTCATGATCTTAGAGTAGTAGTGATTTTCCCTATTTGGGTCTCCAAATTTTTTATGCTCTCCTCTTGAGCTTGAAATTGTGACTTTGTTTCTTGCATGAAAGTTATCGAAATAGACCTCAACTGGTTGATTTCATTAATTGTCACACTTGCATTAGGAGCCGAACCAGGGTGATTCATCCATCCTACATGTTGTACCCCAAAATATGCCCTCTCATTTTATCAACATTTCTCATCACAAGGCTCTTGGAACTCAAGATCAAGCTAGGGTTTGCTCTGCTCAAGACATCTCCTTGCACTGTTGACCTAAACTAGGGTTTGAGTTTGCATAGGGATTTTTGGACCTTCAATTCTCAAATTGAATTTCATGCTTCATGTTGGACTCATGAGTTTGTCCATACCAAGTTTCAAGCCTTGAATCAAATTTTTGCCCAGTCAATTGGACAGTTGACCTAGAAATCAGTTGTATTGGGGAAAAAGTCAATTGTGGCCAATTTACAGTCAAACCTCATGAATTTTGACCCACATAAGCATTATGAACTCATATGAACCATTTGATCAAGTTTGGACCATAAATCCACAAGAAAGTTGATCAGATCACCAAAAGGGCAAAATGGTCATTTTTAGGGTTTTAATTGTACAAAGGCAATTTCTGACTTTTTGACCTAGCCAATGGCAAATTAGGCTCAACCATGGACTCAAGGACTCAATTACATCATCTTTACCTATTCAACAAGTTCAAAAGGTCCCAATTGCATTGGATTGGCAGATGAATTTTTCAGTCAACTGATCAAAATTTGATTGTACACTGAAAAGTCAAACTTTGACTTTTTGGTCAAAATCAAGTGCCAAGGGTCATTTTTCATCAAGATGTGTCAAATTATGAAACTTGTTCATCAAGAAATCCAAAATTGCAAATTAGGGTTTGAAATTGAAAAAATTTCATAACTTATAATTTTTCTAAGTTATGAAATTTTCTTAATTTTTCCTAACTTTGCCCCACATTTTCACCATGATGCAAATGGATTCAAACAAAACCTCCAACATAAAAGTTGTAGTCCTCCAAAAAGTCTACAACTTTGTTCACAAAGTTTTCTCAAAAGAAGCTTGGATCTCAAGTTATGATTTTTGGAACAAGGGTACCTAAAACTTTTAACTTAGTGAATTTTTGCCCTAGTTTAGGCAGGATTTTGACCTATCTTCTTGGCCATTTTTCACATAGTTCCACTTAGAATCTCAAGTTGCATTTCAAAGATGGATTATAGATCATGTTGCAAGATTTCTAAATTGTCCAAGAACTCCTCAAACACATTTGTGGTTAGGGAGAATCGAAGGCTTGAAGTTGGCAAAAACTCACTTTTCATCCATGGCATATTCATGTTTATACAAGTTGCATTTTCAAGTCAGCATGCCTTACACTAGTTTGCAGGCCTCTAAACCACTTCACACTCCATAATTAAATGCAAATCCATCAGTCTAAGCTTTTATTTTGTTCATTTGGGCATTGTACACAAGATTAGGCCCTAAGTAGAAAAAGGCAAATTTCCATTTTTGCTTAAGTATGCTTTATGTCAAACCAACAATCCTTGAGCATTGGTCCAAGATCTCTTGCAGCAAAACAAATCCACAAATCAGAGGGGACAAGAGAAAAGTATGCAAGCATATTTGATAGCCTGTAACTTCACATCCACATTCTTACTTCAAAAACAAGAAACTTGTCAAAACTTGAGAACTTGAAAACCAGCCAATGTTAACTTACACAAACAGTTTGAACACCTTTCTCATACCCCTTTGATCTAGAAACACGATTGCTTGAGCCTCTAAACATCCCATAGCCAGAAATCACATTCCTTTGGCAAAATAGGGCAGGTTCTGCAACTTGAGTGCCATAGCTCATTTGGCTCGTGCGTTTTGCCCCAAGTTGCTTCAAACACCTTCCATTCAACTCACCCAAGCTATCCCAAACCTCAAACCCCAACTGTAACTCCATTTACAGTGTTCACCATTTTCATTTTGAGCTTGTGCAGGTTGAGTTCTATAGGCTGATTCAAGGACATTCAAGGCAAGCTAGCTATTGGAGAAGGTCAAGTGAAGTTCAGGCAAGCTACCAGACATCTCAAACCTTGTTGAAAAGCATTACATTGCCCTACACGAATCCAACTGAAACAGGTTTTTCTTCACTTTCTATCTCTCTATTTAGGAACATTTAGCCTTAGGTTTGTGAATAAAAAATGTAGTGTTCATTGCTATGAAGTTGTACATATGCTCAGTTTTCATTTATATTAAGTGTGCTAGGAGAATTTCATCCATGAACATGCTGAAAAAACTAGGTCAGATTTTAGGGCCAGAGAAATTCTCTCTGGTCTTTGAGAGTTAGGATTAGTTTTTTATATGGTTGGAATCGTCTTGAAATTCTCTACAAGTTTGATGTTGTGTGTTTTTGCAAAAGAGCTCGTATACAGGATCTGGTATTTGAACAGGGCACGCGCGCATTTTCAAGTCTGAAGGTTGAAGATGAAGCTGGATTGGGCTGGGCTTGGTCTTGCTTGCTTTTGACACCTCCCATTTTCATTTTTGCACCCCCTGGCCTAATTTCTTGAATTTTCATATTTTTGCATTTTCGTTTTCATTTTTGATTTTGTCTATTTATTTCCAAACATAAAAAATGCTCAAAAATATTTCCATAATATTTTCACATTTATTTGGCATTTTATTTTAATTTTTTCTAACATAAAAAGCATTAAAATACTTTTATATTATTTATTTAAACTTGAAAATAATATGTAAATTATACTTTTATTTTTATTTCTTATTTTTATTCACACTGAAAATATTATTATAAATATAATTTATTTTTGTACATATTTGATATTATATTATACATATTTAATATATTTAATATATATATATATATATATATATATATATATATATATATATATATATATATATATATATATATATATATATATATATATATATATATATATATATATATATATATATATATATATATATATATATATATATATATATATATATATATATATATATATATATATATATATATATATATATATATATATATATATATATATATATATATATATATATATATATTTTATTTTATTAAATACTTTAGAATAAAAATATAAAATATTACATTTTTACTTTTATTATTATTTATACTAAAAAGTTACTTTTTCTAAATATATTTCATTTTGTATATATTAATATATTTTATTGTATATAAATAATATAACATTTTATTTTCTTAAAGAAATTAGGGTTTACCCTTAAACAAATAAAATTAATCTTTTTTTTATTTCTTTATACTTTTTTACATTAAAAATACTTTTACATACATAAACAAACAAAAACCTTTTTGCATAATACATATTATTTGATATTTATTTTAATATTGTCCATTTGAATATTCATGCAATTAAATTCAATTTGGATGTAATAGTAAACTAGGGTTTATATTTCTTGTCAAATACCCCCTATTCAAAGATTGTACCCCCATCCTCATAATCATGTTGTAATAGTCTAGATTTTAATTCTCTCACTTTACGCTTTCAATTATGCCATGATTAGAGAATTAGGGTTTGTATGCAAAAATCCAAATCAACAAATAGTTAGACCTAATCAAAGACAAAAAATGCATGAAAATCGAACACAATCCACACTTGCACCCCTAGGGTTACAATCCACTTGTTGCCTTCAAAAAATGGGCCATGTTATGCATGTTGGGTACTTTGGCAAAACAAAAACAAAACAAAAGATCATAGTCCCTCGATGACGCTATCTTGGTTGCCTAAACAAAAATGATCAAATCCCTCAAAAATTTGCCAAAAATACTTAACACAATTGCTATCATGGTCTATACAATGACCCACGCCTGTCCCGTTTAACATCCTAACACAAAGTTGTTCACCAAATGCAATGGTGAAACAACACTGTCAAAAGGGTTAAAAACATAAGAAAGATCTTTGAGTAAAATAGGGTAGATAGCTCTTAGTTACTTGATCAAAAAGCTTGCAAAACATCTGTGATACAGTGGGAGAACTGACTTGTGGTTTTGCGTTTGTTTTCGCACTTGTTCGGTTTAGCAAGAGTCGTCACCGACTTTTTATTTTATCCTAAGGAAAGGCCAAAAAGCACAAGAAAGACCTTTGAGATGTTTTCTTGGGTTCGGGGGGTAGATTATGAAATGGGAAGGTGCTAACACCCTTTTCATCCATGGTTATCCATGGGCTCTTAGTTACTTGTTTTAGATCACTTGCCTTTGCTTTTCACTTGTTTGAAATGGTGCTTTGTGTGTGTGGTTTTGAAAATGTTTTGAAAAAGATGCCTTGTCTAGGCAACCTTTGTAATGATTCTTGTTTGAATATATACAAAGGTGTGCGTCTTTTTGAAAAGATAATTCAATGTTTTGAAAATTGTTTTGAAGTTGTTTTGTGAAGTGTGCTTAAAACGGCAAGGATGTTTTGCAAGATTTTTGATCAAGTAACTAAGAGTTTGTCTACCCTATTTTACTCAAAGATCTTTCTTATGTTTTTAACCCTTTTAACAGTGTTGTTTCACCATTGTGTTTGATGGACAATCTTGCGTTAGGATGTTAAACGGGACAGACGCGGGTCATCGTATACAATCATTGAAGGCAACTTGTGAGACGCTCTAGCAATTTTGTAAGGGACGAGATCGTTTTATCGAAGGCAACATCAAGGGTCATCGAGGGACTAACGATCTTTGTTTATCGAAGGGACATTTGCTAAAGTGTCTCATACTCGAGGGACATGATTGCATTTTCTGATGCAACAAGCGAGGTTACCCTAGAGGTGTAAGTGCGAATTGTGTATTGCTTTTCATGCATTTGTCTTTGTATTAGGTCAACTAGCGATCGATTTTAGATTTTCGCATACAAACCCTAATATCTAATCATGGCATATTTAAAAAAGCATAGAGTGCGAGAATTAAATTCTAAGCTATTACAAAAGAGTATCCGGGGGTGGGGGTACAAATTATTTACAAATGGGGATGAGTCTCATCAGAATAATGTCCCAAATATTATGAGTTACAACCAAATTGAATCGACGCAATTCAAGTATATAAAAATATGAAAAAGTGTAAGATAATGGAAATCAAAGAAGTATGAGATGCGTGTACTTATTTACAAATGAAAAAATTCTAACCTAAAAGGATTAAGTATAATTATTATTTATTGTATTTTGGTTAATGTTATAAACAAGAGTTTTAAAGAAAAGAAAAATCATTTTTAGTTAAAGATTATTGTATATGTACTTTAAGTGTCATAATTGTTTTAAGAAACTATTAAGAACATTTTATATAAAATTTAATATCCTATCTTTATTTAACAAAAGAGAAGAAAAAAGAATTAGGTTATGAAAATAAGGTGATAAAAAAAGTATTGGTTTTCAAAACATAAAAAAAAAGGTAAGTGGGCTTAAGGAACGTATTTGGCCCAAATAAAAGAAGCAGCATTAGACTAAAGGGGGGTGCAGCGCTGAAAGCAACTTGGGCTTTAGGGGTTCAAGGGGCAAAAGCCCAAATGTAACGTACAATGTTTTTTAGGGTTTGTGATTGTTTTGCTCAGAATCTGGGGATTACAATTTGTGAACGACGTCGCTCCTCTCCTCTCGTCTTCATCCTCTTTGTCTTTCTCAAACCAAGAACAACTGATGTCCTCTACCCTCGCCTTAGGCTACCAGAACGCCACCTCCAACCTCTTCTCTCCGTGACTACGCAGGGCGGCGATTTGAAAGGTACTAATTTCATTCTAAACGCGTTTTAGGGTTTAGGTTTTACTCTTGCATGTTAACGTTTTACAAAGCTTTGATCTTTGATTTTTATGATATGATGATGCAGAAAAAGAAAATAATACCTTTGGGCTGTTGTTTCTGGAGAGGCGATGTAGGGTTGGGACGACGGCGCTCTCAGGTGGCCGGAGGAGGGAGGAGCGTGATGTCGCTTATCTGGTACTTCGTATCTTTTTGATTTCTTCTTTGAATCGTTTTGTGATGAGGTTACTCTGAAAACACTTGCTTCTGAGTTCTCTCTTCTTCTTCTCCTTTGCTATGTTAGTGATGACCCAGTCTAAAACATTGTTTTTGATATGTTTCTCTTTGTTGGCTTGATGATTCTGATGATGAATTTTACTCTGAAGATTGTTTGTTGTTCTCTTCACTTCTGACTTTTTCCTCTTTGTGGGCTTTGTTGATTCTGATGATGAATATATTCTGAAGATTGTTTGTTGTTCTCTTCATGTTGATGTTGAAACTTGTTGGCGAGGAATGTATGTTCTGAGACTTGCTTATTTATTTTTGATTCGTTTATCGCTTCTGCATCTTTCTTCTTCTTTGAATACCTTGCTTATTCTGTGATGAACATGTGTATTCTGAAAAAAGGGCTTGTTGTTATTTTGATGTTTGGTATTTGATGATGGTGAGACTGAACTGTGTTAGTGGCATTGGCAATTTCTGGTCTTGAGTTGCAGTTTTGCTTTTGGTAGGTGTTGTACCCCAAAATTTGCCCTCCCATATTCTTCAAGAAAAATTCACAAGTCCAACCTGGCGCGTCATATTCAGGTATTCTTTCGCCAAGATATCTCTGATAACATATTCTTAAATTCAGGTTCGGCTCAAGAGTCAATTCTTTAAAGAAGGTATCCGAATGTGTGAGTTTTCTTGAAGAAATATGGTGAAAAAATGTGCTGAAAGTGCAGTTTTTACGCGCTAAAAAATTCATAACTTGAAGATCGTGACTCGTTTTGAACCCGTTCCAGTGGCCAAAATTCCGTCTTGACATTATCTACGTTTTCATCTCTCACGGCTGGAAGCCAATTTCGATCAGAAGGTCTTCAAAAATGTGGATTTATCAAGTATTTTTGCACAGAAAATTTGTGACAGAAGTTTATTTGCGTCATGTTCAAAAAATCATAACTTGGTCGATTTTCATCGTATCGAGCTGGTTCCGGCGCCAAAATTTCACAAATTGAGTTGACTATATTTTCACAGAAGGAATTGAGTTCAAACGGTATTCAAAAGGCCTTCGTTTTTTGCTCGGAGTGCGTGACACGCTGAAAATCCTGAATGCTGAATATTATTTCATCTGGGCCGAAACTTCGAAAATTCATAACTCGGTCAATTTTTATCGGATTGGACTCATATTTTTACACAAGGTCACTGACTCATAGATCTACAACTTTGCTTCAAAAGTCGAGACCAAATTATGCACCGATCAATACCAGTTTTTTATTGAAGAACGTGTCAGAGCCGACACTGGAGCCCAAAATAAGTTTGTCTGAGCTGAAACTTCAAAAATTCATAACTAATTCACCGTTTATCCGATTGAGTCGATTTTCGGACAGGAGTTAGTTCTCGATGTCGGCTACATTTTGTTTTCACATTTCAACTTCAAAATATGCACTTAAGTCCCTGCGATTTAGCCTGAAAAGTGACAAATTCAAGTGAATATTGAAGGCCCAATTGCACATTCAAAGCCCATTTGCTTTACCCTAATTTCCATTATATAATCACTTTCTTTTCACACAAAGGAGAGGAGAAAGAGAGGAAAAAAGAAAGAAAAAGAGGAGAAAAGAGAGGAGAAAAAAAGAAAACCCTTGCCACAACGCTGTCAGAATATCAAATTCTCTCAAGAACCCTAAAAACCTTGAAATCCTTATTACAAATCCCTCTCTCACTACAAACAAGCCATCTCAGTTACAAACCAACATCTTATTACTTCTTCAGTAAGGGTAAGACTGGCTTGATCTCCATGATCCAAAGGGCATAAAAGCATTCATGTCACTACTTTTCCAGTAAGGGTAAGGTTGATTTGATCTCCATGATCAAAAGGGTATAATCATTCATACATGCCATATTGTGGCTAAACATTAAATTTCTTCATATATTGGCTTTATTTGCATTTTATGATTTTATTTGATGTGTTTGTGAGATTCAACACTGCAGATTTAGACAGGATCCCAGGCAGGTTCATTAAGGAACGTTGAGGCCAAAAGCCAAATGGCCAAAAGCCAAAAGCCAAATGGTCAGACTAGAAAAACTTATGCATGACACCAATACATGGCGAGGCAGACATTAAGCCAGAGATTAAGGGAACGTTGAAGTCAGAACACAAATGGCCAAAAGCCAAAAGCCGAAAGCCAATTGGCCAAAGTAGAACAACTTATGCATGAAACTCAATCCAATGGCCAAAGAATGCAGACCACGGTACTCAGGAGTCAATACTTCAAAAAACCTCCCCTTGGGCCAGACACCCCCTATGGTTTGCTCAATTTTTAATTTTTATTTGTTTTTCCTTTTTATTCTTTTAATTGTTTTTAATTGTTTTCTTTTAATTCCATAAAATAATTTTCATAATAAATATAAAATACAGAAAATCAAAAAAAATGTTTATTTTATTAATATTAATTTTACTATTATTATTTTTGTAAATAAACTTTAAACAATTAATTAGATTAATTTAGGTTTCAAAACTTTAATATTTTTCTTAATAAATTAAATATGTAGAAATTAGGGTTTTTAACTTTTTCATCATTTTTTTTAATAAATAATTTTCTCATCATTATTATTATTATTAACTACTAATTTATTTTGTAAATAAACATGTACATAAATTCTTTAGTAAATTAAGTTAAACTTTAACATTTTTCTCAAATAATTAAAAATAACTTAGAATTAGGGTTTCTTTTAATTTTAATTTTAATTTTCTTATTTCATAAATACCAAAAAACCTCAAAAATATTTTCTTTTCCTTTAATTTAATTAATTTGTTAGTAATAATTTTAATTTCATTAAAAAGGGTCCAACGCTCTCGCTTCCAATTTTAATTCCAATTCGCACATTTTTATTTATTTCCTTCTTTTAAATATTTATGTAACTCTCCCAAAGCCATGTAAATATTAGTTTCTCACACTTTACTTTAATTCTTTATTTTTCTGTCAAATCGGGTCCTGGAAATTTTGGCGATGTGGACCCGCGCCTTTGTAATAGTTTAGGAACTTTATATTTCTCGCAATTTTTAACTATTAATAATGACATGCAAGAATGAATGATAAAATAAAAACAAACGCATAGATCACTTTGACATGAACAAGATAAATGCAAATGAACATGACACACAAATCACACACCACCCCTAGGGTACGCCTCACTGTTGCCTTGCCTCGAAAGGTGATCGTCGAGTAGAGGACGTTTTAGTAAGTCCTCATGATCCGGGAACCTGGCATGAGGGTAGCTTCTAAGGTGTCTTCCCATTGCTCTGGTGATCACCATGTCCCTACAAACTCGAATTGACCCGAACACCTCCAACGGTGGTGCTACCTACCTCTCAATGGTGGGATGGCACTACTTTAAAGGACATTTACACAGACGAATTCCTTAGGGTAGGTAGACGACTCATGGGTACTTGCTCTCTTCAAAAAACAAATAAAAATCTTTTCACACCGACACTTTTCAAAAGCTTTCAAAGCAATTTTTCAAACACTCTGACACAAGAGTCGAACTGAAATTTTCAAAGAAACTTTTTTAAAACCCACATTGAAAAGCAAACAAACCATTTTTGAAAACACAATGAGCAAGTACCTAAGAGCCCATGGATAACCATGGATAGGAAGGGTGCTAACACCTTCCCTTTCTATAATCTACCTCCCGAACCGAGAGCAATCTCTTTAAGGAATTTTTCTGTGCTTTTGTCCTTTCCATTTGGAGAAAATAAAAGACGGTGGCGACTCTTGCTTCCGCGACATTTCGCGAACCAGCGTTAAACAGTCAGTTCCAGATCCACCGATCACAGAACTGGCGACTCTGCTGGGGACTTAACTTAAAGTGAGGTGTACCTTAGGGCTAGTTCATAACCGTGTTTTCAATTGTATTGCTTTGTGTGCTTTAAATTGTGGGTTGCTTGGGAATTCTATAGATCCTAAACCCGGATCTGGGGGATACCTTCTTAGAAAGTAGCAACAAGGCTGTGAGGGAACTGTGCGGGGTATACCGACATGGTTGAAACAGTCTGCTACGTTGATGTGGCACTTTGGTGTGTACCGGTAACCCTTGAGTTCAGTCAAGGAGAGTACGGGGCCTCCACGTGGTGTCGTGAAGCATCAACAGACCTTAGGAACCTTAATTGAACTATCTTGGCCTCTTTAGGGTAGTGAGATAACTGACTTTGGTGCAGTCCGAGGTTGGTTGATACTCGATACTACACTCAATTGAGGGTTGCTTTCCTGGAATATTCCGGTCGCCAGTTCAGTGGCTAAATCGAAACGATGAACAATGAAAGCAATCCGGTGATATTGGGACCCTTAGAACCCGGTTACTTCTAATAGGACAGGTTGAGCCCACCAACTTCAAGAGGGTAATACCCAGACCCCATGCTGGCCTAAACTCTAAGGGTTTCTCTTGTGTGACTTGTGTGCCTTCGTACTTGACTATTTGCATGCTTGTTGTCTGACACTTGAGCTTCTTGCAGGTTTTGTTTGTAGTCCTTAATTAGGACTTGTAACAAGGTCTACCGAGTTTTTTGCAGGTTTCGTTTATAGTCCTTAATTGGGACTCATAACAGGGTATACTAAGTTTCTTGCAGGTTTTGGTTTGCAGTCCTTAATTAGGGACTCATAACAGGGTTACCTACATTACCCCATGCATAGCATGACATCATACCATTGCATACATCCTGCATAAAAAACTAACCCATTTCAAGGATCTCAAGGGCTTGTGATGCAGGTCATGGTGAATCAACTATCCCAGCAAGGGGCAAAGGGGATTTATTTTCCTCTAGACAAGGTTGTCAGGGGCTATGACCCACTGGATATGGTGAGCCTTTGACCCTTGACGAAGGACTCTCAACAACATGAAGTGTCTTTCAATCAAGCTATGAATTCCAATGCTAACAAATTTTCTTGTTTACCCTGCGAGGTCCTTGAAATCATTGCATGCATGTCATACATATCATTGCATCGCAGGTATCCTTGTTGCAGGTCACTTACCCTTCTCGCTGTTTATTTCCACAATGGCTTCCCAACGAGATAACCAGGACCTTCTTGCTCAAGAGACTCGGTTCGGGGAAATCCTCATGAATCTATCCAAAGGTCAGGAGGAGCTGAGGACACTTCTCATGGAGACTTTGGTCAGGAACAGCGCTGAGGACGAACGGCTGAAACACTTGCAAGCTGGAATGGATGCAATGAAAGCCCAAATGCTGGGGCAGGGGATTGCCATTCAAGGGTTAGCTCAAAGACAAGAAGAGCTCGGAGTTCTCATCAACCAACTGCTTCAGAATAACCAACTGGGGCAAACGTCTAAGGGTAAAAAGCCAGTCATCGTTCAACCACCTTTGAGACAAGGAGATAAGGGGAGAGCTCCTCAAATAGCTCCAGTATCGCAAATTCAGCATCAACCTCACCGGCTTCAGCCAGATAAGTCCAGGAGGCAATTCACCCCGCTCAACATATCGCTGTATCAAGCTTTGCAACGCCTATTGAGGTTGAATCTGATCACATTAAGGGCTCATCCCCGGAATCCCAACACAGCATCTCCTGCCTATGATCCCAATAAGAGGTGTGCCTACCACTCTGCTAGCCCAGGACATGATACCAATGAATGTTGGGATCTGAGGAACAAAATCCAGGACCTGATCGATGAAGGGGCATTGGAGGTCACACAAGATGGACAGGCTGAATTTTTCTACCGTTCCTCCAAGGCTCACCAGTTGAAGTGACAAGCTCCGAGACTAGGAAACTTTTGTTCATTCGAATGTTCAAGTTGTGTTTTTCTTTTGACCGTTCAAGCATTTATTCATGTTAAAACATTGTTATTCCATTAATGCATCGCTTATGTCTATTTTGAATCAATATATTCGCATTCACTATATGCAAATTGTTTTCATATTTTTTCTGATGTCAACTCTCGTTAATTCTAAGCCTCTTGAGGGAGGATGACGAAAACGATACCGCAATCATTACAGTATGCTTTTGAACAGACCCCGCTGATGAGGTACAAGCATTGTTTCAATTCCCAAACACTGGAGTTATAAGGATGATAATCCCTCGTCAACCCCTCTGAGCCAAAGAAGTAGGAGTTTTTCTTTTCGAAATTTAAAACCCTTAATCATAACCTGGGGCAGGGTAGTCTCTCAGTTGATCCAAGTGTATAACGAATGGCACCAAAAAGTCTTTACAAAACGAAGAAAGACAATGATGGTTCCGAACAATCATAAGGACAGGCAGTCATCATCAAAATCATAAATGAAAAGCCCTACAAGTTAAAACCTACGAAGGAGACTTACGAAACTGGGGCATCCCGCTGACTGTAATTCCAAAAAAGGAAACAGTTCAGGCAAAAAAGAAAGGGATAACAAAAATCAAGAAAGAGGTCTCACAAACCCTCAACCAAAGCAAAAAATGACTGCCTATTCAAAAGAAATCATCAACATCTGAACCATTATTGGAACATCAAAGCAAAGACTCAAGCAAGGTCTAACGCACGATCAACTGAGTTTAGGTTTGGAGAACATCACGAAGAGCGGGTGGGTACAAATAATTTGAGCCTTTTATCCTTTGTTTCTTAAACCGTGAACCAGGCCACGTTACAACCCTTAAAAGTCCTAGCTGAAGCATGGGATAGTTCGAAAGCATACTGTTACGAAAGGTATCCTGACTCCTTAAGGCCTACGGTAAATACGGGGTTGACATCATGTTTTTACAAACATTCACTTGTTTTATGAAAAAGAATGCATTTTCAAAATCTTCAAGACAGACATGAGCTTTTCATTTTTAACATAACTTTGTTTGAATATGACTTTTTGTTTGAACAGCACAGAGATTCGCACGACGAATGCCTAATGAACAGAAGTACTTCCAATCAAGGGGCAGACATGATCATGGTCCATCATCTGGGGCAGTCCAATCAAGATTCGGAGAATCTTTCAAAGGCCAATCAGCCTGGGGCAAATCTCCACCTGAGTAGCTTGGGGCACTCCAGCAACGAATCTTGCACGATCAGACACCTTCTGGTAATATGGCAACACGAGCAGCCAGGGGCACTCCCTACTTTCTGAGAATAGACATAGTCGGAAAAATACTACGCATAATCAAAGACCCGCTAGGTTGACACACCTAGGCAAAAATAAGGGCTTCCCGGCGAACCAAAAGGGTTCGGGCAAAATGAAGGGATGAAATGAAAAAAACTGTACACCCGGCAAGTCGAAAACCTGAAAGGGCGGCTTGAGCAAAAATGGGTATCCCGGTGGACTGAAAACCCGAAAGGGCGGTCCAGGCAAAAGTTAGGGATTAAAGCGTACGACTATGTCCTGTCATCTGTCTACCAGAAGAAGGTTTGTCCATCAACAACTATCAGCACCCCACAAGTGCCTCCCCCATAGAAACAAGGGCAATAATGGGTGGTCTAAGCAATCTGATTGTTCTATCTTCCAAGGTACCAAGGTAGGTTCAGCTGAAGAACACGACCAGTACATCTTAATTCCCCAGAGAGTAAGCCAAACAGTACATTTCTCTCCAAGCAAAATTATCAAAAAGGAAGTTGGGTATCCTCCAGCAGATATCAACATTCCCCAGCAGCAATACAAGCATCCCTGGCAGTCTTGACCTAAAGATTGTTCCCCGGCGGCATACCAGCATTCAAAGGAATTCCTTCCCCGACATAGTTCAAAACTCCCCAGAAGAGTCCAATCCAGTTTCCCCAGGAAAGTTGGAATTCATATCCCCAAGCAGTAAGCTTATCCCCAGTAAATTCTGGAAGCTTATCCTTCGCGAAGCACGAACGCGTCTCCCGGCTTGATTTAAAGAGTTATTTCCTCAACAGGATATAACTGGGTTATCCTCAGCCAAAAGCCACAGAAAGAGCGTCGTCGACAAAGTCTTCCAACAACAAGACATCCTCAGCAAGTTACTATCAATATTCAGCAAAGCACCTCTCTCCCCACAGAGTGTTGCTTCCCAGCACGGTCGCTAGAGTATCTTTTATCCCCGCAGAATCTTCCATTCGCCAAGTTTATTCCGCAACGGAGTCATCTTCTCCTACCGGTATTCTTGCAACTATCATCCCCAGCGGAAGCAAAATCTATTCCTCAACATCAGCCCAGGATACGACTTCCCGGCACCCGTCAAGGATTTACTTTCCTAGACGAAAAACACATTCATAAAACGTCACATACATCATTATAGCATGCATAGACGCATCATATCACCCCAATCTCATTTATTTTTGAGAACATCTTAAAATCAGGCAATTCATGCATTATGACATTGCATACAACTAATTCGTTACTTTATCAGGAAAGAACGATCAACAGACAAAAGTCTTTTCCCGTTGAGGTAGTAATCGTCCCAGATTCCTTCATCACCCGTTGAGGTAGTAATCGTCCCAGATTCCTTCATCATATATTTGGAGTAGCAATCGTCCCAGATTCCTTCATCGTCCTGCTGAGGTAGTAATCGTCCCAGATTCCTTCATCATTCTGCTGAGGTAGTAATCGTCCCAGATTCCTTCATCATTCCGCTGAGGTAGTAATCGTCCCAGATTCCTTCATCGTCCTGCTGAGGTAGTAATCGTCCCAGATTCCTTCATCATTCTGCTGAGGTAGTAATCGTCCCAGATTCCTTCATCGTCCTGCTGAGGTAGTAATCGTCCCAGATTCCTTCATCGTCCTGCTGAGGTAGTAATCGTCCCAGATTCCTTCATCATCCTGCTGAGGTAGTAATCGTCCCAGATTCCTTCATCATCCTGCTGAGGTAGTAATCGTCCCAGATTCCTTCATCATCCTGCTGAGGTAGTAATCGTCCCAGATTCCTTCATCATTCTGCTGAGGTAGTAATCGTCCCAGATTCCTTCATCATTCCGCTGAGGTAGTAATCGTCCCAGATTCCTTCATCATAGATTTGGAGTAGCAATCGTCTCAGATTCCTTCATCACATCCTTATCAAAAAAAAACCTCCTCTGGTTCAGTCAGATCGACCCTAAGATCTCCCTGATTCTTATTTCAGTTGAAGACATTTCAAGACCTTGTCCAGTCCAGCTAAATCGACTCCCAACAGATTTTCCTGATGAAGACTCAGCAGAAGTTATGGTCCCCTCTCCGACAAGTGCGTGAGGTGGTAATTCCTTTTTCAAGATGTTTCCCTCTCCGACGATGAGTGTGAGGTGATAATCTCCTATGGTCCCCTCTCCGACAAGTGCGTGAGGTGGTAATTCCTTTTTCAAGATGTTTCCCTCTCCGACGATGAGTGTGAGGTGATAATCTCCTATGGTCCCCTCTCCGACAAGTGCGTGAGGTGGTAATTCCTTTTTCAAGATGTTTCCCTCTCCGACGATGAGTGTGAGGTGATAGTCTCCTACGGTTCCCTCTCCGACGGTGTGTGAGGTGGTAAGTCCTTTTTCAGATGTTTCCCTCTCCGACGATGAGTGTGAGGTGATAGTCTCTTATGGTTCCCTCTCCGACGGTGTGTGAGGTGGTAAGTCCTTTTCAGATGTTTCCCTCTCCGACGATGAGTGTGAGGTGATAGTCTCCTACGGTTCCCTCTCCGACGGTGTGTGAGGTGGTAAGTCCTTTTTCAGATGTTTCCCTCTCCGACGATGAGTGTGAGGTGATAGTCTCTTATGGTTCCCTCTCCGACAGTGTGTGAGGTGGTAAGTCCTTTTCAGATGTTTCCCTCTCCGACGATGAGTGTGAGATGATAGTCTCCTATGGTTCCCTCTCCGACGGTGTGTGAGGTGGTAAGTCCTTTTCAGATGTTTCCCTCTCCGACGATGAGTGTGAGGTGATAGTCTCCTATGGTTCCCTCTCCGACGGTGTGTGAGGTGGTAAGTCCTTTTCAGATGTTCCCCTCTCCGACGATGAGTGTGAGGTGATAGTCTCTTATGGTTCCCTCTCCGACGGTGTGTGAGGTGACAATTCCTTTTCCTATGATTCCCCTCTCCGACGGCGAGTGAGGTAATTCCCTTTCAGATTATAATGGTCTATGGTTCCCGTTCCGATCCTGCAAAGATGGTATTTCCCACTAAGATTTTTCTCAACGAGCGTTGTTGAAGTTAAAATCACCCAAGGTTCTCTTACCATTCATGCTAAGGTAGTAACCATCCCTGGTTCATTCATCTCCGTTTGAAGCTCCAAGACTCAGCTCCTGTAACCAGTCAGGACACATCTATACCAAGCATCTGAAAACCAGCTCCCGCAACGTGTCAGGTACTCATTTGTTCTTTTGCAGGTATGCAGGTTCTCGCTAAGGAATCTCCTACGCAATCAACATCCAGATGACATCTATAAGCCCATCATCCTATCCAGCAATCTCCAAATGGCATCTATAAGCCCATTCCATCATCACACTGCTACTATATGAGCGCAAATTTCTGGGCACTCTAGTGTTCAATCATCTTCTACCCTCGGATTACGAAAGGCACGCCAGCCAATCTGCATCCTCAGGTCTAAGAAGATTGAACAGGGGCAACTGTTGTACCCCAAAATTTGCCCTCCCATATTCTTCAAGAAAAATTCACAAGTCCAACCTGGCGCGTCATATTCAGGTATTCTTTCGCCAAGATATCTCTAATAACATATTCTTAAATTCAGGTTCGGCTCAAGAGTCAATTCTTTAAAGAAGGTATCCGAATGTGTGAGTTTTCTTGAAGAAATATGGTGAAAAAATGTGCTGAAAGTGCAGTTTTTACGCGCTAAAAAATTCATAACTTGAAGATCGTGACTCGTTTTGAACCCGTTCCGGTGGCCAAAATTCCGTCTTGACATTATCTACGTTTTCATCTCTCACGGCTGGAAGCCAATTTCGATCAGAAGGTCTTCAAAAATGTGGATTTATCAAGTATTTTTGCACAGAAAATTTGTGAGAGAAGTTTATTTGCGTCATGTTCAAAAAATCATAACTTGGTCGATTTTCATCGTATCGAGCTGGTTCCGGCGCCAAAATTTCACAAATTGAGTTGACTATATTTTCACAGAAGGAATTGAGTTCAAACGGTATTCAAAAGGCCTTAGTTTTTTGCTCGGAGTGCGTGACACGCTGAAAATCCTGAATGCTGAATATTATTTCATCTGGGCCGAAACTTCGAAAATTCATAATTCGGTCAATTTTTATCGGATTGGACTCATATTTTTACACAAGGTCACTGACTCATAGATCTACAACTTTGCTTCAAAAGTCGAGACCAAATTATGCACCGATCAATACCAGTTTTTTATTGAAGAACGTGTCAGAGCCGACACTGGAGCTCAAAATAAGTTTGTCTGAGCTTAAACTTCAAAAATTCATAACTAATTCACCGTTTATCCGATTGAGTCGATTTTCGGACAGGAGTTAGTTCTCGATGTCGGCTACATTTTGTTTTCACATTTCAACTTCAAAATATGCACTTAAGTCCCTGCGATTTAGCCTGAAAAGTGACAAATTCAAGTGAATATTGAAGGCCCAATTGCACATTCAAAGCCCATTTGCTTTACCCTAATTTCCATTATATAATCACTTTCTTTTCACACAAAGGAGAGGAGAAAGAGAGGAAAAAAGAAAGAAAAAGAGGAGAAAAAAAGAAAACCCTTGCCACAACGCTGTCAGAATATCAAATTCTCTCAAGAACCCTAAAAACCTTGAAATCCTTATTACAAATCCCTCTCTCACTACAAACAAGCCATCTCAGTTACAAACCAACATCTTATTACTTCTTCAGTAAGGGTAAGGCTGGCTTGATCTCCATGATCCAAAGGGCATAAAAGCATTCATGTCACTACTTTTCCAGTAAGGGTAAGGTTGATTTGATCTCCATGATCAAAAGGGTATAATCATTCATACATGCCATATTGTGGCTAAACATTAAATTTCTTCATATATTGGCTTTATTTGCATTTTATGATTTTATTTGATGTGTTTGTGAGATTCAACACTGCAGATTTAGACAGGATCCCAGGCAGGTTCATTAAGGAACGTTGAGGCCAAAAGCCAAATGGCCAAAAGCCAAAAGCCAAATGGTCAGACTAGAAAAACTTATGCATGACACCAATACATGGCGAGGCAGACATTAAGCCAGAGATTAAGGGAACGTTGAAGTCAGAACACAAATGGCCAAAAGCCAAAAGCCGAAAGCCAATTGGCCAAAGTAGAACAACTTATGCATGAAACTCAATCCAATGGCCAAAGAATGCAGACCACGGTACTCAGGAGTCAATACTTCAAAAAACCTCCCCTTGGGCCAGACACCCCCTATGGTTTGCTCAATTTTTAATTTTTATTTGTTTTTCCTTTTTATTCTTTTAATTGTTTTTAATTGTTTTCTTTTAATTCCATAAAATAATTTTCATAATAAATATAAAATACAGAAAATCAAAAAAAATGTTTATTTTATTAATATTAATTTTACTATTATTATTTTTGTAAATAAACTTTAAACAATTAATTAGATTAATTTAGGTTTCAAAACTTTAATATTTTTCTTAATAAATTAAATATGTAGAAATTAGGGTTTTTAACTTTTTCATCATTTTTTTTAATAAATAATTTTCTCATCATTATTATTATTATTAACTACTAATTTATTTTGTAAATAAACATGTACATAAATTCTTTAGTAAATTAAGTTAAACTTTAACATTTTTCTCAAATAATTAAAAATAACTTAGAATTAGGGTTTCTTTTAATTTTAATTTTAATTTTCTTATTTCATAAATACCAAAAAACCTCAAAAATATTTTCTTTTCCTTTAATTTAATTAATTTGTTAGTAATAATTTTAATTTCATTAAAAAGGGTCCAACGCCCTCGCTTCCAATTTTAATTCCAATTCGCACATTTTTATTTATTTCCTTCTTTTAAATATTTATGTAACTCTCCCAAAGCCATGTAAATATTAGTTTCTCACACTTTACTTTAATTCTTTATTTTTCTGTCAAATCGGGTCCTGGAAATTTTGGCGATGTGGACCCGCGCCTTTGTAATAGTTTAGGAACTTTATATTTCTCGCAATTTTTAACTATTAATAATGACATGCAAGAATGAATGATAAAATAAAAACAAACGCATAGATCACTTTGACATGAACAAGATAAATGCAAATGAACATGACACACAAATCACACACCACCCCTAGGGTACGCCTCACTGTTGCCTTGCCTCGAAAGGTGATCGTCGAGTAGAGGACGTTTTAGTAAGTCCTCATGATCCGGGAACCTGGCATGAGGGTAGCTTCTAAGGTGTCTTCCCATTGCTCTGGTGATCACCATGTCCCTACAAACTCGAATTGACCCGAACACCTCCAACGGTGGTGCTACCTACCTCTCAATGGTGGGATGGCACTACTTTAAAGGACATTTACACAGACGAATTCCTTAGGGTAGGTAGACGACTCATGGGTACTTGCTCTCTTCAAAAAACAAATAAAAATCTTTTCACACCGACACTTTTCAAAAGCTTTCAAAGCAATTTTTCAAACACTCTGACACAAGAGTCGAACTGAAATTTTCAAAGAAACTTTTTTAAAACCCACATTGAAAAGCAAACAAACCATTTTTGAAAACACAATGAGCAAGTACCTAAGAGCCCATGGATAACCATGGATAGGAAGGGTGCTAACACCTTCCCTTTCTATAATCTACCTCCCGAACCGAGAGCAATCTCTTTAAGGAATTTTTCTGTGCTTTTGTCCTTTCCATTTGGAGAAAATAAAAGACGGTGGCGACTCTTGCTTCCGCGACATTTCGCGAACCAGCGTTAAACAGTCAGTTCCAGATCCACCGATCACAGTAGGCTATGCAGTTCGAAATGGGTTTTGAGAGTTTTGGGAGGCAAGCTTGAGATGCAGTTGAACTGGCTTTAGGCAGGCTGGAAGGCTTGTTTGGTAAGGTTTTAGCAGGTGACAGGTTTGGTGTCTTTGCAGTTGGGAAGCAAGCTTGCTACTTTGTGGTGCTTGTGTTTTTTAGTTATGCAGGCTGGTAGTGCAGGTTTGAATGGTTTGGCTTGCTTGATGTTCTAGCAGGTTACAGGTTTGCTACTGGTTTTTTGAGGCAGGCTTACTACTGGTTTTGCTTTGAGTTGCAGTTTTTGTGGCTTGTTTGGTAAGGCAGGCTTGTGTTTGCAAGGCAGGCTTGGTAAGCTTAAGCTTGCAGTTTTGCAAGTTTTTTTTGTTGTGTTGAGAAAAAAACAGGTTTGAAGGCCTGTCTGTTTTGCTTGCAAGTTTGGAGGTTATGTAATTTGTCCTCTCCCTTGTGTTTTTCTGCTGTTATATTATTTCTTTGGTTCCTCTTATCTCTCCTTTACAGCCTGCCAAAACTGCAAACTGCAAAACCTATTCACTAGGTTCTCTCATTCCTCTCTCTCTTTAAGCATTTTAAATTGCTTATTTATCTTTGATTTCTGAAAAATTGGGTTGTCTAGGAAATGATGGAAAAAAAAGCATCTTTGACAAGTTTTTATTTGTCAAATAAACTGCTTCCTACTGTCTTGCCTTTTGTCTGCTGCATTGCTGTTCTTATGCTTCATTACCATTTTTATCAAATCTGTCTTGTAGCAATTTTGTACTGTAGCTGAATGTGGGACTTTATTTGCTGTTGAGTTTATGCCTTTGTTTTGACTCACCCTGGCAGTTTTGGCGCCTGTTTGCCTCTTTGAACTTTGTAATACATTTTGTTTGGTTAATGTAACTTGGAATTTGGTAACTCAGTTTGCAGCTTGGAATTTTTTTCAGTTTGCAACGTGGAACCTTTTGTGATTAGTTTGCTTGGCCAATGCAACTTGGAACTTTTTGTAATTCAACCATGTTTTTGCATTGAGTTTGACATGCTTGCCTTTATATTTTATTTTTCTCTCTGTGAACCGAGAAGAGTGATCTTCTTGTGATTTGCGGAGAGAAAAATAAAGCGTGATGGAAAATAGGCAATCTGATTCTAGACGGCCAATTTTAATGATGATTTTTTCTTCTTTTTTATTTAAAATAAACTTGTACTGACTTTCTTTCTCTCTCTTTTTTTTCCAGGTAGGTACCAGTTGAATAAATGGAAGAAATAGTAGAAGATCAAGGATTTCAAGATTTAGGCTTTAGATTTATTTTTTCACTTATTGTAAAAAATATTATTGTAAACACTGTAAATTATGAATTTACAATATTCGAATAATCATTTGTAACAATATTTGAAATAAATAAATAAAAGTCTTGGTCAAATATTTCATTATTTCTTTTGCACTGTTTATTTAATTATTTAAGTCTCTTTAAATTAAAATAACTGGGAATGTATCCCAATGACTTTAATCCAAATGAAATAAATAATCAATAAACTTTTGCAGTCTCGCAATCCTGCATTAATCATCAGACGCCTGGCATTCCAATTAACCATGCTTTATACAGTTAATCAAACAAGTGTTCCATACACTTTTCACTCCACTGATCAAACCAATGCCTCACAGTTTCAAACAAAGCCTCAGCTCCTATCCCAGATATTTAGGTTCTTTGAGAACAACCACCAATCTTGAACAAGCATGACAATAATGTAACGATTAAGTGAATATCTACGGAGTCAGTTCTTTCTGAGAAATGAGAATGAAAAACCCTAATTCTGGATAGACTGATAAAGAAAAGTCTGTTTGATTGATTCTTGAGCCAATCTCGAAAATTAGAGAAAATCTTGGGGTTGTGATTTCTTGTAAAAAGGGGAGGGCAAATTTTGGGGTATAACAGTTGCCCCTGTTCAATCTTCTGGAACCTGAAGAGTTAGATTGGTGAGTTTGCCTTTCGCGACTCGAAGGTAAAAGATGATTGGACACTAGAGTGCCCAAAAATTTGCACTTGTCAAAGCATAGTTAAGGGAATGGGCTTAAAGATGCCATTTGGAGATGTGACAGAATCTTGTCGGAGATGGGCTTAAAGATGCCATCTGTTGCACCTCAAAATTTGCCCTCTCATGTTTCCCAAAGCCTTTCCCTTGCATGGTTGATCACAAACTCTTGCCTAAGGAAAAGGAAATTTTTTGAAGATCCTTCGATTGGCATTCTAAAGAAGCACTTCGATTGGCATTCTGAAAGATCCTTCGATTGGCATTCTGAAGGAGCATTTCGATTGGTATTCTGAAGGAGCATTTCGATTGGCATTCTGAAAGGCAATTCGATTGGCATTCTGAAGGAGCACTTCGATTGGTTTTCTGAAAGAGCCTTTCGATTGGCATTCTAAAGAAGCACTTCGATTGGCATTATAACAGTGTCCTTCGATTGGAATTCCAAAAGGTCCATTCAAAGAAGCATCCAAAAGGGTCCATTCGAAGAAGCTTTCGAAAAGCATTCGAAGGAGGCCATCAGCCCATTCGAAAGGGAGCATTCGAAGGCCAGCTGCTTGTCATTCAAAATTCAAAAAAGGGCCAGAATCCCATGTGTTTAGCCAACGTTACAAACTCTCATTCATGGCTTTTCAAACACACAATTAACGTTACGAATCCTCCTTCATGGCTGTCAAAAACACATAATCAAGGTCATTTAAACCTTTGTCTTCCTGTCCCCTTCACCCCCTATATAAAGAATTCACAAATGCTGCAAGAGAGAAGGAGAAGATACAGAAAAATAGAGAACTTGGAGAGACGCTGCCCAGAATTTTCTAAGCCAAAGCTGCCACCCAGCGAACGCCTCCCCCCTCAGAACTACAAGTCGAAGCACCTCTATTTGGTAAAAGAAAAATCTAATCTCAAGCTCACTCTCAAATTCATTTCAATTGCATATTCATATTTTTTCTGTTTGTGAATGATTTAATGTGCTTCATGTGAGCTACAGTGCAAAGTTGAGATTGTGCCATTGCTCGGGCACAATCTGAGTTTATCCTTTGAATCCCAGGGTAAAACAAACCCAGACCCAGGTTCAGCAGGTGCGAATAGGAGGAGATTCGAACCAGGGGGGTTAAGTCCCCCCTGGACTTTTAATATGTGTTTCGTTTTGCAGGAACCTCATGCTCAGCTTCTTGTTCAAAGCTTCGAAGCCCAACGATTTAGCTTCGAACTGGACCCAGGACTTCCAGTTCGAAGGATGACATGTCCAGATCGAACCCCCTCAGAGTGCATCCCCTAATGCACCTTCGATCCAGCCTCTTCACTGGGTCGAAAGACAGCCTGCCTCTCTTTCGACCCAGGCCTCCAGAATTACTTTTTTTTCTTATTTTGCTGCCTGGCCCATTTGTACTCTGTTTATTTTGTTTCCGTTTATTCCTTTTAGTTTTAGTTCTAATTAAAAATCATAAAAAATAAACAACTTAGAATTAGGATTTAATTTAATTAATCATTTTAACTTATTTTCTCCAATTTTAAAATCGGTAGACTTAGGTTTTATTCAAATTCAATCTTTTTTCATAAACAAAAATACAAAAAATATTAGGTTTGTTTTAGAATAAATTTTAATCAGTATTTTTTTTAATTAATTAAATTTGACTTAACTGAATATTTAGCATTTTCTCAAAAAATAAAATAAAACAACAAAAAGATTATATGCTAGGTTTATTTTTTAAGTTTCATGCGCGTTTATTTTATCGTAACTGCTTATTATTCCCCCAATTTTGGACATGTAAATAATCCCCTCCCCGAAGCCTTGTAATAGTGTAGTATTTACAGTTTCTGTACTTTAAATTCCTGTACATATATTAACTGCTTAGATGTATGCTAACTAGGATTGTATGACAAGATCTAAAAACAAATGGTAGAACACCTAAAAATACAAAGATAATATAAACTGAAAATTGACACACTTGCACATGCCACTCCTAGGGTACACCTCATTTGGTTGCCTCAAATGTGGTCATTAAGTATAGGATGTTTTAGAGGTCATCCTTTTTGTCCCAAGATCATAAGTTGCCTCAAAATGGTTGCCTCGATAAAAAAATGATCTAAGACATTAGGATTACTACTAAAGTGTCCTAACGTTGCTTTAGTGACCACAAGTCCCTTAAATCGAATTGACCCGAAAAACTCCAACGACGGTGCTACCTACTCCTCAATAGTGGGATAGCACTGTCTAAAGGACAGTTGCACAGTTTAATTCCTTTTCGAGTAGGTAGATGTTCTTAAGTACTTGCTCTCTTTTAAAACAAAACAAAGACTTTTCGCACTTACACTTTCATAAAAAACAAAACTCTTTTCAAAACCCACAATCACAAAGAAAAGCAAACCTTTTGAAAACATAGTGAGCAAGTACCTAAGAGCCCGTGGATAACCACTGATAGAAAGGGTGCTAATACCTTCCCTTTCTATAATCTACCTCCCGAACCCGAGAAACAATCTCGAAAAGGAATTTTTTCTATGCTTTTGTCCTTTCCCTTGTTGGATAAAATAAAAGACGGTGGCGACTCTTGCTTACCGCGACACTTTGCGAAAACAAACGCAAACGCGAACCAGCATATACCAAAAAACAATCAGTTCTCGTTCCCACCGATCACAGAACTGGCGACTCTGTTGGGGACATAAATAAGTGAGGTGTACCTTAGGACTAGATCACTTGTGTTTTCATTTGTATTGCTTTGTATGCTTTTAATTTTGTGGGCTTGTATAGGAGTTCTATAAATCCTCCACCCGGATTTGGGAAACATTCATAGATAGCAATACGTTGTGGAAACTGTGCGGGGTATACCGACACGGTTGAAGCAATAGCTATATTAGTGCGACATATTTGTGAGTACCGGTAGCCTTTGAGTCAATCAAAGAGAATACGGGGCTGCTGAGTGATGTCACTAAGCACTAATGACCTAGAACCTTACTTGACCATCTTGGTCTTTTTAGGGGTAGTGAGATGACCGACTTTGGTGCAGTCCGAAGTTGGTAGATATCGATACTACATTCATTGAGGATTGTTTTCTTGGAATATTTTGGTCGCCAGTTCAGTGGCTAAACCAAAACAATGAACATAGAAAATAATCCAATGATATTGAGCTCCTTAGAACCCGATTACTATTTATAGGACAGGTTTTTGAGCCAACTTCACTCAAGAGGGTACTTGCCTATGAAACCTCCTGCAAGCCTGAAACTAGGGTTTTTGGTGTGACTTGCTTGTACATGTGTTTTTTCATACATCATAAAGCATCATATGCACCTGCTAACCATTTCAAGGGTTTAGATCTTCATCTTTGTTCTTGTTTTGCAGGACATGGAGTCTCTCCGCAGGAAAAAAATTCAAGTTAACCTTGTAAGGGTCCCTCTGCAACTCAAAGAGCTTACATCCAGGATTCCCGAGAATTATCTCTTCAGTGAAAGACATGGTAGACTCCTAAGCTTGGTCAACACCAACATTGAAGAAGACATGATGAAAGTTCTCTTCCAGTTCTTTGACCCCCTACACCACTGTTTCACATTCCTTGATTATCAATTGGTGCCTACTTTGGAGGAATTTTCTCAACTCCTGAGAATTCCTATTTTTAGTCAACTACCCTACAACGGTACGGAAAAGGAACCAAAACTTGAAGATGTTGCTCAAGCATTACGCTTACAACCATCTGATATCAAGGGGCATTGGGAAACCAAAAGTGGTATCAAAGGATTCTTGGCAAAGTTTCTGTTTGAGAAGGCACGAGAATGCTGGAATTCTCTTGATCTACAAGCCTTTGAAGAGATTGTGGCACTCCTTATCTATGGTTTGGTTTTGTTCCCAAATCCCGATCAACTTATAGATGTGAATGCTGTCAAGATTTTCATATCCAGGAATCCCATACCTACATTGCTTGGGGACATCCTCCACTCATTTTACACACGAACAATGAGGAAAAGAGGTGTTCTCATGTGCTGTACTCCTCTCTTAGCAAGGTGGTTTATTTCCCACCTTCCACAATCAGTTTTGAAGAATGAACAGGGTTTAAGGTGGTCACAACGATTGATGACCCTCATGCACTCTGATGTATATTGGTGTTCTCGGTCCAGAGAAAATGTCACTATCATTGATCGTTGTGGAGAAGTTCCTAATGTTCCGTTACTTGGAATTAGGGGAGGCATTACCTATAACCCCTGTCTAGCTTTGAGACAATTTGGATATGCTCGGAGGGATGGCCTTCATGACATGCTGATCCCTGATGTTGTACCCTAAAATTTGCCCTCCCACATTCTTCAAGATTTGCCAAGATCAAGGTTCAAAATCTCCCAAGGGTTGCACAGTCCAAATGCCTCCTAACACAGTCAAAATTAGGGTTTTGGTTATGACAAAGAAATTGAAGTTTCCAAGGGTCCAAACAAGTCCCACATGCCTATAAACATTGTCAAACATCCACATGCCAAGTTTCAGGACTCACAACACCAGATTGTACAGTCAAAAACCCTAATTGCCCTACAGTCAACTGCAGGGGCAAAATGGTCATTTGACAGTCAAAAGTCAAAATTTTTGGTCAACATCTTATTTTGAAGCCACAAACATCATTTGATCAATTCTTGATCATGATTCTCAAGGCATGGCTCAAAAAGTCTCAAGATGCAAAAGTTTCTATTTTTGGACAGTTGAAAAAGTCAACTGCAAATTGACCAGGGCATAACTTCCACATGATTTATCAGAAAAACTCCATCCAAAGCTCATTTTGAAGAGAATGACATTTCCTACAACTCATCTTCACACTTCAAGTCCAAGAAAAACTGCACGCAAGTATGTTAATGAAAATAATATGAAAGGGATGGGGGACCTGGGATTCGAACCCAGGTCCTGTGGTTTACCAACGCTTATGCCTGCCAGTGGAGCTGCTTTACTTCTTTGTACCTTACGTAAATAATAAACAATATAAAATAAAACAAATGTTAGTGGAGATTTAGCGCGTAAAATTCAAATAGGCCAATCACTGATCGCCACAGGGTCGTCTTCTTCGTAGCTTTGTTTTTTTCCTGAAAATAGAAACGAGTTAGCGGGGGTTTTGAACCCCCCCAAAACAGGCCCTATCTAAAAATAGTGAATAGGCCATCCGGCCACATAAATTAGGCGTGAGGGTTGGTTTCTCTTCGTCCAATCGTGCTGAGTCCATTCATGGTACTGTGGTATTCCAATTTTACAGCGTTAAGAAACGCCCAATTCGTAGCTTGCAAAACCGTTTCTTGAGGTTAGGATGGATGGTTTTTATTTGGAAACCTTCCTTGAAGCCTCAGGAAGGTGATGGAACAAGTCTCTTTGCTTGAATCGACCTGTAACCTTGTTTGCAGTTTTGAAATTTCAAGCAAAAAACTCAAGTGTTCTTTTTGGTCTATGGCGCAGCTTTCAGTCCTTTTGCACGAGGGTTAGCATGTGTATATGTATATGAATGATTAGGTTAAGAATTTGATCAAAAGAAATCCATGAATTGATGAAACAAATATTTGATTTTTATGGCATTAGCTTTCAAATCTTTTTCATGCAAACTTCTACCAAATCATGACCAATTAGCAAGATTCTTTCCAAATCTGATTATACACAATATCTTGAAATTATTTCATGCACAAAGAGATTCAACAAATTAGGTTTAGTATTTTTCACATATTTAATTTAATTAAATGAATTATTAGTAATTAAAAATCCAAATAAATAAATAAAAATGATAAAAAACTTCCCTTTGGGCCAAATGGTCGTGCACGTGCCTTGGATGATGAATTGTGGAAGAAAAAGAGGCCCATTAGCAATTTTAGGTCATTTGAATCAATATTGACTTTTCAAAATATCCAAAAATTTCCCAACTTATACAAGGCATAACTTGCTCAATTTTTAAGCTTTTCTCATGTTCTTGGACATTTTGGAAAGGTCTTTGAGTCCTCTAACCAATGCCTTTGGTCCCATGTCATTTCGATTTACCAATATCAAGTTATGGCCTTTGACTTAAAGTCCCTTTTTGTTGACTTTTGAAAATGACCTATAATGTTGAAATTGATAACTTTTTGTGAGAGCGTTTCTTGGACTTGAAGTGTGATGAGGAGTTGTAGGAAATGTCTTTATCTTCAAAATGAGCTTTGGATGGAATTTTTCTGATAATCCATGTGAAAGTTATGCCCTGGTCAATTTACAGTTGACTTTTTCAGCTGTCCAAATATGGAAACTTTTGCATCTTGATGATTTTTGAGCCAAGCTTTGAGAATCATGATCAAGCATTGATCAAATGATGTTTGTGGCTTTAAAATGAGATGTTTACCAAAAATTTGGATTTTTGACTGTCAAATGACCATTTTGCCCCTACAATTGACTGTAGTGTAATTAGGGTTTTTGACTGTGCAATTTTGAGTTGAAAGTCTTGAAACTTGGTATGAGGATGCTTGACCATATTTATAGGCATGTGAGACTTGATTGGACCTTTGGAAACTTCATTTTCTTTGTCAGTACCAAAACCCTAATTTTGACTGTTAAGGAGGCCCTTGAACTGTGCAACCCCTTGAGGAGATCTTGAAGCTTTGACTTGGCAAATTTTGAAGGATATGGGAGGGCAAATTTTGGGGTACAACAGTTGCCCCTGTTCAATCTTCTTAGACCTGAGGATGCAGATTGGCTGACGTGCCTTTCGTAATCCGAGGGTGGAAGATGATTGAACACTAGAGTGCCCAGAAATTTGCGCTCACATATTAGCAGTGTGATGGTGGAATGGGCTTATAGATGCCATTTGGAGATTGATGGATAGGGTGATGGGCTTATAGATGCCATCTGGATGTCAATCGCATAAGAGATTCCTTAGCGAGAACTTGCGTACCTGCAAGAGAAAAATGAGTACCTGACATGTTGCAGGATCTGGTCTTCAGATGCTTTGTATAGATGTGTCCTGACTGGTTACAGGAGCTGAATCTGGAGCTTCAAACGATGATGAATGAACCAGGGATGGTTACTACCTCAACAGGAACGGTGAGAGAACCTTGGATGACTTTAACCTCAACAGCAATCATTGAGATAATCTTGGGATTACCACCTCCGCAGTATCGGGGAGAGAACCATGGATAACTTCAACTTCAACAGCAATCGTTGAGCGAAATCTGGGATTACCAACTCCGCAGGATCGGGGAGAGAACCATAGGTGACTACAACCTCAATAGCAATCATTGAGAGAATCTTGGTGGGAATTACCATCTCCGCAATATCGGGGAGAGAACCATAGGCGATTACAACCTCAATAGCAATCATTGAGAAAACCTTGGATGGAATTATCATCTCCGCAGTATCGGGGAGAGAACCATAGGCGATTACAACCTCAATAGCAATCATTGAGAAAACCTTGGATAACTTCAACTTCAACAGCAATCGTTGAGAGAAGCCTGGGATTACCAACTCCGCAGGATCGGGGAGAGAACCATAGGTGATTACCACCTCAACAGCAAACATTGAGAGAACCTTGGATAACTTCACTTCAACAACAATCATTGAGCGAAATCTGGGATTACCACCTCCGCATGATCGGGGAGAGAACCATAGATAACTTCTACTGAGTCTTTATCAGAAAAATCTGTTTGGGGTCGATTTAACTGGACTAGAGAAGGCCTTGGACTGGATAAGAAACAGAGAATCTTAGGGTCGATTAACTGAACCGGTCTAGGTCTTGGAATGTCTTCAACTGGGTCTTTATCAGAAAAATCTGTTTGGGGTCGATTTAACAGAACCGGTCTAGGTCTTGAAATATGATTGAGAATTTAACTGGATCTTTCCTGAAAGGTAAAGGTCAGTCATATGCAATGCATGATATGGACCAAGCAATGATGTTCTCAACATAAATGAGATTTGTAAGATATGATGCGTCTATGCATGCTATAATGATGTATGGAAGTGCGATGTTTATGAATATATTTTTCGTCTAGGAAAGTAAATCCTTGACGGGTGCCGGGAAGTCACTCCTGGGCTGATGTTGGAGAATAGATTTTGCTTCCGCTGGGGATGATAATTGCAAGAATACCGGTAGGAGAAGATGACTCCGTTGGGGAATAAACTTGGCGAATGGAATAACTTTGCGGGGAGGAAAGTACTCTAACGATCTTGCTGGGAAGCAATACTCTATGGAGAGAGGGATACTTCGCTGAGTTGTTGATAATAACTTGCTGGGGATACCATTATTGTGTTGGAAGTGTTAATGGACTTCGCTGGGGATAAGAAAGAACTGTGTTGACGACGACCTTTCCGTGGCTTTTGGCTGAGGATAACCCAGTTATATCCTGGTAAGGAAATAACTCTTTGAATAAAGCCGGACGACACGTTCGTGCTCTGTGAGGATAAGCTTCCAAAATCTACTGGGGATAAGCTTACTGCTGGGGAGATGGGTTCCAACTTTCTTGGGGGAACTAGATTGGACTCTCTTGGGGAAGTTTTGAGCTGTATTGGGGAAGTAACTCCACTGAATGTTTGATATACCGCCGGGGAACAATATTTAGGTCAAGATTGCCGGGGATGCTTGTTTAAGAATATGTATGCTGCTGGGGAGTGTTGAGATCTGCTGGAGGATACTCAACTTCCTCAAGTTTGATAGTAGCTTCACTTGAGGAGAGTGTACTGACTTGCTGGCTTACTCTCTGGGGAATTAAGGTATCTAGTTATGTTCTTTAGCTGAACCTACCTTGGTACCTTGGTGGACGGAACAATTAGATTGCTTAGTCAACTCCTTATTGCCCCTGTTTCTAATGTTACCTGTAATTAATCCTTTGTTTCGCATGCAAATATTCATGAGTTAGCAAATTATTGTCAATGCGTATATCACAAATTGAACCTTGGACGTTCTTCGCAAAACAAAACAGGAAAAAGGAAAAACAATTGGCAATTTTAACTGAAAAGTGTATTTGTATTGATTTTTGATTGGCCTGTAAATAGACGTTTTATGTACAAGAGGCTGACGTCCTAGTAAGAGAACGCCGCCGAACAAGAGAGTTTATACAAATTTTGTACAAAAGAAAATAAAACAGCTGCGTGAAATGAATGATCCCACTGGGTTTCGACTCTGCTATTGCCGTTATATCTCCGAGCGTCTCATCACTTGATGACCTTGGTTGAAGGTGAAGCTGACTGATCGATGCCGTCTGAACTTGATGTAGATACCGAATTCGGGATGCAAAGTGATCCAATGAGACATAGTATTACGCTTTATCCCTAACTTTTGCCTGGACTGCCCTTTCGGGTTTTCAGTCCACCGGGATACCCATTTTTGCCCAAGCCGCCTTTTCAGGTTTTCGACTTGCCGGGTGTACAGATTTTTTTCATTTCATCCCTTCATTTTGCCCGAACCCTTTTGGTTCGCCGGGAAGCCCTAATTTTTGCCTAGGCATGTCAGCCTAGCGGGTCTTTTTTTTTATGCGTAGTATCTTTTTACTATGTCTGCATTGGCGGGATGAGGAAGGTCGTCACCATCCATGTTGGTTAGAATCATGGCTCCTCCAGAGAACACATGTTTAACCACAAATGGCCCTTCGTACGTAGGGGTCCATTTGCCCCTTGGATCACTCTGAGGAAGGATGATTCACTTGATTACCAGATCCCCAACTTGATATTCCTGTGGTCTGACCTTTTTGTTAAATGCCCTGATCATCCGTTTCTGATACGTCTGACCATGACAGATAGCAGCAAGTCTCTTTTCATCAATTAAGTTTAACTGATCAAGTCGTGTCTGGATCCAATCATCTTCGTTCAGATTTGCATCCTTCATTATCCGGAGAAAGGGTATCTGCACTTCGATCGGTAAGACTGCCTCCATACCATAAACCAAAGAGAAAGGAGTTGCCCCGGTTGACGTCCTAGCTGAGGTACGGTACCCATGTAGAGCGAACGGTAACATCTCGTGCCAATCTTTGTAAGTCACTGTCATCTTCTGCACGATTTTCTTGATATTTTTATTTGCTGCTTCTACAGCCCCATTCATCTTCGGTCTGTAAGGAGAAGAATTGTGGTGTTGTATTTTGAACTGCTCGCAGAGCTCAGTGATCATCTTGTTATTCACATTGGTACCGTTGTCTGTAATAATCCTTTCTGGGACGCCGTACCGACAGATCAGATTATGTCGAATGAACCGTGCCACAACAGTCTTGGTTACCGTAGCGTAGGAAGCTGCTTCGACCCACTTCGTGAAGTAATCAATCGCCACCAGGATGAAGCGATGCCCGTTGGATGCCGTAGGTTTAATCTCACCGATCATATCTATGCCCCACATTGCAAACGGCCAAGGCGCAGTCAGAACATTCAGAGGAACTGGAGGAACATGCACCTTGTCTGCATAAATCTGGCACTTATGGCATGTCCTGGAATATTGATAGCAGTCAGCTTCCATTGTGGACCAGTAATACCCTGCCCGAAGGATCTTCTTTGCCATTGTATGTCCACTGGAGTGTGTGCCAAAGGTCCCTTCATGTAGCTCTTCCATGATCTTTTCAGCTTCAGTCTTGTCCACACAACGCAGTAAGGTTGAATCATGGTCTCGCTTGTACAAGATGCCATTGCTAAGGAAGAATTTTGCCGCGAACCTTCTCAGGAACTTCTTATCATTGGCAGAGGCGCCCTCCGGGTATTCCTGAGCTTCCAGATATCTCTTCACCTCATGGTACCAAGGTTTCTCAGTCACTAATTCAGTCTCGAGATCGCAACAGTATGCCGGTTCGTCCAGTTTCCAGATGATGATCTGGGGAGCCTCATTATCCCATTTGACTTTGAACATAGAAGACATTGTAGCTAACGCGTCCGCCAGCTGATTCTCTTCTCTTGGAAAGTGTTCAAAGGTTATCTTCGTGAAGTGGGGGATCAAGGTCAACACACATTCTCTGTAAGGGATAAGATTCGGATGTTTCGTATCCCACTCTCCTTTGATCTGATTGATCACGAGAGCGGAATCTCCGAAGACACTCAGAAACTTGATCCTTAGGTCGATCGCAGCTTGAAGACCCATGATGCACGCCTCATACTCCGCCATGTTGTTGGTACAGTTGAAACATAGTCGGGCAGTGAGTGGAGTATGAGTGCCTTGGGGTGATATGATTACAGCGCCAATACCGTTACCCAAAGCATTGGAGGCTCCGTCAAAGTGCATAGACCATCGGGATCCTTCCTCAGGTCCTTCATCCGGTCCAGGTACTTCACAATCAGTCACTATCATGATGCTTTCATCTGGAAACTCGAAGTTCATTGACTGATAGTCATCTACGGCCTGATGTGCCAAGTGGTCTGCCAATACACTTCCCTTGATGGCTTTCTGGGTCGTGTACTGAATGTCGTATTCCGTCAAGATCATTTGCCATCTTGCAATTCTCCCGGACAAAGCAGGCTTTTCGAATATGTACTTTATAGGATCCATCTTTGAGATCAACAAGGTAGTGTGAGTCAACATATACTGTCTCAGCCGGCGAGCAGCCCATACCAAAGCGCAGCAAGTTTTCTCAAGCAATGAGTATCGGGTCTCACAGTCGGTAAACTTTTTGCTAAGGTAATAAATGGCATGCTCTTTTCGGCCAGACTCGTCATGCTGCCCCAGCACACACCCCATTGAATTGTCAAGCACTGTCAGATATATTATCAGAGGTCTCCCCTTAACCGGTGGCATAAGGATGGGTGGTTCTTGGAGATACTCTTTGATTATATCAAAAGCAGCCTGACATTCATCATTCCAACGTACTACCTGATCTTTCTTCAGCAGCTTGAAGATTGGCTCACAGGTAGCGGTTAGATGCGAGATGAAGCGAGCAATGTAATTCAGGCGTCCTAAAAAACCTCTGACTTCCTTCTCTGTCTTAGGAACTGGCATCTCTTAAATAGCCTTGACTTTGGCAGGGTCCACTTGAATACCCTTATCACTTACGACGAAGCCTAGCAACTTCCCAGATCTTACCCCGAAGGTGCACTTGTTCGGGTTCAACCTTAGCTTGTACAGTTTCAACCGGTCAAACAACTTCTGCAGATGATCTAGGTGCTCTTCCTCAGTCTGGGACCTTGCGATCATGTCGTCAACATACACTTCTATCTCATGATGGATCAGGTCATGAAATAAAGCAACCATGGCACGTTGGTAGGTTGCCCCAGCATTCTTTAGTCCAAAAGGCATGACCTTGTAGCAGAAGGTGCCCCACTGAGTAACAAAGGTAGTCTTCTCCATGTCTTCAGGTGCCATCTTGATCTGATTGTAACCTGAAAAGCCATCCATGAAAGAGAATACCTTGTGCTGAGCTGTATTGTCCACAAGGACATCAATGTGAGGTAAAGGGAAGTCATCTTTGGGACTGGCCCTGTTCAGATCCCTGTAGTCGACACACATTCTGACCTTACCGTCTTTCTTTGGTACGGGCACCACATTAGCAACCCACTGCGGGTAAGAAGTCACTGCAAGAAACCCGGCATCAAACTGTTTCATAACCTCGGCTTTAATCTTCTCAGACATCTCTGGACGCATACGACGGACCTTTTGCTTAACCGGAGGGCAGTCTTCCTTAGTAGGCAAGTGATGGACCACAATATCGGTATCCAACCCGGGCATGTCTTCGTAGGACCAGGCAAAGATCTCCATATAATCATGTAGCATTTTAGTCAACCGTTGCTTCACGCTGAGCTCTAGGTTGGCACCAATCTTTACCTCTTTCCTGTCTGCCTCAGTACCCAAGTTTATTGTTTCCACTGGCTCTTCATGTGGTTGAATTGCCCTCTCCTCCTGAAGTAACAGTCTTGCAAGCTCGCCAGGCACTTCGCAATCATCTTCACCTTCGTCTTTGGCTAAGTTGATCGGATTTTCGAAGTCATAATTGGCGGTAGCAGAGTCGTTATCAGTGAGATCCAGAGTGGATTGAAACCTGTATGAGTGAGTGTGTGTAAATACAGTTGTTTTTGAAAAATATGTAAAGGAAGGAAAGACAGAAAAGGAGCATAAGATTTGAAATGCGAGAAAACGTCCAAGATTTTCATTTATGATATATGAAATGACAATTTATATGCCCTCACAAATGAAACCACGGTGCCCCGGGTAAGACACCGGGCCATAAAGTTCAATTAATTGTTTATTACAAATAACCAAAACATAGGAATTCATTACTCAGTAACAAGAGAAACAGGTAGATTGTCTTTTGCACTCCAATTGTTAGGTCCACTGTCGGTTGCCGGGTAAATCCAGCTATCAAACTCAGCTTCATCCACTTCATCTTCGTCCCCAATAGCATTCACTCCATGAGCAGGCAGGGGAGCTGTCACCACATTAGGTTTCTCAGATGCCTCAAATTGTACCTCCTTGGCGTCAATAAGATCCTGCAGCTTGTTCCTTAATGCCCAATAGTCATCAGTGGAATGCCCCGGGCTATCAGAATGGTACTCACAGCGGGCATTTGGGTTGTACTTGGGGGAAGCAGTGTTTACACCCTTGGGTGCCTCTCTAACAGTCACTAGATTGGTGGATAGCAACTGTGGCAAGATCTGCGATAAGGTCATGCTCAAACGGGTAAACTCTCTCCGGGGTCTTTCAGCCCTTTGAGGATTGGTTGGCCGAGGAGCGGCAGCAGGCTTGGAAATCATTACCGCACTGACAGATTGGCGGCGCTCAGATTTCTCTGGTCTCCGGGAGCCATATACAGCACTAGCCTCCTTTTTGAAGGGTTTCTTCTCAGAACTAGACGATGCACCCTTCAGAATCTTTCCAGACTTCAACCCAGCCTCAATTCTCTCTCCAGTCAGAATCAGATCAGTGAACCCTGCAGACGAATTCCCGATAAGATGGTTGAAAAATGGCCCAGATAGGGTCCCCAAGAACATGTCTACCAACTCCCGATCAGTCAACGGAGGCTGCACCTTGCCAGCCAGATCCCTCCACTTCTGAGCGTACTCTTTAAAACCTTCACTTGAACCTAACGACATACCCTGGAGTTGAGTACGCGTAGGGGCAAGGTCGGCATTATATTGATACTGCTTATAGAAAGCAGTAGCCAACTCCTCCCAGTTACGAACTTTGGTCCCATCCAGCTGATAGAACCATTCGAGATGAGTCTCTGAAAGACTCTCCTGGAAGAAGTGGATCCACAAATTCTTATCCACTGAGTACGGTTGAATCTTCCGAACATAGGACCTGAGATGTAGCTTGGGACAAGACGCCCCGTCGTATTTAGTGAAAGATGGTGCTTTGAACTTACGAGGAATGATCACACCGGTTGACAAACCCAGATCTCCAAAATCCAGCCCAGGTACCTGTTGTATCTCCATAGCATTCAACCTGTCTTCCAACTGTTTGTATCTGTCTTCTGCAGGAGGATACTGCTCTTCATCAAAATCAGTCTCGTTGTCAGAGACTACCGGACTAGGACCTTTTTCCGCTTGAGGAGTACCCTTGCCAATAGAAGAACTAGCCTCTTCATTCTGCAGAGTGTTGCCAAACCTTCGGCCCGAGTTGAACAGAACATTTCTTCTCTTCTTCTTCTTTTCCTTCTTCAGGAGCAGAGCCTTCAGCTCTTCTTGGCCCTGAGCCAAACCCATGATTAGTTCTTGAAATTGCGCATTCTGCGCCTGAAGAGCTTTGATGGACATCTCAGTTGAGGATGAGTCAGGATTCATGATGCTGAAATAAACAGCGAAGAACTGTAAGCAACCTGAAAAGAGGAAAAGCCTGTTATGCACATGATGAATGATATGTGTTTATGCAATGCATTCAAGGGTTCGAAAGTTCAAATTTGTTGTAGACAAAAAGGAACACACGTTATCATTAAGGAAATAATTGTTCAGTACATCAAAGCCTCATGGGCAAAATAAAACAAAAAGCAAATCAATCCCAAAATACACTACGCATCCTCTTTGGAGCTATGTAAGTGTTGAGATTCCTCTCCTCATGCAACAGGCGGGTGAGCTCCAAGACCTTCTTTTCACTGGCATGTAGACTGGTCTCAAGAGAATTCTGTTCTTCCTTAAGCTGGATCCAGCTCTTCTGCATCTCTTCCCAGGATGTGGGCATATCAGGGTGTTGAATAGTGTAGGACACTTCTCCTTCCAAGACTGGCTCTTTGATCACAGGGAGCATATGAGGATAAGGCATCACTAACTTCTGGGAGCGGGCGCGTACCCACTTGAGATAAGGTTCCAACGGGATGGAGTTCCTGTGCCCCAGTGTCTTACTGTCTATCCTACTTGGCCTCCTCCAAGCTCTGATAAATCTCTGGCGAAGTCCTTGTGCATCGTTGTCGAAGTCAAAAACTATGTCAGGAATTAACATGTCATGAGGACCATCCCTCCGAGCATAACCAAACTGTCTCCAAGCCAGGCATGGGTTGTAAGTAATACCTTCTCTGATTCCAAGTAAAGGAACATTAGGGTACTCCCCGCAACGATCAATGATAGTGACATCTTCTCTGGACCAAGGGCACCAATGTATATCTGCATGTGTGAGAGTCATCAACCGTTGTGACCATCTCAAACCCCGCTCATTCTTCAAGACTGATTGTGGAAGGTGCAAAATAAACCACCTTCCCAGGAGAGGAGTGCAACACATAAGGACACCTCTTTTTCTCATGGTTCGAGTGTAACATGAGTGAAGGATGTCCCCCAACAACGTAGGTATAGGATTCCTGGACATAAAGATCTGGACAGCACTGATATCAACAAGCTGATCTGGGTTAGGGAACAACACTAAACCATAGACAAGGAGGGCCACAACTTCTTCAAAATCTTGTAAGTCAAGGGAGTTCCAACATTCATGGGCCTTTTCAAACAGAAACCTGGCTAAGAACCCTTTGATACCACTTCTAACTTCCCAATGTCCCTTAAGGTCAGATGACTGTAGGTGCAAGGCTTTAGCAATCTCTTCAAGCTTAGGTTCCTTTTCCGTACCGTTGTAGGGTAGTTGATCAAGAATAGGGATCTTCAGGAGCCGGTAGAACTCCTCCAATGTAGGTACCAGCTGATAATCCAAGAAGGTGAAACAATGATGCAGAGGCTCAAAGAACTGGAATAGGACCTTTATCATGTCCTCCTCAATGTTGGTATTGACCAAGCTGATGAGTCTTCCATGTCTTTCACTGAATGAAGAGCTCTCGGGAATCCTGGATATAAGTTCCTTAAGCTGAGGAGGGATTCTTACAAGACTGACTTGAATTGTCTTTCTACGAACAGTTTCCATGTCCTACAAAACAAGAACAAAGATGAAGATTCGAACCCCTGAAATGGTTAGTCAATGCATATGATGCTGGATGATGTCATGATGCTATGATTAAACACACCACTGATATTTACAAAGACAAACATGTAAGGCACACAAGGCACACAAGACAAGCCCTTGGGGTTTAAGGCCAGCATGGGGTCTGGGTAGTACCCTTTTGAAGTTGGTGGGCTCAACCTGTCCTATCAGAAGTAACCGGGTTCTAAGGGTCCCAATATCACTGGATTGCTTTCATTGTTCATCGTTTCGATTTAGCCACTGAACTGGCGACCGAAATATTCCAGGAAAGCAACCCTCAATTGAGTGTAGTATCGAGTATCAACCAACCTCGGACTGCACCAAAGTCAGTTATCTCACTACCCTAAAGAGGCCAAGATAGTTCAATTAAGGTTCCTAAGGTCTGTTGATGCTTCACGACACCACGCGGAGGCCCCGTACTCTCCTTGACTGAACTCAAGGGTTACCGGTACACACCAAAGTGCCACATCAACGTAGCAGACTGCTTCAACCATGTCGGTATACCCCACACAGTTCCCTCACAGTCTTGTTGCTACTTTCTAAGAAGGTATCCCCCAAATCCGAGTTAGGATCTATAGAACTCCCAAGCAACCCACAATAATAAAGCAAGCAAGGAAAGAAATTGAAAACACAGTGATCTTAGTCCTAAGGTACACCTCACTTTAAGTTTGATTCCCCAGCAGAGTCGCCAGTTCTGTGATCGATGGATCTGGAACTGACTGTTTAACGCTGGTTCGCGAAATGTCGCGGAAGCAAGAGTCGCCACCGTCTTTTATTTTCTCTGAATGGAAAGGACAAAAGCACAGAAAAATTCCTTAAAGAGATTGCTCTCGGTTCGGGAGGTAGATTATAGAAAGGGAAGGTGTTAGCACCCTTTCTATCCATGGTTATCCATGGGCTCTTAGATACTTGCTCACTTGTGTTTTCAAAAATGGTTTGTTTGCTTTTCAATTGTGGGTTTTAAAAAGTTTCTTTGAAAATTCCAGTTCGACTCTTGTATCGGTCCTCAAGAGTGTTTGAAAAATTGCTTTCGAAAGCTTTTTGAAAAGGTGTCGGTGTGAAAAGTATTTTTTGAACTTGTTTTGAAATTAGAGCAAGTATCTAGAGTTGTCTACCTACCCTAAGGAATTCGTCTGTGTAAATGTCCTTAAAGTAATGCCATCCCACCATTGAGAGGTAGGTAGCACCACCGTTGGAGGTGTTCGGGTCAATTCGAGGTTCGGGACATGGTGATCACCAGAGCAATGGGAAGACACCTTAGAAGCTACCCTCATGCCAGGTTCCCGAATCATGAGGACTTACTAAGACATCCTCTACTCGATGATCACCTTTCGAGGCAAGGCAACAGTGAGGCATACCCTAGGGGTGGTGTGTGATTTGTGTGTCATGTTCATTTATTTCATCTTGTCATGTTATTGGTGATCTACACGTTTGTTTTTATTTAAGGCCATTCATTCTTGCATGCATTTATTTAACAGTTAAAAAAGATGCGGAAATTGAAAGTTCTAAACTATTACAAAGGCGCGGGTCCACATCGCCAAAATTAAAATCCAGGACCCGATTTGACAGAAAGTAAATAAAGAAATAAAATAAAGTGCGGGAAATTAAGTTTACAAGGCTTTGGGAGAAGTACATGAATTTAGAAGAAAAGGAAATAAATACGCGAATTGAATTAAAATTAAAACGAGGGCGTTGGACCCTTTTAATAGAATTAAATTAAATTGTTAAATTAATTAAATTAAAGGAAAAAGAAATTGTTTTTTTTTGGTTTTTTTTGTATTTATGAGAATTTAATGAGATTAATTGAAATTAAAATGCTAACCCTAATTCTAATGGTTTTTTTTTAGTTTATTAAGAAAGTATTAAAATTAAACCTAAATATTTACATGCAATTTTAATTTATAAAAATAATAGGAAATATTTAATTATTATGAAAGAAAAGAAAAAAGGATAAAAAAATTATTACAAACCCTAGTTCTACCAATTTCAAATTAATTAAGAAAATATTAAGATTTACTCCTAAATTAAAACTAATTAATTAATAAAGGTTTTATTTACAAAAATACTAATTAAATAAATATATTTAATTTTTGTCTTTTTCTGATTTTTTATTGTTGTTATGTTTTTTTATGAAAAATTAAATTAAATGAATTAATTGAAAAGAATAATAATTGAAATAAAAAGAATAAAAAAATATTGAAGATTGCAAACCTAGAGGGTTTCTGTCCCCAATAGGAGGTAATTGTAGCAATTTGGGCCCATCTTTTGCAAAGCCTGGTTGACTTTTGTGCCAGCGTGTGGAAGTGTTGACTGCAACCCATGGTATTCACTAGATTTGGTCCCTTGGATTGGCATTATTGGCCAAGTGGCAAGTTAGGAATTGTGGATGTATGGTAGTCCTCAGCAATGAAACTGCACGCAAGTATGTTAATGAAAATAATATGAAAGGGATGGGGGACCTGGGATTCGAACCCAGGTCCTGTGGTTTACCAACGCTTATGCCTGCCAGTGGAGCTGCTTTACTTCTTTGTACCTTACGTAAATAATAAACAATATAAAATAAAACAAATGTTAGTGGAGATTTAGCGCGTAAAATTCAAATAGGCCAATCACTGATCGCCACAGGGTCGTCTTCTTCGTAGCTTTGTTTTTTTTCCTGAAAATAGAAACGAGTTAGCGGGGGTTTTGAACCCCCCCAAAACAGGCCCTATCTAAAAATAGCGAATAGGCCGTCCGGCCACATAAATTAGGCGCGAGGGTTGGTTTCTCTTCGTCCAATCGTGCTGAGTCCATTCATGGTACTGTGGTATTCCAATTTTACAGCGTTAAGAAACGCCCAATTCGTAGCTTGCAAAACCGTTTCTTGAGGTTAGGATGGATGGTTTTTATTTGGAAACCTTCCTTGAAGCCTCAGGAAGGTGATGGAACAAGTCTCTTTGCTTGAATCGACCTGTAACCTTGTTTGCAGTTTTGAAATTTCAAGCAAAAAACTCAAGTGTTCTTTTTGGTCTATGGCGCAGCTTTCAGTCCTTTTGCACGAGGGTTAGCATGTGTATATGTATATGAATGATTAGGTTAAGAATTTGATCAAAAGAAATCCATGAATTGATGAAACAAATATTTGATTTTTATGGCATTAGCTTTCAAATCTTTTTCATGCAAACTTCTACCAAATCATGACCAATTAGCAAGATTCTTTCCAAATCTGATTATACACAATATCTTGAAATTATTTCATGCACAAAGAGATTCAACAAATTAGGTTTAGTATTTTTCACATATTTAATTTAATTAAATGAATTATTAGTAATTAAAAATCCAAATAAATAAATAAAAATGATAAAAAACTTC
This sequence comes from Vicia faba, assembly GCA_948472305.1. NCBI lineage: Eukaryota > Viridiplantae > Streptophyta > Magnoliopsida > Fabales > Fabaceae > Vicia > Vicia faba. The sequence goes on from OX451736.1 coordinate 1,796,183,149, forward strand.
CCTTTGGGCCAAATGGTCGTGCACGTGCCTTGGATGATGAATTGTGGAAGAAAAAGAGGCCCATTAGCAATTTTAGGTCATTTGAATCAATATTGACTTTTCAAAATATCCAAAAATTTCCCAACTTATACAAGGCATAACTTGCTCAATTTTTAAGCTTTTCTCATGTTCTTGGACATTTTGGAAAGGTCTTTGAGTCCTCTAACCAATGCCTTTGGTCCCATGTCATTTCGATTTACCAATATCAAGTTATGGCCTTTGACTTAAAGTCCCTTTTTGTTGACTTTTGAAAATGACCTATAATGTTGAAATTGATAACTTTTTGTGAGAGCGTTTATTGGACTTGAAGTGTGATGAGGAGTTGTAGGAAATGTCTTTATCTTCAAAATGAGCTTTGGATGGAATTTTTCTGATAATCCATGTGAAAGTTATGCCCTGGTCAATTTACAGTTGACTTTTTCAGCTGTCCAAATATGGAAACTTTTGCATCTTGATGATTTTTGAGCCAAGCTTTGAGAATCATGATCAAGCATTGATCAAATGATGTTTGTGGCTTTAAAATGAGATGTTTACCAAAAATTTGGATTTTTGACTGTCAAATGACCATTTTGCCCCTACAGTTGACTGTAGTGTAATTAGGGTTTTTGACTGTGCAATTTTGAGTTGAAAGTCTTGAAACTTGGTATGAGGATGCTTGACCATATTTATAGGCATGTGAGACTTGATTGGACCTTTGGAAACTTCATTTTCTTTGTCAGTACCAAAACCCTAATTTTGACTGTTAAGGAGGCCCTTGAACTGTGCAACCCCTTGAGGAGATCTTGAAGCTTTGACTTGGCAAATTTTGAAGGATATGGGAGGGCAAATTTTGGGGTACAACAGTGGGGGTTTAAAACCCCCGCTATTCGTTTTTGTTTACAGGTAAATGGAGAAGATGAAGCCTATGTGTCCAAGCATGACTGGATAATTCAAATGTTCGCGCGTGATTTCTTGCTTCAGGCCACTAGCGCTTGTTTTCATGTATATTATTCACGTTCCATTAACTAACAAAGATACGCGTTGGTTGGGTTGGTTGATGCGCTGGCTTGCAGGTACTGGGACCTGGGTTCGATTCCCAGGACCCCATTTTTCTCAATAATTTTGTTTGTAACATGTTCAGGTGGTACTTCTCTCCAGTGGTACACCAAACACCCAATGCCTGTGCCTGCCTCATGTCCCCAGGGATCAATCCAAAGGCCATCACGTGAATTCCACCATGCACGTTGGTCAACCATTCCTCACACAACCACAAAAAGTCAAAAGGGCTTGGGATTCTTGGGCCAAAACTGCTTTCAATACACCTCTCAATTGGGTCAGCCACCCCCATGGTTTGCATATTCTTATTCTTTATTTTAATTTTTATTTTATTCTTTTATTTGTTTTATTGTCTTATTTAATTCACAAAATTAATTTTCATATTAAAAATAAAAACCAGAAATAAAAAAATAAAATATGTTTATTTAATATTTAATGCATTAATATTTTTGTAAATAAATCTTGTAATAATCAATTTAGTAAAATTAGGTTTTATTTTAATCTTTTCTTAAATAACTAAAATGTGTAGAAATTAGGTTTTTAACATTTTTTATCCTTTTTTTAATAAACAGTTTTTTTATTTTTTCTTATTATCATTATTATTAACTATTAATTAATTTTGTAAATAAACATGTAATAAATTAATTAGGGTAAATTAGGTTAAATTTAAGCATTTTTCTAAATAATTAAAAATAATTTAGAATTAGGGTTCCTTTTAATTAATTTTCTTTATTTTCATTAAATACAAAAAAAACCAAAAAAAACATTCCTTTTCTTATTAAATAATTAATTAGCCTTTTTAATTTCATTTAATTTCTTTAAAGGGTCCAACGCCCTCGCACATTCGATTCCAATTTCTTTTCGCGCGTTTGTCCTTATTTTTTTGTTTCAAATATTATGTAATTGCGCAAACCTTGTAATAGTAATTAGGAAATTTATTTATTTTCTGCATTTTACTTAAAACGGGTCTTTGTAAATTTTTTGCGATGTATAGACCTGCGCCTTGTAATAGCATAGGATTTATGTTTCTGCAATTTATTTTCCGTACCCCTTTTAACTGTTAACTTGTATGAAAGAATGCATGCCCAAATAAAATCAAAGCGTAGATCACTATAATGCATGACAAGATAAAACATAACTGAAAATAACACACAAATTCACACACCACTCTTAGGGTACGCCTCACTGTTACCTTGCCCTCGAAACGTGGTCGTCGAGTATAGGACGTTTTAGTAAGTCCTTATGTCCATGAACATGGCATAGGGGTAGCTTCTAAGGTGTCCTACTGTTGCTCTGGTGACCACACTGTCCCTACAAACGAATTGACCCGAACACCTCCAACGGTGGTGCTACCTACCTCTCAATGGTGGGATGGCACTACCTTAAGGACATTTACACAGCCTAATTCCTTAGGGTAGGTAGATGACTCATAGATACTTGCTCTAATTCAAAACAAATCAAAATCTCTTTTCACACCGACACTTTCAAAAAGCTTTCAAAACAATTTTTCAAACACTCTTGAGGACTGATACAAGAGTCGATCTGAAATCTTTAAACGAAACTTTTTTCAAACTCACTCACAATTGAAAAGAAAACATTTTGAAAACACAATGAGCAAGTATCTAAGAGCCCATGGATAACCATGGATGGAAAGGGTGCTAACACCTTCCCTTTCTATAAATCTACCTCCCGAACCGAGAAACTATCTCATAAAGAATTTTGATGTGCTTTTGTCCTTTCCATGTTGGAGAACATAAAAGACGGTGGCGACTCTTGCTTCCGCGACATTTCGCGAACCAGCTTTAAACAGTCAGTTCCAGATCCACCGATCACAGAACTGGCGACTCTGCTGGGGAATTATTTTAAAGTGAGGTGTACCTTAGGACTAAGATCACTTGTGTTTTCAATTGTCTGAATTGTTTGCTTTAAATTCTGGGTACTGTCTTGGGAGTTCTATAGATCCTAACCCGGATCTGGGGATACCTTCTTAGAAAGTAGCAACAAGGCTGTGAGGGAATTGTGCGGGGTATACCGACATGGTTGAAGCAGTCTGCTACATTGATGTGGCACTTTGGTGTGTACCGGTAACCCTTGAGTTCAGTCAAGGAGAGTACGGGGCCGCCGCGTGGTGTCGTGAAGCATCAACTGACCTTAGGAACCTTAATTGAACCATCTTGGCCTCTTTAGGGTAGTGAGATAACTGACTTTGGTGCAGTCCGAGGTTGGTTGATACTCGATACTACACTCAATTGAGGGTTGTTTTCTTGGAATATTTCGGTCGCCAGTTCAGTGGCTAAATCGAAACGATGAACAATGAAAGCAATCCAATGATATTGGGACCCTTAGAACCCGGTTACTTTGATAGGACAGGTTTGAGCCCACCAACTTCAAGAGGGTAATACCCAGACCCCATGCTGGCCTAAACTCTAAGGGTTGTGGTGTGACTTATGTGCTTTCATACTTGACTACTTGCATGCTTGTTATCTGACACTTGAGTTTCTTGCAGGTTTTGTTTATAGTCCTTAATTGGGACTCATAACAGGGTTTACCTACATTACCCCATGCATAGCATAACATCATACCATTGCATGCATCCCGCATAAGGACTAACCCATTTCAAGGATCTCAAGGGCTTGTGATGCAGGTCATGATGAACCAACATGTCTGGCAAGGGGAAAAGGGGATTTATTTTCCTCTAGCCAAGGTTGTCAGGGGCTATGACCCACTCGATATGGTGAGCCTTGACCCTTGAAGAAGGACTCTCAACAACATGAAGCTCCTTCAATCAAGCTACCCGATTCTAACAATTTTCTTGTTTACCCTCGCGAGGTCCTTGAAAACATTACATGCATATCATACATATCATCGCATTACAGGTACCCTTGTTACATGTCACTTACCATTTGCGCTGTTTATTTCAGCAATGGCTTCCCAACAATACAATCAGGACCTTCATGCTCAAGAGACTCGGTTCGGGGAAATCCTCCTAAATCTATCTAAGGGATAGGAAGAGCTGAGAACACTTCTCATGGGGACTTTGGTCAGGAACAGTGCTGAGGATGATAAGGACGAACGGCTGAAACATCTGCAAGCTGAGGTGGATGCAATGAGGGCCCAGATGCTGGGGCAGGTGACTATCATTCAAGGCTTAGCTCAAAGACAAGAAGAGCTCGGGGTTCTCGTCAACCAACTGCTTCGGGGTAACCAACTGGGGCAAACATCTAAGGTTGAAGAGCCAGTCATCATTCAACCACCTTTGAGACCAGAAGACAAGGGAAGCGCTCCTCAAATGGTTTCAGTGTTATAAATTCAGCATCAACCTCACCAGCTTCAGGCAGACAAGCCCAAAAGTCAATTCACCAAGCTCAACGTGTCGCTGCCTCAAGCTTTACAACAACTGTTGAGGTTGAATTTGGTAACTCTAAGGGATCCTCTTAAGAATCCCAACAGGACACCTTCAAGGTATAACCCCAACGCCCGCTGCGCTTATCATTCTGACAGCCCGGGGCATGCTATAGAGGATTGCTGGACCTTGAAGAACAAGATCCAGGACCTGATTGACGAAGGAGCTGTGGAATTCACCCAAGATGGCCAGGCTGAGTGCTTCTACCATCCCTACAGGGTCCACCATTTGAAGTAGCAATCCCTGAGATGGGAAAACTTTTGTTCATTCGAATGTTCAAGTTGTATTTTTCTTTGACTATTTAAACAGTTATTCATGTCAAACGTTGTTATTTCATTAATGCATTGCACATGTCTGTTTTGAAGTAATTATTTCGTATTCACTATATTGCAAATTGCTTTCATTTTTCTGTGATGATCAACTCTCAATTAAAAAACTCTAAGCCTCTTGAGGGAGGATGACGAAAACGATACCATAATCTACAGTATGCTTTTGGACAGACCCCGCTGATGAGGTACATGCATTGTTTCAATTCCTAAACACTGGAGTTATAAGGATGATAATCCCTCGTCAACCCCTCTGAGCCAAAGAAGTAGGAGTTTTTTCTTTTCGAAAATTAAAACCCTTAATCATAACCTGGGGCAGGGTAGTTTTCTCAGTTGATCCAAGTGCATAACAAATGGCACCAAAGAGGTCCTTACAAAACAAAAGACAGTGATGGTTCCGAACAATCATACAGACATGCAGTCATTACTTCTCAAAATAAAAACCCATTAAGTCAAAACCTATGAAGGAGACTTACAAAACTGGGGCATCCCGCTGGCTGTAATTCCAAAAAGAAACAGTTCAGGCAAAAAACAGGGATAATGAAAGAAAAAGAAAGAGGTCTTACAAACCCTAAACCAAATAAAAATGACTGCCTATTCAAATAAACGTTCAACATCTGAACCATCACTGAAATTTTAGAGCAAAGACTCAAACAAGGTCTAACGCACGATCAGTTGAGTTTAGGTTTGAAGAACATCACGAAGAGCGGGTGGGTATAAATAATTTGAGCCTTTATCCTTTGTTTCTTAAACCATGAACCAGGCCACGTTATAACCCTTAAAAGTCCTAGCTGAAGCATGGGTTAGTTCGAAAGCATACTGTTACGAAAGGTATCCTGACTCCTGAAGGTTTGCTGTAAAATCTTGAGTTGACATCACATTGTTTTACTGAAAAATGCATTTTCAAAAACTTCAAGACAGACATAAGCTTTTGCATTTTTAATATAACATTGCTTGCATATGACTATTTGTTTGAACATCATAGAAGTTCGCACGACGAATGTCTAATGAACAAAAGCACCTCCAATCAAGGGGCAGACATGATCATTGTCCATCATCTGGGGCAGTTAAGTCAAGATTCGGAGAATCTCTCAAAAGGCCAACCAACTTGGGGCAAATCTCCATCTGGATCACTTGGAGCGTTGCACGATCAGACATCTTCGGGTAACATGGCAACACAAGCAGCCAGGGGAACCTCCCTGCATTCTAAGAGCGTGGACATAGTCGAAAAATACTACGCACGATAAAAGACCCGCTAGGTTGACATACCTAGGCAAAAATAAAGGCTTCCCGACGAACCAAAAGGGTTCGGGCAAAATAAGGGATGAAAATGAAAAATTTGTACACCCGACAAGTCGAAAACCTGAAAAGGCGGCTTGGGCAAAAATGGGTATCCCGGTGGACTGAAAACCCGAAAGGGCGGTCCAGGAAAAAGTTAGGGATCAAAAGCGTACGATTATGTCCTGGTATCTCGTCACTTGCCTATCAGAAGAAGGTTTGTCAAACGGTAGTTATCAGCACCTCCACCAGTATCCTTTCCTCTCACACCAGAAACTGGGGCAATAATGGAGTCGGCTAAGCGATCTAATTGCTCTGTCCACCAAGGTACCAAGGTAAGTTCAGCTGAAGAACGTAACCAAGATATCTTAAGGTCCCCAGAGAGTGAGCCAACAAGTCAATGCACTCTCCCCAAGCAGAGTTATCCTGTCAGCCTTAAGGAAGTTGGGTATCCTCAGCAGATCTCGACATTCCCCAAGCGGAGCATACAGACATTCCTAACAAGCATCCCCGATAGTCTTGATCTAAGATTGTTCCCCGGCGGTATACCAGACATTCAGCGGAGCCACCTCCCCAATACATCTCAAAAATTTCCCCAGGAGAGTCCAGTCTGAAGATTTCCCCAGGAAAGTGGAATCCATCTCCCCAGCAGTAAGCTTATCCCCAATAGATTCTGGAAGCTTATCCCCTGCAGAGCACGAACGCGTCTCCCGGCTTTATTCAAAGGTTATTTCCCTACCAGGATATAACTGGGTTATCCTCAGCCAAAAGCCACGGAAAGATCGTCCTCGGCGAAGTCTTCTTACCTCCAGCGGAGTCTATTAAAAACTTCCAACATAACAACGGTATCCCTAGCGGAGTTATCATCAAACATCTCAAATAGAGTACCTCTCTTCCCACAGAGTATTGTTCCCCAACAAGGTCGCTAGAGTAATTTCCCCCCCGCAGATTAATCTCCAAATTTATTCCCCAACAGAGTCATCTTCTCCTACCAATAATCTTGCAACCGTCACTCTTCAGTGGAAACAAAAGCTCTACATCAGCCCAGGATGTAACTTCCTGGCATCCGTCAAGGATTTATTTTCCTAGACAAAAACATACATTCATAAACATCGCATTTCCATACATTCTAGCATGCATATACGCATCATGAACATATAATCTCATCATGCATGTCATACATCATGACATCGCATACAACTAACGTTTTGTCTTTTCAGGACAAAGGTTAATACCAAGATGATTACCATCAACGGTCGCAACTAAAGATTCGATTCCTGTATCTTGCCAGGGTGTATCTGTTGACGACTGATTCCAGACCCGATTCCTGTATCTTGCCAGGGTGCGTCTGAAGAGTTTGAGGATCCGATTCCTGTATCTTGCCAGGGTGTATCTGTTGACGACTAGCATTACCAGACCCGATTCCTGTATCTTGCCAGGGTGCGTCTGAAGAGTTTGAGGATCTGATTCTTGTATCTTGCCAGGGTGTATCTGTTGACGACTAGCATTACCAGACCCGATTCCTGTATCTTGCCAGGGTGCGTCTGAAGAGTTCGAGGATCCGATTCCTGTATCTTGCCAGGGTGTATCTGTTGACGACTAGTATTACCAGACCCGATTCATGTATCTTGCCAGGGTGCGCCTGAAGAGTTTGAGGATCTGATTCCTGTATCTTGCCAGGGTGTATCTGTTGACGACTAGCATTACCAGACCCGATTCCTGTATCTTGCCAGGGTGCGTCTGAAGAGTTTGAGGATCCGATTCTTGTATCTTGCCAGGGTGTATCTGTTGATGACTAGCATTACCAGACCCGATTCCTGTATCTTGCCAGGGTGCGTCTGAAGAGTTTGAAGATCCGATTCCTGTATCTTGCCAGGGTGTATCTGTTGACGACTAGCATTACCAGACCCGATTCCTGTATCTTGCCAGGGTGCGTCTGAAGAGTTTGAGGATCCGATTCCTGTATTTGGCCAGGGTGGATCTGTTGACGACTAACATTACCAGACCCGATTCCTGTATCTTGCCAGGGTGCGTCTGAAGAGTTTGAGGATCTGATTCCTGTATCTTGCCAGGGTGTATCTGTTGACGACTAACATTACCAGACTCGATTCCCGTGTCTCGCCAGGGCACGTATGAAGAGTTCGAAGATCCGATTCCTGTATCTTGCTAGGGTGTATCTGTTGACGACTATATTCTCCAGACTCGATTCCTGTATCTCACCAGGGCACGTCTGAAGAGTTTAAAGATTCGATTCCTGTAACCAGCCAGGGCACATCTACATAAAAAGTTTGAAGATCAACTCCTGTAACAGGCCAGGTAATTATCTTTATTTTTCAGGTACGCAAGTTCTCGCTAAGGAAACTCTTACGCGATCGACACCCAGATGGCATCTATAAGCCCATCCACTTATCCATCACCTCTCAACATGGCATCTATAAGCCCATTCCCACCATCACACTGCTAACATGTGAGCGCAAATTTCTGGGCACTCTAGTGTTCAATCATCTTCCACCCTCGGATTACAAAAGGCACGACAACCAATCTACATCCTCAGGTTTAAGAAGATTGAACAGGGGCAACTGTTGTACCCCAAAATTTTCCCTCCCATATTCTTCAAGATTTGCCAAGATCAAGGTTCAAAATCTCCCAAGGGTTGCACAGTCCAAATGCCTCCTAACACAGTCAAAATTAGGGTTTTGGTTCTGACAAAGAAATTGAAGTTTCCAAGGGTCCAAACAAGTCCCACATGCCTATAAACATTGTCAAACATCCACATGCCAAGTTTCAGGACTCACAACACCAGATTGCACAGTCAAAAACCCTAATTGCCCTATAGTCAACTGCAGGGGCAAAATGGTCATTTGACAGTCAAAAGTCAAAATTTTTGGTCAACATCTTATTTTGAAGCCACAAACATCATTTGATCAATTCTTGATCATGATTCTCAAGGCATGGCTCAAAAAGTCTCAAGATGCAAAAGTTTCTATTTTTGGACAGCTGAAAAAGTCAACTGCAAATTGACCAGGGCATAACTTCCACATGGTTTATCAGAAAAACTCCATCCAAATCTTATTTTGAAGAGAATGACATTTCCTACAACTCATCTTCACACTTAAAGTCCAAGAAATGCTCTCACAAAAAGTTATCAATCTCAACATTATAGGTCATTTTCAAAAGTCAACAAAAAGGCACTTTAAGTCAAAGACCATAACTTGAGATTGGTAAATCAAAATGACATGGGACCAAAGACATTGGTTAGAGGACTTCAAGACCTTTCCAAAATGTCCAAGAACATGATTAAATCTTAAAAATTGAACAAGATATGCCTTGTGGAAGTTGGGAAATTTTTGGGAATTTTGAAAAGTCAACTTTACTTCAAATGCCTCAAAATTGCTAATGGGCCTCAATTTCTTCCATGAATCATCACCCAAAAGCCATGCACGACCCATTAAGATAAAAGGGAGTTATTTTCTTATTTTTAATTAATTAATTGAATTTTTAATCCCATTAATTCATTTAATTAAAATTAATTATGAGAAAAATACTAAATCATGTGTTTTGAATCTTTTTGTGCAGCATATTCACTCTTTATGAATCAAATATCTCGTGTGTCAATCACCAAGGAAAGAATCTTCCATAATTGGCATGAAAAGAGATTGGAAAAGATTTGACAAAATCAAATATTCAAAGCATTGATTCAAGGACTTTGGGCTTGGTCTTTCTAACCTAATTCATTCACTTACATAGGCATAACATAACCCTAATGCCCTGGACAACAAGCTGCGCTCAGAACACAAGAACAACATTGCATTTTTGGCAAAAAAGTTGAAAACTGTTTTGGTATCTAGAGGACAATTCAAGGCTGCAAAAGTATTCCAAAAGCTTGCTGACACCACCAGGAAACTATTCCAATCGAAACCAGCCTTCCATACTCAAGAAATTGGTATAACAGAATCTTACTTTTCTTAAAATCATCCAATATCGTGTTTTGATTTTTAAGCATTGTTCATGCATTTTGTTGATTGATTTATACTAACATGAACATTCTGAAGTTATTGGTGCCCTTTAATTAAACTGATAATGTCTGTATCAAAAGTTGCCATGGACGTTCGCTAGGGTTTCAGAGTTCCAGATTTGGGGCTTTACATATATGGAACAATTGGCCATTCAAACCTATACCATTGGATTCAGGACATCCAGACGAAGCAAAACCACCCATCGCGCCCAATTTATATTGCTCTATGTGCTAATCGCTATTTTCAGGTTTTGCAATTAGTGGGGGTTTAAAACCCCCGCTATTCGTTTTTGTTTACAGGTAAATGGAGAAGATGAAGCCTATGTGTCCAAGCATGACTGGATAATTCAAATGTTCGCGCGTGATTTCTTGCTTCAGGCCACTAGCGCTTGTTTTCATGTATATTATTCACGTTCCATTAACTAACAAAGATACGCGTTGGTTGGGTTGGTTGATGCGCTGGCTTGCAGGTACTGGGACCTGGGTTCGATTCCCAGGTCCCCCATATTTCTCAATAATTTTGTTTGTAACATGTTCAGGTGGTACTTCTCTCCAGTGGTACACCAAACACCCAATGCCTGTGCCTGCCACATGTCCCCAGGGATCAATCCAAAGGCCATCACGTGAATTCCACCATGCACGCTGGTCAACCATTCCTCACACAACCACAAAAAGTCAAAAGGGCTTGGGATTCTTGGGCCAAAACTGCTTTCAATACACCTCTCAATTGGGTCAGCCACCCCCATGGTTTGCATATTCTTATTCTTTATTTTAATTTTTATTTTATTCTTTTATTTGTTTTATTGTCTTATTTAATTCACAAAATTAATTTTCATAATAAAAATAAAAACCAGAAATCAAAAAATAAAATATGTTTATTTAATATTTAATGCATTAATATTTTTGTAAATAAATCTTGTAATAATCAATTTAGTAAAATTAGGTTTTATTTTAATCTTTTCTTAAATAACTAAAATGTGTAGAAATTAGGTTTTTAACATTTTTTATCCTTTTTTTAATAAACAGTTTTTTTATTTTTTCTTATTATCATTATTATTAACTATTAATTAATTTTGTAAATAAGATGTAATAAATTAATTAGGGTAAATTAGGTTAAATTTAAGCATTTTTCTAAATAATTAAAAATAATTTAGAATTAGGGTTCCTTTTAATTAATTTTCTTTATTTTCATTAAATACAAAAAAAACCAAAAAAAACATTCCTTTTCTTATTAAATAATTAATTAGCCTTTTTAATTTCATTTAATTTCTTTAAAGGGTCCAACGCCCTCGCACATTTGATTCCAATTTCTTTTCGCGCGTTTGTCCTTATTTTTTTGTTTCAAATATTATGTAATTGCGCAAGCCTTGTAATAGTAATTAGGAAATTTATTTATTTTCTGCATTTTACTTAAAACGGGTCTTTGTAAATTTTTGGCGATGTATAGACCTGCGCCTTGTAATAGCATAGGATTTATGTTTCTGCAATTTATTTTACGTACCCCTTTTAACTGTTAACTTGTATGAAAGAATGCATGCCCAAATAAAATCAAAGCGTAGATCACTATAATGCATGACAAGATAAAACATAACTGAAAATAACACACAAATTCACACACCACTCTTAGGGTACGCCTCACTGTTACCTTGCCCTCGAAACGTGGTCGTCGAGTATAGGACGTTTTAGTAAGTCCTTATGTCCATGAACATGGCATAGGGGTAGCTTCTAAGGTGTCCTACTGTTGCTCTGGTGACCACACTGTCCCTACAAACGAATTGACCCGAACACCTCCAACGGTGGTGCTACCTACCTCTCAATGGTGGGATGGCACTACCTTAAGAACATTTACACAGCCTAATTCCTTAGGGTAGGTAGATGACTCATAGATACTTGCTCTAATTCAAAACAAATCAAAATCTCTTTTCACACCGACACTTTCAAAAAGCTTTCAAAACAATTTTTCAAACACTCTTGAGGACTGATACAAGAGTCGATCTGAAATCTTTAAACGAAACTTTTTTCAAACTCACTCACAATTGAAAAGCAAACATTTTGAAAACACAATGAGCAAGTATCTAAGAGCCCATGGATAACCATGGATGGAAAGGGTGCTAACACCTTCCCTTTCTATAAATCTACCTCCCAAACCGAGAAACTATCTCATAAGGAATTCTGCTGTGCTTTTGTCCTTTCCATGTTGGAGAACATAAAAGACGGTGGCGACTCTTGCTTCCGCGACATTTCGCGAACCAGCTTTAAACAATCAGTTCCAGATCCACCGATCACACCTGACCTAGTTTTTGACTTCGACAATGATACGCAAGGACTTCGACAAAGGTTCACCAGAGCTTGGAGAATGCCTAATAGAGTGGATAGTAAGACACTGGGGCACAAGAATTATATCCCCCTTGAGCCTTACCTCAAGTGGGTACGAACCCGCTCCCAGAATCTTATGATGCCATATCCTCACATTCTCCCCTTGATCAAAGAGCCTGTTATGGAAAGAGAGGTTCCATACGCCATCCTACATCCTGACATGCCAACATCATGGGAAGAAATGCAAAAGAGTTGGATCCAACTCAAGGAAGAGCAGAATACTTTTGAAACCAGCTTCTATGCCAGTGAAAAGAAGGTTTTGGAGCTTACCCGCCGACTTCACGAGGAGGAGACCCTCAACACTTACACCGCTCCAAAGAGGATGCACAATGTCTTTCTACATTAAGAACTTTGTAATATTTCGCCCATGGGGCACTGATGTACTAACAAATTGCTTCTTAATGTGACGTGTGTTCTCTTTTGTCTGCAACAAATTTGAATTTTTGAACCCTTGAATGCATTACATAAATAGCATACCATTCATCATATGCATAACAGGTACCCTTTTACAGGTCTCTTATCTTCTTCGCTGTTTATTTCATAAATCATCATGTCTGCTGAAACTTCCACTGAGCAAGCTATCAAGGCCCTCCAGGCCCAGAATGCCCAATTTCAAGAGTTGGTCATGAATCTAGCTAAGGGTCAGCAGGACCTGAAGACCCTGCTCCTGAAAAAGAAGAAGAAGAAGAGGACCGTCCTGTTCAATACTGGATGCAGGTTTGGAAACGGGCTGCAGAATGAAATTGATCTGGCCACCCCGTCTGGAGAGAAGGACAGTCCACAAGAAAGGAGGGCTCCTAGCCCTGAGGTCTCCGACAACGAGACAGACTATGATGAAGAACAGTATCCTCCTGCTGAGGATAAGTACAAATAGCTGGAAGACCGTTTAAACGCTATGGAAGTACAGAAGGTGCCCGGTCTGGATTTCGGAGATTTGGGTTTATCATCTGGGGTGGTGATTCCCCACAAGTTCAAGGCACCTGCCTTTGCCAAATATGATGGAGCTTCCTGTCCCAAGCTGCACCTCTGATCATATGTGAGGAAGATCCAACCATACACTACTGATAAGAATTTATGGATCCATTTCTTTCAGGACAGTCTCTCAGGGACTCAGCTTGAGTGGTTCTATCAGTTGGATGGAGCCAGTATCCGCAGCTGGGAGGATTTGGCTGCTGCATTCTTTAAGCATTATCAGTATAATTCCGACCTCGCTCCTACGCGTACCTAACTCCAGGGTATGTCAATAGGGACGGGCGAAGGATTTAAAGAGTATGCTCAAAAATGGAGGGACCTGGCCGGAAGGGTGCAACCACCTTTGGCTGATCGTGAACTGGTTGATATGTTTCTGGGGACCCTGTCTGGTCCATTCTTTAACCATTTGATTGGAAGCTCCTCAGCCGGGTTTACAGACCTTATCTTGACTGGTGAGAGGATTGAAGCTGGAATTAAGGCTGGAAAAATACAGAAGGGTGCCTCCTCGAGCACCGAGAAGAGACCGTTTAAGAAAGAGTCCAGTGCGGTCTACAGTTCGAGAAGGAAGAATAGACCTGAACACCGCCAAGCTGTCAATGAGGTTGTTATCTCAAAACCTGCCGGTGCTCCTCAGCATCACAACCAACAAAGGGACGAGAGACCTCAAAGGCAATTCACTCGTCTCAGCATGACCTTATCTCAGATTCTGCCACAACTGCTGAAGACCAATCTGGTGACCCTAAAAGAAGCTCCAAAGAATCCAAATACAATGTCACCAAGGTATAACCGTAATGCCCGCTGTGCTTTTCACTCTGATAGCCCGGGGCATAATACAGACGATTGTTGGGTTCTGAAGAACAAGGTGCAGGACTTAATTGATGCAAAGAAGATTGAGTTCAAGGCGCACGAGAGGCCTAATGTTGTAACTGCTCCCATGCCCAGGCATGGAGTGAATGCTGTAGAGGAAGACTCGTTTGTAGTTTCTGTGGATGATGTTGTTACCCCTCTAATGACTATCAAGAAGAACCTGTTACTAGCTGGTTTATTTCAGGGTTGTGGTGAAGGTTGCCCTATGTGTTCTGTTTTACCTACTGGTTGTCCATCTTTGAGGTCAGGTATCCAGAACCCGATGGATAGTAAAGAGATTCTTTTTGAGAAGACTGTTGTTCCACCCGTTCATTCTGAAGAAGTTTCAATCATTACCATTTTCGACAATTCTTCCAAGGATTCCTCGAGGACACCTGTTAGAATTACATCTGTTCCGAAGACCGCACCCATAATCATCACTGTTCTGGGGCCCATCCCCCACACCTCTGACAAAGCTGTCCCTTGGAACTATGGGGCAGATATTTATGTTCTCGGAGTTAAACAAGAGTTTGATGCTGATGCCGGCGTCAGCAACATTACAGGGCTTGCTAAAGTCACTCGCAGCGGTAGAATTTTCTCACCTGATATTACTCCGCCAGCTGTTCGAAGACATGTTGTCATTAAGCCTGCAAGTGTACCTACTGTTGTTCCTGGTCAAATTCCTATCCTTCCCCCTGTCGCCGAGTCATCTAGCGCTCGGGGCAAAGGGATCGCTACTGATATGCCTGCCCGGACGGAGGCGCCAAAGACAATCAACGTTGAAGCTTCCAAACAGGAGATGGAAGAGATTCTGAAGATCATCAAGAAGAGTGATCATAATGTGGTTGAGCAACTGGGGCAAACCCCATCCAAGATTTCCATGTTATCATTGTTGTTGTGTTCATAGGCCCATGCCAAGGCCCTGATTACCTTCCTGAAGACGACCCACGTGCCACAAGAGACGTCAGCTGATCAGTTTACCGATTGTGTGGCCAATTTAACTACTGATAATGGTTTGGGTTTCTCCGACGCTGATCTGACTGCTAAAGGGAAGAACCATAATGATGCCCTGCATGTCTCCATTGAATGCAGGGGCACTACTCTTGCACATGTGTTGGTTGACACTGGTTCCTCGTTGAACGTCTTGCCCAAGAAAGCTCTAGACAGGCTGGATTGCGAAGGTTTGGAGTTAAAGCCGAGTAACATTGTTGTCTGGGCCTTTGATGGGTCTAAGAGGATGGTGCATGGTGAGGTTGATATTCCAATCAAAGTTGGTTCTCAGGTCTTCAACTCTACATTTTACGTGATGGACATTCGACCGTCCTATTCTTGTTTACTGGGTCGTCCATGGATCCACAAAGCTGGAGCCGTAACCTCAACGCTCCACCAGAAGTTGAAGTATCCGGTCACAGGGAAGATTGTAACAGTTCAAGGGGAGGAGGAGTATATGATCAGCCACCTTAACTCGTTCCGGTACGTAGAGATGGATGGGGAGTTCATTGAGACCCCATTTTAACACTTTGAAGAGGTTCCTCAGACATTGGCATCGGCAGAGACTGTGATGGAAGATTCTCCCATGAAGATGGCTTCCTTAAAGGATGCCCGGGCTGTTATTGAGAAGGGTGAGCATACAAACTGGGGCCGACTTCCTGATTTCACTCAGAAGACTAACAAGTTCGGTTTGGTTTTCACTGCAGAAGCTCAAAGGGCTGTTCGAAGTGCAAGGATTGGAAGACCTCCTGTGTTCATCAGCAACTCGGGAGTGAATGCCATTGAAGACGATGTTAAAGAGTCTGAGTTCGACAGTTGGATCTATCCTACTACTGACGGAGGACTAAGCAACTGGATAGCAAAGGACTTCATCCATATTACTTTTATTACTCAGTAATGAGCTCTTTGTTTCGAATTTGTAACAGACAATGTTTTGAAACTTTATGGCCCGGTGTCTTACCCGAGGCACCATGGCTTCATTCGTGAGGGCTTTTGTATGCCATTTTCATATATCATTAATAAAAGCATTGGACGTTTTTGCATTTCAAATTTTGTGCTCCTTGTCTTTCTTTATTACATATTGCAAAACAGCTATTTTACACACACTCACATGTACAGGTCCCAATCCACTCTGGATCTCACTGGTAACGACTCTGCTACTGCCAGTTATGACTTCGAAAATCCGATCAACTTAGCCGAAGACGAAGGTGAAGATGATTGCGAAGTGCCTGGTGAGCTTGCAAGACTACTACTCCAGGAAGAGAGGGCCATTCAACCACATGAAGAGCCGGTGGAAACAGTGAATCTGGGTACCGAGACAGACAAGAAGGAAGTCAAGATCGGTGCAAATTTGGAGCTTAGTGTGAAACAACGGTTGACTCAGATGCTGCATGACTACGTGGAAATCTTTGCCTGGTCTTACAAAGATATGCCTGGGTTGGATACCGACATTGTGGTTCATCGCATGCCTACCAAGGAAGACTGCCCTCCGGTAAAATAAAAGGTTCGCCGTATGCGTCCAGAGATGTCTGAGAAAATTAAGGCCGAAGTTATGAAACAGTTTGACGCTGGTTTTCTAGCAGTAACTTCTTACCCTCAGTGGGTTGCCAATGTGGTTCCAATGCCAAAGAAAGATGGTAAGGCCAGAATGTGTGTTGATTATAGAGATTTGAATAGGGCAAGCCCTAAGGATGACTTCCCTCTGCCTCACATTGACGTTCTAGTCGACAATACTGCTCAGCACAAGGTATTCTCCTTTATGGACGGCTTCTCTGGTTATAATCAGATCAAGATGGCTCCTGAAGACATGGAGAAGACCACTTTTGTTACCCAGTGGGGTACCTTTTGTTACAAGGTCATGCCTTTTGGGTTGAAGAATGCTGGGGCAACATATCAGCGTGCCATGGTTGCTTTATTTCATGAAATGATCCATCCTGAGATTGAAGTATATGTCGACAATATGATTGCGAGGTCCCAAACTGAGGAGGAACACCTTGACCATCTACAGAAACTATTTGACAGGTTGAAGTTATACAAGCTGAGATTGAACCCAAACAAATGTACCTTCGGGGTGAGGTCTGGCAAATTGCTAGGTTTCGTCATGAGCGACAAAGGTATTCAAGTGGACCCTGCCAAGGTGAAGGCCATACGAGAGATGCCAGCTCCCAAGACAGAGAAAGAGGTCAGAGGCTTTCTAGGACGTCTAAACTACATTGCCCGATTCATCTCGCACCTAACTGCTACTTGCGAGCCAATCTTCAAACTGTTGAAGAAAGATCAAGTGGTACATTGGAACGATGAATGCCAGGCCGCTTTCGAAAGAATTAAGGAGTATCTCCAGGAGCCACCCATTCTGATGCCACCAGTGGAAGGGAGACCTCTAATCTTATACTTGACAGTGCTTGACAACTCAATGGGGTGTGTGCTGGGGCAGCATGACGAGTCTGGCCGAAAAGAGCATGCCATTTATTACCTTAGCAAAAAGTTTACCGACTGTGAGACCCGATACTCACTGCTCGAGAAAACTTGTTGCGCTTTGGCATGGGCTGCTCTCCGGCTGAGGCAGTATATGTTGACTCACACTACTCTGTTGATTTCAAAGATGGATCCAATCAAGTATATCTTCGAAAAGCCCGCCTTGTCCGGAAGAATAGCAAGATGGCAGATGATCCTGACTGAGTATGACATCCAGTACACAACTCAAAAAGCAATCAAGGGAAGTGTATTGGCAGACCATTTGGCACATCAGGCAGTGGATGATTACCAGTCCATGAACTTTGAATTCCCAGACGAGAATATCATGGTAGTAACTGATTGTGAGACACCTGTACCGGATGAAGGACCTCAGGAAGGATCCCGATGGTCTATGCATTTTGATGGAGCTTCAAACGCTTTGGGTAATGGCATTGGCGCTATGATCATATCTCCTAAAGGCTCTCATACTCCATTTACCGCCCGACTATGTTTTAACTGCACCAACAACATGGCAGAGTATGAAGCATGCATTATGGGTCTCCGAGCTGCAATTGACCTAAGGATTAAGTTTCTGAGTGTCTTCAGAGATTCCTCTCTTGTGATCAGTCAGATCAAAGGAGAGTGGGATACGAAACACCCAAATCTTATTCCTTACAAGGAGTATGTATTGACGTTGCTTCCCCATTTCGAGGAGATAACCTTTGAACACTTCCCAAGAGAGGAGAATCAGTTGGCGGACGCGTTAGCTACGATGTCTTCTATATTCAAAGTCAAGTGGGACAACGAGGCTCCCCGGATCATTATTTGGAAATTGGATGAACCTGCACATTGTTGTGATCTTGAGACCGAAGAGGCAACAGAAAAGCCTTGGTATCATGAAGTGAAGAGGTACCTTGAGACTCAAGAATACCCTGAGGGTGCATCTGTTAACGACAAGAAGTTTCTGAGAAGGTTCGCGGAAAAGTTCTTCATTAGCAATGACATCCTTTACAAACGTAACCATGATTCAACCTTATTGCATTGCATGGATAAAATTGAAGCAGAAAGGATCATGGCAGAGCTGCATGAAGGTGCTTTCGGAACTCATTCCAGTGGACATACCATGGCAAAGAAAATCCTTCAGGCAGGATACTACTGGTCCACAATAGAAGCCAACTGTTACCAGCATTCTCGGACATGTCACAAGTGCCAGGTCTATGCTGATAAGGTGCATATTCCTCCAGTTCCTCTGAATGTTTTGACAGCATCTTGGCCCTTTGCAATGTGGGGCATTGATATGATCGGTGAGATCAGACCTACGGCATCCAACGGGCATCGTTTCATCCTGGTGGCGATTGATTACTTTACGAAGTGGGTTGAAGCAGCTTCCTTTTCTACGGTCACCAAGAACGTCGTGGCACGGTTCATTCGGCACAACCTGATCTGTCGATACGGTGTACCAGAGAGGATCATTACGGATAATGGTACCAATCTTAACAACAAGATGATCACTGAGCTCTGCGAACAATTCAAGATACAACATCATAACTCTTCTCCCTACCGGCCGAAGATGAATGGGGCTATAGAAGCAGCTAATAAGAACACTAAGAAGATTGTGCAGAAGATGACAGTGACATACAAAGACTGGCATGAGATGTTACCATTTGCTCTTCATGGGTACCGTACCTCAGCACGGACGTCAACAGGGGCAACACCCTATTCCTTGGTTTATGGCATGGAGGCAGTCTTGCCCATTGAAGTTCAGATACCCTCTCTTCGGATCATGAAGGATGCAAGTTTGAGCAAAGACGACTGGATCCATACCCGACTTAATCAATTGAATCTAATCGACGAAAAGAGACTCACAGCTATTTGTCATGGTCAGACGTACCAAAAACGGATGATCAAGGCATTTAACAATAAAGTCAGACGACAAGAATATCAAGTTGGGGACCTGGTAATCAAGCGCATTATTCTACCTCAAGGTGATCCCAGGGGCAAATGGACCCCTACTTACGAAGGGCCATTTGTGGTTAAGAAAATCTTCTCAGGAGGAGCGATGATTTTAACCACCATGGATGGTGACGATCTTCCTCACCCCGTCAATGCAGACATAGTAAAAAGATACTACGCATAATCAAAGACCCGCTAGGTTGACTAGCCTAGGCAAAAATAAGGGCTTCCCGGCGAACCAAAAGGGTTCGGGCAAAAATAAGGGATGAAATTAAAAAAAAATCTGTACACCCGGCAAGTCGAAAACCTGAAAAGGCGGCTTGGGCAAAAATGGGTATCCCGGTGGACTGAAAACCCGAAAGGGCGGTTCAGGCAAAAGTTAGGGATTAAAGCGTAATACTATGCCTCATTGGATCACCTCGCATCCGGACTTCGGTATCAACTATCAGGCTCGGACGACGCCAGTCAATCAGATTCACCTTCAACTAAGCAACAAAGTGATAAGATGCTTGAAGATATAAAGGCAATAACAGAGTTGGAACCCAGTGGGATTATTCACATAGCTGTTTTGTTTTCACAAATTGTATAAATTCTATTTGTTCGGCGGCGTTCTCTTACTAGGACGTCAGCCTCTTGTACAAAACGCCTATTTACAGGCCAAACTTTAAAATCAATACAAACTCATTTTCAAACAAATTTCAAATTGTTTTTCCTTTATCTGTTTTGTTTTGCAAAGAACGTCCAATGTTCATTTTTGATATATGCATTTGACATTAAATTGCTGCTCATAAATATTTACATGCGAAACAAAGGACTAGTTACGGGTGATATCAGAAACAAGGCAATAAGATTTGTCTGAGCGGTCTAATTTCTTTGTCCACCAGGTACCAAGGTATATATTCAGCTGAAGAATATGGCTAAGATACTTTCACTCCCCGCAGAGTAAGACAACAATGGTGGCTCTCCCAGCCTAGACTTGCAACTATGAACAAATCAGCAATGCTCCCCCCAAGCAGAGCTCATCCACCCTCAGCGCTAAAAAGGTTGGGTATCCCCCAGAAGGTCCTAATATTCCCCGACGGAGTATAAGGATATCCCTCAACAAACATAAGAGTATCCCTGGCAGTCTTAATATTCCTCAATGGAATATAAGAATGTTCCCCGGCAGAATGCAAGACACCCCCAGTGGAGCCATTTCCCCAGCGCAGTCTAAAAAGCTTCCCCAATGGAGTTGAATCATCTTCCCCAGTAGATTCTGGAAGCTTATCCCCTGCAGAGTACAAAATAAATCTCCCCAGCCAATTTCAGAAGGTTATCCCCAGCAAGTTGAAACTGAAAAGTCATCCCCAGCGGCGTTTATCGTCAAAATCCCCAACAGAGCTTATCAGCGGAGTCCCCGAAGGAGTTTATAATCCTTAACAGAGTATCTCTTCCCCACAGAGTATTTCCCCGCAGAGTAATCTCTTCATCAAGTTTATTCCCCAACGAAGTTCTTCTCTCCTGCAGGTTTATTCTCACAATCATCTTCGTTCATCATCCCCAGCAGAAACGAAGAACTCAACACTATTCTCCAGCAGCTCTGAGATTTATTTTCCCCAGCTAAAACTTCACATTCCCATACATCATGATACATGCATATACGCATCATACGAATACAATCTCATTTATTTTGAGAACATTATTGCCTGATCCATATCATGCATTGCATATGACTGACCTTTACCTTTCAGGAAAAATGCAGTTAAGTTCTCAGCTTGGTCGAAGATCTGACCAGTTCTTAAATCTCAATTGAATTATCATCGATTGAATTTCAGATAAGGTTCTCAATCTCGACAACTTCCTCCGTCATAGTGTGGACAAGTTCTATAACCTCAGGGGTTTACCCCATTGAGCACGAGACAGTTCCTAGATCTTGATGAAGATGTTTCCCTATGTCATAGTGTGGACGAGTTCTATAACCTCAACGGTATACTCCATTGAGCACGAGACAGTTCCTAGATCTTTATGTTTTCCTCCGTCATAGTGTGGACAAGTTCTATAACCTCAGTGGTTTACTCCATTGAGCACGAGACAATTCCTAGATCTTGATGAAGATGTTTCCCTACGTCATAGTGTGGACGAGTACTATAACCTCAACGGTATACTCCATTGAGCATGAGACAATTCCTAGATCTTGATGTTCTCCTCCGTCATAGTGTGGACAAGTTCTATAACCTCAGCGGTTTACCCCATTGAGCACGAGACAGTTCCTAGATCTTGATGAAGATGTTTCCCTACGTCATAGTGTGGACGAGTTCTATAACCTCAATGGTATACTCCATTGAGCACGAGAAAGTTCCTAAATCTTGATGTTTTCCTCCGTCATAGTGTGAACAAGTTCTATAACCTCAGCGGTTTACTCCTTTGAGCACGGGACAGTTCCTAGATCTTGATGAAGATGTTTCCCTACGTCATAGTGTGGATGAGTACTATAACCTCAACGGTTTACTCCATTGAGCACGAGTCAGTTCCTAGATCTTGATGTTTTCCTCCGTCATAGTGTGGACAAGTTCTATAACCTCAGCGGTTTACTCCTTTGAGCATGAGACAGTTCCTAGATCTTGATGAAGATGTTTCCCTATGTCATAGTGTGGACGAGTACTATAACCTCAACGGTATACTCCATTGAGCACGAGTCAGTTCCTAGATCTTGATGTTTTCCTCCGTCATAGTGTGGACAAGTTCTATAACCTCAACAGTTTACTCCTTTGAGCACGAGACAGTTCCTAGATCTTGATGAAGATGTTTCCCTACGTCATAGTGTGGACGAGTACTATAACCTCAACGGTATACTCCATTGAGCACGAGTCAGTTCCTAGATCTTGATGTTTTCCTCTGTCATAGTGTGGACAAGTTCTATAACCTCAGCGGTTTACTCCTTTGAGCACGAGACAGTTCCTAGATCTTGATGAAGATGTTTCCCTACGTCATAGTGTGGACGAGTACTATAACCTCAACGGTATACTCCATTGAGCACGAGTCAGTTCCTAGATCTTGATGTTTTCCTCCGTCATAGTGTGGACAAGTTCTATAACCTCAGCGGTTTATTCCATTGAGCACGAGACAGTTCCTAGATCTTGATGAAGATGTTTCCCCCCAATTGAATTATGAACAGGTTCTTAAAACTCAGCTGAGGCATTCTCCCAGTTGAAGTACAAGCAGGTTCCTAAATCTCAACGAAGTTTGACTTCCCTAGTGGAATCTTCTACAACAACAGGTATGCAAGTTTTCGCTAAGGAATCCCTTATGCGATCGACACTTCTGCAGATGGCATCTATAAGCCCATCCTCCTACCAACAATCTCCAAATGGCATCTGTAAGCCCATTCCTGACATCACAATGCTGATACTTCACCATGCAAGTGCAAATTTCTGGGCACTCTAGTGTTTAATTATCTTCCACCCTCAGATCACGAAAGGCTCGAAAGCCAATCTATATCCTCAGGTTTAAGAAAAGTGAACAGGGGCAACTGTTGCACCCCAAAATTTGCCCTCTCATGTTTCCCAAAGCCTTTCCCTTGCATGGTTGATCATAAACTCTTGCCTAAGGAAAAGGAAATTTTTTGAAGATCCTTCGATTAGCATTCTGAAGAAGCACTTCGATTGGCATTCTGAAAGATCCTTCGATTGGAATTCTGAAGGAGCATTTCGATTGGTATTCTGAAGGAGCATTTCGATTGGCATTCTGAAAGGAAATTCGATTGGCATTCTGAAGGAGCACTTCGATTGGTTTTCTGAAAGAGCCTTTCGATTGGCATTCTGAAGAAGCACTTCGATTGGCATTATAACAATGTCCTTCGATTGGAATTCCAAAAAGTCCATTCGAAGAAGCATCCAAAAGGGTCCATTCGAAGAAGCTTTCGAAAAGCATTCGAAGGAGGCCATCAGCCCATTCGAAAGGGAGCATTCGAAGGCCAGCTGCTTGTCATTCAAAATTCAAAAAAGGGACAGAATCCCATGTGTTTAGCCAACGTTACAAACTCTCATTCATGGATTTTCAAACACACAATTAACGTTACGAATCCTCCTTCATGGCTGTCAAAAACACATAATCAAGGTCATTTAAACCTTTGTCTTCCTGTCCCCTTCACCCCCTATATAAAGAATTCACAAATGCTGCAAGAGAGAAGGAGAAGATACAGAAAAATAGAGAACTTGGAGAGACGCTGCCCAGAATTTTCCAAGCCTAAGCTGCCACCCAGCGAATGCCTCCCCCCTCAGAACTACAGGTCGAAGCACCTCTGTTTGGTAAAAGAAAAATCTAATCTCAAGCTCACTCTCAAATTCATTTCGATTGCATATTCATATTTTTTCTGTTTGTGAATGATTTAATGTGCTTCATGTGAACTACAGTGCAGAGTTAAGATTGTGCCATTGCTTGGGCATAATCTGAGTTTATCCTTCGAATCCCAGGGTAAAACAAACCCAAACCCAGGTTCAACAGGTGCGAATAGGAGGAGATTCAAATCAGGGGGTTAAGTCCCCCCTGGACTTTTAATATGTGTTTCGTTTTGCAGGAACCTCATGCTCAGCTTCTTGTTCAAAGCTTCGAAGCCCAACGGTTTAGCTTCGAACTGGACCCAGGACTTCCAGTTCGAAGGATGACATGTCCAGATCGAACCCCCTCAGAATGCAGCCCCTCATGCACCTTCGATCCAGCCTCTTCACTGGGTCGAAAGACAGCCTGCCTCTCTTTCGACCCAGGCCTCCAGAATTACTTTTTTTTCTTATTTTGCTGCCTGGCCCATTTGTAATCTGTTTATTTTGTTTCCGTTTATTCCTTTTAGTTTTAGTTCTAATTAAAAATCATAAAAAATAAACAACTTAGAATTAGGATTTAATTTAATTAATCATTTTAACTTATTTTCTCCAATTTTAAAATCGGTAGACTTAGGTTTTATTCAAATTCAATCTTTTTTCATAAACAAAAATACAAAAAATATTAGGTTTGTTTTAGAATAAATTTTAATCAGTATTTTTTTTAATTAATTAAATTTGACTTAACTGAATATTTAGCATTTTCTCAAAAAATAAAATAAAACAACAAAAAGATTATATGCTAGGTTTATTTTTTAAGTTTCATGCGCGTTTATTTTATCGTAACTGCTTATTATTCCCCCAATTTTGGACATGTAAATAATCCCCTCCCCGAAGCCTTGTAATAGTGTAGTATTTACAGTTTCTGTACTTTAAATTCCTGTACATATATTAACTGCTTAGATGCATGCTAACTAGGATTGTATGACAAGATCTAAAAACAAATGGTAGAACACCTAAAAATACAAAGATAATATAAACTGAAAATTGACACACTTGCACATGCCACTCCTAGGGTACACCTCATTTGGTTGCCTCAAATGTGGTCATTAAGTATAGGATGTTTTAGAGGTCGTCCTTTTTGTCCCAAGATCATAAGTTGCCTCAAAATGGTTGCCTCAATAAAAAAATGATCTAAGACATTAGGATTACTACTAAAGTGTCCTAACGTTGCTTTAGTGACCACAAGTCCCTTAAATAGAATTGACCCGAAAAACTCCAACAACGGTGCTACCTACTCCTCAATAGTGGGATAGCACTGTCTAAAGGACAGTTTCACAGTTTAATTCCTTTTCGAGTAGGTAGATGTTCTTAAGTACTTGCTCTCTTTTAAAACAAAACAAAGACTTTTCACACTTACACTTTCATCAAAAACAAAACTCTTTTCAAAACCCACAATCACAAAGAAAAGTAAACCTTTTGAAAACATAGTGAGCAAGTACCTAAGATCCTGTGGATAACCACAGATAGACAGGGTGCTAATACCTTCCCTTTCTATAATCTACCTCCCGAACCCGAGAAACAATCTCGAAAAGGAATTTTTTCTATGCTTTTGTCCTTTCCCTTGTTGGATAAAATAAAAGACGGTGGCGACTCTTGCTTACCGCAACACTTTGCGAAAACAAACGCAAACGTGAACCAGCATATACCCAAAAACAGTTAGTTCTCGTTCCCACCGATCACACCATCCAAGAATGTTTGTTGACCTGTATGTCGTAGGTGAGTGGGTGAATACCAGAAAGGTATCCATGTTTGGAACATCTCTGAGCTGGGGGTATGAATAAGCAATAGATTGACATCCATGTTGGGAAGCATCCGTAAACTATTTTTGAAAGTTGAATCTGAACAAGCGATAGATTAACATCCGTATTTGGCGAATCCGTAAACTGTTTTCAGAAGTCTTAAAGTTGAATAAGCAATAGATCAGCATCCATGTTGGGAAGTGTCCGTAAACTATTTTCAAAAGTTGAATCTTGAACAAGCGATATATTAACATCCGTATTTGGAGAATCCGTAAACTGTTTTCAGAAGTCTTGAAGTTGAATAAGCAATAGATCAGCATCCATGTTGGGAAGCGTTCGTAAACTGTTTTCAAAAGTTGAATATGAACAAGCGATAGATTAACATCCGTATTTGGAGAACCCGTAAACTGCTTTCAGAAGTCTTGAAGTTGAATAAGCAATAGATCAGCATCCATGTTGGGAAGCGTCCGTAAACTGTTTTCAAAAGTTGAATTTGAACAAGCGATAGATTAACATCCGTATTTGGAGAACCCGTAAACTATTTTCAGAAGTCTTGAAGTTGAATAAGCAATAGATCAGCATCCATGTTGGGAAGCATACGTAAACTGTTTTCAAAAGTTGAATCTGAACAAGCGATAGATTAACACCCGTATTCGTAGAATCCGTAAACTGTTTTCAGAAGTCTTGATCGAAGCTTGATGACCTTATCCTTGGAAAGGGTCAAAATTAGCTGAAACACAAAGTTCTGTTGCATGAAATGTATGATGAAATTTATGTGTTATATCAATGTTTATGATATATGAATGTAATGTATGCGTATGTAAGCCGATGAGCTGTCTTGCTGAGAAAAACAAATCCTGGATAGCTGGAGATAATAAAATCTTGACTGCTGACGGGGAGAAATAAATCCTTGACTGCTACTGGGGATCGAGAATCTCTTGATCATTGACAACAAGAAGTCCTAGGATCACTATTGAGGAATATGTGTGTCTTCCAGCCCTTTGACAACCTACGCGGAGAGAAATCATATTGTCGGGAGAAGTCAGGAGTTTGGTTTGTATGTCAATCTACCGGGGGATTCCTATTTTGCTGTTTGAGGAGAACTCCGCTGAGGAATATCTGAAAACTCTGCCGGGGATCTGAAATTCTGTAGGGAGTAACCATACTGCTGGAGAGCAAGCTCGGGATCCTAGGAAAAGCTTATTATTGTTTGTAAGATTTTCAGTAGCCTAGGTTGTATGCCACTTTACTGGGGAAGCAAGAAGGAGGAACTCCGTTTTGTTAAGGATATCGAGGAAAAACTGAATGATTTCCGCTGGGGATTGATGGCTCAAAGTTTTCCTCTCTGTTGGGGGCCCTAGTGACGTGCTGATTTGATTAGCGACTTCGCTGGGAAAAAGTTTAAAAGTAAATTTCTGATGAATTTTCTGGTTCGAGAGCAATTTTCGGGAGAAGGGAAGAAATTGGATGATCTTCACTGGTGTTCACAGGTTGGTGGTTTTGTCTTTGCTTGGGGAAGAAAGTTTCATTCTCACCGATGGTTTGTAGTTCAAAGTTTTTGCTCCGCTGGGGATTGGGAGTTTGAAGTTTTAACTCCGGTGGGGACTTTGAGATTTAGCTCCGCTGGGGATATGCCTTTCAAAGTTTTAGCCCTACTTAGGAAACAAATGAGGCATTTGTAGGGGATCTCTTCTGGAACAGCCTAAAGACACTTTCCTATACTTACATCTTATCAGTAATTATTCATTTTGTTTTATCTGTAAGCAGTGATTTCATTCAAATGCATATGCCCTTTTAATAAATCATTGGACATTTTCAAATAAAGCATAAGTGTAAAAAAGAAAGAAAAGGCAGGCAGTTTTCTGTACTTTGAAGTAACTTTGTATTAACTTTGTGTAAGTATTTGTACAAAGGGGACAGACATCCTAGTAAGAGAATGTTGTCAAAAGCTGAGAAAATTTTTATATAAAGAAAGATGGCTATGTGTATCAATTCCATGGGATTCCCATTCTGCTATAGCCTTCACAACTCTGAATATCTTATCCATTTGCTGCTTCGTCCGTCGATGACTGGATTGATCAGAAACTTGAAGCTTATTGGTGAAGATATTGTTCTTAAAGTGATCTGACGAGACATAGTCATACGCTTTAGTTCCCTAACTTTTGCCTGGACCACCCTTTCGGGTTTTCGATCCACCGGGAAACCCTTTTTTGCCCAAGTCGCCCTTTCAGGTTTTCAACTTGCCAGGTATACGGATTTTTGTTTTGTTTATCCCTAATTTTTGCCTGAACCGCCCTTTCGGGTTTTCGATTCACCGGGATGCCCATTTTTGCCCAGGTCGCCCTTTCGGGTTTTCGACCTGTCAGATTGTTTATGCGTAGTATCTTTTGACTATGTCTGCGTTCGCAGGGTGTGACAGGTCGTCACCGTCCATGGTGGTCAGGATCATTGCCCTGCCAGAAAAGATGTTTTTGATCATAAATGGTCCTTCGTAAGTAGGAGTCCACTTGCCCCTGGGATCACTTTGCGGTAAGATAATCCGCTTGATCACAAGATCTCCAACTTGATATACTTGTCTCCTGACTTTCTTGTTGAAAACCTTGATCATCCGTTTTTGATACGTCTGACCATGACAAACAGTGGTAAGCCGTTTTTCGTCAATCAAATTAAGTTGATCAAGCCGGGTCTGGATCCAATCGTCTTTGTTCAAACCAGCATCCTTCATGATTCTTAAAGAAGGAATCTGAACTTCTATAGGTAAAACAACTTCCATGCCGTATACCAAAGAGAAAGGTGTTTCCCCAGTTGATGTTCGTGCCGTGGTACGGTACCCATGTAGAGCAAACGGTAACATCTCATACCAGTCCTTGTAAGTGACTGTCATCTTTTGAATGATCTTCTTGATTTTTTTTTTGCGGCTTCAATAACACCGTTCATCTTCGGCCGATAGGGAGATGAATTGTGATGATAAATCTTGAACTGCTCGTACAGAGCGGTGATCACAGTGTTGTTCAGGTTTGTACCATTGTCCATAATGATTCGATCAGGAATACCGTACCGGCAGATGAGGTTCTGTTTGATGAAACGGGTAACCACATTCTTTGTAACAGAGGCGAAGGAAGCTGCTTCGACCCATTTGGTGAAGTAGTCAATAGCCACCAGGATGAAGCGATGCCCATTGGATGCTGTAGGCTTGATCTCTCCAATCATATCGATGCCCCACATTACGAATGGCCAGGGAGCTGTTAGGATGTTGAGAGGAACCGGAGGGATATGCACCTTGTCAGCATAAACTTGGCACTTGTGACAAGTACGATAATGTTGATGACAGTCAGCTTCCATGGTAGACCAGTAGTATCCTGCCCTTAGAATCTTCTTAGCCATCGTATGTCCGCTTAAGTGGGTGCCAAAGGTGCCGCTATGTATTTCAGTCATGATCAACTCTGCTTCAACCTTGTCTACACAACGGAGTAGAACACAATCATGGTTGCGCTTATAAAGGATACCATTGCTTAGGAAAAACTTGGCAGCAAATTTCCTTAGGAACTTTTTGTCATTGGCGGAAGCTCCTTCAGGGTACTCTTGAGTTTGGAGATACCTTTTGATTTCATGGAACCAGGGTTGTTCCATTACTTCTTCGGTATTAATCTCATGACAGTGCACAGGTTTGTCCATTCGCTCGATGGTGATTTGGGGAGCCTCATTATCCCAGTTGAGTTTAAACATGCAAGACATTGTAGCCAAAGCATCTGCTAGCTGATTTTCCTCTCGCGGGAAGTGTTTAAAGATAATTTGCTCGAAATGAGGTAACAATGTCAGGACATGTTCTTCGTATGGGATGAGGTTAGGATGTTTAGTGTCCCACTCTCCTTTGATTTGACTGATAACCAAAGCTGAGTCTCCAAATACCACCAAAGATTTGATTCCTAAGTCAATTGCAGCTTTAAGACCAAAGATGCAAGCTTCATACTCAGCCATGTTGTTGGTACAGCTGAAACAAAGTCGGGCAGTGAAGGGTGTATGGCAACCTTCCAGAGAGATGAGTATCACACTGATACCGTTGCCAAGTGCATTTGAAGCACCATCAAAGTATAGGGTCCATCGGGATCCTTGTTCAGGTATGTCATACAGTCTGTTACCTTCGATGTTGTCCAATGTTATGATGTCCTCGTCAGGGAAGTCGAATCTCATAGATTGGTAATCTTCGACGGCTTGATGAGCTAGATGGTCAACTAGTACACTCCCTTTTATAGCTTTTTGGGTAGTATACTGGATATCATACTCATTCAGGATCATTTGCCATCTAGCGATTCTTCCAGATAAAGCAGGCTTCTCGAAGATATACTTGATCGGATCCATCTTGGAAATCAGCAAAGTGGTATGAGTCAACATGTACTGCCTTAGCCGGCGAGCAGCCCATACCAAAGCGCAACAAGTTTTCTCGAGTAGTGAGTAACGAGTCTCACAGTCGGTAAACTTTTTGCGGAGGTAATAAATGGCATGCTCTTTTCGGCCAGACTCGTCATGTTGGCCCAGCACACACCCCATTGAGTTGTCCAAAACAGTCAGATACATGATTAGTGGCCTTCCTTCGACGGATGGCATCAGAATAGGAGGTTCTAGTAAATACTCCTTGATCTTATCAAAAGCAGCTTGACAATCATTGTTCCATTCAACTACCTGATCTTTCTTCAACAGTTTGAAAATTGGCTCACATGTAGATGTTAGGTGAGAGATGAACCTCGCAATATAGTTCAAGCGTCCCAAGAATCCCCTAACCTCCTTTTCAGTACGGGGAGCAGGCATTCTTGTATAGACTTTACTTTAGCTGGGTCAACCTCAATGCCTTTGTTGCTGACAATAAATCCCAAGAGTTTACCAGATCTAACCCCAAAAGTACACTTGCTTGGGTTCAATCTGAGCTTATATTCCTTCAACCTGGAAAACAACTTTTGCAAATGTTTAAGGTGTTCTTCTTCTGTCTGTGATCGAGCTATCATGTCTTCTACGTAAACTTCGATCTCATGATGTATCATATCATGAAACAAAGCCACCATGGTGCGTTGATAGGTTGCCCCTGCGTTCTTCAGTCCGAACGACATCACTTTGTAGCAGAAGGTACCCCATTGTGTGACAAAAGTAGTTTTCTCCATGTCCTCAGGGGCCATTTTGATCTGGTTATATCCCGAGAATCCATCCATGAAGGAAAATACCTTGTGCTGAGCTGTGTTCTCAACCAAGATATCAATATGTGGCAGCGGAAAATCGTCTTTAGGGCTAGCCCTGTTCAAATCCCGATAGTCCACACACATTCTGACTTTGCCATCTTTCTTAGGCACAGGCACGATGTTAGCAACCCATTGTGGATAGGAGGTAATAGCCAGGAAGCCAACATTGAATTGCTTCATTACTTCAAGCTTAATCTTCTCAGACATGTCAGACCTTATTCGACGAACCTTTTGCTTGATCGGTGGACAATTTTCTCTTGTAGGGAGACGGTGAACCACGATATCTGTGTCTAACCCTGGCATGTCTTCATAAGACCAGGTGAAGATTTCAACATATTCGTTTAACAACTGCACTAAGCGCTCCTTGACACTTGGTTCCAGGTTGACACCCACTTTTACTTCCTTCATGTCTTCCTCTGTCCCCAAGTTGATGGTTTCTAACAGATCTTCATGAGGCAGGATGGCCCTCTCCTCTTGTTGTAGAAGCCTGGCTAACTCTCCCGGTACCTCACAATCTTCGTCAACTTCGTACTCAGCATGATTGATCAAATCTTCAGAGTTATCGAAGGCTAAAGCAGAATAGTCACCCAGGGAATCCGGAACGGATGGGCACCTGCATTTGTGAGTGTGGGTGTGTGTAAGGGATAGCCATCCTTAAACAAACAAAAATGCAAAAGGAAATAAAATGAACACAACAGTTTATAGATGAAAAACGTCCAATGATTCATTAAAACATGGCATATGATTATGAAGAAAATCAATCCCTTACAAATGGACCTACATGCCCCGGGCAAGGCATGAGGTGAAAATAGTGTGCAAATTGTTTAGTTATTACAGACCATAAAATGGGAAATTGTTCAAAGATAAAATTACTGGTTGATAAAGGTGATGGGAACAAAATCCTTTGCTTCCCAGTTGCTCAAACCCCCTTCGACAGTCGGAAAGATCCAATCTCCAAAGTGGCTCTCTTCATCTTCATCTTCTACAGCATTGATCCCATGATGAGTGATCCTTATACGTGGCCCTCCAGTCTTGGAACGATG
Organism: Vicia faba; assembly: GCA_948472305.1. Lineage (NCBI taxonomy): Eukaryota > Viridiplantae > Streptophyta > Magnoliopsida > Fabales > Fabaceae > Vicia > Vicia faba. The sequence continues at coordinate 1,796,215,204 of OX451736.1, forward strand.
CATAGCCTTCTGTCCTGCATCTGTAAACCCTAGTCCAAATTTGTACGTCTTATGGGGAAAATTAGGCAATTGCCCCCATGCTGTACTCTTCCCTTCTTTGATCACCGCCTCTGCGTCCTTGAGAGATGCCATCCTAGATACATGCTCTGGAACGATAGGCACCTCAACCATTGTCTTCGCCACTGCTACCTCGGGAGAAACTTCCTCAAAATGATGGAAAGGCGTTTCGATGAACTCGCCATCCAGCTCCACATAACGGAAGGAGTTAAGGTGGCTTATCATGTACTCTTTCTCGCTGTGCACCGTTATAATCTTACCCTTAATAGGATATTTCAGCATTTGGTGCAAAGAGGAGGTAACTGCCCCGACATAATGGATCCATGGTCTTCCTAGCAAACATGAATATGACGGACGGATGTCCATCACGTAGAAGGTGGAGTTGAAAACTTCTGTGCCTACTTTGATAGGGATATCAACCTCTCCATGAACCATTCTTTTGGAACCATCAAAAGCCCTAACAACGATGTTACTAGGTTTGAGGGTCAAACCTTCGCAATCCAAACGGTCTAAGGCCTTCTTTGGCAGCACATTCAGGGAAGAACCAGTATCAACCAAGACATGGGCGAGGGTAGTTCCCTTGCATTCAACTAAGACGTGTAGCGCGTCATTGTGCTTCCTTCCTTTGGGAGTTAAGTCAGCGTCAGAAAAGCCCAGGCCATTGTCAGAAGTAAGACTGGCCACACAATCCTGAAACTAGTCTGCCGAAGTCTCTTGGGGTACATGTGCCGTCTTCAAGAATTTAATCAGGGCCTTAGAATGGGCCTCTGAATAGAGCAAGAGGGCTAACATTGAAATCTTAGAAGGGGTCTGCCCTAACTGTTCTACAACATAGTAGTCACTTTTTCTGATTATTTTCAGGATTTCATCCATTTCTTTCTGAGTGGTTTTAGGGATAACCACAACATGAGCCTTCGTCCTGACAGACATTTCCAGCATCCCCTTACCCTTGTCGGTATTATCAGCAGATGGTCTTACTTCAGGAGTATCCAATTATTCAATCACTGGGCTTTGCACAGAGGGTCCAACAGGTGTAGAGGCTTTTAAGGGTCCGAAAACTGCTCGAGGGGGAGAAATCTCCGGAGAAAAAATCCGGCCACTGCGGGTTATCTTGCTTGTACCCGCGATGTTCCCTATATCAGGGTCTTCTTCAGAAATCTCTTGGACTGTTTCGATTTGTTTGATGCCGTGGTAGAAGATTTCTCCCTCATAGTTCCACGATATCATTTTGCTTGATTGGTACGGGATAGGTCCCGGCATGGTGATCTTTAAAGGTACACATTCGGAGTTGAGTGTAATCCTGACAGGCCTTTTGCAAGCCTTGGGAGGATTGTCGGAAATGGTTATGATAGCAATATCGTTGGTTGAATTATCACAAGTATCGGGAGTAATCGGATTGAAAGTGTTAACAGGGGTTTTCTGGAAAAGTATCTCTTGAGTATCCATTAAGCGTTGGACACCCGACTTCAACATTGGACAATCACCTCGTATGTTCACACAAAAATAACAGTCTTTACCACAACCAGGAAAGATCCCGGCTCTCAACAAATTCTCTTTAGTTACAAGTAACGGTGTCAACAGGTCAACAACATCAGTAACATGGAAGTCCTCCATAACAGCATGAACATTATTACCGTGCTTAGGCATCGGAGCCGAAATCACGTTGGGTTTCTCAGGCGCCTCAAATTCTACTTCCTTGGCGTCGATTAAGTCCTGGATTTTGTTTTTGAGGGCCCAACAATCGTTGGTGTCATGCCCTGCACTGTCTGAATGGTAGGCACATTTTGCATTGGGATGATAATGTAGGGAAGTGGTGTTTGCATTCTTAGGTGCCTCTCTCAAATTAGCAAGGTTTAATTTCAGGAGATGTGGGAGGATCTGAGCGGGTGTCATATTTATCGGAGTATATTTCCGTGGTGGCCTTTGCTGATAGGTTCTGGGCTGATCATTTCTTGGTTGAATGTTTCTAGGCCGGTCTGATGCGGGCTTCTGAATTAATACGGCCCCTACCGTTGGCCGACGTTCCTCTCTTTCCCGATTTCTCTGGGTGTAAACAGCAGAGCTCTCTTTTTTAGCTGGGAAAGTCTTCTTCATGGCGGTGGATGCGAAGGCATCTTTTTGAATCTTTCCACTTTTAATACCGGCCTCAACCCTTTCGCCAGTCAAAATCAGTTCAGTAAATCCTACGGAAGAACTTCCAATCAGATGATTGAATAAGGGGCCAGACAGGGTCCCCAGAAACATGTCAACTAACTCCCTATCTGATAGCGGTGGCTGCACCCTTCCAGCCAGATCACGCCACTTCTGGGCGTACTCCTTGAACCTTTCATTGGAAGCCATCCCCATACTTTGTAATTGAGTACGAGTGGGCGCCAAATCAGCATTGTATTGATACTGACGATAAAAAGCAGTTGCCAAGTCTTCCCAATTGTGAACCTCTGATCTTTTGAGCTGATAAAACCAGTCTAACTGCGTGCCAGATAAACTGTCTTGGAAAAAGTGTACCCAGAGTTTTTTATCGGATGAATGGGGTTGGATTTTTCTGACATACGACCTCAGGTGCATCTTAGGGCAAGACAGACCGTCGTACTTGGCGAATGTCGGCACCTTGAATTTGGGAGGGATAAGAATCCCAACAATCAATCCCAGCTCTTCAAAATCCAGTCCGGGAACCTTTTGCACTTCCATGGCTGCTAACCGTTCTTCCATATTTTTATACCTGTCGTCCGCAGGAGGGTACTGCTGCTCGAAATAATCTTCATCCTCTTCAACCTCTTCATCATCAACCTCAGACTCAGAGGGTACTGCAGCTCCTTTTCCTTTGCCGGTCCCTTCGTCAGACGTTGAGGGGAACTCCAGGACTCTCCTAGCTTCATTCTCAAATCTTCTTCCCAGTGTAGCTACCCCAATTCTCTTCTTTTTCTTTTTTCCTTTTTCTTGCTCTTTCTTCTCTAACAGTGTTTTAAGATCCTCCTGACCCTTTGCCAAGGTCATGAGGAGTTGTTGGAATTGTGAATTCTGTGCTTGCAGATCTTTGACTGTCTGCTCAATATCCATCTCGCTGAAATAAACAGCAGAAAGATAAGGAAACCTGGTGTGAAGACCTGTTTATACATATGATGAATGATATGTTTATTCATGTAATGCATTCAAGGATTTAGAAATTCAAAGTTGTTACAGATAAAAGAACACACGTCATATTAATAAGAAGAAATTTGTCAGTACATAAATGCCCCATGGGCCAAACATTACAAAGCTTCTTAAGGTAAAAAGACGTTGCGCATCCTCTTTGGTGCGATGTAAGTGTTAAGAGTCTCCTCTTCGTGAAGTCAGCGGGTAAGCTCCAAAACCTTTTTCTCACTGGCATAGAAGCTGGCTTCAAAAGTGTTCTGTTCTTCTTTGAGTTGGATCCAACTCTTTTGCAATTCTTCCAATGATGTTGGCATGTCTGGATGTATGAGGGTGTATGGAACCTCTCCTTCCCTAACAGGCTCTTTAATCACGGGGAGAATGTGGGGGTAAGGCATCATAAGACTATGGGCACGTGTTTGTACCCACTTGAGGTAAGGCTTAAGAGGGATGGAATTCTTTTGCCCCAGTGTCTTACTATCCACCTTGTTGGGCATCCTCCAAGCTCTGATGAACCTTTGTCGAAGTCCTTGCGCATCATTGTCGAAGTCAAAAACTAGGTCAGGAATCAGCATGTCCTGAGGGCCATCCCTCCGAGCATATCCAAACTGCCTTAGAGCTAAACAGGGATTGTAGGTAATACCTCCCCTAATGCCAAGTAGTGGGACATTAGGGAATTCCCCACAATGATCGATGAGGATGACATTTTCTCTGGACCGAAAACACCAATGTAGATCAGAATGTGTGAGGGTCATCAATCGTTGTGACCACCTTAAACCCTGCTCATTCTTCAAAATTGATTGTGGAAGGTGAGAAATAAACCACCTTGCTAGGAGGGGAGTACAACACATGAGAACACCTCTTTTCCTCATTGTTCATGTGTAAAATGAGTGTAGGATGTCCCCAAGCAATGTCGGTATAGGATTCCTGGATATGAAAATCTTGACAGCATTCACATCTATAAGCTGATCAGGGTTTGTGAACAAGACCAACCCATAGATGAGGAGTGCCACAATCTCTTCAAAGGCTTGTAGATCAAGAGAATTCTAGTAGTCTTGTGCCATCTCAAATAGAAACTTTGCCAAGAAACCCTTGACACCACTTATGGTTTCCCAATGTCCTTTGATATCGGATGGTTGCAAGTGTAATGCTTGAGCAACATTTTCAGGCTTTGGTTCTTTTTCCGTATGGTTGTAGGGTAGTTGATGGAGAATAGGAATCCTCAAGAGTTGAGAAAATTCCTCCAAAGTATGCACCAATTGGTAATCAGGGAATGTGAAACAGTGGTGTAGGGGGTCAAAGAACTGGAAGAGAACCTTCACCATGTCTTCTTTAATGTTGGAGCTGACCAAGTTGAGAAGTCTACCATGTCTTTCACTGAAGAGAGAATTCTCCGGAATCCTAGAAGTAAGCTCCTTGAGTTGAGGAGGGATTCTCACAAGGTTGACTTGAATTGTTTTCCTGCGAAGAGATTCCATGACCTATAAAACAGGAACAAAGATGAAGATCCAAACCCTTGAAATAGTTAGTGGATGCAAATGATGCTTCATGATGTTCATGATGTATGCACAAGCATATGTACAATCAAATCACGCAAGATCCTAGTTTCAGGCTTGCATGGGGTTTCATAGGTAAGTACCCTCTTGAAGTTCGTTGGCTCAACCTGTCCTATAAATAGTAACTGGGTTCTAAGGAGCTCAATATCACTGGATTATTTTCTGTGTTCATTGTTTTGGTTTATCCACTTAACTGGCGACCGAAATATTCCAAGAAAACAACCCTCAATGAGTGTAGTATCGAGTATCTACCAACTTCGGACTGTACCAAAGTCGGTCATCTCACTACTCCTAAAAAAGGCCAAGATGGTCAAGTAAGGTTCTAAGAGTTCATTAGTGCCTCATGACATCGCTCAGCGGCCCCGTATTCTCTTTGATTGACTCAAAGGCTACCAGTACCCACAAATATGTCGCACTAATATAGCTATTGCTTCAACCGTGTCGGTATACCCCACACAGTTTCCACAACGTATTGCTATTTACCTATGAATGTTTCCCCAAATCCGGGTAGAGGATTTCAAGCCCAAACAAAAGAACCAATTGTAAAGCAATCAAGGCAAACAAGATAATCATGCAAAGGTGATCTAGAAACCCTAAGGTAACCCCACTTTTTTAGAATGTATCCCCAGCAGAGTCGCCAGTTCTGTGATACGGTGGGAGAACGGACTTGTGGTTTTGCGTTTGTTTTCGCACTTGTTCGGTTTAGCAAGAGTCGCCACCAACTTTTTATTTTATCCTAAGGAAAGGCCAAAAAGCACAGGAAAGACCTTTGAGATGTTTTCTTGGGTTCGGGGGGTAGATTATGAAAAGGGATGGTGCTAGCACCCTTTTCATCCATGGTTATCCATGGGCTCTTAGTTACTTGTTTTAGATCACTTGCCTTTGCTTTTCACTTGTTTGAAATGGTGCTTTGTGTGTGTGGTTTTGAAAATGTTTTGAAAAAGATGCCTTGTCTAGGCAACCTTTGTAATGATTCTTGTTTGAATATATACAAAGGTGTGCGTCTTTTTGAAAAGATAATTCAATGTTTTGAAAGTTGTTTTGAAATTGTTTTGAAGTTGTGTTGTGAAGTGTGCTTGAAACGGCAAGGATGTTTTGCAAGATTTTTGATCAAGTAACTAAGAGTTTGTCTACCCTATTTTACTCAAAGATCTTTCTTATGTTTTTAACCCTTTTAACAGTGTTGTTTCACCATTGTGTTTGATGAACAATCTTGCGTTAGGATGTTAAACGGGACAGGCGCGAGTCATCGTATACAATCATTGAAGGCAACTTGTGAGACGCACTAGCAATTTTGTAAGGGACAAGATCGTTTTATCAAAGGCAACATCGAGGGTCATCGAGGGACTAACGATCTTTTTTTATCGAAGGGACATTTGCTAAAGTGTCTCATACTCGAGGGACATGATTGCATTTTCCGAGGCAACAAGCGAGGTTACCCTAGAGGTGTAAGTGCGAATTGTGTATTGATTTTCATGCATTTGTCTTTGTATTAGGTCAACTAGTGATCGATTTTAGATTTTCGCATACAAACCCTAATCTCTAATCATGGCATATTTAAAAAAGCATAGAGTGCGATAATTAAATTCTAAGCTATTACAAAAGAGTATCCGAGGGTGGGGGTACAAATTATTTACAAATGGGGATAAGTCTCATCAGAATAATGTCCCAAATATTATGGCTTACAACCAAATTGAATCGACGCAATTCAAGTATATAAAAATATGACAAAGTGTAAGATAATGGAAATCAAAGAAGTATGAGATGCGTGTACTTATTTACAAATGAAAAAAATTCTAACCTAAAAGGATTAAGTATAATTATTATTTATTGTATTTTGGTTAATGTTATAAACAAGAGTTTTAAAGAAAAGAAAAATCATTTTTAGTTAAAGCTTATTGTATATGTACTTTAAGTGTAATAATTGTTTTAAGAAACTATTAAGAACATTTTATATAAAATTTAATATCTTATCTTTATTTAACAAAAGAGAAGAAAAAAGAATTAGGTTATGAAAATAAGGTGATAAAAAAAGTATTGGTTTTCAAAACATAAAAAAAAGGTAAGTGGGCTTAAGGAATGTATTTGGCCCATATAAAAGAAGCAGCATTAGACTAAAGGGGGGTGCAGCGCTGAAAGCAACTTGGGCTTTAGGGGTTCAAGGGGCAAAAGCCTAAATGCAACTTACAATGTTTTTTAGGGTTTGTGTTTGTTTTGCTCAGAATCTAGGGATTACAGTTTGTGAACAGCGTCGCTCCTCTCCTCTCGTCTTCATCCTCTTTGTCTTTCTCAAACCAAGAACAAATGATGTCCTCTCCCATCGCCTTAGGCTACCAGAACGCCACCTCCAACCTCTCCTCTCCGTGACTATGCAGGGCAGCGATTTGAAAGGTACTAATTTCATTCTAAACGCGTTTTAGGGTTTAGGTTTTACTCTTGCATGTTAACATTTTACAAAGCTTTGATCTTTGATTTTTATGATATGATGATGCAGAAAAAGAAAACAATACCTTTGGGGTGTTGTTTCTGGAGAGGCGATGTAGGGTTGGGACGACGGCGCTCTCAGGTGGCTGGAGGAGGGAGGAGCGTGATGACGCTTATCTGGTATTTCGTATCTTTTTGATTTCTTCTTTGAATCATTTTGTGATGAGGTTACTCTGAAAACACTTGCTTCTGAGTTCTCTCTTCTTCTTCTTCTCCTTTGCTATGTTAGTGATGACCCAGTCTGAAACATTGTTTTTGATATGTTTCTCTTTGTTGGCTTGATGATTCTGATGATGAATTTTACTCTGAAGATTGTTTGTTGTTCTCTTCACTTCTGACTTATTCCTCTTTGTGGGCTTTGTTGATTCTGATGATGAATTTATTCTGAAGATTGTTTGTTGTTCTCTTCATGTTGATGTTGAAACTTGTTGGTAAGGAATGTATGTTCTAATACTTGCTTATTTATTTCTGATTCGTTTATCGTTTCTGCATCTTTCTTCTTCTTTGAATACCTTGCTTATTCTGTGATGAACATGTGTATTCTGAAAAAAGGGCTTGTTGTTATTTTGATGTTTGGTATTTGATGATGGTGAGACTGAACTGTGTTAGTGGCTTAGGCAATTTCTGGTCTTGAGTTGTAGTTTTGCTTTTGGTAGGCTATGCAGTTCGAAATGGGTTTTGAGAGTTTTGGGAGGCAAGCTTGAGATGCAGTTGAACTGGATTTAGGCAGGCTGGAAGGCTTGTTTGGTAAGGTTTTAGCAGGTGACAGGTTTGGCGTCTTTGCAGTTGGGAAGCAAGCTTGCTACTTTGTGGTGCTTGTGTTTTTTAGTTATGCAGGCTGGTAGTGCAGGTTTGAATGGTTTGGCTTGCTTGATGTTCTAGCAGGTTACAGGTTTGCTACTGGTTTTTTGAGGCAGGCTTACTACTGGTTTTGCTTTGAGTTGCAGTTTTTGTGGCTTGTTTGGTAAGGCAGGCTTGTGTTTGCAAGGCAGGCTTGGTAAGCTTAAGCTTGCAGTTTTGCAAGTTTTTTTTGTTGTGTTGAGAAAAAAAACAGGTTTGAAGGCCTGTCTGTTTTGCTTGCAAGTTTGGAGGTTATGTAATCTGTTCTCTCCCTTGTGTTTTTCTGCTGTTATATTATTTCTTTGGTTCCTCTTATCTCTCCTTTACAGCCTGCCAAAACTGCAAACTGCAAAACCTATTCACTATGTTCTCTCATTCCTCTCTCTCTCTTTAAGCATTTTAAATTGCTTATTTATCTTTGATTTCTGAAAAATTGGGCTGTCTAGGAAATGATGAAAAAAAAGCATCTTTGACAAGTTTTTACTTGTCAAATAAACTGCTTCCCGCTGTCTTGCCTTTTGTCTGCTGCATTGCTGTTTTTATGCTTCATTACCATTTTTATCAAATCTGTCTTGTAGCAATTTTGTACTGTAGCTGAATGTGGGACTTTATTTGCTGCTGAGTTTATGCATTTGTTTTGACTCACCCTGGCAGTTTTGGCGCCTGTTTGCCTCTTTGAACTTTGTAACACATTTTGTTTGGTTAATGTAACTTGGAATTTGGTAACTCAGTTTGCAGCTTGGAATTTTTTTTCAGTTTGCAACGTGGAACCTTTTGTGATTAGTTTGCTTGGCCAATGCAACTTGGAACTTTTTGTAATTCAACCATGTTTTTGCATTGAGTTTGACATGCTTGCCTTTATATTTTATTTTTCTCTCTGTGAACCGAGAAGAGTGATCTTCTTGTGATTTGCAGAGAGAAAAATAAAGCGTGATGGAAAATAGGCAATCTGATTCTAGACGGCCAATTTTAATGATGATTTTTTCTTCTTTTTTATTTAAAATAAACTTGTACTGACTTTCTTTCTCTTTTTTTTTCCAGGTAGGTACCAGTTGAATAAATGGAAGAAATAGTAGAAGATCAAGGATTTCAAGATTTAGGCTTTAGATTTATTTTTTCACTTATTGTAAAAAATATTATTGTAAACACTGTAAATTATGAATTTACAATATTCGAATAATAATTTGTAACAATATTTGAAATAAATAAATAAAAGTCTTGGTCAAATATTTCATTCTTTCTTTTGCACTGTTTATTTAATTATTTAAGTCTCTTTAAATTAAAATAACTGGGAATGTATCCCAATGACTTTAATCCAAATGAAATAAATAATCAATAAACTTTTGCAGTCTCGCAATCCTGCATTAATCATCAGACACCTGGCATTCCAATTAACCATGCTTTATACAGTTAATCAAACAAGTGTTCCATACACTTTTCACTCCACTGATCAAACCAATGCCTCACAGTTTCAAACAAAGCCTTAGCTCCTATCCCAGATATTTAGGTTCTTTGAGAACAACCAGCAATCTTGAACAAGCATGACAATAATGTAATGATTAACTGAATATCTGAGGAGTCAGTTCTTTCTGAGAAATGCGAATGAAAAACCCTAATTCTGGATTGACTGATAAAGAAAAGTCTGTTTGACCGATTCTTGAGCCAATCTCGAAAATTAGAGAAAATCCCGGGGTTGTGATTTCTTGTAAAAAGGGGAGGGCAAATTTTGGGGTATAACAACATCCTTGCTATTTTCAAACACACTTCACAACACAATTTTAAAACATTATCCAAACCAAACTTTCAAACATTGAAATCTTTTCAAAAGACAAAAACACCTTTGTATACATTCAAACAAGAATCATTACAAAGGTTGCCACAACGATGGCCTCTTTTCAAAACATCTTTCAAAACCACACACAAAGCACCATTTCAAACAATTGGAAAAGCAAAGCAAGTGATCTAAACAAGTAACTAAGAGCCCATGGATAACCATGGATGAAAAGGGTGCTTGCACCTTACCTTTTCATAATCTACTCCCCGAACCCAAGAAAACATCTCAAAGGTCTTTCCTGTGCTTTTTAACCTTTCCTTAGGATAAAATAAAAAGTCGGTGGCGACTCTTGCTAAACCGAAACATTTGCGAACATAAATGCAAAACCTCAAGTCAGTTCTCCCACCGTATCACAGAACTGACGACTCTGCTGGGGAATTTACTAAAAGTGGAGTAACCTTAGGGTTTAGATCACCTTTTGCATGCTTATCTTGTTTGCTTTGATTGCTTTACATTTGGTTCTCTTGTTTGGGTTTGAATCCTCCACCCGGATTTTTGGGAAACATTCATAGGTAAATAGCAATACGTTATGGAAACTGTGTGGGGTATACCGACATGGTTGAAGCAATAGCTATATTAGTGCGACATATTTGTGGGTATCAGTAGCCTTTGAGTCAATCAAAGAGAATACGAGGCCGCTGAGTGATGTCATGAAGCACTAATGAACTCTTAGAACCTTACTTGACCATCTTGTCCTTTTTTAGGGGTAGTGAGATGACCGGATTTGGTGCAGTCCGAAGTTGGTAGATACTCGATACTACACTCATTGAGGGTTGTTTTCTTGGAATATTTCGGTCGCCAGTTAAGTGGACAAACTAAAACAATGAACACAGAAAATAATCCAGTGATATTGAGCTCCTTAGAACCCGGTTTCTATTTATAGGACAGGTTGAGCCAACTAACTTCAAGAGGGTACTTACCTATGAAACCTCATGCAAGCCTGAAACTAGGATCTTGTGTGACTTGCTTGTACATATGTTTGTGCATACATCATGAACATCATAAAGCATCATATGCATCCACTAACCATTTCAAGGGTTTGGATCTTCATCTTTGTTCTTGTTTTGTAGGTCATGGAATCTTTTCGCAGGAAAACAATTCAATTCAACCTTGTGAGAATCCCTCCTCAACTCAAAGAGCTTACTTCCAAGATTCCATAGAATTCTCTCTTCAGTGAAAGACATGGTAGACTTCTCAACTTGGTCAACTCCAACATTGAAGAAGACATGATAACTCAGACTGTGGTTATCCCCGAGACCACCCAAAAAGAGATGGAAGAAATATTAAAGATAATCAAGAAGAGCGACTACGATGTCGTGGAGCAGCTAGGGCAAACCCCTTCAAAAATCTCCATGTTGGCTCTCTTACTCTGCTCCGAGGCTCATGCCAAAGCCTTGATCAAATTTCTGAAGATGGCACACGTGCCTCAAGAAACTTCTGCGGACCAGTTTTAAGAGGGCATGGCTAGCCTTACACCTGATAATGGTCTTGGTTTTTCTGATGCTGATTTGACCCCTTAGGGAAGAAAGCATAACGATGCACTCCATGTCTCGGTAGAGTGCAGGGGGACCACACTTGCTCATGTTCTGGTAGATACCGGTTCATCCTTAAATGTTCTACCAAAGAAGGCGTTGGACAAATTGGACTGCGAGGGTTTGACCCTAAAGCCCAATAACATCGTTGTTAGAGCCTTCGACGATTCTAAGAGGATGGTTCACGGAGAAGTGGACATTCCAATGAAAGTGGGTACAGAAATTTTCAACTCTACATTTTATGTGATGGACATCCGTCCTTCATATTCATGCTTGTTGGGAAGGCCATGGATCCACAACGCTGGGGCAGTTACTTCTTCTCTACACCAAATGCTAAAGTATCCAGTTCAGGGTAAGATCATAACGGTTCATGGTGAGGAAGAATATATGATAAGTCACCTTAACTCCTTCCGCTATGTGGAGTTAGATGGAGAATTCATAGAAACGCCTTTCCAACACTTTGAAGAGGTTTCTCCTAAAGTCGCAGTAGTGAAGACAATGACTGATGTGCCTACCAAGCCTGTGTCTCGGATGGCATCCCTTAAAGATGCGGAGGCTGTAATCAAAGAAGGAAGGAGTGCAGTGTGGGGGCAATTGCCTGATTTTCCTCACAAGACGGACAAGTTCGGATTGGGTTTCACTACCGCTGGCCAGAAAGTTGTGCGTCGCTCCCGGGCTGGAGGACCACCTTTAAAAATCACTCACTATGGGATTCATGCCTTAGAAGATGATGATGAAGAAGACAACTTTGAAGATTGGATCTTTCCAACCATTGAAGGAGGATTAAGCAACTGGGAGGCGAAAGACTTTGTTCCCATCACTTTCATCAATCAGTAATTTATCTTTGAACAATTTCCTGTTTGGTCTGTAATAATTAAACAATTCGTACACTCTTTTTGCCTTATGCCTTACCCAGGGCATATAGGTCCATTTGTAAGGGCTTGATTTCTTCATTTTCATATGCCATTTTTAATGAATCATTGGACGTTTTCATCTATAAATTGTTGTGTTCATTTTCTTTCCTTTTACATTTTGTTTTGTTTAAGGATGGCTATCCCTTACACACACCCACACTCATAAAATGCAGGTACCCATCCACTCCGGATTCCATGGGTGACTATTCTGCTTTGGCCTTCGGTGACTCTGAAGATTTGGTCAATCATGCCGAGTATGAAGGTGATGAAGACTGTGAAGTGTCTGGAGAGTTAGCTAGACTTTTGCAACAAGAAGAAAGGGTTATTCTGCCCCATGAAGAGTTGTTGGAGACTATCAATCTGGGAACAGAGGAAGACAAGAAAGAGGTTAAAGTGGGTGCCAACCTGGAGCCAAATGTCAAAGAGCGCTTAGTACAATTGTTGAATGAATATGTTGAAATCTTTGCCTGGTCCTATGAAGATATGCCGGGACTAGATACAGATATTGTGGTTCACCGTCTCCCTACAAGAGAAGACTGCCCACCAATCAAACAAAAATTCCGTCGAATGAGGCCCGACATGTCTGAAAAGATCAAAGCTGAAGTGATGAAACAATTCAATGCTGGTTTTCTGGCTGTTACTTCCTATCCATAATGGGTTGCTAACATTATGCCCGTGCCTAAGAAGGACGGCAAAGTCATAATGTGTGTGGACTACAGAGACCTAAACAGGGCTAGCCCTAAAGATGATTTTCCACTGCCACACATCGACATCTTGGTTGACAATACAGCTCAACACAAGGTATTTTCCTTCATGGATGGATTCTCGGGTTACAACCAGATCAAAATGGCCCCCGAAGACATGGAGAAGACTACTTTTGTTATGCAGTGGGGTACCTTCTGCTATAAAGTGATGCCATTCGGACTGAAGAATGCCCGGGCAACCTATCAGTGAGCCATGGTAGCTTTGTTTCATGACATGATACATCATAAGATTGAAGTCTACGTAGACGACATGATAGCCCGTTCACAAACAGAAGAAGAACACCTCGACCATCTGCAGAAGCTGTTTGTCAGGTTAAAGGAATATAAGCTCAGATTGAACCCTAGCAAGTGCACTTTCGGAGTCAGGTCCGGCAAACTTTTGGGATTCATCGTCAGCAACAAAGGCATCGAGGTTGATCTGGCCAAAGTCAAAGCTATACAAGAAATGCCTGCCCCTCACACTGAGAAGGAAGTCAGAGGTTTCTTGGGACGCTTAAACTACATTTCAAGGTTCATCTCTCACCTAACATCTACCTGTGAACCAATCTTCAAGTTGTTGAAGAAAGACCAGGTGGTTAAATGGAATGATGACTGTCAAGTTGCTTTCGATAAAATTAAGGAGTATTTGTTGGAACCTCCTATCTTAATGGCACCCGTCGAAGGAAGAACTTTAATCATGTATCTGACTGTCCTGGAGAATTCAATGGGGTGCGTATTGGGCCAACATGACGAGTCTGGCCGAAAAGAGCATGCCATTTATTACCTTAGCAAAAAGTTTACCGACTGTGAGACTCGCTACTCACTGCTCGAGAAAACTTGTTGTGCTTTGGTATGGGCTGCTCGCCGGCTAAGGCAGTATATGTTGACACATACCATTTTGCTGATTTCTAAAATGGATCCGATTAAATACATCTTCGAGAAGCCTGCTTTATCCGGAAGAATTTCTAGATGGCAGATGATCCTGACTGAATATGATATCCAGTACACAACTCAAAAAGCTATAAAGGGGAGTGTACTAGCTGACCATCTAGCTCATCAAGCCGTTGAAGATTACCAATCTATGAGGTTCGACTTCCCTGACAAGGACATTATGACTTTGGACAACATTGAAGGTAACGAACCTAAACAAGGATCCCAATGGACCCTGTACTTTGATGGTGCTTCAAATGCATTTGGCAACGGTATCGGCGTGGTACTTATTTCTCCAGAAGGTTGCCACACACCTTTTACTGCTAGACTCTGCTTCAGCTGTACTAACAACATGGCCGAGTATGAAGCCTGTATCTTTGGTCTCAAGGCTGCAATTGACTTGGGAATCAAATCTCTGATTGTATTTGGGGACTCAGCTTTTGTTATCAGTCAAATCAAAGGAGAGTGGGACACCAAACATCCTAATCTTATCCCATACAAAGAACATGTCTTGACATTGTTGCCTCATTTCGAGCAGATTACCTTTGAGCACTTCCCGCGAGAAGAAAATCAGCTAGCGGATGCTCTGGCTACAATGTCTTCCATGTTTAAACTCAACTGGGATAATGAGGCTCCCCAAATCACCATCGAGCGAATGGACGAACCTGCACACTGTCATGAGATTAATACCGAAGAAGTAGTGGAACAACCCTGGTTTCATGAAATCAAAAGGAATCTCTAGACTCGAGAATACCCTGAGGGAGCTTCAGTCAATGACAAAAAGTTCTTAAGGAGATTTGCTGCCAAGTTCTTCCTAAGCAATGGTATCTTATATAAGCGCAGCCACGATTGTGTTCTACTTTGTTGTGTGGACAAAGTTGAAGCTGAGTTGATCATGACTGAAATACATAGTGGCACATTTGGCACCCACTTAAGCGGACATACGATGGCTAAGAAGATTCTAAGGGCAGGCTACTACTGGTCTACCATGGAAGCTGATTGTCATCAATATTCCCGTACTTGTCACAAATGTCAAGTCTATGCTGACAAGGTACATATTCCTCCAGTTCCTCTCAACATTCTGACAGCTCCCTGGCCATTCGCGATGTGGGGAATCAACATGATTGGAGAGATCAAGCCCACAACATCCAATGGACATCGCTTCATCTTGGTCGCCATTGATTACTTTACCAAGTGGGTTGAAGCAGCTTCCTTCGCCTCCGTTACAAAGAATATGGTTGCCCGCTTCATCAATCAGAACCTCATATGCCGGTATGGTATCCCCGACAAGATCATCACGGACAACGGTAAAAATTTAAACAACACTGTGATCACCGCTCGGTGCGAGCAGTTCAAGATTCAACATCACAATTCATCTCCCTATCGGCCAAAGATGAACGGTGTTGTTGAAGTCACGAACAAAAATATCAAGAAAATCATTCAAAAGATGACAGTCACCTACAAGGACTGGCATGAGATGTTACCGTTTGCTCTGCACGGATATCGTACTACGGCGCGTACTTCAACTGGGGCAACCCCCTTTTCTTTGGTATATGGCATGGAGGCTGTGTTACCTATGGAAGTTCAGATTCCTTCTTTAAGGATTATGAAGGATGTTGGTTTAAGTGAAGACGATTGGATTCAGACCCGGCTTGATCAACTTAATTTGATCGACGAGAAGCGACTTACTGTTGTTTGTCATGGTCAGACGTATCAAAAACGGATGATCAAGGCTTTCAACAAGAAAGTCAGGCGTCAGGTATATCAAATCAGAGATCTTGTAATCTAGCGGATCATCTTGCCGCAAAGCGATCCCAGGGGTAAGTGGACTCCTACTTACGAAGGACCATTTATGATCAAGAACATCTTTTCTGGTGGGGCAATGATTCTGACCACCATGGACGGTGACGACCTGCCGCACCCTGCGAACATAGACATAGTCAAAAGATACTACGCATAAAACGACCCGACAAGTTGAAAACCCGAAAGGGCGACTTAGGCAAAAATGGGCATCCCGGTGAATCGAAAACCCGAAAGGGCAGTTCAGGCAAAAATTAGGGATAAATAAAAAATCTGTACACCCGGCAAGTTGAAAACCCGAAAGGGCGACTTGGGCAAAAAAGGGTTTCCCGGTGAATCGAAAACCCGAAAGGGCGATTCAGGCAAAAGTTAGGGAATTAAAGCGTATGACTATGTCTCGTCGGATCACTTTAAGGACAATCTCTTCACGACCAAACTCCAAGCTTCTGATCAATCCAATCATCCGCGGACGAAGCAACGAATGGACAAAGATACTCAGAGTTGTGAAGGCTATAGCAGAATGGGAACCCCATGGAATTGTTACACATAGCCATCTTTCTTTTTGTATAAAATTTTTCTCAATTTTTCGAAAACATTCTCTTACTAGGATGTCTGTCTCCTTTGTACAAAGATACTTACAAAAGTTAATACAAAAATACTTCAAAGTGCAGAAAGTTGTTTACCTTTCCTTTCTTTTTTACACTTATGTTTTATTTGAAAACGTCCAATGGTTTGTTAAAAAGGAATATGCATTTGAATATAATCACTGCTTACAAATAAAACAAAATAAGAAAGGATAATTACTTATAGGTCGAAAGTATAGGAAAACGTCTTTAGGCTATTCCAGAAGAAATCCCCTACAGTGTGTCATTCAGATCCTCAACAGAGCTAAAACCTTGAAGTACATATCCCCAACGGAGTTAAATTTCAAAATTCCCATCAGAGTTAAGCTTCTAAAAAACTCCCGATCCCCAACGGAGCCAGAATACTCTAAACTGTCCTCACCAGCGGAATCCAAAACTTCAGATCTTAAACCCCGGTGGAATACTATCCAACTTCCTCCGATTCACCAGCAAAATTCCCCCCAAACAAGGAATCCCCAGTAGATTGGCATACAACCCAAGCTCCTGATTTCCCCAGCAGAATAAACACTCTCCCCAAAGTTATTTCCCGACAGAACGAAGATTCTAATTCCCGTTTCTCCATTTGAAGCCTCCCAAGTTTTAATTCCTCAGTAGAGGTCATCATATTTTTCCTTATTTCCCCAAGAAAGTCATGAAGGATTCTCACATCCCCACAGAAGTTGTCAAATTTTTTGATAATCCCTGCAGGTTGCCAAGGATTTTCTATCCCTAACAGTAATCAACAAGGTTTTCTCATCTTCAACAATCAAAGATTTTTAGAATCCCTAGCATCGGTCAAGGATTTACTTTCCCCGACAGCAGTCAAAGATTTCATTATTTCCAGCTATCAAGGATTTATTTACCTCAGCAGGACAGCTAATCAGCTTACATGCACATCCATTACATTCAAATAACATAAACATTGATGGGACACATTTTATTGCATCATACATATCATGCAACATAACTTTTTGCTTTAGCTAACATTTTACCCTTTTCAGGATAAGATTAAAAAGCTATCGTTAACAACTATTCAGAGATTTCAGATACAGTATGGATACACCCCCAGACACGGCGGTCATTCTATTACTCATTCAGAATTTCAAGTCAAGATACAATACTGATACATTTCCAGACACGGAGGTCATTCTATTACTCATTCAGACTTCAACAATCAGACTAGATACGCTCCAGACACGGCGACCATTCTATTTCTCATTCAGATTCAACTTTCAACTTTGAGTTCAGGTACACTCCAGACACGGGAGTCATTCTGCCACTTATCCAGATCCCAGTTACAGTACGGATATACTCCAGACACGAAAGTCATTCTGCTACTCATACAGATCTCAACTTCAGATACAGTCCAGATACGCTCCAAACACGATTGTCATTCTGTTACTCATTCGGAATTTATCCCCAGCACATAGATGCTCCATGCATAGATGTTTCTCTGTTACCCATTCAGAATACAGATACACTCCATACACGGCAGTCATTCTGATATTCATTCAAGAATCAAATACAGTTACAGCTCGGATACGCTCCAGACATGAACGCCATTCCTTTGCTCATACCAATCAAATCTCCAGATACAACTTAGATGCGTTCCAGACACGGGTACCATTCTGATGTTCATTCTCCTGATTTTCAACAAACAATCCTGGATGGCATCTTTAAGCCCATCTCCAGCAAGATTCTACCGTCTCCAAATGGCATCTTTAAGCCCATTCCCTCAACCTACATTTTGAATGGTGCAAATTTACGGGCACTCTAGTGTCCAATCCTCTTTTACCTTCGAGTCACGAAAGGTAAACTTGCCAATCTAACTCTTCATGTTCAAGAAGATTGAACAGGGGCAACTGTTGTACCCCAAAATTTGCTCTCTCATTTTATCACCATTTCTCATCATAAGGCTCTTGGAACTCAAGATCAAGCTAGGGTTTGCTCTGCTCAAGACATCTCCTTGCACTGTTGACCTAAACTAGGGTTTGAGTTTGCATAGGGATTTTTGTACCTTCAATGCTCAAATTGACTTTCATGCTTCATGTTGGACTCATGAGTTTGTCCATACCAAGTTTAAAGCCTTGAATCAAATTTTTGCCCAGTCAATTGGACAGTTGACCTAGAAATCAGCTGTATTGGGGAAAAAGTCAATTGTGGCCAATTTACAGTCAAAACTCATGAATTTTGACCCACATAAGAATTATGAACTCATATGAACCATTTGATCAAGTTTGGACCATGAATCCACAAGAAAGTTGATCAGATCACCAAAAGGGCAAAATGGTCATTTTTAGGGTTTTGATTGTACAAAGGCAATTTCTGACTTTTTGACCTAGCCAATGGCAAATTAGGCTCAACCATGGACTCAAGGACTCAATGACATCATCTTGACCTATTCAACAAGTTCAAAAGGTCCCAATTGCATTGGATTGGCAGATGAATTTTTCAGTCAACTGATCAAAATTTGACTGTACACTGAAAAGTCAAACTTTGACTTTTTGGTCAAAATCAAGTGCCAAGGGTCATTTTTAATCAATATGTGTCAAATTATGAAACTTGTTCATCAAGAAATCCAAAATTGCAAATTAGGGTTTGAAATTGAAAAAATTTCATAACTTTGAATTTTTCTAAGTTATGAAATTTTCTTAATTTTTCCTAACTTTGCCCCACATTTTCACCATGATGAAAATGGATTCAAACAAAACCTCCAACATAAAAGTTGTAGTCCTCCACAAATTATACAAGTTTGATTCACAAAGTTTTCTCAAAAGAAGCTTGGATCTCAAGTTATGATTTTTGGAACAAGGGTACCTAAAACTTTTAACTTAGTGAAATTTTGCCCTAGTTTAGGCAGGATTTTGATCTATCTTCTTGGCCATTTTTCACATAGTTCCACTTATAATCTCAAGTTTCATTTCAAAGATGGATTATAGAGCATGTTGCAAGCTTTCCAAATTGTCCAAGAACTCCTCAAACACATTTGTGGTTAGGGAGAATCAAAGGATTGAAGTTGGCAAAAACTCACTTTTCATCCATGGCATATTCATGTTTATACAAGTTGCATTTTCAAGTCAGCATGCCTTACACTAGTTTGTAGGCCTCTAAACCACTTCACACTCCATAATTAAATGTAAATCCATTAGTCTAAGCTTTTGTTTTATTCATTTGGGCATTGTACACAAGATTAGGCCCTAAGTAGAAAAAGGCAAATTTCCATTTTTGCTTAAGTATGCTTTATGTCAAACCAACAATCCTTGAGCATTGGTCCAAGATCTCTTCCAGCAAAACAAATCTATAAATCAGAGAGGCCAATAGAAAAGTATGCAAGCATATTTGATAGCCTGTAACTTCACATCCACATTCTTACTTCAAAAACAAGAAACTTGTCAAAAACTTGAGAACTTGAAAACCAGCCAATGTTAACTTACACAAACAGTTTAAACACCTTTCTCATACCCCTTTGAGCTAGAAACACGATTGCTTGAGCCTCTAAACACCCCATATCCAGAAATCACATTCCTTTGGCAAAACAGGGCAGGTTCTGCAACTTGAGTTCCATAGCTCATTTGGCTCGTGCGTTTTGCCCCAAGTTGCTTCAAACACCTTACATTCAACTCACCAAGCTATCCCAAACCTCAAACCCCAACTGTAACTCCATTTACAGTGTTCACCATTTTCATTTTGAGCTTGTGCAGGTTGAGTTCTATAGGCTGATTCAAGGACATTCAAGGCAAGCTAGCTATTGGAGAAGGTCAAGTGAAGTTCAGGCAAGCTACCAGACATCTCAAACCTTGTTGAAAAGCATTACATTTCCCTACACGAATCCAACTGAAACAGGTTTTTCTTCACTTTCTATCTCTCCTATTTAGGAACATTTAGCCTTAGGTTTGTGAATAAAAAATGTAGTGTTCATTGCCATGAAGTTGTACATACGCTCAGTTTTCATTTATATTAAGTGTGCTAGGAGAATTTCATCCATGAACATGCTGAAAAAACTAGGTCAGATTTTAGGGCCAGAGAAATTCTCTCTGGTCTTTGAGAGTTAAGATTAGTTTTTTATATGGTTGGAATCGTCTTGAAATTCTCTACAAGTTTGATGTTGTGTGTTTTTGCAAAAGAGCTCGTATACAGGATCTGGTATTTGAACAGGGCACGCGCGCGTTTTCAAGTCTGAAGGTTGAAGATGAAGCTGGCTTGGGCTGGGCTTGGCCTGGCTTGCTTTTGACACCTCCCATTTTTATTTTTGCACCCCCTGGCCCAATTTCTTGTATTTTCATATTTTTGCATTTTTGTTTTCATTTTTGATTTTGTCTATTTATTTCCAAACATAAAAAATGCTCAAAAATATTTCCATAATTTTTTCACATTTATTTGACATTTTATTTTAATTTTCTCTAACATAAAAAGCATTAAAATACTTTTATATTATTTATTTAAACTTGAAAATAATATGTAAATTATACTTTTATTTTTATTTCTTATTTTTATTCACACTGAAAATATTATTATAAATATAATTTATTTTTGTACATATTTTATTTTATATTATACATATTTAATATATTTAATATATATATATATATATATATATATATATATATATATATATATATATATATATATATATATATATATATATATATATATATATATATATATATATATATATATATATATATATATATATATATATATATATATATATATATATATATATATATATATATATATATATATATATATATATATATATATATATATATATATATATTACATTTTTACTTTTATTATTATTTATACTAAAAAGTTACTTTTTTCTAAATATATTTCATTTTGTATATATTAATATATTTTATTGTATATAAATAATATAACATTTTATTTTCTTAAAGAAATTAGGGTTTACCCTTAAACAAATAAAATTAATCTTTTTTTATTTCTTTATACTTTTTTTCATTAAAAATACTTTTACATACATAAACAAACAAAAACCTTTTTGCATAATACATATTATTTGATATTTATTTTAATATTGTCCATTTGAATATTCATGCAATTAAATTCAATTTGGATGTAATAGTAAACTAGGGTTTATATTTCTTGTCAAATACCCCCTATTCAAAGATTGTACCCCCATCCCCATAATCATGTTGTAATAGTCTAGATTTTAATTCTCGCACTTTACGCTTTCAATTATGCCATGATTAGAGAATTAGGGTTTGTATGCAAAAATCCAAATCAACAAATAGTTTGACCTAATCAAAGACAAAAAATGTATGAAAATCAAACACAATCCACACTTGCACTCCTAGGGTTACAATCCACTTGTTGCCTTCAAAAAATGGGCCATGTTATGCATGTTGGGTACTTTGGCAAAACAAAAACAAAACAAAAGATCATAGTCTCTCGATGACGCTATCTTGGTTGCCTAAACAAAAATGACCAAATCCCTCAAAAATTTGCCAAAAATACTTAACACAATTGCTATCATGGTCTATACGATGACCCGCGCCTGTCCAGTTTAACATCCTAACACAAGGTTGTTCACCAAATGCAATGGTGAAACAACACCGTCAAAAGGGTTAAAAACATAAGAAAGATATTTGAGTAAAATAGGGTAGATAGCTCTTAGTTACTTGATCAAAAAGCTTGCAAAACATCCTTACTATTTTCAAACACACTTCACAACACAATTTCAAAACATTATCCAAACCAAACTTTCAAACATTGAAATCTTTCAAAAGACAAAAACACCTTTGTATACATTCAAACAAGAATCATTACAAAGGTTGCCACAACGATGGCCTCTTTTCAAAACATCTTTCAAAACCACACACAAAACACCATTTCAAACAATTGGAAAAGCAAAGCAAGTGATCTAAACAAGTAACTAAGAGCCCATGGATAACCATGGATGAAAAGGGTGCTTACACCTTCCCTTTTCATAATCTACTCCCCGAACCCAAGAAAACATCTCAAAGGTCTTTCCTGTGCTTTTTGACCTTTCCTTAGGATAAAATAAAAAGTCGGTAGCGACTCTTGCTAAACCGAAACATTTGCGAACACAAATGCAAAACCTCAAGTCAGTTCTCCCACCGTATCACACTACACAAGAAAAACCATTGTCACATGTCATGACATTTAATGGTGTAGTAATTGTCACGACGGGGGCGTCAAAAAGGACTTTAGCATGTTGTGCATTTCAACCAATTGAACTGCCAAAGTAGTGGTTTGACTGATCTCCGTTATGAAGAAAACAACCTATGCATGCAATACTTCAGCACACTTGTCGTGTCACTAAAAGACAGAAAATATTAAAAGCTCAAATGTAAATTTTACAAACTTCAATGAAAAATCAAAATCTTAATGAAACAACCCCGAAAACGGCGCCAAAAACTTGATGGGTTCATTTTTGTATATGCAAGCATACATTGTCAAATTAGTAGCATTTTATTGTACCCCAAAATTTTCCTCTCATTTCTCAAGACATTTCTCACAAAGATCTTCAATGGCTCAAGCTTGCACAAGTGTTGACTAGGTTAAACTATCTCCTAAAGACTGATGCCTCAAATTAGGGTTTTGATTTTCACAAATACAATTAGACTTCTAATGCCTCAAATGACTTTCATGGATCATTATAGACCTTCAAGAATACTCATGTCAAATTTCAAGTCTCGAAATCACAAATTTGCTCTGCCAATTAACCAGATGACTAAAAATCAGCTGTATTGGGTAAAAAAGTTAATTGTGGTCAACTTACAGTCAAACTTCAAGATTTTTTACCAATATAAACATTATGAAGTCATATGCATAAATTGATCAAGTTTGGATCACAGTTCCTCAAGAAAAATGTTCAAATCATCAAAAGGGCAAAATGGTCAAAATTAGGATTTTGACTGAGAATGATTGATTCTTTACTTTTGACTTAATACCTGACTTATTGGTTTGAAACATGATATCAAGGATTCAAGGACATCATTTTTACCTAATTGCATGACTCAATTCATCTTTCAAGATCAATGGATTGATAGTTGAAATTTGATCAACTAATGAAAAGTCAACCGATACACAAAAAGTTAAACTTTGACTTTTGGTCAAGATTTAATTTCAAAGATCACAATTCATCAAGACATTCAAAAATATCAAACTTGATCATCAAGAATCAAGAAAGTCAAGAAAGTCCACAAAAAGTCAAAGTTTTCAATACTTAGAAATTTTCTAAGTGTTTTTTGCACTTGATAATTTCACTTCATAACATTCTTTCACTAAGATGCAAGATGATTCAAAGAAAACTTTCAACATGAAAGTTGTAGACCTTGATGAATTCTACAACTTTGTATTATAGTGATGTCCAAAAAACGCTTAGATTTGAAGATACATGCCCATGAAGTCATGACATTTTCATCCAACACTTAGAGAAATTTTCAACAAGTTTTGGTAAGTTTTTATCTCAACTTCTTGGCCAATTTTCACCTAGTTCCAACCTGATTTAACAAAATTGGAAAACATGAAGGTTGTAGAGGATGTTTTAAGCTTTCCAAAACATCCAAGAGCGTGAATTTATCATACTTAAGTTAGGAGATTCAAAGGCATGAAGTTGGACATCTGTTGTACCCCAAATTTGCCCTCTCATTTCTCAAAGGATCATCCTGGACCCTCAGGTTTGCTTCTATCAGGTTTCAAGTCTTAGATTACAATTTTCCAAGAAAGTCATTCATAAGGGAAAAATGGTCAAAATCACACTGAAAAGTCAAACTTTTACGTTTTGATCAAAATCAAGTTTCAATAATCATATTTCATCAAGACAAGAAGTTGGTTCATCAAGAAATCAAAAGTCAGAAATTACTTTGGAAAAAAATCAATTTTTTAAGCACTTAGAAAAATTTCTAAGTGTTAAGAAATATGACAATTTCAGAACTTCTGGGCCAGAGTTCACGCAAGCGCAATCAGAATTTGTAAAGACAGCTCAGAACATGACTCCTAAATCAGAACATATGTAAATTGTGTTCTTCGATCAGAACATTACTCTTCAGTATATGGAGGCTACATTCTATGCTTCAATCAGAGCCTCACCCTTCGAATCTCACTCTGGTCTTCTGCGATCAGAACATCACCAAATCCCAAAACCTCGTTTGAGAAGCCTGATGCACTTCTATAGCACAGTCCTGCAACCAGCTTCCACAACACTCCAAAGTACTGTTGATCCAGTCCACGTCTGCACTTTCTCAAACCCCATATTTACACCAAATTAGCATATGAAAGCTGTGTTTAAAAAGCAATGGAACAATATGCCAAAAAGGTTTAAATCCCATTTGTTTTCCCTCCAAAACCACAAGAAACTCACCTATAATTAAGTTGCTCCATCACACGTTTAAGGGGCTGGCTTTTGGAAAGAGAGGATTATCAAAGAGAGAAAATAAAATAGTAAAACATCCGTAAACCCAGAATTCCCAAACAAAACCTAACCTTTGTTCTTCCCTTTGAATAAATGAACATAACATTTTGTTCCGTTCCTGGCTAACTCCAGAACATCTAAAGGCAGCAACTCAAGTCCCAAGCACACGCTTCAGATTCAAGGTAAGTCTTTCTGACTTTGAATTTTTCATTCAAAACATCATTAATTATGTAAATATCATAATGTTGATGTTTTCCATATCATTGCATAAGTAGAAAAACTGCGGATCAGAACTTCTTGAATAAATTTAGGCTCAGAATTAGGATTAGAACTTCTATAAACTGTCGTGCTTTTATCTTTCTGGTTTTTTGTTGTTAAGAACTGAATAAGTTGCAGAGGTACTGACTAATGTAAGGAAGGAGGTGAAGTGTAACACAGAATTTCTGGGTTTTTTCTCCCACTGTTTTAGCATAACACAGCTTCTGAGTTCTCCTCATTGTTTTAACACACACAAAACTTCTGAGTTCTCCTCACTATTTTAATACACAACTTCTAGGCTTTCTTACTGTTTTAACACACACATAACTTCTAAGATTTTCTCATTATTCTGACACTCAGAACTTCAGCGCGTAGCGACCCAGAACTTCTGTTTTTTCCTTTTAACGTTTCTTTCAGGACCTCAGCGTGCATAAACCCAGAACTTCTGATTACCTCTGACGTTTCTTTCTGAACCACAGCGCGCCTGGCATCAGAACTTATGGTCCTCTTTATTTTGCTTTCAGCAACATGCTGCTCCTATTTCTCACTATTTTTCCCTTTTCTCTCTTATTTTTATTATTTTTTAGCATTAGTACTATTTTTATTAACATACAAAGACATCAAAAATATTTTCTTTTTTAAATAATTATTTTCCCTTTAATTTATTAAGACAAAAAAAAAACCATCTTTCAAACAAATCCTTTCCTTTTTCTTATATTGTACAATTCAATATGGTTGTAATAGATAATTAGGATTTAAATTCTTGTAAATCCCCATTTGTAAATATGTACCCCCATCCCCGAACTGATGTAATAGTGTAGGACTTTACCTTTCCGCAATTTATCGCTTTCAAATATAAATGCTAGTAATTAGGGTTTGTATGGCAAGACATAAAATCAACAAATAGATAACCCTAATCAAGACTAAATGAATGTAAATCAAACACACTTGCACACTAGCACCTCTAGGGTAATCTCGCTTTGTTGCCTTTCGGAAAATAGTCATGTCCCTTGAATATGGGACGCCTTAGAAAAGACCCTTCGATAAAAAATATCATAGTCCCTCGATGTTGCCTTCGATAAAACGATCTAGTCCCTAACGAAAAATTGCTAAAGCATCTCACAAGTTGCCTTCTATGACTGTACGATTGACCCATATTTGTCCCTTCACATCCAACAATGGGGATTCTTACCAAATCAATGGTAAGATAGAACCATCTAAAGGAGGAGGAAAAGAACATTAGACCTTTTGAGTAGGTAGGATGCTCTTAGTTGCTCGCTTGCTCACAACAAAAACATTTTATACACCAACACTCTTATTTTGAAACATTTTTAAAAAAAGACAAGCTCTTTGTACGCGTTCTTATAGAAACGAGAACCATTATAAAGACACCTTTTCAAAATAATTTCAAAAAACAAACCACAAGCACATTTTCAAACAAAAGCAAGTGATCTAGCAAGCAACTAAGAGCCCGTAGATAACTACGGATGAAAAGGGTGCTAACACCTTCCCTTTTCATAACCTACCCCCCGAACTTAAGAAATAATCTCGAAAGGTCTTTCCTGTTATTTTCAAAATTTCCTTATTGGATAAAAGAAAAGTCGGTGGCGACTCTTACTATCTGTAATAATTGCAATTAAACGCAAACATCCAAGTCAGTTCTCCCACCGCATTACAGAACTGGAGACTCTGTTGGGGATAAACTAAAAAAGTGGGGTCACCTTAGGGTTATATCACCTTTATTTATTTTTTGACTTGCTTGGTTTACATTATGGTTCCTTTTTTGGGTTTGTTTTGATCCTCCACCCAGATCTGGGGCACCTTTTTAGGTAAGTAGCAGTAGATTGTGGAAACTGTACGACATAGACCGATATGGTTGAAGCAATGGCTACGTTAGTGTGACGTATTTGTTGGTACCGATATCCCTTGTGTTGAATCATGGAGAATACGGGGCCGCTGAGCAGCGTCATGAAGCACTAACTGACTTTAGAACCTTAATTGGACAACTTGGCCATTAGGAAGTAGTGAGATGACCAGTTTTGGTGGAAAGCTAAAAATTGATTGATACTCGATACTACACTCATTGAGACCAGACCTTTGGGATATCTCGGCCGTAAGAAAAGATTGATTATGCTGAGAGAATGCCTAAAATAAAGGTCGGTGATATTGAGATCCCCTAGAACCCGATTACTTTCTAGGACAGGTTGAGTCGACTAAACTTCAAGAGGGTACTTACCTATCAACTCCATGCAAGCCTAAAACTAAGAACTTGTCTGCTTTGTGTGTACATAAAAACTTGCTTACTTGTACATAACATCATAAACATCATAACACCATAAGCATTATGACTAACCATTTCAAGGATTTAGTAATTTATCTTTGCTTTGTTTTGTAGGCCATGAATCCCTTCTGAAGGAACACCATCTGAATCAGCTTCGTGAAAGCACATCCTCAGCTCCAAGAGTTAGCATCAAGGGTGCCCAGAGATTATCCTTTTACTAGGAAATATATCCGACTCCTCAGTTTGGCTACCTCCAATTTCCAAGAGGAAATGATGTGTGTGCTCTTCCAATTCTTTGATCCCATACATCATTGCTTCACATTTCCTGACTATCAGTTTGTGCCTACACTAGAAGAGTTATCTCTACTATTAGGAGTGACCGTGCTTGATCAAATACCGTTCACTGGTCTATAAGGGATTCAGAAACCTGAAGTCATTGTCGAAGCTTTGCATCTGAAGACAGCCGACATTATAGCAAATTGGGAGACAAGAAGCAGAGTCAAAGGGTTCCTAGCCAAGTTCCTATTGGAGAAGGCTCGTTCATTCTGGGAAGATATGGATTTTCAAGCATTTGAAGACGTGTTGGCCCTTCTCATCTATGGTTTGGTTCTATTCCCAAACTCGGACCAATTCATAGATATTAATGCCATCAAAGTCTTTCTCTCTCATAATCTTATACCTACCTTACTGGGAGACATCTTACATTGCTTCCATACCCGCACCATGAAGAAAAGAGGTACTCTCTTGTGTTGTATTCCCCTACTCGCCAAGTGGTTTACTTCACACCTACCTCGATCAACATTGAAGAACGAGCAAAGATTGACATGGTCTCTATAATATGGTGCCAGAACTAACTGTTATACTAGTTTGTGTTTTGTATTCGCAAATGTTGCGGTAAGCAAGAGTCGCCAAGCATGAGAACACCTATTTTCCTCATTGTTCATGTGTGAAATGAGTGTAGGATGTCCCCAAGCAATGTAGGCACAGGATTCCGAGATATGAAAATCTTGACAGCATTCACATCTATAAGCTGATCAGGGTTTGGGAACAAGACTAACCCATAGATGAGAAGTGCTACAATCTCCTCAAAAGCCTGCAGATCTAGAGAATTCCAGCAGTCTTGTGCCTTCTCAAACAAAAACTTTGCCAAGAAACCCTTGACACCACTTCTGGTTTCCCAATGACCTTTGATATCAGATGGTTGCAAGTGCAAGGCTTGAGTGTTGTACCCCAAAATTTTCCCTCCCATATTCTTCAAAGTTTGGCAAGAATCATCTTCAAATGGTTCAAAATCTCTCAAGGGTTGCACAGTCAAACATCCTCCTAAGCCAGTCAAAATTAGGGTTTTGGTTATTGCAAGGAAGTTGAGGTTTTCAAGGGCTCAATCAAGTCCCATAGGCCTATATACATTGTCAAGCATCTACATGCCAAGTTTTAAGACTCACAGCATCAAGTTGCACAGTCAAAAGCCCTAATTGCTTCACAACCAACTGTAGGGGTAAAATGGTCATTTGGCAGTCAAAAGTCAAATTTTTTGGTCAACATCTTATTTTGAGGCCACAATCATCATTTTATCAATTCATGATCATGATTCCACAAGCATGGCTCAAAAATCATCAAGATGCAAAAGTTTCCATTTTGGGACAGTTGAAAAGTCAACTGTAACTTGACCAAGGCATAACTTTTTCATGGTTCATCAGAAAAATCCCATCCAATGCTCATTTTGAAGGGGAGGACATTTCCTACAACTCATATTCACATTCCAAGTCCAAGAAATGCTCTCACAAAAAGTTATCAATTTCTACATTATAGGTCATCTTCAAAAGTCAACAAAAAGGCATTTTAAGTCAAAGACCATAACTTGATATTGGTAAATCCAAATGATATGGGACCAAAGGCATTGGTTAGCGGACTTCAATACCTTTCCAAAATGTCCAAGAACATGTTCATATGATCAAAATTGAGCAAGATATGCATTGGAGAAGTTGGGAAATTTTTGTGAAATGGCAAAAGTCAACTATCCTTAAAACTTCAATTTTTGACAAAAGGGCCCACTTTCTTCCACTTGATTCAGCTTTGTCATGCCATACACGTGTCCCATGATTAATTTCAAGATCAAACATTTATTTTTCCATTTTTATTGATTTAATTCATTTTAAATCCATAATAATTCAAATAAAATCAAAAAAATTAATGGAATGGCATCTTGGTGACTTGAATAGCTTTTATGTGTCATGTGCCAGCTAACAATTTCGTGCCAAGCCTTTTGGTGCACAAAATCTTGGATTTTATTCAAATATGGAAAGGTCCTTTAATGGTGGTCAACAAGATCTCAAGGTTTCAATGCACAAGGATACAGGCTCAGCTGCTGACCTAATTTCGTTCACACATACATAAGCAAGCAGGCCAGACCTAATACAGAACCCAAGCATCACTGAAACGGCCAAAAGCAAAACTGAAAATTGTCAAAAAAGTGTGAGATCTAGAACAAGGTTGCAGGCATTTTGAGATCAAAAGGAGAACGTGACATCCTTCCTTGCCATCCCCTGAAGCCAAAGCGACCACAAACGCATCCTAAGACTCACCATACAGCGCTGTAAGTTTTCAGAAACAGACCTCTGAACATGGAGTCGTGTTTCTCCATTCTTGCACTTTTTCTCAAAAAAGTTAGCATATTCATACTCCTTGTTTGATTTCTGACGTAACCATAATATTCAATTTCATTTTTAGGCATTGTATGATGATACCCGTACCTAGGGTTTGTTTGTGTGTTTTTTAGGCATTTTATTTTCAGGTGAAATTAGAACAAACCATAAGCATAGATGTGACCAGGAGACATGGACGATCATAACCATGGGCTTGGATGGAGTTTTTGAAGCCTAAGGATGGTTTTAGGAAAGGCCTATGAAACTTCATGCGGATAAAATCCGCAGGTAAAAAACCTGCAATTTTGTTGAAGAAGATGATGATGCGTCACAGCGTGATTGGCCATTTCAAACGATCGCGCGCTTTTTATTTTATTTTTTTGGCATATGCGTTGATTTACTAATATATTGACCACTTATTATTATTATTACAATTGAATCAATTGGCTCAGTGGCTAAGGCGTGCAGGCATGGAACGTTGGGACCTGGGTTCGAATCTCAAGTCCCCCAATATTTGTTTCACATTTTTTCTAATGCAATCATATGCAGCGTTCCAACAATGTCCCACCATGTGCTTCAAGCAATCAGTATGCCATGTGGCCACCATCATCAATCCAAGGGTCAGGATGGAAGCACACCATATTCTCCAGTCAACCAACAGGCACTTGATCCAGAAAGTCAACGCAGGCTTGATGTTCTTGGGCCTCAGATTGCTAGCATAACACCTCATATTGGGCCCAGCACCCCCCGGTGTTGTTATTCTTTTTATTTTCTTTTCTTTTATAATTTCCTTTTTATTAATTATTAGTTTTATCATTATCATTAAAATTAACATAATTAATTTTTTCACAATAAAATTCAGAAAACCAAAAAAAACATTTTTATTAATTTCAATTACTTTTTTTTGTAAATAAATTCTAAATATAATTAACTTAGTTTAATTAGAATAATTTTAATCCTTTTTCAGAATAAATAAAAATGGATTAGACTTAGGTTTTTTTTGACACTTTTAATTTATTTTTTATTTTATTTCATTAAAAATATAAAAAACACAAAAACATTTTTCTTTTAATTAATTAATTAATTAGAATTAGGGTTAATATTTAATTAAATGCAAAGGGACAAAATTCAATTCTTTTCTCAAAAAGGGTCAAAACCCTAAGGACGTCCCGATTCATTCTTTCGCGCGTATATTTATTTTAATTCATTATTTTGATTATGTTTTCAAAACGGGTTTGTTTTTGGCGATGTATATACCCGCGCCTTGTAATAGCTAGATTTACCTTTTCCGCACTTTATTTTCCGCACTCTTAACTGTTAAAAAATGCATGAAAGACTTGTATGACAAATAAACTCAATATGTAGCTCACAAATAACATGTGGGTTGCATGGGAGTTACATAGATCCTAACCCGGATCTGGGGATACCCTGTTTAGGTAGCATAAGCTGTGAGGGACCTGTCCGGCGTATATCGACATGGGTGAAGCAGTGGCTACGTTGGTGTGGCGCCTTGGTCTGTACCGATATCCCTCGTGTTGAAACGGGGAGAATATGGGTCTTCCAAGGAGTCATTAAGCACCAACAGACCTTAGAACCTTAAATGACACAACTTGGCCATTAGAACAGTAGCAGTATGCTACGCCCATTGAGGCTAAACTCTCGTGATGGTTCTGGCCGCAAGAAAAGATTGTGATGCTGGAGTTATGACCGATTGAGGGTAGTCAATGATATTGGGATCCTCTAAGAACCCGATTACTTTGATAGGACAGGTATGAACCAACAAACTGAAAGAGGGTAATACCCAGACCTCATGCTGGCCTAAACTCTAAGGGCTCTTTTGTGTGACTTGTGTGCCTTCGTACTTGACTACTTGCATGCTTGTTATCTGACACGTGAACCACTTGCAGGTTTTGTTTATAGTCCTTAATAGGGACTCATAACAGGGTATACTAAGTTTCTTACAGATTTTGGTTTGCAGTCCTTAATTAGGACTCATAACAAGGCTTACTAAGTTTCTTGCAGGTTTTTGTTTTAGTCCTTAACTAGGACTCATAACAAGGTTTACCGAGTTTCTTGCAGGGTTTGTTTTAGTCCTTAATTGGGACTCATGACAGGTTTTACCGAGCTTCTTGCAGGTTTTGGTTTGCAGTCCTTAATTGGGACTCGTAACAGGGTTTACCTACATTACCCCATGTATCATGACATCATACCATTGCATACATCCTAACCCATTTCAAGGATCTCAAGGGCTTGTGATGCAGGTCATGATGAATCAACTATCCCAGCAAGGGGCAAAGAGGATTTATTTTCCTCTAGCCAAGGTTGTCAGGGGCTATGACCCACTTGATATGGCGAGCTTTGACACGGGAAGAAGATTGCCCTAGCCAAGGATGTCAGGGGCTATGACCCAGTGGATATGGTGAGCCTTTGACCCTTGAAAAAGGACTCTCAACAAATATGAAGTTCCTTCAATCAAGCTACCGGATCCCAGCTCTAACAAATTTCTTGTTTACCCCGCGAGATCCTTGAAAACATTGCATGCATATCATACATATCATTGCATAACAGGTACCCTTGTTGCAGGTCACTTACCCTCCCTGCTGTTTATTTCAGCCATGGCTTCCCAACAAGATAACCAGGACCTTCACACTCAAGAGACTCAGTTCAAGGAGATCTTCCTAAGCCTGTCCAAGGGGCAGGAAGAGTTGAGGACACTCCTCATGGGGAATCGGATCAGAAATAGTCCTGAAGATGACAAGGACGAACAGCTGAAACGTCTACAAGCTGAGGTAGACACATTGAAAACCCAGATGCTGGGGCAAAGGGCACTCATTCAAGGTTTAGCTCAGGAGCAAGGAGAGCTTAGGGCCATGATCAGTCAGCTTCATCAAGACATGAAGCAACCAGCCCGAGTCAGGGACCCAGTCAATAATCAACTTCCAAGAAGTCAAAGGTTTGGGCCTCTCCAAGCTGCTATTACTTCACAGGTCCAACAACGACCTCGCCCAGAACAACGGGCTGATCAGAGCAAACCAGACAAGCCTAAAAGGCAGTTCACCAAGATCAACATGTCGTTGGATCAAGCACTACAACAAATGTTGAAGGCAGGGCTGATCACCTTAAGGGCTCCTCTCCGGAATCCAAACACTTATGCTCCTAACTATCATCCCAACGATAGGTGCGCATACCATTCTGATAGCCCGGGGTATACTACGGACAACTGCTGGCCTCTCAAAAACAAGATTCAAGACATGATCGACGCTGGAGAGATTCAGTTTGAAGTACCTAAGACTCCGAACATAATCACTGCTCCCTTGCCAAATCATGGCTAGGATTGAGAAATTTTTGTTCATTCGAATGTTCAAGTTGCAATTTTCTTTTGTTCAAACATTTACTCATGTTAAACATTGTTATTTCATTAATGCATCGCATATGTCTGTTCTGAAACAATATATTCGTATTCACTAAATGCAAATTATTTTCATATTTTTTCTGATGTCAACTCTTGATCTACAATTCTAAGCCTCTTGAGGGAGGATGACGAAAACGATACCACGATCATTACAGTATGCTTTTGAACAGACCTCGCTGATGAGGTACAGGCATTATTTCAATCCCTAAACACTGGAGTTATAAGGATGATAATCCCTCGTCAACCCATCTGAGCCAAAGAAGTAGGAGTTTTTCTTTTTGAAATTTAAAACCCTTAATCATAACCCGGGGCAGGGTAGTCTCTCAGTTGATCCAAGTGCATAACAAATGGCACCAAAGAGGTCCTTACAAAACGAAGAAAGACAGTGATGGTTCCGAATAATCAATAAAGAAAGGCAGTCATTATCTCAAAAAATAAAAAACCCATTAAGTCAAAACCCATGAAGGAGACTTACAAAACTGGGGCATCCCACTGACTGTAATTCCAAAAAAAGAAATAGTTCAGGCAAAAAAAAGAAAGAAAGGGATAACAAAATCAGACAAGAGAGAGGTCTTACAAACCCTCAACAAAAAAGGAATGACTGCCTATTCAAAATAAGTTATCAACATCCGAATCATCACCGGAAAATCAGAGCAAAGACTCAAACAAGGTCTAACGCACGATCAACTGAGCTTAGGTTTGAAGAACATCACGAAGAGCGGGTGGGTACAAATGATTTGAGCCTTTATCCTTTGTTTCTTAAACCGTGAACCAGACCACGTTATAACCCTTAAAAGTCCTAGCTGAAGCATGGGTTAGTTCGAAAGCATACTGTTACGAAAGGTATCCTGACTCCTGAAGGCCTACGGTAAATACGGAGTTGACATCACGTTTTACAAACATTCATTTGTTTTATGAAAAAGAATGCATTTTCAAAATCTTCAAGACAGACATAAGCTTTGCATTTTTGATATAACATTGTTTGCATATGACCTTTTGTTTGAGCAGCAGGGAAATTCGCACGAGGAATACCTAGTGAACAAAAGCACTTCCAACCAAGGGGCAGACATGACCATGGTCCATTACTTGGGGCAGTCCAATCAAGATTCGGAGAATCTCTCAAAAGGCCAAATAGCCTGGGGTAAATCTCCGCCCGAGTCACGTGGGGAACTCCAACAACGAATCTTGCCCGGTCAGACATCTTCTGGTGACATGACAAAACACTTCTAACAGGGGCAACTCCCTACATTCTGAGAACGCAGACATAGTCGAGAAAATACTACGCAAAATCAAAGACCTGCTAGGTTGACATACCTAGGCAAAAATAAGGGCTTCCCGGCGAACCAAAAAGGGTTCGGGCAAAAATAAGGGATGAAATGAAAATAATCTGTACACCCGGCAAGTCGAAAACCTGAAAAGGCGGCTTGGGCAAAAATGGGTATCCCGGTGGACTGAAAACCCGAAAGGGCGGTCCAGGCAAAAGTTAGGGATTAAAGCGTACGACTATGTCCTGCCATCCTGTCACCTGCCTACCAGAAGAAGGTTTGTCTAACAAAAACTATCAGCACCTCACAGGTCTTCCTCTCCCACCTCAGAAACAGGGGCAATGATGAGTTGTCTAAAAGCAATCTAATGGTTCTATCCTCCAGGGTACCAAGATGGGTTCAGCGGAAGAACATAACCAGATGTCTCAATTCCCCAGAGAGTGAGCCAGCAAGTCAGTGCACTCTCCCCAAGCGAAGCTATAGTATCAAACTTAAGGAAGTTGGGTGTCCTCCAGCAGAGCTCAACATTCCCCAGCAACATACACATTCTTAAACAAGCATCCCCGGTAGTCTTGGTCTAAAGATTGTTCCCCGACAGTATATCAAACATCCAAACGGAGCCTTTTCCCAACACAGTTCAAAACTTCCCCAGGAGAGTCCAATCTAGTTCCCCAGGAAAGTTGGAATCCATCTCCCCAAGTAGTAAGCTTATCCCCAGTAGATTCTGGAAGCTTATCCTCGCAGAGCACGAACGCGTCTTCCGGCTTATTTCAAAGAGTTATTTCCTTACCAGGATATAACTGGGTTATCCTCAGCCAAAAGCCACGGAAAGAGCGTCCTCGACGGAGTCTTCTTACCCCCAGCGAAGTCTATTAGCACTTCCAACACAACAAGGGTATTCCCAGCAAATTATTATCAACAATTCAGCAAAGTACCTCTCTCCCCACAGAGTATTGTTCCCCAGCAAGATCGCTAGAGTACTTTTCTCCCCGCAGAGTAATCCATTCGCCAAGTTTATTCCCCAACGGAGTTATCTTCTCCTACCGGTATTCTTGCAGCTATCATCCCCAGCGGAGGCAAAAATCTATTCTTCAATATCAGCCCAGGATATGACTTCCCGGCACCCGTCAAGGATTTATCTTCCTAAGACGAAAACATACATTCGTAAACATCGCATACATCATTATAGCATGCATAGACGCATCATATCTTACAAATCTCATTTATGTTAAGAACATCATTGCTTGATCCATATCATGCATTGCATATGACTGACCTTTACCTTTCAGGAAAGATTCAGTTAAATTCTCAATCATATTTCAAGACCTAGGCCGATTCAGTTAAATCGACTCCAAAGATTTCTTATCCAGTCAAAGGCCTTCTCTGGTCCAGTTAAATCGACCCCAAACAGATTTTCTGATAAAAACCCAGTTGAAGGCATTCCAAGACCTAGACCGGTTCAGTTAATCGACCCTAAGATTCTCTGTTTCTTATCCAGTCCAAGGCCTTCTCTAGTCCAGTTAAATCGACCCCAAACAGATTTTCCTGATAAAGACTTAGTAAAAGATACCCAAGATTCTCTCAATGATTGCTATTGAGGTTGTAGTCGCCTATGGTTCTCTCCCCGATACTGCGGAGGTGGTAATCCCAGATTTCGCTCAATGATTGCTGTTGAAGTGAAGTTATCCAAGATTCTCTCAATGATTGCTATTGAGGTTGTAGTCACTTATGGTTCTCTCCCCGATACTGCGGAGGTGGTAATCCCAGATTTCGCTCAATGATTGCTGTTGAAGTGAAGTTATCCAAGATTCTCTCAATGATTGCTATTGAGGTTGTAGTCGCCTATGGTTCTCTCCCCGATACTGCGGAGGTGGTAATCCCAGATTTCGCTCAATGATTGCTGTTGAAGTGAAGTTATCCAAGATTCTCTCAATGATTGCTATTGAGGTTGTAGTCGCCTATGGTTCTCTCCCCGATACTGCGGAGGTGGTAATCCCAGATTTCGCTCAATGATTTCTGTTGAAGTGAAGTTATCCAAGATTCTCTCAATGATTGCTATTGAGGTTGTAGTCACCTATGGTTCTCTCCCCGATACTGCGGAGGTGGTAATCCCAGATTTCGCTCAATGATTTCTGTTGAAGTGAAGTTATCCAAGATTCTCTCAATGATTTCTATTGAGGTTGTAGTCGCCTATGGTTCTCTCCCCGATACTGCGGAGGTGGTAATCCCAGATTTCGCTCAATGATTGCTGTTGAAGTGAAGTTATCCAAGATTCTCTCAATGATTGCTATTGAGGTTGTAGTCGCCTATGGTTCTCTCCCCGATCCTGCGGAGGTAGTAATCATCCCAAGATTTTCTCAACGATTGCTGTTGAAGTTAAAGTCATCCAAGGTTCTCTCACCATTCCTATTGAGGTAGTAACCATCCCTGGTTCATTCATCGCCGTTTGAAGCTCCAGATCCAGCTCCTGTAACCAGTCAGAACACATCTATACAAAGCATCTGAAGACCGCTCCTGCAACATGTCAGGTACTCATCTTTCTTTTGCAGGTATGCAGGTTCTCTCTAAGGAATCTCTTACGCGATTAACATCCAGATGGCATCTATAAGCCCATCCACCTACCCATCATCTCTTAGCATGGCATCTATAAGCCCATCATCCTATCCATCAATCTCTAAATGGCATCTATAAGCCCATTCCCCCGTCACACTACTATGTGAGCGCAAATTTCTGGGCACTCTAGTGTTCAATCATCTTCCACCTTCGGATTACGAAAGGCACGTCAGCCAATCTGCATCCTCAGGTCTAAGAAGATTGAACAGGGGCAACTGTTGTACCCCAAAATTTGCCCTCCCATATTTCTCAAAACATTTCAAGAAAATTCACAAGTCCAACCCGGCGCATCATGTTCAGGTGTTCTTTCGCCAAGATATCTCTGATAACATATTCTCAAATTCAGGTTCGGCTCAAGAGTCAATTCTTTAAAGAAGGTATCCGAATGTGTGAGTTTTCTTGAAGAAATATAGTGAAAAAGTGTGCTGAAAGTGCAGTTTTTACGCGCTAAAAAATTCATAACTTGAAGATCGTGACTCTTTTTGAACCCGTTCCGGTGGCCAAAATTCCGTCTTGACATTATCTACGTTTTCATCTCTCACGGCTGGAAGCCAATTTCGATCAGAAGGTCTTCAAAAATGTGGATTTATCAATTATTTTCGTGCAGAAAATTTGTGACAGAAGTTTATTTGCATCATGTTCAAAAAATCATAACTTGGTCGATTTTCATCGTATCGAGCTGGTTCTGGCGCCAAAATTTCACAAATTGAGTTGACTACATTTTCACAGAAGGTATTGAGTTCAAACGGTATTCAAAAGGCCTTCGTTTTTTGCTCAGAGTGCGTGACACACCGAAAATCCTGAATGCTGAATATTATTTCATCTGGGCCGAAACTTCGAAAATTCATAACTCGGTCAATTTTTATCGGATTGGGCTCATATTTTTACACAAGGTCCCTGACTCATAGATCTACAACTTTGCTTCAAAAGTCGAGACCAAATTATGCACCGATCAATACCAGTTTTTTATTGAAGAACGTGTCAGAGTCGACACTGGAGCCCAAAATAAGTTTGTCTGAGCTGAAACTTCAAAAATTCATAACTAATTCACCATTTATCCGATTGAGTCGATTTTCGGACAGGAGTTAGTTCTCGATGCCGGCTACATTTTGTTTTCACATTTCAACTTCAAAAATTGCACTTAAGTCCCTGCGATTTAGCCTGGAAAGTGACGAACTCAAGTGAACATGGGAGGCCCAATTGCACATTCAAAGCCCATTTTCTTTACCCTAATTTCCATTATATAATCACCTTCTTTTCATACAAACCAGGAGAAAAAAAGAGAGGGGAAAAGAAGAGAGAAAAAAAACCTTT
Organism: Vicia faba; assembly: GCA_948472305.1. Taxonomy (NCBI): domain Eukaryota; kingdom Viridiplantae; phylum Streptophyta; class Magnoliopsida; order Fabales; family Fabaceae; genus Vicia; species Vicia faba. The sequence continues at coordinate 1,796,253,835 of OX451736.1, forward strand.
CCACAACACTGTTAGAATATCAAACTCTTTCAGGAACCCTAAAACCTTGAAATCCTTATTACAAATCCCTCTCTCACTACAAACAAGCAATCACAGTTACAAACCAACACCTCACTACTTCTTCAGTAAGGATAAGGCTGGCTTGATCTCCATGATCCTAATTTTCCAGTAAGGCATAAAAGCATTCAGGTCACTAATTTTCCAGTAAGGGTAAGATTGATTTGATTTCCATGATCAAAAGGGTATAATCATTCATACATACCATATTGTGCCTAAACATTAAATTTCTTCATATATTGGCTTTATTTGCATTTTATGATTTTATTTAATGTGTTCGTGAGATTCAACACTGCAGATTTAGACAGGATCCCATACAGGTTCATTAAGGAATATTGAGGCCAAAAGCCAAATGGCCAAAAGCCAAAAGGCCAAAAGCCAAAAGCCAAAAGCCAAAAGCCAAATGGCCAAAGTAGAAAAACTTATGCATGACACCAATACATGGCGAGACAGACATCTTAGAAGATTAAGAAACGTTGAGGCCAGAATACAAATGGCCAAAAGCCAACAGCCAGAACACAAATGGTCAAACCACTCCAATTCACCTCCAAAAAGGGCCAGACACCCCATGGTTTGCATCATTTTTATTTTTTATTTGATTTTCCTTTTTCATTCTTTTAATTGTTTTAATTGTTTTCTTTAAATTCATGAATTAATTTTTATAATATAAAACCAGAAAATCAAAAACTAAGAATATGTTAATTAATTTACTTATTAAATATTTTTGTAAATAAGTGTTAAATAATTAATTTAGTTAAATTAGGTTTTAAAACTTAAGTCTTTTTCTTAACAAATTAAAATATGTAGAAATTAGGTTTTTTTTAGCATTTTCATCCTTTTCCTAATAAATAATTTTTTCCTATTATCATTATTAGTAATTACTAATTTATTTTGTAAATAAACATGTACATAAATTCTTTAGTAAATTAAGTTAAACTTTAACATTTTTCATTAGTAATTAAAAATAACTTAGAATTAGAGTTTCTTTTAATTTTAATTTTCTTTATTTCATAAATACAAAAAAACTAAAAAACATTTATTTCCTTTTATTAAATAATTAATTAGCTTTTTAATTTCATTTAATTTCTTTAAAGGGTCCAACGCCCTCGAACGTTCTATTTTTATTTCTTTCGCACATTTATTTTCTTTCAAATATTATGTAATTGCTCAAGCCATGTAACTCGGACATTTTATATTTCCCGCATTTTATTTCTTTATTTTATGTCAAATCGGGTCCTGGTTTAATTTGGCAATGTGGACCCGCGCCTTTGTATTAGTTTAGGAACTTTATATTTCTCGCAATTTTTAACTATTAATAATGACATGCAAGAATGAATGATAAAATAAAAACAAACGCATATATCACTTTGACAAAAGACAAAAATAAATGAAAACGACACACAAATCACACACCACCCCTAGGGTACGCCTCACTGTTGCCTTGCCTCGAAAGGTGATCGTCGAGTAGAGGATGTCTTAGTAAGTCCTCATGATCCGGGAACCTGGCATGAGGGTAGCTTCTAAGGTGTCTTCCCATTGCTCTGGTGATCACCATGTCCCGAACCTCGAATTGACCCGAACATCTCTAACGGTGGTGCTACCTACCTCTCAATGGTGGGATGGCACTACTTTAAAGGACATTTACACAGACGAATTCCTTAGGGTAGGTAGACGACTCGTGGATACTTGCTCTAATTCAAAACAAAACAAGTCAAAAATACTTTTCACACCAACACATTTTCAAAAAGCTTTCGAAAACATTTTTCAAACACTCTTGAGGACCGATACAAGAGTCGAACTGAAATTTTCAAAGAAACTTTTTAAAACCCACAGTTGAAAAGCAAACAAACCATTTTTGAAAACACAATGAGCAAGTATCTAAGAGCCCATGGATAACCATGGATAGAAAGGGTGCTAACACCTTCCCTTTCTATAATCTACCTCCCGAACCGAGAGCAATCTCTATAAGGAATTTTTCTGTGCTTTTGTCCTTTCCATTTGGAGAAAATAAAAGACGGTGACGACTCTTGCTTCCGCGACATTTCGCGAACCAGCGTTAAACAGTCAGTTCCAGATCCACCGATCACACATACGTTGCTTGGGGACATCCTCCACTCATGTTACACTCGAACCATGAGAAAAAGAGGTGTTCTCATGTGCTGCACTCCTCTCCTGGCAAGGTGGTTTATTTCACACCTTCCACAATCAGTTTTGAAGAACGAGTGGGGTTTAAGATGGTCACAACGATTAATGACTCTTACACATGCTGATATACATTGGTGTTCTCGGTCCAGAGAAGATGTCACTCTCATTGATTGTTGCGGAGAGTTTCCTAATGTTCCTTTACTTGGAATTAGGGGGAGCATTACTTACAACCCATGTCTGGCTTTGAGACAGTTTAGATATGCTCGGAGGGATGGCCCTCATGACATGTTGATTCCTAACATAGTTTTTGACTTTGACAACGATGCACAAGGACTTCACCAGAGATTCATCAGATCTTGGAGGATGCCCAACAAGGTAGATAGTAAGACACTGGGGCACAAGAACTTCTTTCCCCTTGAGCCTTATCTCAAGTGGGTACGAGCCCGCTCCCAGAAGCTTGTGATGCCATATCCACATGTTCTTCCCGTAATCAAAGAGCCAGTTGTGGAAGGAGATGTCCCCTACACCATTCAACATCCTGACATGCCAACATCTTGGGAGGAAATGCAACAAAGCTGGATCCAACTCAAGGAAGAACGTAATTCTCTGGAAACCAGTCTACATGCCAGTGAGAAGAAGGTCTTGGAGCTCACCCGCCTACTTCATGAGGAAAAGACTTTCAACACTTACATCGCTCCAAAGAGGATGCGCAATGTCTTTTGGGATTAATTATTTTGTAATGTTTTGCCCATGAGGCCCTGATGTACTGAACATATTATTTCTTAATACAATGTGTGTTCCTTTTTGTCTACAACGAATTTGAACTTTCGAACCCTTCAATGCATTGCATAAATAGCATATCATGCATCATGTGCATAACAGGTACTCTTTTTCTACAGGTTGCTTAATCTTCTTCGCTGTTTATTTCAGCAATCATCATGAATCCTGAACCTACTACTGAACAAGCTATCAAGACCCTCGAGGCCCAGAACGCCCAGTTCCAGGAGCTGGTCATGAGCTTAGCCCAGGGTCAACAGGAGTTGAAGACTCTACTCTTGAAGGAGAAGAAGAAGAAAAAGAGGAGGACTGTGCTGTTTAACACTGGACGGAGGTTTGGGAATACACTGCAGAATGAGGCTGATCAGGCTACTTCCTCTGCAGGGAAAGACAGCCCCCAGGGGAGAGAGGTTCCTAGTCCCGTGGCCTCCGACAACGAGACAGATTTCAATGACGAACAGTACCCTCCTGCTGAGGACAGGTACAAACAGCTGGAGGACCGGTTAAATGCCATGGAGATCCAACGCGTGCCTGGGTTAGACTTTGGAGATCTGGGTTTATCTTCTGGGGTGGTGATCCCACACAAGTTCAAGGCGCCTGCCTTTGTGAAATACGACGAGGCTTCATGTCCTAAACTGCACCTTCGTTCTTATGTAAGGAAGATCCAACCTTACACTGCAGACAATAACCTATGGATCCATTTCTTCCAGGATAGCCTTTCAGGGGCTCAACTCGAATGGTTCTATCAGCTGGATGGAGCCAGTATTCGAAACTGAGAGGACTTGGCTACTGCATTTTATAAGCAGTATCAGTATAATTCCGACCTCGCTCCCACGCGTACCCAACTCCAGGGTATGTCACTTGGGACGGGTGAAGGTTTTAAGGAGTACGCACAGAAGTGGAGAGACCTGGCTGGCAGGGTGCAGCCACCGTTGACTGATCGTGAACTCGTGGACATGTTCTTGGGGACCCTGTCTGGTCTGTTCTTCAACCATCTGATTGGTAATTCTTCCGCAAGGTTTACAGACCTCATTCTGTCTGGTGAAAGGATAGAAGCTGGTATCAAGTTAGGGAAGATACAAAAGGGTGCCTCCTCGAGCACTGAAAAGAAGCCCTTTAAGAAGGAAGCTAGTGTTGTTTATGGTCCAAGGAGACAAAACAAACCGGAACGCCGCCAAGCTGTCAACGCGGTGGTAATTTCAAAGCCTGCTGCTGCTCCTCAGCAATACAACCATCCAAGAGGTGAGAGACCCAAAAGGCAGTACGCTCGGCTCAGCATGACCCTGTCTCAGATATTGCCGCAACTGTTGTCAACCAATCTGGTAACTGTCAAGGAAGCTCCAAAGGTTATGAACACAACCTCTCCGAAGTATAACCCCAACGCCCGCTGCGCTTATCACTCTGATAGCCCGGGGCATACTACCGATGATTGTTGGGCTCTAAGGAATAAGGTTCAGGACCTTATTGATGTCAAGGAAATACAGTTCGAGGCGCCCGAAAGGCCCAATGTTGTGACTGCTCCCATGCCCCAGCATGGAGTGAATGTTGTGGAAGAAGACCCGTATGTAGCCTCTGTGGATGAGATTGTTACTCCATTGTTGACTGTCAAAAGGAACCTGTTGCTAGCCGGTTTATTTCCGGGATGTAGTAAAGGTTGCCTTCTATGTTCTGTTTCACCTGCTGGTTGTCCTTTGTTGAAGTCAGGTATCCAAAGCTTGATGGATAATAAAGAGATCTTGTTCGAAAAAAATTGCTGTTCCTGATACCCGTACAGAAGAAGTTTCCATTTTCAACAACCCTCCTAAGGCTCCCTCAAAGAAGCCTGTCAAAATTATGCCTGTTCACAAGATTGCACCTATCATTATCATTGTCCCGGGGCCCCTCCCCTATACGTCTGACAAAGCTGTCCCGTGGCACTATGGGGCAGATGTTTATGTTCTTGGAGTAAAGCAAGATTTTGATGCTAGTACCGGCGTCAGTAACATCACCGAGCCTGCTAAAGTCACTCGCAGTGGCAGGCTCTTCTCATCTGATATTGCGCCACCAGTTATTCAGAGACCTCTTGTCATCACACCTGCAAGTGTGCCCACTTCCCTGCCTGACTAAGTTCCTGCTTCTACCCCTGCTGCCGAGTCATCTGACGCTCGGGGAAAAGGGATTGCTACTGATGTGCCTGCCCAGACAGAGGCACCAAAGACCGTCAATGTTGAAGCTTCCAAGCAAGAGATGGAAGAGATTCTTAAAATTATCAAGAAGAGTGATTTCAATGTAGTTGAGCAGATGGGGCACACCCCCTCTAAAATATCTATGCTATCACTGTTGTTGTGTTCAGAGGCCCATGCCAAGGCCCTAATTTTCTTCCTGAAGACGGCCCATGTGCCACAAGAAACGTCTGCTGATCAATTTCCTATGTTTTAACCCTTTTAACAATTTTGTTCCACCATTGTATTTGGTGGACAATCTTGTGTTAGGATGTTAACGGGACGGGCGCGGGTCATCGTTTAGACCATGATTGCAATGGTGCCAAGTGTCTTTGGGCAATTTTTCCTTTAAGGGACTTGATCATTTTTTAGGCAACTTTCGAAAGCGTCATCGAGGGACTTGATCATTTGATTTGTTTTTGTTTTGCCAAAGACACCTAACATGCAATATGGCCCATTATTGAAGGCGACAAGTGGAGTAACCCTAGGGGTGCAAGTGTGATTGGTGTTGTCCATTTTCATGCTTTGTTATCTTTGAATTAGGTCAAGCTATTTGTTTTGGTTGATTTTTGCATACAAACCCTAAGTCTATCATGGCATATTTAGAAAGCTTTTAAATGCGAAATTTAAAGTCCTAAACTATTACAACATAATTATGGGATGGGGGGTACAAATGTTCAAATGGGGATATTTAGCAAGAAAAATTAAATCTAAACTATTACATCCAAATTGAATTATACAAATTATTTAATTGCACAATAATTAAATAAAATACAATAAATATGTAAGATGCAAAAATGATTTTCATATGTATGTAAAGGTATTTTTTTGTGTAAAATAAACAAAAATAAAAAGGATTAATTTTTGGGTATTTTTATGTTTTTAGGGCAAAACCCTAATTTTGCAAATAAAAGGTGTTTATTATTTAATATATACAATGTTCATTAATTATGTACAAAAAATAAATAAAAAGGAAGTATATTGTAAAAAAGTGATTTTTTAAGTTAAATATTAATAAAAATAAAAATGTATTATTTTTGTATTTTTATCCTAAATATTCTAATAAATATATAAGTATTTATATTATTTATTAAATATATTAATTATGTACAAAAAATAAACTATTTATTATTTACAAAAAAAAGTATATTTTTTAGAAAATGTTTTCAAGAGATAAAATCAGAAAATAAAAATGTATTAGTATTATTTTTAGTATTTTTAAATAAAAGATATTATGTATTTATTTACCTATATAACTAAATGAAACAAATAAATATCAAATAAAATGCAAAAAATGTGAAAAAATATTTTTAATGTTTTTTCATGTTTGGATAAAAATATAAAATCAAAATCAAAAGGAAAAAAATCAAAAATGACAAATATAACTCAAAATGGGCCAGGGGGGTGTGTGTGTGAAATAGTGGTGCAAAAAGGAAAATGAATCAGGCCCAGCCCAAAGGACAAGCTTCTTCAACCTCCAGCCAGTTTCTGTCAAAAAACGTGCGTTTCTTTGCCTTGTTCAAACATCCTGATTCTTGGACTTTCAAGCAAAACTCATAACACCAAAAATGTAGAGCATCAAGAGACGAATCCAGACATATAAAGAACTTAACTTAACTCTAAGAAACGAAGGAGAATTTCTTCATCCCTAATTCCTGACCTAAGTTTTTTCTAATATTCAGGTTCCAAATTCTCTCAGCACACACAACATAAATGCAAAGTAATTATATGTGTAGCTTCAGGGCCATGAGTAGAGCATTTTTCATTCATAAACCTAAACCTAACTCTTCCTAGATTGAGAGATAGAAGTCCATGAACTTACCTGTTCAGCTTGGATCGTGTATGACAATGGAGGCACTTTCAAGGCAATGTGAGGACTTGTACAGCTTGCTTGAAGTTCAGGGATGCTTCTCAAACCTTTAGCTTGCTTTGAAACTAAATGAATCGAGCTATAGAAGTCAACCAACTTTGGCCAAAACGCACGAGCAAACTGAGTTGTGCAACTCAATCTGCTGGGATGCCCTGTTTTGTGCAGCAAAATGGTGTTTTGATGTTTAGGGAGGTATTGAAGGTAGTTGGCTCGTGTTTCAGGTCAGTTGAGGAGTATGGAATGTGTGGAGAAAGTTTGCTTAAGCTTGTTCTTGCAGCAATGTGAGATGTTGTTCTATTTTCAAAGTTGCTTTTATCTTAAGTTAAAAATGCCAAGTTGAGTTACAAGCTTATGCAGGCCCCCTAAACATGCTGCAAAGCTTTGTCTTGATCAGTGGGATATGTCTAATAACTTGTGCCTCAGAGATTTGCATTGTACCTCTTGGATTGTAAACTTGACATAAAGTGTAACTTTACAAAAATGGATAACTTGCTTTTTTTAATTAAGGCTTAATTCTTCATGCAATGACCAAATGCACAAAATAATGTCTTGGCACAATGGTTTGGCATTTAATTATTGAGTGTAAATGAGATTAGAGGCCTGTAATGTAGCTTGCACATGCTGAGTTTGAAAATGCACAAGTTATGAACATGCATTTGGCCAAGAATCAAAGTGACTTTTGCCCATCTTCACAAATTCGATTCTCCCTAACCACAAGGGTGTTTGAGAAGTTCTTGGACATTTTGGAAAGCTTGGAATGCGTACTACAGTCCATCTTTGTAATGAAATTTGAAATTCCAAGTGAAAGTATGTGAAAAATGGCCATGAAGTTAGGCAAAAATCCTGCCTAGAATAGGTCAAAAATTTTCTAAGTTAAGAATGTTTTGCACCCTTGTTCCAAAAATCATAACTTGAGATACAAGCTTCTTTTGAGGAAACTTTGCGAATCAAATTTGTAGATTTTGCAATGGACTACAACTTTCATGTTTTGAGTTTTGTTTGAATCCAAATGTATCTTGATGAAAAAATGGGACAAAGTTGGGGAAAAATAAGGAAGTTTCATAACTTAGAAAAATTCAAAGTTATGAAATTTTTCTCATTCTAAACCCTAATTTGCATTTTTTTGTTTCTTGATGAACAAGTTTCATAATTTGACATGTCTTGATGAAAAATGAATCTTGACACTTGATTTTGACCAAAAAGTCAAAATTTGACTTTTCAGTATACAATCAAATTTGGCTCAGTTGACTGGAAAATCCATCTGTCAATCTTGTGCATTTGGGATCTTTTGAACTTGTTGAACATGTCAAGACAATGCCATTGGGTCCTTGAGTCCATATGTGAGCTTGGTTTGCCATTGGCCAGGTCAAACAGTCAAAAATTGCCTTTGTGCAGTCAAAACCCTAAAAATGACCATTTTGCCCTTTTGGTGATCTGGTCAAATTTCTTGTGGAATTGTGATCCAAAATTGATCAAATGGTCCATATGAGTTCATAATGTTGATGTGGGTCAAAAATCATGAGTTTTGACTGTCAATTGACCATAATTGACTTTTTCCCCAATACAGCTGATTTCTAGGTCAACTGTCCAATTGACTGGGCAAAGATTGGGATCAAGGCTTGAAACTTGGTATGGATAAACTTGTGACTCTAACATGAAGCATGAAAGTCATATTGGGCCTTTTAGGTCAAAACATATTTGTGCAAACTCAAACCCTAATTTAGGTCAACAGTGCAAGGAGGAGTCTTGAGCAGAGCAAACCCTAACTGGATCTTGAGCTCCAAAGATCTTGGGATGAGAAAATGTTGAGGAAATGGGAGGGAAAATTTTGGGGTACAACAGTTGCCCCTGTTCAATCTTCTTGGACCTGAAGAGTTAGATTGGCAAGCTTGCCTTTCGCGACTCGAGGGTAAAAGGAGATTGGACACTAGAGTGCCCAAAAATTTGCACTCGCATGCTGGAGTATCAGCAATGTGATATCGGGAATGGGCTTACAGATGCCATTTGGAGAGATGGTGGATAGGAGGATGGGCTTATAGATGCCATTTGGAGACGTGACAGAACCTTGTCGGGAATGGGCTTATAGATGCCATTTGGAAGTGTTGATCGCGTAAGAGATTCCTTAGCGAGAACTTGCGTACTTTGAGAAAGGAAGATGTTTCCTGGCCTGTTACAGGTGTTGATCTTCAAACTCTTCATGCAGATATGCCCTGGCTAGATACAGGAGTCGAATCTACAATTAGTTACTCACAGACGTGCCCTGGCTAGATACAGGAATCGAATCCGGAACTTCAAAAGTTTGCTTACAGACGTGCCCTGGCTGGATACAGGTATCGAATCTCTAAACTGTTTATGCAGATATGCCCTGGTTGGATACATGTATCGAATCTATAATCAATCACTCACAGATGTGCTCTGGCTAGATACAGGTGTCGAATCTGGAAATTATCGTCTATAGATATGCCCTGGCTGGATACAGGAATCGAATCTGGAATTTGTTGCTCACAGATGTGCCCTGGCTAGATACAGGAATCGAATCTGGAATTTGCAAAAGGTTGGTAGAGATAGCTTTCCTAGCTGGATACAGGTGTAAACCTCTGACCTGAGAATGAAAGATAATTTCATGGCCTGTTACAAGGGTTGATCTTCAAACTCTTCATGCAGATATGTCTTGGCTAGATACAGGCATCGAATCTACAACCAATCACTCACAGATATGCCCTGGCTAGATACATGTAGCGAATATGGAATTGTGACAGTTGATAGTAATCATCTTTGGATTGACCTCTTTCCTGAAAAGGCAAAAAACATCAGTTGTATGCAATGTCATGATGCATGATGTCATGATGCTCAAAATGAGATAGTGTTGTATGCACTTTATCAGGTATGTAAGCAGGATGTATGAAATGTGAAACGTTTATGAATGTATTTTCGTCTAGGAAAATAAATCCTTGACGACTGCCAGGAACTTGTTGAATCCTGGGCTGATGTTGAAGAATGGAGTTCTTCGCTTCCGCTGGGGATGATGGTTGCAAGAGTAAACCGGTAGGAGAAGATGACTCCGTTGGGGAATAAACTTGTTGGAGAGATTACTCTGCGGGGAATTACTCTGTGGGAAGAGATACTTCGCTGAGATTTTGATGAGAGCTCCGCTGGGGATTCCACTGATAAGTTATGTTGGGGAACTTGATGAACTCCGCTGGGGATAGGAAGAACTTCGCCGAGGACGAACTTCCCGTGGTAATTAGCTGAGGATAACCCAGTTATACCCTGGTGGGGAAATAACCTCTGAATAAAGTCGGGAGATGCGTTCGTACTCTGCAGGGGACAAGCTTCCAGAATCTACTGGGGATAAGCCTCCAGAAACTGCTGGGGATATGGATTCCACTCTCCTGGGGAAACTTTTCAGACTGTACTGGGGTGTTGGTATTCCGCCGGGGAACAATCTTATGTTAAGACTGTCGGGGATGCTTGCTGAGGAATGTCTATACTCCGCTGGGGAATGTTGTGATCTTCTGGGGATACCCAACTGTTGTACCCCAAAATTTGCCCTCCCATATTCTTCAAGATTTGCCAGGATCAATCTCTAAATGGTTCAAAATCTCTCAAGGGTTGCACAGTCCAATTGCCTCCTAACACAGTCAAAATCAGGGTTTTGGTTCTAGCAAATAAATTGAGGTTTTCAAGGGTACAATCAAGTCCCATATGCCCATATACATTGCCAAGCATCCATATGTCAAGTTTCAAGACTCACAACATCAAATTGCACAGTCAAAAACCCTAAATGCTCCACAGTCCACTGCAGGGGCAAAATGGTCATTTGACAGTCAAAATTCAAAATTTTTGGGTCAACATCTTATTTTGAAGCCACAATCATCATTTGATCAATTCTTGATCATGATTCTCAAAGCATGGCTCAAAAAGTCTCAAGATGCAAAAGTTTCTATTTTTGGACAGCTGAAAAGTCAACTGCAAATTGACCAGGGCATAACTTCTTTATGGTTTATCAGAAAAATTCCATCCAATGCTCATTTTGAAGGGGAAGACATTTCCTACAACTCATCTTCACACTCCAAGTCCAAGAAATGCTCTCACAAAAAGTTATCAATTTCAACATTATAGGTCATTTTCAAAAGTCAACAAAAAGGCACTTCAAGTCAAAGACCATAACTTGAGATTGGTAAATCAAAATGACATGGGACCAAAGGCATTGGTTATAAGACTTCAAGAACTTTCCAAAATGTCCAAGAACATGTTCATAGCTTCAAAATTGAGCAAGATATGCATTGGAGAAGTTGGGAAATGTTTGGGAATTTTAAAAAGTCAACTTTGCCTAAAACACTTCCAAATTGCTAATGGGCCTCAAATTCTTCCTTGAATCATTACCCAAAGCCTATGCACGACCCATTGAGCTTAAAAGGATTTATTTTCTTATTTTTAATTAATTAATTGAATTTTTATTCATATTAATTCATTTAATTAGATTTAATTATGAGAAAATATCAAATAATGCTTTTCAAATCTTTTTATGCAGCAAATACACTCATTATATGCTAAAGATTTCGTGCATTAATCAACAAGGCAATATCTTCCACAATTGGCAAGGGTTTCATGAAAAAAAGATTGAAAAAGATATGATTAAAATCAAATATTCAAATCATGAATTCATGGACTTATGGGCTGGTTTCTTGACCTAAATTCGTTCACATACAAAGGCTGAGTGAAACCTAATTGAAACATACACGAAAAATATGCTAAAGCCATAGAACAAAGTTGCAACTTTTCATCAAAAACTTGGAAACTGATTTCGTATTTGCAGGGCGATTCAAGACCTAAAAGCTTTTCCATTGCATTACTGACGTTGCTAGGAGTCTATTGCAATCAAGAACAAGTCCCCATACTCCAAGAATCGGTAGAACAGAATCACGCTTGTCACAAAAATGTCCATAATCGATTTTTAATTTTCACGCATCATTCATGTGTTTTGATTATTGATTTATGCTACTAACATCTTTCTGAAGCGATTGGTAACATTTAATTGGACTAACACTGCCTGTAGCCAAATCCACCATTAATGAAACCTAGGGTTTCAGAAGCTTCAAAATAGGGCTTTCCTTGTATGGAAAAATTGGACCTTGAGACCTATACAGTTGAATTCAGGAGCTCCATACGAATTGAATGATGACCTCGCGCTCAATTTATGTTAACGCATCTTCTATTCGCTATTTTTCGTGGATATGCTTAGTGGGGGTTTAAAACCCCCGCTACTTGTTTTGTATTTTACAGGAAGATGAAGAAGAAGGCTAGCGTGTCAGCACATGGTTGGATAATTCAAACCTTGGCGCGGTTTTTCAACGTTTCAGCATAATTGTCTTTTTTCATATATTTTGATTCTTTGTTATATTATTTACAAACGCGCACAACAGCTCACTTGGCAAGGGACACGCTTGGTAAACGCTGGGACCTGGGTTCGATTCCCAGGTCCCCCCACTTAATTCTTAATTTTTGTTTCAATGTATTCACATACAGCACATTCTCAATGGTTCACCATACGTCCTCATACATTGGCTTGCCAGATGGCCTTGACCCACAATCTGAAGGCCACTAAAGGAGGTCTATCATGTACCTCAGTCAACCAAGGCACACACAAGCGTGGAAAGTCAAACAAGGCTCTATGCTAATGGGCCAGATTGCTTCAATTTACCTCCATTTGGGCCTGAAACCCCCCTTGGTTTGCTTCTTTTAATTTTATTTTCTTTTCAATTCTAATTCTTTTTTAAATTGTTTTAATTGTATTGTTTTTCACCATAAAATAATTTTCATAATAAAAAATCAGAAACCAAAAAATGTTTTATATTTAATTATTATTAATTTCACCATTAAAATATTTTTGTAAATAAACTCTAACAATTAATTTAGTTAAATTAGGTTTTAAACTTTAAACTTTTCCTTAATAAATAAAAAATGCATAGAATTAGAGTTTTTGACATTTTCATCTTTTTCTTAATTAAATCATTTTTCTCATTATTTATTATTATTGTTAATTACTATTTATTTTTGTAAATAAACATGTAAATTAATTAATTAGCGTAAATTAGGTTAACTTGGATATTTTCTTTAATAACTAAAAATAATCTAGAATTAGGGTTCCCATTTAATTTTAATTTTCTTTATTTCATAAATACAAAAAACATAAAAAACAATTCTTTTTTTTCTTTAAATAATTAAATAGACTTTAATTTCATTTAATTTCAAGCAAAGGGTCAAAACCCTCGGACGTTCGATTTTATTTCTTTTTTTCGCGCATTATTTTCTTTTGAATATTATGTAACTGCTCAAGGATTGTAATAGTAATTAGGTTTACCGCATTTATTTACTTTCCGCATTTTTTACCAAACGGGTCTTTGTATTTTGGTGATGTATAGACCCGCGCCTTGTAATAGCGTAGTTTTTATCTTTCCGCATTTAAATTCCCGCACTTTGAAATTCTAAATTGCATGAAAGAATGTATGGTTAATTAAAAACAAGCGTAGCTCACAATGATGCCTGATCAAAGATGAATATTGACATGAAAATAACACACAAATTCACACACCACTTCTAGGGTACGCCTCACCTGTTGCCTTCGAAATGTGGTCGTCAAGTATAGGACGTTTTAGTAAGTCCTTATGTCCATGATCCGGTTGCCTCGAATCAGTTGCCTCGAAATAGTTTCCTCGAAATGGTTGCCTCAGATTAAAAAAGGATCAAGGACATAAGGGTAGCTTCTAAGGTGTCCTAATGTTGCTTCGGTGACCACACTGTCCCTAAAATCGAATTGACCCGAACACCTCCAACGGTGGTGCTACCTACCTCTCAATGGTGGGATGGCACTACCTAAAGGACTTCTACACAGCTTAATTCCTTAGGGTAGATAGATGACTCATGGATACTTGCTCTCTCAAAAACAAATCAAAACTCTTTTCACACTGACACTTTCAAAAAAGCTTTCAAAATAATTTTTCAAACACTCTTGAGGACCGATACAAGAGTTATTCCGAAATCTTTCAAAGAAACTTTTTCAAACCCACTCACATTTTGAAAAGCAAACATTTTGAAAACATAAAGAGCAAGTATCTAAGAGCCCATGGATAACCATGGATAGAATGGGTGCTAACACCTTCCCTTTCTATAAATCTACCTCCCGAACCGAGAAACTATCTCATAAGGAATTTTGCTGTGCTTTTGTCCTGTCCATGTTGGAGAAAATAAAAGACGGTGGCGACTCTTTCTTCCGCGACATTTCACGAACCAGCGTTAAACAGTCAGTTCTAAATCCACCGATCACAGAACTGGCGACTCTGCTGGGGATAGTTTAAAGTGAGGTGTACCTTAGGACTAAGATCACTTGTGTTTTCAATTGTCTGAATTGTTTGCTTTATTATTGTGGGTACTGTCTTGGGAGTTCTATAGATCCTAACCTGGATCTGGGGAATACCTTCTTAGAAAGTAGCAACAAGGCTGTGAGGGAATTGTGCGGGGTATACCGACATGGTTGAAGCAGTCTGCTACGTTGATGTGGCACTTTGGTGAGTACCGGTAACCCTTGAGTCCAGTCAAGGAGAGTACGGGGCCGCCGCGTGGTGTCGTGAAGCATCAACTGACCTTAGGAACCTTAATTGAACCATCTTGGCCTCTTTAGGGTAGTGAGATAACTGACTTTGGTGCAGTCCGAGGTTGGTTGATACTCGATACTACACTCAATTGAGGGTTGTTTTCTTGGAATATTTCGGTCGCCAGTTCAGTGGCTAAATCGAAACGATGAACACAGAAAGCAATCCAATGATATTGGGACCCTTAGAACCCGGTTACTTCTGATAGGACAGGTTTTGAGCCCACCAACTTCAAGAGGGTAATACCTAGACCCCATGTTGGCCTAAAATCTAAGGGCTATGGTGTGACTTGTGTGCCTTATCATGTTTGCTTCTTGTGGATACTCGTGGTGTGTTTTTACCATAACATCATAACATCATACAACATCATATGCATCCACTAACCATTTCAGGGGTTCGAATCTTCATCTTTGTTCTTGTTTTGTAGGACATGGAAACTATTCGCAGAAAGACAATTCAGATCAGCCTTGTAAGGATCCCTCCTCAGCTTAAGGAACTTGTATCCAGGATTCCCGAGAGCTCTTCTGTCAATGAGAGGCATGGAAGACTCATCAGCTTGGTCAACACCAACATTGAGGAAGATATGATAAAGGTCCTCTTCCAGTTCTTTGACCCTCTACACCACTGCTTTACTTTCCTGGATTATCAATTGGTGCCTACATTGGAAGAGTTCTCCCGGCTTCTGAAGATCCCTATCCTTAGTCAACTACCCTACAACGGTACGGAAAAGGAACCCAAACTTGAAGAGATTGCTAAAGCATTACGCCTACAACCATCTGACATCAAGGGACATTGGGAAGTTAGAAGTGGTATCAAAGGGTTCTTAGCCAGGTTTCTGTTTGAGAAGGCCCAAGAATGTTGGAACTCCCTTGACCTACAAGCTTTTGAAGAAGTTGTGGCACTCCTTGTCTATGGATTGGTGTTGTTCCCGAATCCCAACCAGCTTATAGATATCAATGTTGTCAAGATCTTCATGTCCAGGAATCCTATACCTACGTTGCTTGGGGAAATCCTTCACTCATGTTACACTCGAACCATGAGAAAAAGAGGTGTTCTTATGTGCTGCACTCATCTCCTGGGAAGGTGGTTTATTTCGCACCTTCCACAATCAGTTTTAAAGAACGAACGGGGTTTGAGATGGTCACAACGATTGATGACTCTTACACATACTGATATACATTGGTGCTCTCGGTCCAGAGAAGACGTCACTATCATTGATCGTTGCGGGGAGTTTCCTAATGTTCCTTTACTTGGAATCAGAGGAGGTATTACTTACAACCCGTGCCTGGCCTGGAGACAGTTTGGTTATGCTCAGAGGGATGGTCCTCATGACATGTTAATTCCTGACATAGTTTTTGACTTCGACAACGATGCACAAGGACTTCGCCAGAGATTTATGAGAGCTTGGAGGATGCCCAGCAAGGTAGACAGCAAGACATTGGGGCACAGGAACTCTATCCCGTTGGAGCCTTATCTCAATTGGGTACGAGCCCGCTCCCAGAAGTTAGTGATGCCATACCCTCATGTTCTCCCTGTGATCAAAGAGCCAGTTTTGGAAGGAGAGGTGGCCTACACCATTCAACATCCTGACATGCCTACATCCTGGGAAGAAATGCAGAAGAGCTGGATCCAGCTTAAGGAAGAACGGAATTCTCTTGAGTCCAGTCTACATGCTAGTGAGAAGAAGGTCTTGGAGCTCACCCGCCTACTGCACGAGGAAAAGACTCTCAACACTTACATAGCTCCTAAGAGGATGCGCAGTGTCTTTTGGGATTGATTTACTTTGTAATGCTTTCCCATGAGGCCTTAATGCACTGAACAATTATTTCTTAATGATAACGTGTGTTCTTTTTTGTTTATAACAAATTTGAACTTTCGAACCCTTTAATGCATTGCATAAACACATATCATGCATCATGTGCATAGCAGGTACTCTTTTTTACAGGTGGTTTAATGTTCTTCGCTGTTTATTTCAGCTCGCCATCATGAACCCTGAATCATCTACTGAGCAGTCCATCAAGGCCCTCCAGACTCAGAACGCCCAATTCCAAGAGCTGATCATGAGTTTAGCCCAAGGTCAAGAGGAATTGAAGGCTCTGCTGGTCAAGAAGAAGAAGAAGAGAACTGTACTATTCAACACTGGCCGGAGGTTTGGTAACACACTGCAGAATGAGGTTGATCAAGCTGGTTCTTCTGTAGGGAAAGGCAGTCCCCAAGGGGGAAGGGTTCCTAGTCCGGTGGTCTCTGACAACGAGACTGATTTCAATGAGGAGCAGTACCCTCCAGCTGAAGACAAGTACAAGCAGTTAGAAGACCGTCTGAATGCCATGGAAATTCAACAAGTGCCTGGGTTGGATTTTGGAGACTTGGGTCTATCTTCTGGTGTGGTGATCCCACACAAGTTCAAAGCACCATCTTTCGCAAAGTATGACGGGGCGTCCTGCCCTAAGCTACATCTCAGATCTTATGTGCGGAAGATCCAGCCGTATACTGTGGACAAGAACTTATGGATCCATTTCTTCCAGGAGAGTCTTTCAGGGACTCATCTCGAATGGTTCTATCAGCTGGATGGAACCAAGGTTCGTAACTGGGAGGAATTGGCTACTGCTTTTTACAAGCAGTATCAGTGTAATGCCGACCTCGCTCCTACACGTACCCAACTCCAGGGTATGTCGCTAGGATCGGGAGAAGGTTTTAAAGAGTATGCGCAGAAGTGGAGGGACCTGGCTGGCAGGGTGCAGCCACCATTAACCGACCGTGAACTAGTAGACATGTTCTTGGGGACCCTATCCGGGCCGTTCTTCAATCATCTCATTGGCAATTCGTCTGCAGGGTTTACAGATCTCATTCTGACTGGGGAAAGGATAGAGGCTGGTATGAAATCAGGGAAAATACAGAAAGGTGCGTCCTCAAGTTCTGAGAAGAAGCCTTTCAAGAAGGAAGCCAGTGCTGTGTATGGGCCTAGAAGGCAAAACAAACTAGAACGCCGCCAAGCTGTCAACACGGTGGTAATTGCAAAGCCTGCTGCCGCTCCTCGGCAACCTAACCAACCAAGGGGTGAGAGACCCAGAAGAGAATATACTCGGCTCAGTATGACCTTGTCGCAGATCTTGCCGCAATTGCTATCAACCAACTTGGTAACCGTCAGAGAGGCTCCAAAGGTGGTGAACACGACCTCTCCGAAGTATAATCCAAATGCCCGTTGTGCTTATCACTCTGATAGCCCGGGGCATTCTACTGATGATTGCTGGGCCCTGAGAAATAAGGTTCAGGACCTTATCGATGCCAAGGAAATACAATTTGAGGCGCCCGAAAGGCCAAACGTTGTGACTGCTCCTATACCCCAGCATGGAGTAAATGCTATTGAGGAAGACCTATATGCAGTTTCTGTGGATGATGTAGCTACTCCTCTGTTGACTGTTAAGGGGAACCTGTTGCTAGCCGGTTTATTTCTGGGTTGTAGCAAGGGTTGCCTTCTGTGTGCTGTTTCCCCTACTGGTTGTCCGTTGCTGAAGTCAGGCATCCAAAGCTTGATGGATAGCAAATAAATTTTGTTCAAGAAGACCGTTGTTCCTTTTGTTCCCACTGGAGAAGTATCTGTTGTCACCATCTTCAACAATCCTACCAAGGCTCCCCCGAGGAAGCCCGTCAAAATCATGTCTGTTGCACCCATTATCATTACTGTTCCGGGGCCCCTCCCCTATGAATCTGACAAGGCTGTCCCATGGCATTATGGGGCAGATGTGTATGTACTTGGAGTGAAGCAGGAGTTCAACACCAGTACCGGTATCAACAATATCACCGGTCCCGCTAAAGTTACCCGCAGTGGCAGGCTTTTCTCGCCTGACATTGCGCCACCAGTTATCCGAAGACCTCTTATCTCATGCCTACAAGTGCACTTGTTTCCCCTTCTGATCAAGTTTCTACCCCTAATGCCAAGTCATCTGACACTCGGGGCAAAGGGATTGATGATGTGCCTGCCCGGATGGAGGCACCAAAGACTGTCAATGTTGAAGCGTCTCAGCAAGAGATGGAGGAAATCCTTAAAATCATCAAGAAGAGCGATTTCAACGTCGTCGAGCAGCTGGGGCATACCCCCTCTAAGATCTCTATGCTATCATTGTTGTTGTGCTCAGAGGCCCATGCCAAGGCCCTGATTTCATTTCTGAAGACGGCCCATGTGCCACAAGAGACGTCCGCTGATCAATTCACTGATTGTGTGGCCAACTTGACTGCTGACAATGGGTTGGGTTTCTCTGACGCTGACCTGACCGCCAAGGGAAAGAACCAAAATGATGCCCTGCATGTCTCCATAGAATGCAGGGGCACTACTCTCGCACACGTGTTGGTGGACACCAGTTCTTCGCTGAATGTATTGCCCAAGAAGGCCTTAGATAGGTTGGATTGTGAGGGCCTGGAGTTGAAGCCTAGTAACATCGTGGTCCAAGCCTTTGACGGGTCGAAGAGGAGGGTACATGGTGAAGTGGATATTCGGATTCGTGTTGGTTCTCAAGTCTTTGACTCAACGTTCTATGTGATGGACATTCGTCCATCTTATTCTTGTTTGCTGGGTCGTCCCTGGATCCACAAGGCTGGGGCTGTGACCTCCACTCTACACCAGAAGCTCAAATACCCTGTCAGAGGGAAGATTGTTACAGTGCAGGGGGAGGAAGAATACATGGTTAGTCATCTGAACTCGTTCCGGTATATAGAGATGGACGGGGAGTTTGTTGAAACCCCCTTTCAACATTTTGAAGAGGTACCTCCAACATTGGCGTCAGCGGAAACAGTGATTGAAGAAGACTTCCCTTTGAAGATGGCTTCCTTAAAGGACGCCCAGGCTGTAATTGAGAAAGGTGAATGTGCTAACTGGGGCAGGCTCCCTGATTTCACTCCTAAAACTGACAAGTTTGGGCTGGGTTTCACTGCAGAGGCTCAGAGGGCTGTACGCAAAGCAAGGATCGGAAGACCTCCCGTGTTTATCACCAACCCGGGAGTGAATGCTATTGAAGGCGATGCGGAGGAATCAAAGTTTGATAGCTGGATCTACCCGACGACTAACGGTGGACTGAATAATTGGACTGCAAAAGACCACATACCTGTTACTTTTGTTACGCAGTAATGAATTCCTTTGTTTTTAATTTGTAATAAACAATAAATTGAAACTTTATGGCACGGTGTCTTACCCGGGGCACCGTTGGCTTCATTTGTGAGGGCTTATTACTTGTCATTTCCATATATCATGAATAAAGACATTGGACGTTTTTCGCATTTCAAATCTTGTGCTCCCTTTCTTTCTTTCTTTTATATATTGCAAAGCAGCTATATTTACACACACTCACTCATACAGGTTTCAATCCACTCTGGATCCCACTGGTAACGACTCTGCTACTTCCAGTTATGACTTTGAAAATCCGATCAACTTAGCTGAAGACGAAGGTGAAGATGATTGCGAAGTGCCTGGCGATCTTGCAAGACTGTTACTCCAGGAAGAGAGGGCCATTCAGCCACATGAAAAGCCAGTGGAAACGGTAAATCTGGGTACTGAGACAGATAGAAAGGAAGTTAAGATTGGTGCTAACCTGGAGCTCAGCGTAAAACAACGGTTGATTCAGATGTTGCATGATTATATGGAAATCTTTGCATGGTCCTACGAAGACATGCCTGGGTTGGATACCGACATTGTGGTCCATCACTTGCCTACCAAGGAAGAATGCCCTCCGGTTAAACAAAAGGTCCGCCGTATGCGTCCAGAGATGTCCGAAAAGATCAAAGCTGAGGTTATGAAGCAATTTGATGCCGGGTTTCTAGCAGTGACTTCTTACCCTCAGTGGGTTGCTAATGTGGTTCCAGTGCCAAAGAAAGATGGTAAGTGTGATCGGTGGATCTAGAACTGACTGTTTAACGCTGGTTCGCGAAATGTCGCGGAAGCAAGAGTCGCCACCGTCTTTTATTTTCTCCAAATGGAAAGGACAAAAGCACAGAAAAATTCCTTAAAGAGATTGCTCTCGGTTCGGGAGGTAGATTATAGAAAGGGAAGGTGTTAGCACCCTTTCTATCCATGGTTATCCATGGGCTCTTAGATACTTGCTCACTTGTGTTTTCAAAATGGTTTGTTTGCTTTTCAACTATGGGTTTTAAAAAAGTTTCTTTGAAAATTCCAGTTCGACTCTTGTATCGGTCCTCAAGAGTGTTTGAAAAATTGCTTTCGAAAGCTTTTTGAAAAGGTGTCGGTGTGAAAAGAAGTTTTTGATTTGTTTTGAAATTAGAGCAAGTATCTACGAGAACCTACCTAACCTAAGGAATTCGTCTGTGTAAATGTCCTTTAAAGTAGTGCCATCCCACCATTGAGAGGCAGGTAGCACCACTGTTGGAGGTGTTCGGGTCAATTCGAGTTTGTAGGGACATGGTGATCACTAGAGCAATAGGAAGACACCTTAGAAGCTACCCTCATGCCAGGTTCCCGGATCATGAGGACTTACTAAGACATCCTCTACTCGACGATCACCTTTCGAGGCAAGGCAACAGTGAGGCGTACCCTAGGGGTGGTGTGTGATTTTGTGTGTCATGTTCATTGATATTTGTCTTGTCATGTTCATTGTGATCTACGCTTGATTTTATTTAAGGCCATACATTCTTTCATGCTTTTGTTAACGGTTAAAAATATTTGCGGAAAAGTAAATTCTAAGCTATTACAAATGGCACGGGTCCACATCGCCGAAATTAAACCGGACCCGATTTGACAGAAAATAAATAAAAAAAGCGAATTAACAGAATTAAAAGTGCGAGAAGTTTAAGTTACACGGCTTTGGGAGAGATACATAATTATTTAAACGATATAAAATAAACATGCGAAATTAAACAATTAAAAATATGGGCGTTGGACCCTTTTGCAAAATATTAAAGTTAACGAGGAATTAAAATTAAAAATTAAAAAAAGGATGTTTTTTGGTATTTTTAGTGTTTTTTAGGAATTTGATGAAAAAAGAGTTAATTAAACTTAAACTAAAAGGTTAAACCCTAATTCTAAGGACTTTTAAATTTGTTATGAAAATATTAGAATATGACCTAAATTAAACCTAAAATTTTTTTATGTACAATTTTAATTATGAAAAATAAATATAATGAATATTATTATGGTAAAAGGGAAAAAGAAATAAAAACAATAACTAAACCTATTTCTACATATTTTTGTATTTTTGTTATTAAAAGAAATTAAAATCACAACCTAATTTAAAACTAAATAATTACATATTAATTTATTTATGAAAATATTAGAATAACATAATTTATTATGTTTTTATCTTTTTCTGATTTTTTTAGGCATTTTTTGTATATATAAAAACATAATTAATTAACTTAAACGAATAAAGAAAATAAAATCATAATTGAAAATAAAATAAAAAATATAGAAAAGGCAAACCAGGGGGGGTTCAGGCCCCAAAGTGGAGGTATAGGCCTAGCAATCTGGCCCAATAGCATTGGCCTCGTTGGACTTTTCTGAATCATGTGTGATGCGTTGACTAGGGCGTATTATGTTCTTGAGATCCATACCCTTGATTTGATCTCCCAGGGCGCGTCGCTGGCTTGATGATGGTGGTGTATCATGCGCTCCACCTTTGAAATTGCATAGGAACGTGTTTTGCAAAATATTATAGAAATAAACGTAGACCTGGGACTCGAACCCAGGTCACTAGCATCATCAACCAACGCCTGTACCACTAAGCCATGTTAACGCATTTGATATATAATTAACGAATAAATAATATAAAAGGAAAGCAACTGGTTAGTGGTTTAACGCGCCAATTTTCAAACCGGCGTATCATTCGTTGACAGCACATCATCTTCTTCATCACCCCTGTAAAACAAAACACAAAGGCAACGTTTTTTCACGCATTTCATTAGGTGGGCTATTGGAAAATAGCGAATAGGTCTCAGGGCTCTATAAATTGAGCGCGACTATGGATTACTCTTCGTCTGGACATGCTGAATCTAATGGTAATAGTCTTGAGACTTAATTTTTCCTCTTTGCAAAAGCCCCAAATTCCCGTCCTGCAAAACCCTAGAAAACTAACATGGCATCTTGGCCTAGAACGCATGAAATTTCAATTAAAGGTTATGGTTAGCTTGCAAACTTCATCAGGAATGCAAAACACATATCAAAACTGGTAAAAAATGCATGAATTGGTATGCACGATTATGACTTTTATTCGATACAGTCTGCACTCATATTACCAATTTCTTGAGTCTGGAAGGATGTTAATGATTGGAACGTGATCAGTGATCTCCAAGGATGCTATTGAGACAAGAATGGAGGCTTGAATCGACCTAAAAAGTGGTTTACAGTCTTTGAGTTTCTTTGAGAAATTTCAAGTTTGTAGAGAGGTTTTCTGCGCAGCTGAGAGTGTCCTAGGATTAGGTTTATGATCAGGTCTTTGTAGTGAATCAATTAGGTTAAGAAAACTCAATAAAATCCAATGAATTAATGGTTTTGCATATTTGATTTTCTTAAGATCTTTTCATATCTTTTTCAAGTGTATTTTGTGTCAATTATGCTCAAATCAATCCAATTCTTTCCTATTTGGGATATGCACGAAATATTGAGCTCAAAACATGTATAAAAAGATTGAAAAAAATTAGGTTAGACATTTTTCACATATTTAATTTGATTTAAATGAATTAATATGAATAATAATTCAAATAAATAAATAAAAAATGAGAAAATACTTCCCTTTGGGCCAAGTGGTCGTGCACATGCTTAGAATGATGAATCATGGAAGAAAAATGGGCCCATTAGCAATTTCAGGTCATTTGGATCAATGTTGACTTTTCAAAATATCCAAAAATTTCCCAACTTCCACAAGGCATAACTTGCTCAATTTTTAAGCTTTTCTCATGTTCTTGGACATTTTGGAAAGGTCTTTGAGTCCTTTAACCAATGCCTTTGGTCCCATGTCATTTTTATTTACCAATCTCAAATTATGGCCTTTGACTTAAAGTCCCTTTTTGTTGACTTTTGAAAATGACCTATAATGTTGAAATTGATAACTTTTTGTGAGAGCATTTCTTGGACTTGAAGTATGAAGATGAGTTGTAGGAAATATCTTTCTCTTCAAAATGAGCTTTGGATGGAATTTTTCTGATAATCCATGTGAAAGTTATGCCCTGGTCAATTTCAGTTGACTTTTTCAGCTGTCCAAATAAGGAAACTTTTGCATCTTTGATGATTTCTGAGCCAAATTTTGAGAATCATGATCAAGCATTGATCAAATGATGTTTGTGGCTTCAAAATGATATGTTGACCAAAAATTTGAACTTTTGACTGCCAAATGACCATTTTGCCCCTACAGCTGACTGTAGTGCAATCTAGGGTTTTGACTGTGCAATTTTGAGCTGAATGCCTTGCAATTTGTTATGAGGATACTTGACCATCTTTGTAGGCATATGAGACTTGATTGGGCCTTTGAAAACTTCATTTTCCTGATCAGCACACAAACCCTAATTTTGACTGTATAGGAGATCTTTGACTGTGCAACCCTTGGGGAATTTTGCAGCTTGACTTGGCATTTTCTTGGAGAATATGGGAGGGCCAATTTTGGGGTACAACAGTTGCCCCTGTTCAATCTTCTTAGACCTGAGGATGCAGACTGGCTGACGTGCCTTTCGTAATCCGAAGGTGGAAGATGATTGGACACTAGAGTGCCCAGAAATTTGCGCTCACATAGTAGCAGTGATGGTGGAATGGGCTTATAGATGCCATTGGGAGGTTGCTGGATAGGATGATGGGCTTATAGATGCCATCTGGATGTTGATCGCGTAGGAGATTCCTTAGCGAGAACCTGCATACCTGCAAAAGAACAAATGAGTACCTGACACGTTGCAGGAGCTGGTTTTCAGATGCTTGGTATAGATGTGTCCTGACTGGTTACAGGAGCTGGATCTGGAGCTTCAAAAGATGATGAATGAACCAGGTATGGTTACTGTCTTAGCATGAATGGTAAGAGAACCTTGGGCGACTTTAACTCCAACAACGCTCGTTGAGAAAAATCTTGGGTGTCTTCTACTGGGATAAGCATCAGGGAGATCTTAGGGTCGATCTGACTGAACCAGAGGAGGCCTTTGACTGGATAAGAATCAGGAAAATCTTTAGGGTCGATTTAAACTGAACCGGACAAGGTCTTGGAATATCTTCAACTGGATAAGCATCAGGGAGATCTTAGGGTCGATCTGACTGAACCAGAGAAGGCCTTTGACTGGATAAGTATCAGGAAAATCTTGGGGTTGATTTAACTGAACCGGTCTAGGTCTTGAAATATCTTCAACTGGATAAGCATCAGGGAGATCTTAGGGTCGATCTGACTGAACCAGAGAAGGCCTTTGACTGGATAAGCATCAGGAAAATCTTAGGGTCGATTTAACTGAACCGGTCTAGGTCTTGAAATATCTTCAACTGGATAAGCATCAGGGAGATCTTAGGGTCGATCTGACTGAACCAGAGAAGGCCTTTGACTGGATAAGTATCAGGAAAATCTTGGGGTCGATTTAACTGAACCGGTCTAGGTCTTGAAATATCTTCAACTGGATAAGCATCAGGGAGATCTTAGGGTCGATCTGACTGAACCAGAGAAGGCCTTTGACTGGATAAGCATCAGGAAAATCTTAGGGTCGATTTAACTGAACCGGTCTAGGTCTTGAAATATCTTCAACTGGATAAGCATCAGGGAGATCTTAGGGTCGATCTGACTGAACCAGAGAAGGCCTTTGACTGGATAAGCATCAGGAAAATCTTGGGGTGATTTAACTGAACCGGTCTAGGTCTTGAAATATCTTCAACTGGATAAGCATCAGGGAGATCTTAGGGTCGATCTGACTGAACCAGAGAAGGCCTTTGACTGGATAAGCATCAGGAAAATCTTGGGGTGATTTAACTGAACCGGTCTAGGTCTTGAAATATCTTCAACTGGATAAGCATCAGGGAGATCTTAGGGTCGATCTGACTGAACCAGAGAAGGCCTTTGACTGGATAAGCATCAGGAAAATCTTAGGGTCGATTTAACTGAACCGGTCTAGGTCTTGAAATGTGATTTGAGAATTTAACTGGATCTTTCCTGAAAGGTAAAAGTCAGTCATATGCGATGCATGATATGGATCAAGCAATGATGTTCTCAACATAAATGAGATTTGTATGATATGATGTGTCTATGTATGTTATAATGATGCATGTGATGTGTTATGTATGTTTTTGTCTAGGGAAGTGAACCCTTGACGGATGCCGGGAAGTCGTATCCTGGGCTGATGTTGAGGAATAGATTTTGCTTCCGTTGGGGATGATAACTGCAAGAATACCGGTAGGAGAAGATGACTCCGTTGCGGAACAAACTTGGCAAATGGAAGATTCTGCGGGGAGAAAAAGATACTCTAGCGACCATGCTGGGAAGCAATACTCTGTGGGAAGAGGGATGCCTTGCTGAGTGTAGATAATAATTTGCTGGGGATACCTTTTTTGGTATAGGAAGTGTCGATGGACTTCGCTGGGGATAGGAAAGAACTATGCTGACGACGACCTTTCCGTGGCTTTTGGCTGAGGATAACCCAGTTATATCCTGTTAAGGAAATAACTCTTTAACTCAAGCCGGACGACGCGCTCGTGCTCTGCGAGGGGATAAGCTTCCAGAATATACTGGGGATAAGCTTATTGCTTGGGGATATGTGGATTCCAACCTTCCTGGGGAACTGGATGGGACTCTCCTGGGGAAGTTTTGATATGCTGGGGAAGTGTTGAGACCTATGGGAGGATACTCAACTTCCTTGGAACTTGATAATTTGCTTGGAGAGGAGTGTACTGTTTTGCCGAACCACTCTCTGGGGATTTAATATGTACTTGGTCGTGTTCTTTAGCTGAACCTACCTTGGTACCTTGGAGGATAGAACAATTGGATTGTTTAGACAACTCTTTATTGCCCCTGTTTCTAGTGTCACCTGCAATTAATTCCTTTGTTTCGTATGCAAATATTTATGAGTTAGCAAATTATTGTCAATGCATATATCACAAATTGAACCTTGGACGTTCTTCGCAAAACAAAACAGAAAAAGAAAAACACTTGGCACGTTTAACTGAAAATATATTTGTATTGATTTTGAATGGCCTGTGAATAGGCGTTTTGTGTACAAGAGGCTGACGTCCTAGTAAGAGAACGCCGCCGAACAAGAGAGTTTATACAAGTTTTGTACAAAATAAAACAGCTGTGTGAAATATGAATGATCCACTGGGTTTCAACTCTGCTATTGCCTTTATAATTCCGAGCGTCTCATCACTTGATGACCTTGGTTGAAGGTGAAGTTGACTGATCGATGCCGTCTGAACTTGATGTAGATACCGGATTCTGGATGCAAAGTGATCCAATAAGACATAGTATTACGCTTTATCCCTAATTTTTTCCTGGACCGCCCTTTCGGGTTTTCAGTCCACCGGGATACCCATTTTTGCCCAAGCCGCCTTTTAAGGTTTTCGACTTGCCGGGTGTACAGATTTTTTTCATTTTCATCCCTTCATTTTGCCCGAACCCTTTTGGTTCGACGGGAAGCCCTAATTTTTGCCTAGGCATGTCAGCCTAGCGGGTCTTTTTTCATGCGTAGTATTTTTTTACTATGTCTGCATTGGCGGGGTGAGGAAGGTCGTCACCATCCATGTTGGTTAATATCATTGCTCCTCCTGAGAACACATGCTTAACCACAAATGGCCCTTCGTATGTAGGGGTCCATTTGCCCCTTGGATCACTCTGAGGAAGGATGATTCTCTTGATTACCAGATCCCCAACTTGATATTCCTGTGGTCTGACCTTTTTGTTAAATGCCCTGATCATCCGTTTCTGATACGTCTGACCATGACAGATAGCAGCAAGTCTCTTTTCGTCAATGAGGTTGAGCTGGTCAAGTCGTGTCTGGATCCAATCATCTTCGTTCAGATTTGCATCCTTCATTATCCGGAGAGAGGGTATTTGCACTTCGATCGGCAAGACTGCCTCCATGCCATAAACCAGAGAGAAAGGAGTTGCCCCGGTTGACGTCCTAGCTGAGGTACGGTACCCATGCAGAGCGAACGGTAACATCTCGTGCCAATCTTTATAAGTCACTGTCATCTTCTGCACGATCTTCTTGATGTTTTTATTTGCTGCTTCTACAGCCCCATTCATCTTCGGTCTGTAAGGAGAAGAATTGTGGTGCTGTATTTTGAACTGTTCGCAGAGCTCAGCAATCATCTTGTTGTTCAGATTGGTACCGTTGTCTGTAATAATCCGCTCAGGGACGCCGTACCGACAGATCAGATTGTGCCGAATAAACTGTGCCACAACAGTCTTGGTTACCGTAGCATAGGATGCTGCCTCGACCCACTTTGTGAAATAATCAATCGCCACTAGGATGAAGCAATGTCCATTAGATGCCGTAGGTTTGATCTCGCCGATCATGTCTATGCCCCACATTGCAAACGGCCAAGGCGCAGTCAGAACATTCAGAGGAACCGGAGGAACATGCACCTTGTCTGCATAGATCTGGCACTTGTGGCATGTCCTGGAATGTTGGTAGCAGTCAGCTTCCATTGTGGACCAGTAGTATCCTGCCCGTAGGATCTTCTTAGCCATAGTGTGTCCACTGGAATGTGTACCAAAGGTCCCTTCATGTAGCTCTTCCATGATCCGTTCCGCTTCAGTCTTATCCACACAATGCAGTAAGGTTGAATCATGGTTTCGCCTGTACAAGATGCCGTTGCTTAGGAAGAACTTGGATGCAAACCTCCTCAGGAATTTCTTATCATTGACAGATGCCCCTTCAGGGTATTCCTGAGCTTCCAGATATCTCTTCACTTCGTGGTACCAAGGCTTCTCAGTCACCAATTCAGTTTCGAGATCACAACAGTATGCCGGTTCGTCCAGTTTCCAGATGATGATCCGGGGAGCCTCATTATCCCATTTGACCTTGAACATAGAAGACATTGTAGCTAACGCGTCCGCTAACTGATTCTCTTCTCTTGGAAAGTGCTCAAAGGTTATCTCTGTAAAGTGGGGAATCAGGGTCAACACGCATTCTCTGTAAGGAATCAGGTTTGGATGTTTCGTATCCCACTCTCCTTTGATCTGATTGATCACAAGAGCGGAATCTCCGAAAACACTTAGAAATTTGATCCTTAGGTCGATCGCAGCTTGAAGACCCATGATGCACGCCTCATACTCCGCCATGTTGTTGGTACAGTTGAAACACAGCCGGGCAGTGAGTGGAGTATGAGTACCTTGAGGAGATATGATGATGGCGCCGATACCATTTCCCAAAGCATTGGAAGCTCCGTCAAAGTGCATAGACCATCGGGATCCTGGTTCAGGTCCTTCATCCGGTCCAGGTACTTCACAGTCAGTTACAATCATAATGCTTTCATCCGGAAACTCGAAGTTCATAGACTGATAGTCATCTACAGCTTGATGCGCTAAGTGGTCTGCCAATACACTCCCCTTGATGGCTTTCTGGGTTGTGTACTGAATGCCGTATTCTGTCAAGATCATTTGCCATCTTGCAATTCGCCCAGACAGAGCAGGCTTTTCGAATATATACTTTATAGGATCCATTTTGGAGATCAACAAAGTAGTGTGAGTCAACATATACTGTCTCAGCCGGCGAGCAGCCCATACCAAAGCGCAGCAAGTTTTCTCAAGCAGTGAGTATCGGGTCTCACAGTCGGTAAACTTTTTGCTAAGGTAATAAATGGCATGCTCTTTTCGGCCAGACTCGTCATGCTGCCCCAGCACACACCCCATTGAGTTGTCAAGCACTGTCAGGTATAGTATCAGAGGTCTCCCTTCAACCGGTGGCATAAGGATGGGCGGTTCTTGGAGATACTCTTTGATTTTGTCAAAAGCAGCCTGACATTCATCGTTCCAACGTACTACCTGATCTTTCTTCAGCAGCTTGAAGATTGGCTCACAAGTAGCGGTCAGATGTGAGATGAATCGAGCAATGTAATTCAGGCGTCCTAAAAAGCCTCTGACCTCTTTCTCTGTCCTAGGGACTGGCATCTCTTGAATAGCTTTGACCTTAGCAGGGTCCACTTGAATACCTTTATCACTGACCACGAAGCCTAGCAATTTTCCAGATCTTACCCCGAAGGTGCACTTGTTCGGGTTCAATCTCAGCTTGTACAGTTTCAACCGGTCAAACAACTTCTGCAGATGATCTAGGTGTTCTTCCTCAGTCTGGGACCTAGCAATCATGTCGTCAACATACACTTCGATCTCATGATGGATCATGTCATGAAATAAGGCGACCATGGCACGTTGGTAGGTTGCCCCAGCGTTCTTTAACCCGAATGGCATGACCTTGTAACAGAAGGTGCCCCACTGAGTAACAAATGTAGTCTTTTCCATGTCTTCAGGTGCCATTTTGATCTGATTGTAACCTGAAAAGCCATCCATGAAAGAGAATACCTTGTGCTGAGCCGTATTATCAACAAGGACATCAATGTGAGGTAAGGGGAAGTCATCTTTGGGGCTGGCCCTGTTTAGATCCCTGTAGTCGACACACATTCTGACCTTACCGTCCTTCTTAGGTACCGGCACCACGTTAGCAACCCACTGAGGGTAAGAAGTTACCGCAAGGAACCCGGCATCAAACTGTTTCATGACCTCGGCTTTAATTTTCTCAGACATCTCTGGACGCATCCGACGGACCTTTTGTTTAACTGGAGGGCATTCTTCCTTAGTCGGCAAGTGATGGACCACAATATCGGTATCCAACCCGGGCATGTCTTCGTAGGACCAAGCAAAGATCTCCACATAGTCATGTAACATCTTGGTTAACCGTTGCTTCACGCTGAGCTCTAGGTTGGCACCAATCTTTACCTCTTTCCTGTCTGCCTCAGTACCCAGGTTTATTGTTTCCACTGGCTCTTCATGGGGTTGAATTGCCCTCTCTTCCTGAAGCAACAGTCTTGCAAGCTCGCCAGGCACTTCGCAATCATCTTCACCTTCGTCTTCGGCTAAGTTGATCGGATTTTCGAAGTCATAATTGGCAGTAGCAGAGTTGTTATTAGTAAGATCCAGAGTGGATTGGAACCTGTATGAGTGAGTGTGTGTGTAAATACAGCTGTTTTGAAAATTTATGTAAAGGAAAAGAAAGACAGGAAAGGAGCACAATATTTGTAATGCGAAAATACGTCCAAGATTTTCATTCATGATATATGAAATGACAGTTTGTATGCCCTCACAAATAGAACCACGGTGCCTCGGGTAAGACACCGGGCCATAGAGTTTATTATTGGTTATTACAAAATAACGAAACAAAGAAATTTATTACTTAGTAACAAGAGAAACAGATAAGTTGTCCTTTGCACTCCAATTGTTGAGTCCACTGTCGGTTGCCGGGTAGATCCAGCTATCAAACTCAGCCTCATCAACTTCATCCTCGTCTCCAATAGCATTCACTCCATGAGCAGGTAGGGGAGCCGTCACCACATTAGGCTTGTCCGATGCCTCAAACTGTACCTCCTTGGCGTCAATGAGGTCCTGGAGCTTGTTCTTTAGTGCCCAACAGTCATCGGTAGAGTGCCCCGGGCTATCTGAATGGTAGGCACAACGAGCATTCGGATTGTACTTGGGGGATGCAGTATTGGGGAACTTTGGCGCCTCCCTGACAGTCACTAAATTGGTTGAGAGTAACTGTGGCAGGATCTGCGACAAAGTCATGCTTAAACGGGTGAATTCTCTCCGGGGTCTTTCCACCTTCTGAGTATTGTTTGGCCGAGGAGCGGCAGCAGGCTTAGCAATCATTACCGCACTAACAGATTGGCGGTGCTCATGTCTCTCTGATCTCCTGGAACCATATACGGCACTAGACTCCTTCTTGAAGGGTTTCTTCTCAGAACTAGATGATGCACCCTTCGCAATCTTTCCAGACTTCAACCCGGCTTCAATCCTTTCTCCAGTCAAGATCAAATCAGTGAACCCAGCAGAAGAATTCCCAATGAGATGGTTGAAAAATGGCCCAGATAGGGTCCCCAAGAACATGTCAACCAGCTCCCGATCAGTCAATGGTGGCTGCACCCTGCCAGCCAGGTCTCTCCACTTCTGAGCGTACTCCTTAAAACCTTCGCTTGCACCTAACGACATACCCTGGAGTTGGGTACGTGTGGGGGCAAGGTCGGCATTATATTGATACTGCTTGTAGAAAGCAGTAGCCAACTCCTCCCAGTTACGAACCTTGGTCCCATCCAGCTGATAGAACCATTCGAGATGAGTCCCTGAAAGACTCTCCTGGAAGAAGTGGATCCACAAATTCTTATCCGCAGAGTACGGCTGAATTTTCCGAACATAGGACCTCAGATGCAGCTTGGGACAAGACGCCCCGTCATACTTCGAGAAGGATGGTGCTTTGAACTTATGAGGGATGATCACACCAGTCGACAATCCCAGATCTCCGAAATCCAGCCCAGGTACCTGTTGAACCTCCATAGCCTTCAACCTGTCCTCCAGTTGCTTATATCTGTCGTCTGCAGGAGGGTACTGCTCTTCATCAAAATCCGTCTCGTTGTCGGAGACTACCGGACTAGGGACCTTTACTTCTGCCTGAGAAGGACTCTTGCCAACAGAAGAACCAGCCTCTTCATGCTGCAGAGTATTGCCAAACCTTCGGCCCGAGTTGAACAGAACAGTTCTTCTCTTCTTCTTCTTCTCCTTCTTCAGGAGCATAGTCTTTAATTCTTCTTGGCCTTTAGCCAGACCCTTGATTAGTTCTTGAAACTGCGCATTCTGCGCCTGAAGAGCCTTGATTGATGTCTCGGTTGATGCAGATTCGGGATTCATGATGCTGAAATAAACAGCGAAGAACTGTAAGCAACCTGAAAAGAGGAAAAACCTGCTATGCACATGATGTATGAAATGCGTATGCAATGCATTCAAGGGTTCGAAAGTTCAAGTTTGTTGTAGACAAAAAGGAACACACGTTATCATTAAAGGAATCATTGTTTAATACATCAAAGCCTCATGGGCAAAATAATACAAAAGTCAAATCAATCCCAGAATACACTGCGCATCCTCTTCGGAGCTATGTAGGTGTTGAGATTCCTCTCCTCATGCAACAGGCGAGTGAGCTCCAAGACCTTCTTTTCACTGGCATGCAGACTAGTCTCA
This sequence comes from Vicia faba, assembly GCA_948472305.1. NCBI lineage: Eukaryota > Viridiplantae > Streptophyta > Magnoliopsida > Fabales > Fabaceae > Vicia > Vicia faba. Next base: position 1,796,286,707 of record OX451736.1, read on the forward strand.
AGAGAATTCCGCTCTTCCTTAAGCTGGATCCAGCTCTTCTGCATCTCTTCCCAGGATGTGGGCATATCAGGGTGCTGAATAGTATAGGACACTTCCCCTTCCAAGACTGGTTCTTTGATTACTGGGAGCACATGAGGATAAGGCATTACTAACTTCTGGGAGCGGGCTCGTACCCACTTGAGATAAGGCTCCAATGGGATGGAATTCCTATGCCCCAGTGTCTTGCTGTCTATCCTACTGGGCATCCTCCAAGCTCTGATAAATCTCTGGCGAAGTCCTTAAGTATCGTTGTCGAAGTCAAAAACTATGTCAGGAATTAACATGTCATGAGGACCATCCCTCCGAGCATAACCAAATTGTCTCCAAGCCAGGCATGGGCTATAAGTAATACCTCCTCTGATTCCAAGTAAAGGAACATTAGGGTACTCCCCACAACGATCAATGATAGTGACATCTTCTCTGGACCTAGGGAACCAATGTATATCTGCATGTGTAAGAGTCATCAACCGTTGTGACCATCTCAAACCCCGCTCATTCTTCAGGACTGATTGGGGAAGGTGCGAAATAAACCACCTTCCCAGGAGAGGAGTGCAACACATAAGGACACCTCTTTTTCTCATGGTTCGAGTGTAACATGAGTGAAGGATGTCCCCCAGCAGCGTAGGTATAGGATTCCTGGTCATAAAGATCTGAACAGCACTGATATCAATAAGCTGATCTGGGTTAGGGAACAACACCAAACCATAGACAAGGAGGGCCACAACCTCTTCAAAAGCTTGCAAGTCAAGGGAGTTCCAACATTCAAGGGCCTTTTCAAACAAAAACTTGGCTAAGAACCCTTTGATACCACTTCTAACTTCCCAATGTCCCTTGAGGTCAGATGACTGTAGGTGCAAGGCTTTGGCAATCTCTTCAAGCTTAGGTTCCTTTTCTGTACCGTTGAAGGGTAGCTGATCAAGGATAGGAATCTTCAGGAGCCGGGAGAACTCCTCCAATGTAGGTACCAACTGATAGTCCAAGAAGGTAAAACAGTGATGCAGATGATCAAAGAACTGGAACAAGACCTTTATCATATCTTCCTCAATGTTGGTGTTGACCAAGCTGATGAGGCTTCCATGCCTTTCACTGAATGAAGAGTTCTCGGGAATCCTGGATATAAGCTCCTTAAGCTGAGGAGGTACCCTTACAAGACTGATTTGAATTGTCTTTCTACGAACAGTTTCCATGTCCTACAAAACAAGAACAAAGATGAAAATTCGAACCCCTGAAATGGTTAGTCAATGCATATGATGCGGGATGATCTCATAATGCTATGATTAAATACACCACAAATATTTACAAAGACAAACATGTAAGGCACACAAGGCACACAAGACAAGCCCTTAGGGTTTAAGTCCAGCATGGGGTCTGGGTAGTACCCTCTTGAAGTTGGTGGGTTCAACCTGTCCTAATCAAATTAACCGGGTTCTAAGGTTCCCAATATCACGGGATTGCTTTCATTGTTCATCGTTTCGATTTAGCCACTGAACTGGCGACCGAAATATTCCAGGAAAGCAACCCTCAATTGAGCGTAGTATCGAGTATCAACCAACCTCGGACTGCACCAAAGTCAGTTATCTCACTACCCTAAAGAGGCCAAGATAGTTCAATTAAGGTTCCTAAGGTCTGTTGATGCTTCACGACACCACGCGGAGGCCCCGTACTCTCCTTGACTGAACTCAAGGGTTACCGGTACACACCAAAGTGCCACATCAACGTAGCAGACTGTTTCAACCATGTCGATATACCCCGCACAGTTCCCTCACAGCCTTGTTGCTACTTTCTAAGAAGGTATCCCCAGATCCGGGTTTAGGATCTATAGAACTCCCAAGACAGTCCCACAATAATAAAGCAAGCAAAGAAAGCAATTGAAAACACAGTGATCCTAGTCCTAAGGTACACCTCACTTTAAGTAGGTATTCCCCAGCAGAGTCGCCAGTTCTGTGATCGGTGGATCTAGAACTGACTGTTTAACGCTGGTTCGCGAAATGTCGCGGAAGCAAGAGTCGCCATCGTCTTTTATTTTCTCCAAATGGAAAGGACAAAAGCACAGAAAAATTCCTTAAAGAGATTGCTCTCGGTTCGGGAGGTAGATTATAGAAAGGGAAGGTGTTAGCACCCTTTCTATCCATGGTTATCCATGGGCTCTTAGATACTTGCTCACTTGTGTTTTCAAAATGGTTTGTTTGCTTTTCAACTATGGGTTTTAAAAAAGTTTCTTTGAAAATTCCAGTTCGACTCTTGTATCGGTCCTCAAGAGTGTTTGAAAAATTGCTTTCGAAAGCTTTTTGAAAAGGTGTCGGTGTGAAAAGAAGTTTTTGATTTGTTTTGAAATTAGAGCAAGTATCTACGAGAACCTACCTAACCTAAGGAATTCGTCTGTGTAAATGTCCTTTAAAGTAGTGCCATCCCACCATTGAGAGGCAGGTAGCACCACTGTTGGAGGTGTTCGGGTCAATTCGAGTTTGTAGGGACATGGTGATCACCAGAGAAATAGGAAGACACCTTAGAAGCTACCCTCATGCCAGGTTCCCGGATCATGAGGACTTACTAAGACATCCTCTACTCGACGATCACCTTTCGAGGCAAGGCAACAGTGAGGCGTACCCTAGGGGTGGTGTGTGATTTTGTGTGTCATGTTCATTGATATTTGTCTTGTCATGTTCATTGTGATCTACGCTTGATTTTATTTAAGGCCATACATTCTTTCATGCTTTTGTTAACGGTTAAAAATATTTGCGGAAAAGTAAATTCTAAGCTATTACAAATGGCGCGGGTCCACATCGCCGAAATTAAACCGGACCCGATTTGACAGAAAATAAATAAAAAAAGCGAATTAACAGAATTAAAAGTGCGAGAAGTTTAAGTTACACGGCTTTGGGAGAGATACATAATTATTTAAACGATATAAAATAAACATGCGAAATTAAACAATTAAAAATATGGGCGTTGGACCCTTTTGCAAAATATTAAAGTTAACGAGGAATTAAAATTAAAAATTAAAAAAAGGATGTTTTTTGGTATTTTTAGTGTTTTTTAGGAATTTGATGAAAAAAGAGTTAATTAAACTTAAACTAAAAGGTTAAACCCTAATTCTAAGGACTTTTAAATTTGTTATGAAAATATTAGAATATGACCTAAATTAAACCTAAAATTTTTTTATGTACAATTTTAATTATGAAAAATAAATATAATGAATATTATTATGGTAAAAGGGAAAAAGAAATAAAAACAATAACTAAACCTATTTCTACATATTTTTGTATTTTTGTTATTAAAAGAAATTAAAATCACAACCTAATTTAAAACTAAATAATTACATATTAATTTATTTATGAAAATATTAGAATAAAATAATTTATTATGTTTTTATCTTTTTCTGATTTTTTTAGGCATTTTTTGTATATATAAAAACATAATTAATTAACTTAAACGAATAAAGAAAATAAAATCATAATTGAAAATAAAATAAAAAATATAGAAAAGGCAAACCAGGGGGGGTTCAGGCCCCAAAGTGGAGGTATAGGCCTAGCAATCTGGCCCAATAGCATTGGCCTCGTTGGACTTTTCTGAATCATGTGTGATGCGTTGACTAGGGCGTATTATGTTCTTGAGATCCATACCCTTGATTTGATCTCCCAGGGCGCGTGGCTGGCTTGATGATGGTGGTGTATCATGCGCTCCACATTTGAAATTGCATAGGAACGTGTTTTGCAAAATATTATAGAAATAAACGTAGACCTGGGACTCGAACCCAGGTCACTAGCATCATCAACCAACGCCTGTACCACTAAGCCATGTTAACGCATTTGATATATAATTAACGAATAAATAATATAAAAGGAAAGCAACTGGTTAGTGGTTTAACGCGCCAATTTTCAAACCGGCGTATCATTCGTTGACAGCACATCATCTTCTTCATCACCCCTGTAAAACAAAACACAAAGGCAACGTTTTTTCATGCGTTTCATTAGGTGGGCTATTGGAAAATAGCGAATAGGTCTCAGGGCTCTATAAATTGAGCGCGACTATGGATTACTCTTCGTCTGGACATGCTGAATCTAATGGCAATAGTCTTGAGACTTAATTTTTCTTCTTTGCAAAAGCCCCAAATTCCCGTCCTGCAAAACCCTAGAAAACTAACATGGCATCTTGGCCTAGAACGCATGAAATTTCAATTAAAGGTTATGGTTAGCTTGCAAACTTCATCAGGAATGCAAAACACATATCAAAACTGGTAAAAAATGCATGAATTGGTATGCACGATTATGACTTTTATTCGATACAGTCTGCACTCATATTACCAATTTCTTGAGTCTGGAAGGATGTTAATGATTGGAACGTGATCAGTGATCTCCAAGGATGCTATTGAGACAAGAATGGAGGCTTGAATCGACCTAAAAAGTGGTTTACAGTCTTTGAGTTTCTTTGAGAAATTTCAAGTTTGTAGAGAGGTTTTCTGCGCAGCTGAGAGTGTCCTAGGATTAGGTTTATGATCAGGTCTTTGTAGTGAATCAATTAGGTTAAGAAAACTCAATAAAATCCAATGAATTAATGGTTTTGCATATTTGATTTTCTTAAGATCTTTTCATATCTTTTTCAAGTGTATTTTGTGTCAATTATGCTCAAATCAATCCAATTCTTTCCTATTTGGGATATGCACGAAATATTGAGCTCAAAACATGTATAAAAAGATTGAAAAAAATTAGGTTAGACATTTTTCACATATTTAATTTGATTTAAATGAATTAATATGAATAATAATTCAAATAAATAAATAAAAAATGAGAAAATACTTCCCTTTGGGCCAAGTGGTCGTGCACATGCTTAGAATGATGAATCATGGAAGAAAAATGGGCCCATTAGCAATTTCAGGTCATTTGGATCAATGTTGACTTTTCAAAATATCCAAAAATTTCCCAACTTCCACAAGGCATAACTTGCTCAATTTTTAAGCTTTTCTCATGTTCTTGGACATTTTGGAAAGGTCTTTGAGTCCTTTAACCAATGCCTTTGGTCCCATGTCATTTTTATTTACCAATCTAAAATTATGGCCTTTGACTTAAAGTCCCTTTTTGTTGACTTTTGAAAATGACCTATAATGTTGAAATTGATAACTTTTTGTGAGAGCATTTCTTGGACTTGAAGTATGAAGATGAGTTGTAGGAAATATCTTTCTCTTCAAAATGAGCTTTGGATGGAATTTTTCTGATAATCCATGTGAAAGTTATGCCCTGGTCAATTTCAGTTGACTTTTTCAGCTGTCCAAATAAGGAAACTTTTGCATCTTTGATGATTTCTGAGCCAAATTTTGAGAATCATGATCAAGCATTGATCAAATGATGTTTGTGGCTTCAAAATGATATGTTGACCAAAAATTTGAACTTTTGACTGCCAAATGACCATTTTGCCCCTACAGCTGACTGTAGTGCAATCTAGGGTTTTGACTGTGCAATTTTGAGCTGAATGCCTTGCAATTTGTTATGAGGATACTTGACCATCTTTGTAGGCATATGAGACTTGATTGGGCCTTTGAAAACTTCATTTTCCTGATCAGCACACAAACCCTAATTTTGACTGTATAGGAGATCTTTGACTGTGCAACCCTTGGGGAATTTTGCAGCTTGACTTGGCATTTTCTTGGAGAATATGGGAGGGCCAATTTTGGGGTACAACAGTAAGGTCCGAATGTGTGTCGACTACAGGGATCTGAACAGGGCCAGCCCCAAGGATGATTTCCCTCTACCTCACATCGAAGTTCTGGTTGACAATACTGCTCAGCATAAGGTGTTCTCCTTCATGGACGGCTTTTCAGGTTATAATCAGATCAAAATGGCTCCTGAAGATATGGAAAAGACTACCTTTGTTACTCAGTGGGGCACCTTCTGCTACAAGGTCATGCCATTCGGGTTGAAAAATGTTGGGGCAACCTACCAACGTGCCATGGTTTCTTTATTTCATGACATGATCCATTATGACATTGAAGTGTATGTCGATGATATGATTGCAAGGTCCCAAACTGAGGAGGAGCACCTTGACCATCTACAGAAGTTGTTTGACCGTCTGAAGTTGTATAAGCTGAGGTTGAACCCGAACAAGTGCACCTTCGGGGTAAGATCTGGAAAGTTGCTAGGCTTCGTCGTAAGCGACAAGGGTATTCAAGTGGACCCTGCCAAGGTTAAAGCCATACAAGAGATGCCAGTTCCCAAGACAGAGAAAGAAGTCAGAGGCTTTCTAGGACGTCTGAATTACATTGCCCGATTCATCTCGCACCTAACTGCTACCTGTGAACCAATCTTCAAGCTGCTGAAGAAAGATCAGGTAGTACGTTGGAATGATGAATGTCATGCCGCTTTTGACAGAATCAAAGAGTATCTCCAAGAACCACCCATTCTTATGCCACCGGTTGAAGGGAGACCTCTAATACTATACTTGACAGTGCTTGACAGCTCAATGGGGTGTGTGCTGGGGCAGCATGACGAGTCTGGCCGAAAAGAGCACGCCATTTATTACCTTAGCAAAAAGTTTACCGACTGTGAGACCCGATACTCACTGCTCGAGAAAATTTGTTACGCTTTGGTATGGGCTGATCGTCGGCTAAGACAGTATATGTTGACTCACACTACTCTGTTGATATCAAAGATGGATCCAATAAAGTACATATTCGAAAAGCCTGCTCTGTCCGGAAGAATAGCAAGATGGCAGATGATCTTGACAGAATACGACATCCAGTATACGACTCAGAAGGCTATCAAAGGAAGTGTATTGGCAGACCATTTGGCACACCAGGCAGTAGACGACTACCAGTCAATGAACTTTGAATTTCCTGACGAGAGCATCATGGTAGTAACTGATTTTGAAGTACCTGGACCAGATGAAGGACCTGAGGAAGGATCCCGATGGTCTATGCACTTTGACGGAGCCTCCAACGCTTTGGGTAACGGTATTGGCGCTGTGATCATATCCCCCAAAGGCACTCATACTCCACTTACTGCCCGGCTATGTTTCAACTGCACCAACAACATGGCGGAGTATGAGGCATGCATCATGGGTCTTCAAGCTGCGATTGACTTAAGGATCAAGTTTCTGAGTGTCTTCAGAGATTCCGCTCTCGTGATCAATCAGATCAAAGGCGAGTGGGATACGAAACACCCAAACCTTATTCCTTACAAAGAGTGTGTGTTGACGTTGATCCCCCATTTCACAGAGATAACTTTTGAACATTTCCCAAGAGAGGAGAATCAGTTGGCGGACGCGTTAGCTACGATGTCTTCTATGTTCAAAGTCAAATGGGACAATGAGGCTCCCCGGATCATTATCTGGAAACTGGACGAACCTGCATATTATTGTGATCTTGAGGCTGAGATAGTAACTGAAAAACCTTGGTATCATGAAGTTAAAAGGTACTTGGAAGCTCAAGAATACCCTGAAGGTGCATCCATCAATGACAAGAAGTTTCTGAGAAGGTTCGCTGCGAAGTTCTTCCTCAGCAATGGCATTCTGTACAAGCGAAACCATGATTCGACCTTACTGCGTTGTGTGGATAAGACTGAAGCAGGAAGGATCATGGCAGAACTGCATGAAGGTACCTTCGGAACACATTCCAGTGGACACACCATGGCAAAGAAGATCCTTCGGGCAGGATATTTCTGGTCCACAATGGAAGCTGATTGTTACCAACATTCTCGGACATGTCACAAGTGCCAGATATATGCAGATAAGGTGCACGTTCCTCCAGTTCCTCTGAATGTCTTGACAGCACCTTGACCTTTTGCAATGTGGGGCATTGATATGATCGGCGAGATTAAACCAACGGCATCTAACGGGCATCGCTTCATCCTGGTGGCGATCGATTACTTCACAAAGTGGGTTGAAGCAGCTTCTTATGCTACGGTAACCAAGAACGTTGTGGCACGGTTCATTCGGCATAACCTGATCTGTCGATACGGTGTCCCGGAAAGGATCATTACAGACAACGGTACCAATCTTAATAACAAGATGATCACTGAGCTCTGCGAGCAATTCAAGATACAACACCACAACTCTTCCCCCTACCGGCCGAAGATGAACGGGGCTGTAGAAGCAGCTAATAAGAATATCAAAAAGATTGTGCAGAAGATGACAGTGACCTATAAAGATTGGCATGAGATGTTACCGTTTGCTCTGCATGGGTACCGTACCTCAGCAAGAACGTCAACCGGGGCAACTCCTTTTTCCTTGGTCTACGGCATGGAGGCAGTCTTGCCAATTGAAGTCCAAGTACCCTCTCTCCGGATAATGAAGGATGCAGATCTGAGCGAAGATGACTGGATCCAGACGCGACTTGATCAATTAAACCTAATTGACGAAAAGAGACTCACTGCTATTTTTCATGGTCAAACGTATCAAAAACGGATGATCAGGGCATTTAACAAGAAAGTCAGACCACAAGAGTATCAAGTTGGGGACCTGGTAATCAAATGCATCATTCTTCCTCAGAGTGATCCCAGGGGAAAATGGACCCCCACATATGAAGGGCCATTTGTGGTTAAACATGTGTTCTCAGGAGGAGCCATGATTCTAACCACCATGGATGGTGACGACCTCCCTCACCCCGCCAATGCAGACATAGTAAAAAGATACTACGCATGATAAAAGACCCGCTAGGTTGACATACCTAGGCAAAAATTAGGGCCTCCCGGCGAACCAAAAGGGTTCGGGCAAAATGAGGGATGAAATGAAAAATCTGTACACCCGGCAAGTCGAAAACCTGAAAAGGCAGCTTGGGCAAAAATGGGTATCCCGGTGGACTGAAAACCCGAAAGGGCGGTCCAGGCAAAAGTTAGGGATTAAAGCATAATACTATGTCTCATTGGATCACCTTGCATCCAGAATCCAGCCTCAACATCAAGTTCAGACGGCATCGATCAATCAGCTTCATCGTCAACTGAGCAGCAAAGTGATGAGACGCTCGAAGATATAAAGGCGATAGCAGAGTTGGAACCCAGTGGGATTACTCTTTTCACATAGCTGTTTTGTTTTCCCTTTTCGTAAAATTGCATAAACTCTGTTGTTCGGCGGCGTTCTCTTACTAGGACGTCAGCCTCTTGTACATAAACGCCTATTTACAGGCAAATTCAAAAAATCAATAACAAATTCACTTTTCAGACCAATTGCCAATTGTTTTCCTTTTTCCGTTTTGTTTTGCGAAGTACGTCCAATGTTCGATTGTGATATATGCATTTGACACTAATTGCTAACTCATAAATATTTGCATGCGAAACAAAGGATTAATTACAGGTAACATCAGAAACAGGGGCAATAATGAGTTGTCTAAGCGATCTAATTGCTCTGTCCACCAAGGTACCAAGGTAAGTTCGGCTGAAGAATGTAACCAAGATATCTTAATTCCCCAGAGAGTGAGCCAAGATTCAACAATTCTCCCCAAGCAGTTGGTCTCTCATCAACCCTAACAAGGCACAGTATCTCCAGCAAGTCAGTGATGCTCTCCCCAAGCAGAGTTAATATACTGTCAGCCTTAAGGAAGTTGGATTATCCCTAAAGATCTCAATATTCCCCAACGGAGTACACAAACATTCTTAACAAGCATCCCCGACAATCTTGATCTAAGATTGTTCCTCGGCGAATTACCAGACACCCCAGTGGAGCCACTTCCTCAGTACAGTCTCAAAAAGTCTCCCCAGGAGAGTAGAATCCATATCCCCAGCAGGTTATAAAGCTTATCCCCAGTAGATTCTGGAAAGCTTATCCCCTGCAGAGCACGAGCGCTCCCCCGGCTTTATTCAGAAGGTTATTTCCCCACCAGGATATAACTGGGTTATCCTCAGCCAATTGCCACGGAAAGATTTCCCCCGGTGAAATCTTCCTATCCCCAGCGGAGTTCATCAAAACTTCCAACATAGCTCAACAATGGTATCCCCAGCGGAGTTATCATCAAACCTCAGCGAAGTATCTCTCCCCACAGAGCATTCCCCGCAGAGTAATCTACAACAAAGTTTATTCCCCAACGGAGTCATCTTCTCCTACCGGTATTCTTGCAACTATCATCCCCAGCGGAAACAGAGAACGCTATACTCTTCCACATCAGCCCAGGATTTGATTTCCCGGCATTCGTCAAGGATTTATTTTCCTAGACAAAAACATACATTTCATAAACATCACATCTTCATACACAACGCATGCACATACGCATCATGAACATACAATCTCATTTATTTCGAGAACATCACGCACGTCATACATCATGACATCACATACAACTAACGTTTTGTCTTTTCAGGACAAAGTTAATACAAAGATAATTACTATCAACTGTCGTGATTCCAGATCTGATTCCTGTATCTTGCCAGGGTGTATCTGTTGACGACTATATTCTAGACTCGATTCCTGTATCCTGCCAGGGCACGTCTGAAGAGTTCGAAGATTCGATTCCTGTATCTTGCCAGGGTGTATCTGTTGACGACTAATTCCAGACTCGATTCCTGTATCCTGCCAGGGCACGTCTGAAGAGTTTGAAGATCTGATTCCTGTATCTTGCCAGGGTGTATCTGTTGACGACTATATTCCAGACTCGATTCCTGTATCCTGCCAGGGCACGTCTGAAGAGTTCGAAGATCCGATTCCTGTATCTTGCCAGGGTGTATCTGTTGACGACTAATTCCAGACTCGATTCTTGTATCCTGCCAGGGCACGTCTGAAGAGTTTGAAGATCTGATTCCTGTATCTTGCCAGGGTGTATCTGTTGACGACTATATTCCAAACTCGATTCCTGTATCCTGCCAGGGCACGTCTGAAGAGTTTGAAGATCCGATTCCTGTATCTTGCCAGGGTGTATCTGTTGACGACTATATTCCAGACTCGATTCCTGTATCCTGCCAGGGCACGTCTGAAGAGTTCGAAGATCCAATTCCTGTATCTTGCCAGGGTGTATCTGTTGACGACTAATTCCAGACTCGATTCCTGTATCCTGCCAGGGCACGTCTGAAGAGTTTGAAGATCCGATTCCTGTATCTTGCCAGGGTGTATCTGTTGACGACTAATTCCAGACTCGATTCCTGTATCCAGCCAGGGCACATCTACATAAAGAGTTTGAAGATCAACCCCTGTAACAGGCCAGGTAATTATCTTTCTTTCTCAGGTACGCAAGTTCTCACTAAGGAATCTCTTACGCGATCGACACCTAGATGGCATCTATAAGCCCATCCACATACCAACAGTCTCCAAATGGCATCTATAAGCCCATTCCCGACAAGGTCCTGTCACATCCCGATAGCATCTACAAGCCCATCCTCCTATCCATCAGTCTCCAAATGGCTTCTGTAAGCCCATTCCCACCATCACACTGCAGACATTCTACTATGTGAGTGCAAATTTCTGGGCACTCTAGTGTTCAATCATCTTCCACCTTTGGATTACGAAAGGCACGCCAGCCAATCTACATCCTCAGGTTTAAGAAGATTGAACAGGGGCAACTGTTGTACCCCAAAATTTGCCCTCCCATATTCTTCAAGATTTGCCAGGATCAATCTCCAAATGGTTCAAAATCTCTCAAGGGTTGCACAGTCCAATTGCCTCCTAACACAGTCAAAATTAGGGTTTTGGTTCTAGCAAAGAAATTGAGGTTTTCAAGGGTCCAATCAAGTCCCATATGCCCATATACATTGCCAAGCATCCATATGTCAAGTTTCAAGACTCACAGCATCAAATTGCACAGTCAAAAACCCTAAATGCTCCACAGTCCACTGCAGGGGCAAAATGGTCATTTGACAGTCAAAAGTCAAAAAATTTGGGTCAACATCTTATTTTGAAGCCACAATCATCATTTGATCAATTCTTGATCATGATTCTCAAAGCATGGCTCAAAAAGTCTCAAGATGCAAAAGTTTTTATTTTTGGACAGTTGAAAAGTCAACTGCAAATTGACCAGGGCATAACTTCTTCATGGTTTATCAGAAAAATTCCATCCAATGCTCATTTTGAAGGGGAAGACATTTCCTACAACTAATCTTCACACTCCAAGTCCAATAAATGCTCTCACAAAAAGTTATCAATTTCAACATTATAGGTCATTTTCAAAAGTCAACAAAAAGGCACTTCAAGTCAAAGACCATAACTTGAGATTGGTAAATCAAAATGACATGGGACCAAAGTCATTGGTTAGAAGACTTAAAGACCTTTCCAAAATGTCCAAGAACATGTTTATAGCTTTAAAATTGAGCAAGATATGCATGGAGAAGTTGGGAAATTTTTGGGAATTTTAAAAAGTCAATTTTGCCTAAAACACTTCCAAATTGCTAATGGGCCTCAAATTCTTCCTTGAATCATTACCCAACGCCTATGCACGACCCATTGAGCTTAAAAGGATTTATTTTCTTATTTTTAATTAATTAATTGAATTTTTATTCATATTAATTCATTTAATTAGATTTAATTATGAGAAAATATCAAATAATGCTTTTCAAATCTTTTTATGCAGCAAATACACTCATTATATGCTAAAGATTCCGTGCATCAATCAACAAGGCAATATCTTCCACAATTGGCAAGGGTTTCATGAAAAAAAGATTGAAAAAGATATGATTAAAATCAAATATTTAAATCATGAATTCATGGACTTATGGGCTGGTTTCTTGACCTAAATTCGTTCACATACAAAGGCTGAGTGAAACCTAAATGAAACATACACGAAAAAGCTTCTAAAGCCATAGAACAAAGTTGCAACTTTTCATCAAAAACTTGGAAACTGATTTCGTATTTGCAGGGCGATTCAAGACCTAAAAGCTTTTCCATTGCATTACTGACGTTGCTAGGAGTCTATTGCAATCAAGAACAAGTCCCCATACTCCAAGAATCGGTAGAACAGAATCACACTTGTCACAAAAATGTCCATAATCGATTTTTAATTTTCACGCATCATTCATGTGTTTTGATTATTGATTTATGCTACTAACATCTTTCTGAAGCGATTGGTAACATTTAATTGGACTAACACTGCCTGTAGCCAAATCCACCATTGATGAAACCTGGGGTTTCAGAAGCTTCAAAATAGGGCTTTCCTTGTATGGAAAAATTGGACCTTGAGACCTATGCAGTTGAATTCAGGAGCTCCATACGAATTGAATGATGACCTCGCGCTCAATTTATGTTAACGCATCTTCTATTCGCTATTTTTCGTGGATATGCTTAGTGGGGGTTTAAAACCCCCGCTACTTGTTTTGTATTTTATAGGAAGATGAAGAAGAAGGCTAGCGTGTCAGAACATGGTTGGATACTTCAAACCTTGGCGCGGTTTTTCAACGTTTCAGCATAATTATCTTTTTTCATATATTTTGATTCTTTGTTATATTATTTACAAACGCGCACAACAGCTCACTTGGCAAGGGACACGCTTGGTAAACGCTGGGACCTGGGTTCGATTCCCAGGTCCCCCCACTTAATTCTTAATTTTTGTTTCAATGTATTCACATACAACACATTCTCAATGGTTCACCATACGTCCTCATACATTGGCTTGCCAGATGGCCTTGACCCACAATCTGAAGGCCACTAAAGGAGGTCTATCATGTACCTCAGTCAACCAAGGCACACACAAGCGTGGAAAGTCAAACAAGGCTCTATGCTAATGGGCCAGATTGCTTCAATTTACCTCCATTTGGGCCTGAAACCCCCCTTGGTTTGCTTCTTTTAATTTTATTTTCTTTTCAATTCTAATTCTTTTTTTAAATTGTTTTAATTGTATTGTTTTTCACCATAAAATAATTTTCATAATAAAAAATCAGAAACCAAAAAATGTTTTATATTTAATTATTATTAATTTCACCATTAAAATATTTTTGTAAATAAACTCTAACAATTAATTTAGTTAAATTAGGTTTTAATTTTTAAACTTTTCCTTAATAAATAAAAAATGCATAGAATTAGGGTTTTTGACATTTTCATCTTTTTCTTAATTAAATCATTTTTCTCATTATTTATTATTATTGTTAATTACTATTTATTTTTGTAAATAAACATGTAAATTAATTAATTAGCGTAAATTAGGTTAACTTGGATATTTTCTTTAATAACTAAAAATAATCTAGAATTAGGGTTCCCATTTAATTTTAATTTTCTTTATTTCATAAATACAAAAAACATAAAAAAAACAATTCTTTTTTTTTCTTTAAATAATTAAATAGACTTTAATTTCATTTAACTTCAAGCAAAGGGTCAAAACCCTCAGACGTTCGATTTTATTTCTTTTTTTCGCGCATTATTTTCTTTTGAATATTATGTAACTGCTCAAGGATTGTAATAGTAATTAGGTTTACCGCATTTATTTACTTTCCGCATTTTTTACCAAACGGGTCTTTGTATTTTGGCGATGTATAGACCCGCGCCTTGTAATAGCGTAGTTTTTATCTTTCCGCATTTAAATTCCCGCACTCTGAAATTCTAAATTGCATGAAAGAATGTATGGTTAATTAAAAACAAGCGTAGCTCACAATGATGCCTGATCAAAGATGAATATTGACATGAAAATAACACACAAATTCACACACCACTTCTAGGGTACGCCTCACCTGTTGCCTTCGAAATGTGGTCGTCAAGTATAGGACGTTTTAGTAAGTCCTTATGTCCATGATCAGGTTGCCTCGAATCAGTTGCCTCGAAATAGTTGCCTCGAAATGGTTGCCTCGGATTAAAAAAGGATCAAGGACATAAGGGTAGCTTCTAAGGTGTCCTAATGTTGCTTCGGGGACCACACTGTCCCTAAAATCGAATTGACCCGAACACCTCCAACGGTGGTGCTACCTACCTCTCAATGGTGGGATGGCACTACCTAAAGGACTTCTACACAGCTTAATTCCTTAGGGTAGGTAGATGACTCATGGATACTTGCTCTCTCAAAAACAAATCAAAACTCTTTTCACACTGACACTTTCAAAAAAGCTTTCAAAACAATTTTTCAAACACTCTTGAGGACCGATACAAGAGTTATTCCGAAATCTTTCAAAGAAACTTTTTCAAACCCACTCACATTTTGAAAAGCAAACATTTTGAAAACATAAAGAGCAAGTATCTAAGAGCCCATGGATAACCATGGATAGAAAGGGTGCTAACACCTTCCCTTTCTATAAATCTACCTCCCGAACCGAGAAACTATCTCATAAGGAATTTTGCTGTGCTTTTGTCTTGTCCATGTTGGAGAAAATAAAAGACGGTGCCGACTCTTGCTTCCGCGACATTTCGCGAACCAGCGTTAAACAGTCAGTTCTAAATCCACCGATCACACCAACTTCCTTAAGGCTGGCAGTAGACTAACTCTGCTTGAGGAGAGCATCATTGACTTGCTAAGGGAACAAAGTGCCTTTTCGGGGCTGACGGAAGAGTATTGCTGAAATCTGGTCTTACTCTGTGGGGAGTTGAGGTAACTTGATTACGTTCTTCAGCCGAATCTACCTTGGTACTTTGGTGGACAAAGCAACTAGATCGCTTGGACAATTCCAAATTGCCCCTGTTTCTGATGTCATCTGTAATTAGTCCTTTGTTTCGCATGCAAATATTTATGAGTTAGCAATTAATGTCAAATGCATATATCAAGAATGAACATTGGACGTTCTTTGCAACACAAAAACATAAAAAGAAAGAATGATGGGTAATTTGTCTGAAAAATTGAACTTGTATTGATTTTGAAATTTGCCTGTAAATAGGCGTTCTTGTACAAGAGGCTGACGTCCTAGTAAGAGAACGCCGCCGAGCAAAATAGAATTTATACAATTTTGTGAAAAGGAAACAAAACAGCTATGTGAAAAATAATCCCACTGGGTTCCAACTCAGCTATCGCCTTTATGTCTTCAAGCGTCTCATCACTTTGTTGCTTAGTTGAAGATGAAGCTGATTGATTGGAATCATCTGAGCCCGATAGTTGATGCCGAATTCTAGATGCAAGGTGATCCAATGAGACATAGTATTACGCTTTATCCCTAACTTTTGCCTGGACCTCCCTTTCGGGTTTTCAGTCCACCGGGATACCCATTTTTGCCCAAGCCGCCTTTTCAGGTTTTCGACTTACCGGGTGTACAAATTTTTTTCATTTTCATCCCTTATTTTTGCCCGAACCCTTTTGGTTCGCCGGGAAGCCCTTATTTTTGCCTAGGTGTGTCAACCTAGCGGGTCTTTAATCATGCGTAGCATCTTTTTACTATGTCTGCATTGGCGGGGTGAGGAAGGTCGTCACCATCCATGGTGGTTAGAATCATAGCTCCTCCTGAAAAGATATGTTTAACCACAAATGGCCCTTCGTACGTGGGGGTCCATTTGCCCATGGGATCACTTTGAGGAAGAATGATGCGCTTGATTACCAGGTCTCCAACTTGATACTCTTGTCGTCTGACTTTCTTGTTAAATGCCATGATCATCCGTTTTTGGTACGTCTGACCATGACAAATAGCGGTGAGTCTCTTTTCGTCAATTAGGTTTAATTGATCAAGCCGAGTCTGGATCCAGTCATCTTCGCTCAAATTTGCATCCTTCATTATCCGGAGAGAGGGTATCTGGACTTCAATAGGCAAGACTGCCTCCATGCCATAGACCAAGGAAAAGGGAGTTGCCCATGTCGACGTCCGTGCTGAGGTACCGTACCCATGAAGAGCAAACGGTAACATTTCGTGCCAATCTTTGTAGGTCACTATCATCTTCTGCACAATCTTCTTGATATTCTTATTTGCTGCTTCTACAGCCTCGTTCATCTTCGGCCGGTAGGGAGAAGAGTTATGGTGTTGTATCTTGAATTGCTCGCAGAGCTCAGTGATCATCTTGTTGTTGAGATTGGTACCATTATCCGTAATGATCCTCTCAGGTACACCGTATCGACAGATCAGGTTATGCCGAATGAGCCATGCCACGACGTTCTTGGTTACCGTAGCATAATAAGTTGCTTCGACCCACTTTGTGAAGTAATCAATCGCGACTAGGATGAAGCGATGCCCGTTGGATGCCGTAGGTCAGATTTCTCCGATCATATCAATGCCCCACATTGCAAAAGGCCAAGGTGCTGTCAAGACGTTCAGAGGAACCGGAGGAATGTGCACCTTATCAGCATAGATCTGGAATTTATGACAAGTCCGAGAATGCTGATAACAGTCGGCTTCCATTGTGGACCAGAAATATCCTGCCCGAAGGATTTTCTTTGCCATGGTATGTCCACTGGAATGTGTTCCGAAAGTACCTTCATGTAGCTCTGCCATGATCCTTTCTGCTTCAGTCTTATCTACACAACGCAGTAAGATCGAATCATGGTTTCGTTTGTACAGAATGTTGTTGCTGAGGAAGAACTTTGCCGCAAACCTTCTCAGGAACTTCTTGTCATTAACAGATGCGCCTTCGGGGTATTCTTGAGCTTCCAAGTACCTCTTCACCTCATGATACCAGGGTTTTTCTGTTACCTCTTCAACCTCAAGATCGCAGCAATGTGCAGGTTCATCCAACTTCCAGATAATGATCCGGGGAGCCTCGTTATCCCATTTGACTTTGAACATAGAAGACATCGTAGCCAACGCGTCCGCTAACTGATTCTCCTCTCTTGGGAAGTGTTCAAAAGTTATCTCCTCGAAGTGGGGAATCAACGTCAGCACATACTCCTTGTAAGGAATAAGATTTGGGTGTTTCGTATCCCACTCGCCTTTGACCTGATTGATCACGAGAGCAGAATCTCTGAAGACCCTCAGAAACTTGATCCTTAAGTCGATTGCAGCTTGAAGACCCATGATACATGCCTCATATTCTGCCATGTTGTTGGTGCAGTTGAAACATAGCCGAGCGGTGAGTGGAGTATGAGTGCCTTTAGGGGATATGATCACAGCGCCGATACCATTACCCAAAGCGTTCGAGGCTCCGTCAAAGTGCATAGACCATCGGGATCCTTCCTCAGGTCCTTCATCCGGTCCAGGTACTTCACAATCAGTCACTACCATGATATCCTCGTCTGGGAATTCAAAGTTCATCGACTGGTAATCGTCCACTGCCTAGTGTGCCAAATGGTCTGCCAATACACTTCCCTTGATTGCTTTTTGAGTCGTGTACTGGATGTCATATTCCGTCAAGATCATTTGCCATCTTGCTATTCTTCCGGACAGAGCAGGCTTTTCGAATATGTACTTGATTGGATCCATTCTTGTATTCAACAAAGTAGTGTGAGTCAACATATACTGTCTCAGCCGGCGAGCAGCCCATACCAAAGCGCAGCAAGTTTTCTCGAGCAGTGAGTATCGGGTCTCACAGTCGGTAAACTTTTTGCTAAGGTAATAAATGGCATGCTCTTTTCGGCCAGACTCGTCATGCTGCCCCAGCACACACCCCATTGAGTTGTCAAGCACTGTCAGGTATAGTATCAGAGGTCTCCCTTCAACCGGTGGCATAAGGATGGGCGGTTCTTGGAGATACTCTTTGATTCTTTCGAAAGCGGCCTGACATTCATCATTCCAACGTACTACTTGATCTTTCTTCAGTTGCTTGAAGATTGGTTCACAGGTAGCAGTTAGATGCGAGATGAATCGGGCAATGTAATTCAACTGTCCTAGAAAGCCTCTGACTTCTTTCTCTGTCTTGGGAGTTGGCATCTCTTGTATGGCTTTCACTTTGGCAGGGTCCACTTGAATGCCTTTGTCGCTCACGATGAAACCTAGCAGTTTTCCAGATCTTACCCCGAAGGTGCACTTGTTTGGGTTCAACCTCAGCTTGTACAACTTCAGACGGTCAAACAGCTTCCGTAGGTGGTCAAGGTGTTCCTCCTCAGTTTGGGACCTCGCAATCATATCATCGACATATACTTCTATCTCATGGTGGATCATGTCATGAAATAAAGCAACCATGGCACGTTGGTAGGTGGCCCCAGCATTTTTCAACCTGAAAGGAATAACCTTGTAGCAAAAGGTGCCCCACTGAGTAACAAAAGTGGTCTTCTCCATGTCTTCAGGAGCCATCTTGATTTGATTATAATCAGAGAAGCCATCCATGAAGGAGAATACTTTATGCTGGGCAGTGTTGTCAACCAGAACGTCGATATGAGGAAGAGGGAAATCATCCTTAGGGTTGGCCCTGTTCAAATCCCTGTAATCAACACACATTCGGACCTTACCATCCTTTTTCAGCATTGGAACCACGTTGGCAACCCACTGAGGGTAAGAAGTCACATCTAGAAAACCGACATCAAATTGTTTCATAACCTCAGCTTTGATTTTCTCGGACATTTCTGGACGCATACGGCGGACCTTCTGTTTAACCGGAGGGCAGTCTTCCTTGGTAGGCAGGTGATGAACCACAATGTCAGTATCCAACCCAGGCATGTCTTTGTAAGACCAGGCAAATATTTCCACATAGTCATGCAGCATCTGAATCAACCGTTGTTTCACACTGAGCTCTAGATTGGCACTAATCTTGACTTCCTTTCTGTCTGTCTCAGTACCCAGATTTACCGTTTCCACTGGCTCTTCATGTGGCTGAATGGCCCTCTCTTCCTGGAGTAGCAGTCTTGCAAGTTCACCAGGCACTTCGCAATCATCTTCACCTTCGTCTTTGGCTAAGTTGATCGGATTTTCGAAGTCATAACTGGCAGTAGCAGAGTCGTTACCAGTGAGATCTAGAGTGGATTGGAACCTGTATAAGTGAGTGTGTGTAAATATAGTTGTTTTGAAATATATAATAAGGAAAGAAAAGGAGCGCAAGATTTTGAAATGCAACAAACGTCCAATGTTTTGATTAATGATATATGAAAATGACATACAAAAGCCCTCACAAATGAAGCCACGGTGTCCCGGGTAGGACACCGAGCCATAAAAGTTTCAACATATTGTTTGTTACAAATTGAAAACAAAAGAGTTCATTACTGAGTGGCAAAAGTAATAGGTGTGAAGTCTTTGGCAGTCCAGTTGCTTGGTCCACTGTCGGTTGTTGGGTAGATCCAGCTGTCGAATTCAGATTCCTCCACGTCGTCCTCAATAGCATTCACTCCCGGGTTGGCGATGAACACAAGAGATTTTCCAATCCTTGTTTTGCGAACAGCCCTCTGAGCCTCTGCAGTGAAACCCAGACCAAACTTGTCAGTCTTTGGAGTGAAGTCAGGAAGTCGGCCCCAGTTTGCACACTCACCCTTCTCAATCACAGCCCGGGCATCCTTTAAGGAAGCCATCTTCAAAGGAGGGTCTTCAATCACAGTTTCAACTGATGCCAGTGTCTAAGGAACCTCTTCAAAGTGTTGAAAGGGGGTCTCAATGAACTCCCCATCCATTTCTATGTACCGGAACGAGTTGAGGTGGCTGACCATATATTCTTCCTCCCCTTGAACTGTCACAATTTTCCCCCTGACCGGGTATTTAAGCTTTTGATGTAGTGTAGAGGTCACAGCTCCAGCCTTGTGGATCCATGGACGACCCAGCAAACAAGAGTAGGATGGACGGATTTCCATCACATAGAAAGTTGAATCAAAAACTTGAGAACCAACCCTGATTGGAATGTCAACTTCCCCATGTACCATCCTTTTCGAACCGTCAAAGGCCCGGACAACAATAATACTAGGCTTGAGCTCTAAACCCTCACAATCTAGCCTGTCTAAAGCTTTCTTGGGCAATACATTCAATGAAGAGCCGGTGTCTACCAACACATGGGAAAGAGTAGTGCCCCTGCATTCAATGGAGACATGTAGGGCGTCATTATGGTTCTTTCCTTTGGCAGTTAGATCAGCGTCAGAGAAGCCCAAACCATTATCGGCAGTTAAGTTGGCCACACAATCAGTAAATTGATCAGCAGATGTTTCTTGCGGCACATGGGCCGTCTTCAGGAAGGAAATCAGGGCCTTGGCATGGGCCTCTGAACGCAACAACAGTGATAGCATAAAAATCTTTGATGGGGTGTGTCCCAACTGCTCAACTACGTTGAAATCACTTTTCTTGATAATCTTGAGGATCTCCTCCATCTCTTGCTGGGAGGCTTCAACAGTGGCTGTCTTTGGTGCCTCCGTCAGAGCAGGCAAATCAGTAGCAATCCCTTTGCCCCGAGCGTCAGATGACTCGGCAGCAGGGGTAGAAACAGGAACTTAATTAGGAAGGGGAACAGGCACACTTTCAGGTGTGATGATAAGAGGTTTCTGAATAGCTGGTGGCACAATATCTGGTGAGAACAGCCTACCACTGCGAGTAATTTTGGCAGGCCCGGTGATGTTATTGACGCCGGTACTAGTATCAAACTCTTGCTTTACTCCAAGCACATAAACGTCTGCCCCATAGTGCCATGGGACAGCTTTGTCAGATGTATAAGGGAGAGGCCCTGGCACAGTGATGATGATAGGAGCAATCTTCTGAGTGGACATGATTTTGACAGGCTTCTTTGAAGGAGCCTTAGGAGGTTTGTTGAAAATAGTGACAATAGAAACTTCTTCAGCAGGGGCAGCAGGAACAACAATCTTCTCGAACAAGATCTCTTTGCTATCCATCAGGCTTTGGATACCTGATTTCAGCAAAGGACAACCAACAGGCGAAACAGCACATAGAAGGCAACCTTTACCACATCCTAGAAATAAACCGGCTAGAAACAGGTTCCTTTTAACAGTCGATAACGGAGTAACAATTTCTTCCACGGAGGCTACATACCGGTCTTCTTCCACAGCATTCACTCCATGCTGGGGCATGGGAGCAGTCACAACATTGGGTCTCTCGGGCGCTTCAAACTGTATTTCTTTAGCATCAATAAGGTCTTGAACCTTATTCCTTAGAGCCCAGCAATCATCAGTAGCATGCCTCGGGCTATCAGAGTGATAAGCACAACGGGCGTTGGGGTTATATTTTGGAGAAGCTGTGTTCACTACCTTCAGAGCTTCTTTGACAGTTACCAGATTGGTTGACAGTAGTTGCGGCAAAATCTGAGACAGGGTCATGCTAAGCCGAGTGTACTGCCTTTTGGGCCTCTCACCCCTTGGTTGGTTGAACTGCTGAGGAGCAGCAATAGGCTTTGAAATTACCAATGCATTGACAGCTTGGCGGTGTTCCGGCTTAATTTGTCTTCTGGGACCATAAACAGCACTGGCTTCCTTCTTGAAGGGCTTCTTCTCAGTACTCGCAGGGGCACCTTTCTGTATCTTCCCTGACTTGATACCAGCTTCTATTCTCTCACCAGTCAAGATCAAATCTGTAAACCCAGCAGAAGAATTACCAATCAGGTGATTGAAGAACGGACCAGACAGGGTCCCTAGGAACATGTCAACAAGTTCACGGTCAGTCAGCGGTGGTTGCACCCTGCCAGCCAAGTCCCTCCACTTTTGCGCATAATCCTTGAATCCTTCGCCCATTCCCAGTGACATACCCTGAAGTTGGGTACGCGTGGGAGCGAGGTCAGAATTGTACTGATACTGTTTATAAAATGCGGTAGCCAAGTCCTCCCAGTTTCGGATACTGGCTCCATCCAGCTGATAGAACCACTCGAGTTGAGCCTCTGAAAGGCTATCCTGAAAGAAATGGATCCACAGGTTCTTGTCTGCAGTGTAAGGTTGGATCTTCCTTACATACGATCTGAGATGCATCTTCGGGCAGGAAAGCCCTTCATATCTTGAAAAAACTGGCACTTTGAACTTCGGGGGGATCACAATTCCAACAACTAATCCCAAATCTTCGAAATCTAAGCCGGGAACTCTCTGTAGCTCCATAGCTGCCAACCTGTCTTCCAAGCCTTTGTACTTATCATCGGCGGGCGGGTATTGTTGCTCAGAGTAGTCTTCGTCTTCTTCAGCCTCTCCTTCTTCAGCTTTGGATGGAAGGTACCGCAGCCGCATTCCCTTTACTGGTTCCCTCTTCAGAAGTAGGGGGAAATTCAAGCACTCTTCTGGCTTCACCCTCAAACCTTCTTCCTAAGGTAGCCACCCTGATTCTCTTCTTCTTCTTCTTCACTTGCTCTTTGTTCCCAAGCAGGGCTTTTAGATCGTCCTGACCCTTAGCCAAGGTCATCAGGAGATGTTGAAACTGTGATTTCTGAGACTGCAAGTCCTTGACCGTCAGTTCGAGATCCATCTTACTGAAATAAACAGTAGAAAGATAAGGAAACCTGGTGTGGAGACCTGCTTATGCGCATGGTGAATGATATGCTTATGTATGCAATGCATTCAAGGATTTAGAAAATTCAAAATTGTTGCAAACAAAAATAAACACACGTCATATTAATAAGAAGAAATTTGTCAGTACATAAATGCCCCATGGGCCAAATATTACAAAAACTTCTCAAGGTAAAAAGACGTTGCGCATCCTCTTTGGTGCGATGTAGGTGTTAAGGGTCTCTTCCTCATGGAGTCGGCGGGTAAGCTCTAAAACCTTCTTCTCACTGGCGTAGAAGTTGGCTTCAAAAGTGTTCCGTTCCTCCTTGAGTTGGATCCAACTCTTCTGCATCTCCTCCCACGATGTAGGCATGTCAGGATATAGGATGGTGTAGGGAACCTCTCCTTCCTTAACGGGCTCTTTAATCACAGGGAGAACATGAGGATAAGGCATCATTAGACTCTGGGCTCGGGTTCGTACCCACTTGAGATAAGGCTCAAGAGGGATGGAGTTCTTGTGCCCCAGTGTCTTGTTGTCTACCTTGTTAGGCATCCTCTAAGCTCTGATGAATCTTTGGAGAAGTCCTTGCGCATCGTTGTCGAAGTCAAAAACTAGGTCAGGAATCAACATGTCGTGAGGGCCATCCCTCCGTGCATATCCAAATTGTCTCAAAGCTAGACAAGGGTTGTAGGTAATGCCTCCTCTAATGCCAAGTAATGGAACATTAGGGAACTCTCCATAACGATCGACGATGATGACATTTTCTCTGGACCGAGAACACCAATGTACATCAGAGTGAGTGAGGGTCATCAACCGTTATGACCACCTTAAGCCTTGGTCATTCTTCAAAACAGATTGTGGAAGGTGCAAAATAAACCACCTTGCAAGGAGAGGAGTACAGCACATGAGAACACCCCTCTTTCTCATTGTTCGTGTGTAAAATGAGTGAAGAATGTCCCCAAGCAATGTTGGTATTGGATTCCTGGATAAGAAGATTTTGACGGCGTTGACATCTACAAGTTGGTCAGGATTTGGGAACAAGACCAACCCATAAATGAGGAGTGCCACAATTTCTTCAAAGGCTTGTAGATCCAATGAATTCCAACACTCTTGTGCCTTCTCAAACAAGAATTTTGCCAAGAATCCTTTTACACCGCTTCTAGTTTCCCAATGCCCCTTGATGTCAGATGGTTGCAAGTGTAGTGCTTGAGCAACATCTTCAGGCTTTGGTTCTTTTTCCGTACCGTTGTAGGGTAGTTGATTAAGAATAGGAATTCTCAGGAGTTGAGAAAATTCCTCCAAAGTGGGCACCAATTGGTAGTCGGGGAAAGTGAAACAGTGGTGAAGGGGGTCAAAGAACTGGAACAACACCTTTACCATGTCCTCTTCAATGTTGGTGTTGACTAAGCTGAGCAGTCTACCATGTCTTTCACTGAAGGGAGAGCTTTCTGGAATTCTGGATGTGAGCTCCTTGAGTTGAGGAGGGATTCTCACAAGGTTGACTTGGATAGTTTTCCTGCGAAGAATTTCCATGACCTACAAAACAAGAACAAAGATGAAGATCTAAACCCTTGAAATGGTTAGTGAATGCATATGATGCTTTATGATGTTCATGATGTATGCACAAACATATGTACAAGCAATTCACACCAAACCCTAGTTTCAGGCTTGCATGAGGTTTCATAGGTAAGTACCCTCTTGAGTGTAGTTGGCTTAAAAACCTGTCCTATAAATAGTAACCGGGTTCTAAGGAGCTCAATATCATTGGATTGTTTTCCATGTTCATTGTTTTGGTTTAGCCACTTAACTAGCGACCAAAATATTCCAAGAAAACAACCCTCAATGAGTGTAGTATCGAGTATCTACCAACTTCGGACTGCACCAAAGCCGGTCATCTCACTACCCCTAATGAAAGGCCAAGATGGTCAAGTAAGGTTCTAGGTCATTAGTGCTTAGTGACATCACTCAGCGGCCCCGTACTCTCCTTGATTGAACTCAAGGGTTACCGGTACTCACAAATATGTCGCACTAATATAGCTATTGCTTCAACCGTGTCGGTATACCCCGCACAGTTTCCACAACGTATTGCTATCTATGAATGTTTCCCCAAATCCGGGTGTAGGATTGCAAACCCAAACAAGAGATCCAAGATATAAAGCAAACAATTAGTCATGCAAGAGGGTGATCTAAGCCCTAAGGTTACTCCACTTTAAAATTGTCCCCAGCAGAGTCGCCAGTTCTGTGATATGGTGGGAGAACTGATTTGGGTTTTGCGTTTGTTTTCGCAAATGTTTCGGTTGAGCAAGAGTCGCCATCGACTTTTTATTTTATCCTAAAGAAAGGTTAAAAAGCA
Organism: Vicia faba; assembly: GCA_948472305.1. Classification (NCBI taxonomy): domain Eukaryota; kingdom Viridiplantae; phylum Streptophyta; class Magnoliopsida; order Fabales; family Fabaceae; genus Vicia; species Vicia faba. The sequence goes on from OX451736.1 coordinate 1,796,312,153, forward strand.
CAGCAAAAACCTTTGAGATGTTTTCTTGGGTTCGGGGAGTAGATTATAGACAGGGAAGGTATTAGCACCCTTTCTATCCATGGTTATCCATGGGCTCTTAGTTACTTGCTTAGATCACTTGCCTTGTGTTTTCAATTGTTTGAAATGGTGCTTTGTGTGTGGGTTTGAAAATGTTTTGAAAAGAGGCCAATGTGGTGGCAACCTTTGTAATGATCCATGTTGGGATGTATACAAAGGTGTATGTCTTTTGCAAAGTTTTCAATGTTTTTGAAAGTTGTTTTGAAAGTGTTGTGATGTGTGTTTTGAAAAAATAGGCAAGTGTTTTTGTTTTGCAAGTTGGCAAGTAACCAAGAGCTATCTACCCTAAATTTCTCAAAGATCTTTCCTATGTTTTAACCCTTTTAACAATTTTGTTCTACCATTGTATTTGGTGGACAATCTTGTGTTAGGATGTTAACAGGACGGGCGCGGGTCATCGTTTAGACCATGATGGCAATGGTGCCAAGTGTCTTTGGGTAATTTTTCCTTTAAGGGACTTGATCATTTTTTAGGCAACTTTCGAAAGCGTCATCGAGGGACTATGATCATTTGATTTGTTTTTGTTTTGCCAAAGACACCTAACATGCAATATGGCCCATTATTGAAGGCGACAAGTGGAGTAACCCTAAGGGTGCAAGTGTGATTGGTGTTGTCCATTTTCATGCTTTGTTATCTTTGAATTAGGTCAAGCTATTTGTTTTGGTTGATTTTTGCATATAAACCCTAAGTCTATCATGGCATATTTAGAAAGCTTTTAAATGCGAAATTTAAAGTCCTAAACTATTACAACATAATTATGGGATGGGGGGTACAAATGTTCAAATGGGGATATTTAGCAAGAAAAATTAAATCTAAACTATTACATCCAAATTGAATTATACAAATTATTTAATTGCACAATAATTAAATAAAATACAATAAATATGCAAGATGCAAAAATGATTTTCATATGTATGTAAAGGTATTTTTTTGTGTCAAATAAACAAAAATAAAAAGGATTAATTTTTGGGTATTTTTATGTTTTTAGGGCAAAACCCTAATTTTGCAAATAAAAGGTGTTTATTATTTAATATATACAATGTTCATTAATTATGTACAAAAAATAAATAAAAAGGAAGTATATTGTAAAAAAGTGATTTTTTAAGTTAAATATTAATAAAAATAAAAATGTATTATTTTTGTATTTTTATCCTAAATATTCTAATAAATATATAAGTATTTATATTATTTATTAAATATATTAAATATGTACAAAAAATAAACTATTTATTATTTACAAAAAAAGTATATTTTTTAGAAAATGTTTTCAAGAGATAAAATAAAATAAAATCAGAAAATAAAAATGTATTAGTATTATTTTTAGTATTTTTAAATAAAAGATATTATGTATTTATTTACCTATATAACTAAATGAAACAAATAAATATCAAATAAAATGCAAAAAATGTGAAAAAAACATTTTTAATGTTTTTTCATGTTTGGATAAAAATATAAAATCAAAATCAAAAGGAAAAAATCAAAAATGACAAATATAACTCAAAATGGGCCAGGGGGTGTGTGTGTGAAACAGTGGTGCAAAAAGGAAAATGAATCAGGCCCAGCCCAAAGGACAAACTTCTTCAACCTCCAGCCAGTTTCTGTCAAAAAACGCGCGTTTCTTTGCCTTGTTCAAACATCCTGATTCTTGGACTTTCAAGCAAAACTCATAACACCAAAAATGTAGAGCATCAAGAGACGAATCCAGACATATAAAGAACTTAACTTAACTCTAAGAAACGAAGGAGAATTTCTTCATCCCTAATTATTGACCTAAGTTTTTTCTAATATTCAGGTTCCAAATTCTCTCAACACACACAACATAAATGCAAAGTAATTATATGTGTAGCTTCAGGGTCATGAGTAGAGCATTTTTCATTCATAAACCTAAACCTAACTCTTCCTAGATTGAGAGATAGAAGTCCATGAACTTACATGTTCAACTTGGATCGTGTATGATAATGGAGGCACTTTCAAGGCAATGTGAGGACTTGTACAGCTTGCTTGAAGTTCAGGGATGCTTCTCCAACCTTTAGCTTGCTTTGAAACTAACTGAGTCGAGCTATAGAAGTCAACCAGCTTTGGCCAAAACGCACGAGCAAACTGAGTTGTGCAACTCAATCTGCAGGGATGCCCTGTTTTGTGCAGCAAAATGGTGTTTTGATGTTTAGGGAGATATTGAAGGTAGTTGGCTCGTGTTTCAGGTCAGTTGAGGAGTATGGAATGTGTGGAGAAAGTTTGCTTAAGCTTGTTCTTGCAGCAATGTGAGATGTTGTTCTATTTTCAAAGTTGCTTTTATCTTAAGTTAAAAATGCCAAGTTGAGTTACAAGCTTATGCAGGCCCCCTAAACATGCTGCAAAGCTTTGTCTTGATCAGTGGGATATGTCTAATAACTTGTGCCTCAGAGATTTGCATTGTACCTCTTGGATTGTAAACTTGACATAAAGTGTAACTTTACAAAAATGGATAACTTGCTTTTTCTAATTAAGGCTTAATTCTTCATGCAATGACCAAATGCATAAAATAATGTCTTGGCACAATGGTTTGGCATTTAACTATTGAGTGTAAATGAGATTAGAGGCCTGTAATGTAGCTTGCACATGCTGAGTTTGAAAATGCACAAGTTATGAACATGCATTTGGCCAAGAATCAAAGTGACTTTTACCCATCTTCACAAATTCGATTCTCCCTAACCACAAGGGTGTTTGAGAAGTTCTTGGACATTTTGGAAATCTTGGAATGCGTACTACAATCCATCTTTGTAATGAAATTTGAAATTCCAAGTGGAAGCATGTGAAAAGTGGCCATGAAGTTAGGCAAAAATCCTGCCTAGAATAGGTCAAAAAATTTCTAAGTTAAGAATGTTTTGCACCCTTGTTCCAAAAATCATAACTTGAGATACAAGCTTCTTTTGAGGAAACTTTGTGAATCAAAGTTGTAGATTTTGCAATGGACTACAACTTTCATGTTTTGAGTTTTGTTTGAATCCAAATGTATCTTGATGAAAAAATGGGACAAAGTTGGGAAAAAATAAGGAAGTTTCATAACTTAGAAAAATTCTAAGTTATGAAAATTTTCTCATTCTAAACCCTAATTTGCATTTTTTTGTTTCTTGATGAACAAGTTTCATAATTTGACATGTCTTGATGAAAAATGAATCTTGACACTTGATTTTGACCAAAAAGTCAAAATTTGACTTTTCAGTATACAGTCAAATTTGGCTCAGTTGACTGGAAAATTCATTTGTCAATCTTGTGCATTTGGGATCTTTTGAACTTGTTGAACATTTCAAGACAATTCCATTGGGTCCTTGAGTCCATATGTGAGCTTGGTTTGCCATTGGCCAGGTCAAACAGTCAAAAATTGCCTTTGTGCAGTCAAAACCCTAAAAATGACCATTTTGCCCTTTTGGTGATATGGTCAAATTTCTTGTGGAATTGTGATCCAAACTTGATCAAATGGTCCATATGAGTTCATAATGTTGATGTGGGTCAAAAATCATGAGATTTGACTGTCAATTGACCACAGTTGACTTTTTCCCCAATACAGCTGATTTCTAGGTCAACTGTCCAATAGACTGGGCAAAGATTGGGATCAAGGCTTGAAACTTGGTATGGATAAACTTGTGAGTCTAACATGAAGCATGAAAGTCATCTTGGGACTTTTAGGTCAAAACATCTTTGTGCAAACTCAAACCCTAATTTAGGTCAACAGTGCAAGGAGGAGTCTTGAGCAGAGCAAACCCTAACTAGATCTTGAGCTCCAAAGGTCTTGGGATGAGAAAATGTTGAGGAAATGGGAGGGCAAATTTTGGGGTACAACAAACGTATTACCCAAGAAGGCCCTAGACAGGTTAGATTGTGAGGGTTTAGAGCTCAAGCCTAGTAACATCATTGTTCGGGCCTTTGACGGGTCGAAAAGAATGGTACATGGGGAAGTTGACATTCCAATCAGGGTTGGTTCTCAAGTTTTTGATTCTACTTTCTATGTGATGGACATCCGACCATCTTATTCTTGTTTGTTGGGTCGTCCATGGATCCACAAGGCTGGAGTTGTGACCTCCACATTACATCAAAAGCTTAAGTACCCGGTCAGAGGGAAGATCGTAACAGTGCAGGGGGAGGAAGAATATATGGTCAGCCACCTCAACTCGTTCCGGTATGTAGAAATGGATGGGGAGTTCATTGAGACCCCCTTTCAACACTTTGAAGAGGTTCCTCAGACATTGGCAGCAGCGGAGACTGTGACTGAAGAGGGTTCTCCTTTGAAGATGGCTTCCTTAAAGGATGCTCGGGCTGTGATTGAGAAGGGTGAGTGTGCAAATTGGGGCCGACTTCCTAATTTTACTCCGAAGACTGACAAATTTGGTTTGGGTTTCACTGCAGAAGCTCAGAGGGCTGTGCGTAAGGCAAGGATTGGAAGACCTCCCATATTCATCACCAACCCGAGAGTAAATGCTATTGAGGACGAAGCGGAAGAATCTGAGTTCGACAGCTGGATCTACCTGATGACCAACGGTGGACCAAGCAACTGGACTGCAAAAGACTTTACACCTATTACTTTTGTCACTCAGTAATGAACTCCTTTGTTTTGACTTTGTAACAAACAATAATTTGAAACTTTATGGCCCGGTGTCTTACCCGGGGCACCGTGGCTTCATTTGTGAGGGCTTTTGTGTGTCACTTTCATATATCATTAATAAAAGCATTGTACGTTTTTCGTATTTCAAATCTTGCGCTCCTTTTCTTTCTTTATATATTGCAAAACAACTATATTTACACACACTCACTTATACATGTTCCAATCCACTCTGGATCCCACTGGTAACGACTCTGCTACTGACAATTATGACTTCGAAAATCCGATCAACTTAGCCGAAGACGAAGGTGAAGATGATTGCGAAGTGCCTGGTGAGCTTGCAAGACTACTACTCCCGGAAGAGAGGGCCATTCATCCACATAAAGAGCCAGTGGAAACGGTAAATCTGGGTACTGAGACAGACAGAAAGGAAGTCAAGATTGGTGCCAATCTAGAGCTCAGTGTGAAACAACGGTTGATTCAGATGTTGCATGATTATGTGGAAATCTTTGCCTGGTCTTACGAAGACATGCCTGGGTTGAATACCGACATTATGGTTCATCACCTGCCTACCAAGGAAGAATGCCCTCCGGTAAAACAGAAGGTTCGCCGTATGCGTCCAGAGATGTCCAAGAAGATCAAAGCTGAGGTTATGAAACAATTTGATGCCGAGTTTCTAGCAGTAACTTCTTACCCTCAGTGGGTTGCCAACGTGGTTCTAGTGCCGAAAAAGGATGGTAAGGTCTGAATGTGTGTTGACTACAGGGATTTGAATAGGGCCAGCCCTAAAGATGATTTCCCTCTGCCTCATATCGACGTTCTGGTTGACAATACCGCTCAGCACAAGGTGTTCTCCTTCATGGATGGTTTTTCAGGCCATAATCAAATCAAGATGGCTCCTGAAGACATGGAGAAGACCGCTTTTGTTACTCAGTGGGGCACCTTCTGCTACAAGGTCATGCCTTTTGGGTTGAAAAATGCTGGGGCAACCTACCAACGTGCCATGGTTGCTTTATTTCATGACATGATCCATCATGAGATTGAAGTATATGTCGATGATATGATTGCAAGGTCCCAAACTGAGGAGGAACACCTTGACCATCTACAGAAGCTGTTTGACCGTCTGAAGTTGTACAAACTGGGGTTGAACCCGAACAAGTGCACCTTTGGGGTGAGATCTGGAAAATTTCTAGGCTTCATCGTAAGCGATAAAGGTATTCAAGTGGACCCTTCCAAGGTGAAATCCATACAAGAGATGCCAACTCCCAAAACAGAGAAAGAAGTCAGAGGCTTTCTAGGACGGCTGAACTATATTGCCCGATTCATCTCGCATCTAACTGCTACCTATGAACCAATCTTCAAGCTACTGAAGAAAGATCAAGTAGTACGTTGGAACGATGAATGTCAGGCCGCTTTCGAAAGAATCAAAGAGTATCTCCAAGAACCACCCATTCTTATGCCATCGGTTGAAGGGAGGCCTCTAATCTTATACTTAACAGTATTGGACAACTCAATGGGGTGTGTGCTGGGGCAGCATGACGAGTCTGGCCGAAAAGAGCATGTTATTTATTACCTTAGCAAAAAGTTTACCGACTGTGAGACCCGATACTCACTGCTCGAGAAAACTTGTTGCGCTTTGGTATGGGCTGCTCGCCAGCTGAGACAGTATATGTTGACTCACACTACTCTGTTAATTTCAAAAATGGATCCAATCAAGTACATATTCGAAAAGCCTGCCTTGTCCGGAAGAATAGCAAGATGGTAGATGATCTTGACTGAATATGACATCCAGTACACGACTCAGAAAGCAATCAAGGGAAGTGTATTGGCAGACCATTTGGCACACCAAGCAGTGGACGATTACCAGTCGATGAACTTTGAATTTCCAGACGAGGATATCATGGTAGTGACTGATTGTGAAGTACCTGGACCGGATGAAGGACCTGAGGAAGGATCCCGATGGTCTATGCACTTTGACGGAGCCTCAAACGCTTTGGGTAACGGTATTGGCGTTGTGATCATATCCCCTAAAGGCACTCATACCCCACTTACTGCCCGACTATGTTTCAACTGCACCAACAACATGGCAGAGTATGAAGCATGTATCATGGGTCTTCAAGTTGCAATTGACTTAAGGATCAAGTTTCTGAGTGTCTTCGTAGATTCTGCTCTTGTGATAAATCAGATCAAAGGCGAGTGGGATACGAAACACCCAAATCTTATTCCTTACAAAGAGTATGTGTTGACGTTGATTCCCCACTTCGAGGAGATAACTTTTGAACACTTCCCAAGAGAGGAAAATCAGTTGGCGGACGCACTGGCTACGATGTCTTCTATGTTCGAAGTCAAATGGGATAACGAAGCTCCCCGGATCATTATATGGAGATTGGATGAACCTGCACATTGCTGTGATCTTGAGGCTGAAGAGGTAACTGAAAAACCTTGGTATCATGAAGTGAAGAGGTACTTGGAAGCTCAAGAATACCCCGAGGGTGCATCTGTTAACGACAAGAAGTTCCTGAGAAGGTTCGCGGCTAAGTTATTCCTCAGCAACATCATTCTATACAAGCGAAACCATGATTCAACTTTACTGCGTTGTGTGGATAAGACTGAAGCAGAAAGAATCATGGCAGAGCTGCATGAGGGTACCTTCAGAACACATTCCAGTGGACATACCATGGCAAAGAAAATCCTTCGGGCAGGATATTTCTGGTCCACAATGGAAGCTGATTGTTACCAACATTCTCGGACGTGTCACAAATGCCAGATCTATGCTGATAAGGTGCACATTCCTCCAGTTCCTTTGAACGTCTTGACAGCACCTTGGCCTTTTGCAATGTGGGGCATTGATATGATCGGCGAGATCAGACCTACGGCATCCAACGGGCATCGCTTCATCCTGGTAGCGATTGATTACTTTACAAAGTGGGTTAAAGCAGCTTCCTACGCTACGGTAACCAAGAACGTCGTGGCATGGTTCATTCGGCATAACCTGATCTGTCGATACGGCGTCCCGGAAAGGATCATTATGGACAATGGTACCAATCTTAATAACAAGATGATCACTGAGCTCTGCGAGCAATTCAAGATACAGCATCATAACTCTTCTCCTTACCGGCCGAAGATGAACGGGGTTGTCGAAGCAGCAAATAAAAATATCAAGAAGATTGTGCAGAAGATGACAGTAACGTACAAAGATTGGCACGAGATGTTACCGTTTGCTCTTCATGGGTACCGTACCTCAACACGAACGTCAACAGGGGCAACACCTTTTTCCTTGGTCTATGGCATGAAGGCAGTCTTGCCTATTGAAGTCCAGATACCCTCTCTCCGGATAATGAAGGATGCAGGTTTGAGCAAAGATGACTGGATCCAAACTCGACTTGATCAATTAAACCTAATTGACGAAAAGAGACTCACTGCTATTTGTCATGGTCAGACGTACCAAAAACGGATGATCAAGGCATTTAACAAGAAAGTCAGACGACAAGAGTATCAAGTTGGGGACCTGGTAATCAAGCGTATCATTCTTCCTCAAAGTGATCCCAGGGGCAAATGGACCCCTACATACGAAGGGCCATTTGTGGTTAAACATATCTTCTCAAGAGGAGCTATGATATTAACCACCATGGATGGTGACGACCTTCCTCACCCCGCCAATGCAGACATAGTAAAAAAATACTACGCATAACTAAAGACCCGCTAGGTTGACACACCTAGGCAAAAATAAGGGCTTCCTAGCGAACCAAAAGGGTTCGGGCAAAAATAAGGGATGAAATGAAAAAATCTGTACACCCGGCAAGTCGAAAACCTGAAAAGGCAGCTTGGGCAAAAATGGGTATCCTGGTGGACTGAAAACCCGAAAGGGCGGTCCAAGCAAAAATTAGGGATTAAAGTGTAATACTATGTCTCATTGGATCACCTTGCATCCGGAATTCGGCATCAACTATCAGGCTCAGACGGCACCAATCAGTCAGCTTCATCTCCAACTACGCAGCAAAGTGATGAGACGCTTGAAGACATAAAGGCGATAGCAGAGTTGGAACCCAGTGGGATTATTCTTTTCACATAGCTGTTTTGTTTTCCTTTGTACAAATTGTATAAACTCTATGCTATTCGGCAGTGTTCTCTTACTAGGACGTCAGCCTCTTGTACATAAACGCCTATTTACAGGAAAATTCAAAATCAATACAAATCCACTTTTCCAGACAAATTGCCAATTGTTTTTCCTTTTTCTGTTTTGTCTTGCAAAGAACGTCCAATCTTCATTTTTGATATATGAATTTGACATTAATTGCTAATCATAAAAATTTGCATACGAAACAAAGGACTAATTACAGGTGGCATCAGAAACAGGGGCAATCAGAATTGTCTAAGCAATCTAGTTGCTCTGTCCACCAAGGTACCAAGGTAGGTTCGGCTGAAGAACATAACCAAGATACCTTCACTCCCCGCAGAGTAAGTCAAGAGTCAGTCAATACTCTCCCCCGAGCAAAGTTGGTTTCCAATCAGCCCCGAAAAGGCACAGTATCCCTAGCAAGTCAAGCAACGCTCTCCCCAAGCAGAGTTAGTCTACTGTCAGCTTTAAGGAAGTTGGGTATCCCCAGAAGATCTCAACATTCCCCAGCAGAGTATACATATGTTCCTAAGCAAGCATCCCCGGTAGTCTTAATATAAGATTGTTCCCCAGCGGAATACAAACATCCAGTGGAGCCACTTCCCCAGTGCAGTCTAAAAGTTTCCCCAGGAGAGTTGAATTATCCTCCCCAGTAGATTCTGGAAGCTTATCCCCAATAGATTCTGGAAGCTTATCCCTTGCAGAGTACGAACGCATCTCCCCGGCTTTATTCAAAGGTTATTCCCCACCAGAGCTTATAACTGGGTTATCCTCAGCTAATTACCACGGAAAGATTGTCCTCGGCGAAATTCTTCCTATCCCCCAGCGGAGTTCATCAAATACCTCAACAAAAATTATCAACGGAATCCCCAGCGGAGTTATCATCAAAACCTCAGCGAAGTATCTCTTCCCACAGAGTAAATCCCTGCAGAGTTATCTCTTCGCCAAGTTTATCCCCCAACGGAGTCATCTTTTCCTACTGGTTTATTCTTGCAATCACCATCCCCAGCGGAAATGAAGAACTTTACTCTTCAAACGTTAGCCCAGGAGTTAACTCCCGGCATTCGTCAAGGATTTATTTTCCTAGACGAAAACACATTCATAGACATTTCACATTTCATACATCTTGCTTACATACATGATAAAGTGCATACGACACGATCTCGTTTTGAGAACATCATGACATCATGCATCTCATACACCATGACATTGCATACAACTGATGTTTTGCCTTTTCAGGAAAAAGGTCAATACAAAGATGATTACTATCAACTGTCGCTGTTCCGGATTCGATTCCTGTATCTAGCCAGGGCATATCTGTGAGTGATTGATTGTAGATTCGACACCTGTATCTAGCCAGGGCATGTCTGCATGAAGAGTTTAGAGATTCGATACCTGTATCCAGCCAGGGCATATCTGTAGACGACTAATTCCAGATTCGATACCTGTATCCAGCCAGGGCATATCTGTGAGTGATTGATTGTAGATTCGATACTTGTATCCATCCAGGGCATATCTGCATGAAGAGTTTAGAGATTCGATACCTGTATCTAGCCAGGGCATATCTGTAGACGACCAATTCCATATTCGATTCCTGTATCTAGCCAGGGCATATCTGTGAGTGATTGATTGTAGATTCGACACCTGTATCTAGCCAGGGCATGTCTGCATGAAGAGTTTAGAGATTCGATACCTGTATCCAGCCATGGCATATCTGTAGACGACTAATTCCAGATTCGATACCTGTATCCAGCCAGGGCATATCTGTGAGCGATCGATTATAGATTAGATACCTGTATCCAGCCAGGGCATGTCTGCATGAAGAGTTTAGAGATTCGATACCCGTATCCAGCCAGGGCATATCTGTAGACGACTAATTCCAGATTCAATACCTGTATCTAGCTAGGGCATATTTGTGAGTGATTGATTGTAGATTCGATACCTGTATCCAGCCAGGGCATGTCTGCATGAAGAGTTTAGAGATTCGATACCTGTATCCAGCCAGGGCATATCTGTAGACGACTAATTCCAGATTCGATACCTGTATCTAGCCAGGGCATATCTGTGAGTGATTGATTGTAGATTCGATACCTGTATCCAGCCAGGGCATGTCTGCATGAAGAGTTTAGAGATTCGATACCTGTATCCAGCCAGGGCATATCTGTAGACGACTAATTCCAGATTCGATACCTGTATCTAGCCAGGGCATATCTGTGAGTGATTGATTGTAGATTCGATACCTGTATCCAGCCAGGGCATATCTATAGACGACTAATTCCAGATTCGATACCTGTATCTAGCCAGGGCATATCTGTGAGCAATTGATTGTAGATTCGATACCTGTATCTAGCCAGGGCATATCTGCATGAAGAGTTTGAAGATCAACCCTTGTAACAGGCCAGGAAACCATCTTCCTTTCTCAAAGTACGCAAGTTCTCGCTAAGGAATCTCTTACACAATCGACACCTTCAGATGGCATCTATAAGCCCATCTCCACAACTATCCATTACATTTCCAAATGGCATCTATAAGCCCATTCCCGACAAGATTCTGTCACACTTCCAGATGGCATATATAAGCCCATCCTCCTATCCATCATCTCTCCAAATGGCATATGTAAGCCCATTCCCGACATCACATTGCTGATACCACACTATGTGAGTGCAAATTTCTGGGCACTCTAGTGTTCAATCATCTTCCACCTTCGGATCACGAAAGGCACGCAAGCCAATCTACATCCTCAGGTCTAAGAAGATTGAACAGGGGCAACTGTTGTACCCCAAAATTTCCCCTCCCATATTCTTCAAAGTTTGGCAAGAATCATTTTCAAATGGTTCAAAATCTCTCAAGGGTTGCACAGTCAAACATCCTCCTAAGCCAGTCAAAATTAGGGTTTTGGTTCTTGCAAGGAAGTTGAGGTTTTCAAGGGCTCAATCAAGTCCCATAGGCCTATATACATTGTCAAGCATCTACATGCCAAGTTTTAAGACTCACAGCATCAAGTTGCACAGTCAAAAGCCCTAATTGCTTCACAACCAACTGTAGGGGTAAAATGGTAATTTGGCAGTCAAAAGTCAAAGTTTTTTGTCAACATCTTATTTTGAGGCCACAATCATCATTTGATCAATTCTTGATCATGATTCCACAAGCATGGCTCAAAAATCATCAAGATGCAAAAGTTTCCATTTTGGGACAGCTGAAAAGTCAACTGTAACTTGACCAAGGCATAACTTCTTCATGGTTCATCAGAAAAATCCCATCCAATGCTCATTTTGAAGGGGAGGACATTTCCTACAACTCATCTTCACATTCCAAGTCCAAGAAATTCTCTCACAAAAAGTTATCAATTTCTACATTATAGGTCATTTTCAAAAGTCAACAAAAAGGCATTTTAAGTCAAAGACCATAACTTGAGATTGGTAAATCCAAATGACATGGAACCAAAGGCATTGGTTAGAGGACTTCAATACCTTTCCAAAATGTCCAAGAACATGTTCATATGATCAAAATTGAGCAAGATATGCATTGGAGAAGTTGGGAAATTTTTGTGAAACGGCAAAAGTCAACTATCCTTAAAACTTCAATTTTTGACAAAAGGGCCCACTTTCTTCCACTTGATTCAGCTTTTTCATGCCATACACGTGTCCCATAATTAATTTCAAGATCAAACATTTATTTTTCCATTTTTATTTAATTTTTATTGATTTAATTCATTTTAAATCCATAATAATTCAAATAAAATCAAAAAAAATAATGGAATGGCATCTTGGTGACTTGAATAGCTTTTATGTGTTATGTGCCAGCTAACAATTTCGTGCCAAGCCTTTTGGTGCACAAAATCTTGGATTTGCTTCAAATATGGAAAGGTCCTTTAATGGTGGTCAACAAGATCTCAAGGTTTCAATGCACAAGGATACAGGCTCAGCTGCTGACCTAATTTCGTTCACACATACATAAGCAAGCAGGCCAGACCTAATACAGAACCCAAGCATCACTGAAACGGCCAAAAGCAAAACTTAAAATTGTCAAAAAAGTGTGAGATCTAGAACAAGGTTGCAGGCATTTTGAGATCAAAAGGAGAACGTGACATCCTTCCTTGCCATCCCCTGAAGCCAAAGTGACCACAAACGCATCCTAAGACTCACCATACAGCGTTGTAAGTTTTCAGAAACAGACCTCTGAACATGGAGTCGTGTTTCTCCATTCTTGCACTTTTTCTCAAAAAAGTTAGCATATTCATACTCCTTGTTTGATTTCTGACGTAACCATAATATTCAATTTCATTTTTAGGCATTGTATGATGATACCCGTACCTAGGGTTTGTTTGTGTGTTTTTTAGGCATTTTATTTTCAGGTGAAATTAGAACAAACCATAAGCATAGATGTGATCAGGAGACATGGACGATCATAACCATGGGCTTGGATGGAGTTTTTGAAGCCTAGGGATGGTTTTAGGAAAGGCCTATGAAACTTCCTGCGGATAAAATCCGCAGGTAAAAAACCTGCAATTTTGTTGAAGAAGATGATGATGCGTCACAGCGTGATTGGCCATTTCAAACGATCGCGCTTTTTTATTTTTATTTTTTTGGCATATGCGTTGATTTACTAATATATTGACCACTTATTATTATTATTACAATTGAATCAATTGGCTCAGTGGCTAAGGCGTGCAGGCATGGAACGTTGGGACCTGGGTTCGAATCCCAGGTCCCCCAATATTTGTTTCACATTTTTTCTAATGCAATCATATGCAGCGTTCCAATAATGTCCCACCATGTGCTTCAAGCAATCAGCATGCGATGTGGCCACCATCATCAATCCAAGGGTCAGGATGGAAGCACACCATATTCTCCAGTCAACCAACAGGCACTATCCAGAAAGTCAACACAGGCTTGATGTTCTTGGGCCTCAGATTGCTAGCATAACACCTCATATTGGGCCCAGCACCCCCTGGTGTTGTTATTCTTTTTATTTTATTTTCTTTTATAATTTCCTTTTTATTAATTATTAGTTTTATCATTATCATTAAAATTAACATAATTAATTTTTTCACAATAAAATTCAGAAAACCAAAAAAAACATTTTTATTAATTTCAATTACTTTTTTTTGTAAATAAATTCTAAATATAATTAACTTAGTTTAATTAGAATAATTTTAATCCTTTTTCATAATAAATAAAAATGGATTAGACTTAGGTTTTTTTTTACACTTTTAATTTCTTTTTTATTTTATTTCATTAAAAATATAAAAAACACAAAAACATTTTTCTTTTAATTAATTAATTAATTAGAATTAGGGTTAATATTTAATTAAATGCAAAGGGACAAAATTCAATTCTTTTCTCAAAAAGGGTCAAAACCCTAAGGACGTCCCGATTCATTCTTTCGCGCGTATATTTATTTTAATTCATTGTTTTGATTATGTATCTGCTCAGAAATGTAATAGTTAATTAGGACCTCCTTTATCGCTTTATTTATTTTCTCGCAGTTTATTTTTTCCAAACGGGTTTGTTTTTGGCGATGTATATACCCGCGCCTTGTAATAGCTAGATTTACCTTTTCCGCACTTTATTTTCCGCACTCTTAACTGTTAAAAAATGCATGAAAGACTTGTATGACAAATAAAAACTCAATCCGTAGCTTACAAATAACATGTACAAGATAACCTTAACTGAAATTGGACACACATGCACATGCCACTCTTAGGGTACGCCTCACTGGTTGCCTCGACGTGGTCGTCAAGTATAGGGTGTCTTATAGGTCGCCCTCCTGTCCAAAGATCTAGTTGCCTCAAAACGGTTGCCTCGGATAAAAAAGGATCTAGGACATTAGGGTTACCGCTAAGGTGTCCTACTATTGCTTTGGTGACCACACATGTCCCTAATAATCGAATTGACCTGAATACCTCCAACGATGGTGCTTCCTACTTCTCAATAGTGGGATAGCACTATCTAAAGGACTCTTACACAACCTAATTCCTTAGAGTAGGTAGATTTCTCCTGGGTACTTGCTCTCTCAAAAAACAAAAACATGTTTTCGCACTCACACTTTCAAAGGTTTTCAAACAAATATTTCATACTCTTGAGGACAGATACAAGAGTTACTTAGAAATTTTTCAAACGAAACTTTTTCAAAACCCACACACACTTGAAAAGCAAACAATTTTTGAAAACATAAGAGCAAGTACCTAAGAGCCCGTGGATAACCACAGATAGAAAGGGTGCTAACACCTTCCCTTTCTATAAATCTACCTCCTGAACCGAGAGACATCTCAAAGAAGGAATTTTGCAGTGCTTTTGTCCTTTCCATGTTAGAGAACATAAAAGACGGTGGCGACTCTTGCTTACCGCGACATTTCGCGAACCAGCTTAAAAAACAGTCAGTTCTATTTCCACCGATCACATTGAGCAACATCTTCAGGCTTTGAATCTTTTTCTGTACCGTTGTAGGGTAGTTGATGGAGAATAGGAATCCTCAAGAGTTGAGAAAACTCCTCCAAAGTAGGTACTAGTTGGTAATCAAGGAATGTGAAACAGTGGTGTAGGGGGTCAAAGAACTGAAAGAGAACTTTCACCATGTCTTCTTTAATGTTGGAGTTGACCAAGCTGAGAAGTATACCATGTCTTTCACTAAAGAGAGAATTCTCTGGAATCTTGGAAGTAAGCTCCTTGAGTTGAGGAGGGATTCTCACAAGGTTGACCTGAATAGTTTTTCTACGAAGAGATTCCATAACCTATAAAACAAGAACAAAGATGAAGATCCAAATCCTTGAAGTGGTTAGTGGATGCATATGATGCTTTATGATGATCATGATGTATACACAAGTATATGTACAAGCAAGTCACACAAGATCCTAGTTTCAGGCTTGCATGGGGTTTCATAGGTAAGTACCCTCTTGAAGTTAGTTGACTCAACCTGTCTTATAAATAGTAACTGGGTTCTAAGGAGCTCAATATCACTGGATTATTTTCTGTGTTCATTGTTTCAGTTTATCCACTTAACTGGCGACCGAAATATTCCAAGAAAACAACCCTCAATGAGTGTAGTATCGAGTATCGACCAACTTCAGACTGCACCAAAGCCGGTTATCTCACTACCCCTAAAAAAGGCCAAGATGGTCAAGTAAAGGTTCTAAGAGTTCATTAGTGCTTCATGACATCACTCAGCGACTTTGTATTCTCTTTGATTGACTCAAAGGCTACCGGTACCCATAAATATGTCGCACTAATATAGCTATTGCTTCAACCATGTCGGTATACCCCGCACAGTTTCCACAATGTATTGCTATTTACCTATGAATGTTTCCCAAATCCGGGTGGAGGATTTCAAGCCCAAACAATAGAACCAATTGTAAAGCAAACAAAGCAAACAAAGTAAGCATGTAAAGGTGATCTAAACCTTAAGGTAACTCCACTTTCAAATACTCCCCAACAGAGTCGCCAGTTCTGTGATACGGTGGGAGAACTGACTTGAGGTTTTGCGTTTGTGTTCGCAAATGTTTCGGTTTAGAAAGAGTCGCCATCGAATTTTTATTTTATCCAAAGGAAATGTCAAAAAGCACAGGAAAGACCTTTGAGATGTTTTCTTGGGTTCGGGGAGTAAATTATGAAAAGGGAAGGTGCAAGCACCCTTTTCATCCATGGTTATCCATGGGCTCTTAGTTACTTGTTTAGATCACTTGCTTTTGCTTTTCAATTGTTTGAAATGGTGCTTTGTGTGTGGTTTTTTAAAAGGTTTTGAAAAGAGGCCATAGTTGTGACAACCTTTGTAATGATTCTTGTTTGAATGTATACAAAGATGTATTGTCTTTTGAAAATATTTTTTCAATGTTTGAGAGTTTGATTTGGGAAATGTTTTGAAATTGTGTTGTGAGGTGTTTTTGAAAATAGCAAGGATGTTTTGCAAGTTTTGATCAAGTAACTAAGAGTTGTCTACCCTATTTTACTCAAAGATCTTTCCTACACATTTGTAACCTTTTGACAGTGTTGTTTTACCATTGCATTTGGTAAACAACCTTGTATTAGGATGTTAAACGGGACAGGCGCGGGTCATCGTATTGACCATGATAGCAATGTTGCCAAGTATCTTTAGCAAATTTTTGAGGGACTAGATCATTTTGTATAGGCAACCAAGATAGCGTCATCGAGGGACTATGATCTTTTTGTTTTGTTTTTTGTTTTTGCCAAGATACTCAACATGCATAACATGGCCAATTTTAAGGCAACAAGTGGATGGAACCCTAGGGGTGCAAGTGTGCATTGTGTTATCATTTTCATGCATTTTTGTCTTTGTATTAGTCAAGCTATTTGTTTGATTTTGGATTTTCTTTTGCATACAAACCCTAATCTCTAATCATGGCATAATTGGAAGCATAAATGCGTAAAAGTAAATCTACCACTATTACAACATGATTATGGGGAGGGGGATACAATTTTTGAATGGGGATTATTTGGCAAGAAATTAAAACCCTAATTTTACTATTACATCCAAATTGAATCAACGGCATAAATAATGAATGAATAATATTTAAATAAACAAATTAAATAAATATACAAAATATTATGAATATGAAAAAATGTTTATGTTTATTTTTTATGTATGTAAAAAATATTTAATGCAAAAAGAAAGGAATAATAAAAAAGATTATTATTTTTTTATTAAGGGTAAAACCCTAATTTTCTTTTAAGAATGTAAATATATTAAATATACTATTTATATACAATAAAATAAAATAATGTATATCCAAAAAATAAAATATATTTAGAAAAAGGTATTATTTAAGTATAAATAATAATAAAAAATAAAAGTATAATATTTTTATGTTTTTATTCTCAAGTATTTATTAAATAAAATAAAAGTATGTATATATATATATATATATATATATATATATATATATATATATATATATATATATATATATATATATATATATATATATATATATATATATATATATTAATTATATTAGTTATGTACAATAAAAATAAAATAAAATATATACAAGACAAAAATATATTTAGAACAATATTTTTTGAGTGTAAATAAAATAAAGAATAAAAATAAAAGTATAATGTTATTATATATTATTTTCAAGTTTTCAATAAATAAAAGTATATACTATTAAATAATTATTTTCATGTCTAAAAAAAATAATAAAATAATAAAAATAAATGTGAAAATTTATGAAAATATTTTTGGGTATTTTTATGTTTGGAAAATATAAAATAAAAATCAGAAAATGAAAATAAATACAAAAATATAAAAGTATAAAGAAATTGGGCCAGGGGGGTGTATTCAGTAAAATGGGGTGTCAATAGTGAGCCAGGACCAAGCCCAGCCCACCAGACTTCATCTTCAACCTTTATCTTCAAAAATTACACGCGCCCTGTACAAACACGAACAACCTGCATACGTGCTCTAATGCAAAAACACATAACATCAAAGTTGTAGCATTTTCCAAGATGAATTCAACCATATAAAAAACTTGTCCTAACTCTCAAAGACCAGAGAGAATTTCTCTGGCCCTAAATCCTAACCTAATTTTTTCAGGAAGTTCATGGATCAAATTCTCTTAGCATGCTTAACTAAAATGAAAACTAAGCATATGTACAATTTCATGGCTATAAATACTACATTTTTTATTCACAAACCTAAGCCTAACTATTCCTAAATAGAGAGATAGGAAGTTGATAAAAACCTGTTTCAGTTGAGATCGTGTCTGACAATGTGGAGCTTTTCAATGAGACCTGAGATGTTTGGGAGCTTGCTTGAACTTCCCCTGGCCCTCTCCAATGCCTAGCTTGCCTTGAATGTGCTTGAACAAGCCTACAGAACTCAACCTGCACAAGCTGAAATCAAAAATGGCAAACCTTGTAAATGGAGTTACAGTTAGTGTTTAAGGGTTGGGATAGCTTGGATAGGTGGTATGGAAGGTGTTTGAACAGGTTTGGGACAAAACGCATGAGCATCTTGTGAGATAGAAATCAAGATGCAGATGCTGCCCTATTTTGCCAATGGAATGTGATTTTGTGCTATGGGAGGTTTCAGGACTCAAAGGCTCGTGTTTTAGGTTTAATACAATGTGTAAAAATTATCTCAAAAGCTTGCACAAGTTGGTTCTAACAGATGTGTGTGTTGTGTGAAGTTTTACAAGTTTCTTGTATATGAAGCAAAAGTGGACAAGTGATGCAAAGCAGACCTGTACAGGCTATCTATCAGCTTGCACACTATGCTTTTGGCCCCTCAAGTTTGTGGATTTAATTTTCTGCACAAGATATGGTTCAATGCTCAAGGATGTAGCTTTGACATAAAGCAAGATTTAAGCAAAAATGGCAATGTTGCTTTTTCTATTTAAGGATTAATCTTGTGTGCAATGCTCTAATGACCAAAACAAAGCCTTAGACCAATGGATTTGCATTTAATTATTGAGTATGGAATTATTTTGAGACCTGTAATCTAGTGCAAAGCAAGCTGATTAGAGTTTGCAACTTGTATCACTATGAACATGCCATGGATAAAAAGTAAGTTTTTGCCAACTTCAAGCCTTCGATTCTCCCTAACCACAAATGAGTTTGGAGAGTTATTGGACATTTTGAAAAGCTTGCAACATGCTCTACAATCCATATTTGAAATGCAATTTGATATTTCAAGTGGAACTATGTGAAAAATGGTCATGAAGATGGGTCCAAATCCTGCCTAAACTGGGGCAAAATTTCACTAAGTTAAAAGTTTCATGGACCCTTGTTCCAAAAATCATAACTTGAGATCCAAGATTATTTTGGGAAAACTTTGTGAATAAAAGTTTTATACTTTGTGGAGGACTACAAATTTCATGTTTGAATTTTTGTTTGAATCCAAATGCATCATAGTGAAAATGTTGGGCAAAGTTGGGAAAAATTAAGAAAATTTCATAACTTAGAAAAATTCTAAGTTATGAAATTTTTCAACCTTAAACCCTAATTTGCAAAATTGGGTTTCTTGATGAACAAGTTTCATGTTTTGACACATCTTGATGAAAAATGACCCTTGGCACTTGATTTTGACCAAAAAGTTAAAATTTGACTTTTCAGTGTACAGTCAAATTTTGATCAGTTGACTGAAAAATTCATCTGTCAATCCAATGCAATTGAGATCTTTTGAATCTTGTGAATAGGTCAAGATGATGCCATTGAGTCCTTGAATCCATTCTTGAACCCAATTTTCCATTGGCTAGGTCAAAAATCAGAAATTGCCCTTGTGCAGTCAAAACCCTAAAAATGACCATTTTGCCCTTTTGATGATCTGATCAAATTTCTTGAGGAGTTGTGGTCCAAACTTGATCAAATGTTTCATAGGAGTCCATAATGTTGGCGTGGGTCAAAAATTATGAGGTTTGACTGTAAATTGGCCATAGTTGACTTTTTCCCCAATACAGCTGATTTCTAGGTCAATTGTCCAATTGACTGGGTAAAAATTTGATTCAGGGCTTGAGACCTGGCATGGACAATCTTATAAGTCCAACATGAAATATGAAAGTCACTTTGAGCATTAGAATTCCAAAAATCCATGTGCAAACTCAAACCCAAATTTAGGTCATCATTGCAAGGAGATGTCTTGAGCAGAGCAAAACCCTAATCCTGTCTGGAGTTCAAAGAGTCTGGTGAGGGGAAATCTTGATAAAATGAGAGGGAAAATTTTGGGGTACAACAGCTGCCCATGTTCCATCTTCTTGAACCTGAAGAGTTAGATTGGCGAGTTTGCCTTTCGTGACTCGAAGGTAAAAGATGATTGGACACTAGAGTGCCCGTAAATTTGCACTCGTCAAAATGTAGCTGAGGGAATGGGCTTAAAGATGCCATTTGGAGATGGTAGAATCTTGCTGGAGATAGGCTTAAAGATTCCATCCAAGACTTGTTTGTTGAGAATTAGGAGAATGAATGTCAGAATGATATCCGTGTCTGGAACGTATCTGAGTTGGATCTTGGAGATTGAATTCGTATGAGCAAAGGAATGGTGTCCATGTCTGGAGCGTATCCGAGTTGTAACTGTATTTTATTCTTGAATGAATATAAGAATGACTGTCGTGTCTAGAGTGTATCTGTATTGTATCTGAATTCTGAATGGGTGACAGAAAAACATCCGTGTATGGAGCATCTCTGTGCTGGGGATAATTTCTGAATGAGTGATAGAAAGGCTACCGTGTATGGAGCGTATATGGACTGTATCTGAATTTGAGATCTGTATAAGTAGCAGAATGACTTCCGTGTCTGGAGTGTATCCATACTGTAACTGGGATCTGAATAAGTGACAGAATGACTTCCGTGTTTGGAGTGTATCTGATATGTATCTGATTGTTGAAGTCTGAATGAGTGACAGAATGGCATTCCTGTCTGGAGCGTATCTGGACTGTATCTTGAATTGATATTCTGAATGAGTAATAGAATGACCTCCGTGTTTGGGGTGTATCCATACTGTATCTGAATAAGAGATCTGAATGAGTAGCAGAATGACTCCCACGTCTTGGAGTGTATCAGTACTGTATATGAGACCTTTGAATATTTGTTAAAGATAGCTTTTAATCTTATCCTGAAAAGGGTAAAATGTCAGCTGAAAACACAAAGTTATGTTGCATGAAATGTATGATGCAATAAATGTGTTTTATAAATGTTTATGATATATTGATGTAATGTATGCGCATGTAAGATGATTAGCTGTCTTGCTGAGGAAAATAAATCCTTGATAACTACAGATAATGAAATCTTTGACTGCTGTCGGGGAAGATAAACCCTTGACTGCTGCTGGAGATTCAAAACCTTTAATTGTTGAGACCGAGAAATCCTTTGGACTACTGCTGGGGATTGAAAATCCTTAGTGACTTGTGGGGATTAACAAGAGCTTTGACAACTTCTGCGGGGAATTGAGAATCCTTCATGACTTTCCTGAGGAATAAGGAAAACTCTGACGATCTCTATTGGGGAATTAAAACCTGGGAGGCTTCAACTGGAGAAATGAGAACAAGAATCTTCGTTCTGTTGGGAAATAACTCTGTGGGGAGAACGTTTATTCCGTCGAAGAGTTCTCAAGAGCTTGGGTTGTATGTCAATCTACTGGGGATTTATGGAGGAAATTGGATGGTACTCCATCGGGGTTTAAGATTAGAAGTTTTGGACTCTGTTAGGGGAGAAAGTTTTATCTTCGCTGAGGGTTTGCAGTTCGAAGTTTTCTAGCTCCGCTGGGGGGTTGGGAGTTTGGAAACTTAGTTCTGATGGGGATTTTGAATCTTAACTCCGCTGCAGATATGCTTTTCAAGGTTTTAGCTCTGTTGAGGATTTGAATGACATACTGCAGGGGATTTCCTCTGGAATAGCCTAAAGGCGTTTTCCTATACTTTCAACCTATCAGTAATTATCCTTTCTCATTTCGTTTTATTTGTAAGCAGTGATCATATTCAAATTCATATGCTCATTTAATAAATCATTAGACGTTTTCAAATAAAACACAAGTGTAAAAAATAAAGAAAAGGTAAACAAATTTCTGCACTTTGAAGTATCTTTGTATTAACTTTGTGTAAGTATTTTGTACAAAGGAGACAGACATCCTAGTAAGATAATGTTGTCATAAAAATGAGAAAAATTTATACAAAGAAAGATGGCTATGTGTAACAATTCCATGGGGTTCCCATTCTGCTATAGCCTTCGTAACTCTGAGTATCTTGTCCATTCATTGCTTCGTCCGCGGATGATTAGGTTGATCAGAATCCCGAAGCTTGTCTGTGAAGAGATTATCCTTAAAGTGATCCGACGAGACATAGTCATACGCTTTAATTCCCTAACTTTTGCCTGGACCGCCCTTTCGGGTTTTCGATCCATTGGGAAACCCTTTTTTTCCCAAGTCGCCCTTTCGGGTTTTCAACTTGTCGGGTGTACAGATTTTTTTATTTATCCCTAATTTTTGCCTGAACCGCCCTTTCGGGTTTTCAATTCACCGGGATGCCCATTTTTGCCCAAGTCGCCCTTTCGGGTTTTCAACTTGTCGGGTCGTTTATGTGTAGTATCTTTTGACTATGTCTGCGTTTGCAGGGTGCGGCAGGTCATCACCGTCCATGGTGGTCAGGATCATTGCCCCACCATAAAATATGTTGTTGATCATAAATGGTCCTTCGTAAGTAGGAGTCCACTTGCCCCTGGGATCACTTTGCGGTAAGATGATCCGCTTGATTATAAGGTCCCCGACTTGATATACTTGCCTCTTGACTTTCTTGTTGAAGGCCTTGATCATACGTTTCTTATACGCATGACCATGGAAAACAACAGTAAGTCGCTTCTCGTCAATCAAGTTAAGCTGATCAAGCCGGGTCTGAATCCAATCGTCTTCATTCAAACCAGCATCCTTCATGATTCTCAAGGTGGGAATCTGAACCTCGATAGGTAAAACAGCTTCCATGCCGTATACTAAAGAAAAGGGGGTTTCCCCAGTTGAAGTGTGTGTCGTGGTACGGTACCCGTGCAGAGCAAACGGTAACATCTCATGCCAGTACTTGTAGGTGACTGTCATCTTTTGAATGATCTTTTTGATATTTTTGTTCGCAGCTTCGACAACACCGTTCATCTTAGGCCGATAGGGAGATGAATTGTGATGTTGAATCTTGAACTGCTCGCACAGAGCGGTGATCATAGTATTTTTCAAATTTGTACCGTTGTCAGTGATGATCCTATCGGGGATACCATACCGGCATATGAGGTTCTACTTGATGAAGCGGGCAACCACATTCTTTATAACGGAGGCGGAGGAAGCTGCTTCAACCCACTTGGTAAAGTAATCAATGGCCACCAGGATGAAACGGTGTCCATTGGATGTTGTAGGCTTGACTCTCTAATCATGTTGATTCCCCACATCGTGAATGGCCAAGGAGTTGTTAAGACATTGAGAGGAACTGGGGGAATATGTACCTTGTCAGCATAGATTTGGCATTTGTGACAAGTACGGGAATATTGATGACAATCAGCTTCCATGGTAGACTAGTAGTAGCCTGCCCGTAGAATCTTCTTAGCCATCATATGACCGCTTGAGTGGGTGTCAAAGGTGCCATTATGTAGTTCAGCCATGATCTGTTCAGCTTCAATCTTGTCCACACAACGGAGTAGGACACAATCAAGATTGCGCTTGTATAGGATACCATTGCTCAGAAAGAACTTGGTCGCGAACCTCCTTAAGAACTTTTTGTCGTTGACTGAAGCTCCTTCAGGGTACTCTTGTGCTTCGAGATACCTTTTGACGTCGTGAAACCAGGGTCGGTCCACCACTTCTTCGATATTAATCTCATGACAATGTGCAGGTTTGTCCATTCGTTCGATGGTGATTTGGGGTGTCTCATTATCCCAATTAAGTTTAAACATGGATGACATTGTAGCTAGCGCATCTGCCAATTGATTCTCTTCTCGCGGGAAGTGCTCGAAGGTAATCTGCTCGAAATGTGGTAAGAACGTCAAGACATGTTCTTTGTAAGGGATGAGGTTAGGGTGCTTAGTATCCCACTCTCCTTTGATTTGACTGATAACCAAAGCTGAGTCCCCAAATACAACCAAAGATTTGATTCCCAAGTCAATAGCTGCCTTGAGACCAAAGATACAAGCTTCATATTCGGCCATGTTGTTGGTGCAGCTGAAGCAGAGTCTAGTGGTGAAAGGTGTATGGAAACCTTCTGGAGAGATAAGTACCGCGCCGATACCGTTTCCAAGTGCGTTGGAGGCACCATCAAAGTACAGGGTCCATCGGGATCCTTGTTCAGGTCCGTCATACGGTCTGTTTTCTTCAATGTTGCTCAAAGTCATGATATCCTCGTCGAGGAAGTCGAACCTCATAGATTGGTAATCTTCGACAGCTTGATGGGCCAGATGATCGGCTAGTACACTTCCCTTTATAGCTTTTTGGGTCGTGTACTGTATATCATATTCGGTGAGGATCATCTGCCATCTAGCGATTCTTCCGGATAGAGAAGGCTTCTAGAAGATGTACTTGATCGGATCCATTTTAGAAATCAACAAAGTGGTATGTGTCAACATATACTACCTTAGCCAGCGAGCAGCCCATACCAAAGCGCAGCAAGTTTTCTCGAGCAGTGAGTAGCGAGTCTCACAGTCGGTAAAATTTTTGCTAAGGTAATAAATGGCATGCTCTTTTCGGCCAGACTCGTCATGTTGGCCCAGTATGCACCTGTTGTACCCCAAAATTTTCCCTCCCATATTCTTCAAAAAATTGCCAAGTCAAAGCTTCAAAGTTCCCCAAGGGTTGCACAGTGCAAGAGCCTCCTAAGCAGTCAAAATTAGGGTTTGTGTTCTGATCAAGAAAATGAAGTTTCCAAAGGTCCAATCAAGTCCCACATGCCTACAAATATGGTCAAGCATCCTCATATCAAGTTTCAAGACATTCAGCACAAAATTGCACAGTCAAAACCCTAATTACTCTACAGTCAACTGTAGGGGCAAAATGGTCATTTGGCAGTCAAAAGTTCAAATTTTTGATCAACATATCATTTTGAAGCCACAAACATCATTTGATCAATGCTTGATCATGATTCTCAAAGCTTGGCTCAAAAATCATCAAGATGCAAAAATTTCCTTATTTGGACAGTTGAAAAAGTCAACTGTAAATTGACCAGGGCATAACTTTCACATGGATTATCAGAAAAATTCCATCCAAAGCTCATTTTGAAGAGAAATACATTTCCTACAACTCATCTTCATACTTCAATTCCAAGAAATGCTCTCACAAAAAGTTATCAATTTCAACATTATAGGTCCTTTTCAAAAGTCAACAAAAAGGGACTTTAAGTCAAAGGCCATAACTCGAGATTGGTAAATCAAAATGACATGGGACCAAAGGCATTGGTTAGAGGACTCAAAGACCTTTCCAAAATGTCCAAGAACATGAGAAAAGCTTAAAAATTGAGCAAGTTATGCCTTGTAGAAGTTGGAAAATTTTTGGGTATTTTGAAAAGTCAACATTGATTCAAATGACCTAAAATTGCTAATGGGCCCATTTTTCTTCCATAATTCATCATCCATGGCATGTGCACGACCACTTGGCCCAAAGGGAAGTATTTCTTCATTTTTTATTTATTTATTTGAATTTTTATTTATAATAATTCATTTAAATCAAATTAAATACATGGAAAATATTTAACCTAAGTTTTACAATCCTTTTTTGCATGAAATCCACTCAATAACTCGTGCATGATCCAATATGGAAAGATTTGGAGAGAATTGATATGATTGAGAGAAAAAACACATGGAAAAAGATTGAAAAATAATGCTTGAAAATCAAATCTCAAAAGCCATCATTGCAAGAGATTTTGATCAGAATTGTTGACCTAATTTATTCATACATAAGCATAGAACGAAAACCTAATGCCATTGACCCACGCATCTGCTCAGAAACCTGGAAAACAAAACTTGAAATTTTGTTAAAAAACTCAAAACTGAAAATCAGGTTTTAGGTTGATTCAAGGCACAAGACCAATTGCAAAAGCTTCCTCGTGTCCCCCTGAAGCTAACTGGATCACCCTCCAACCTTCATACGCCCAGAATTGGTACCATGGATTCCAACTGTTTCAAAAAAAATGCATAATCGTGTTTCATATTTAAGGCATTTTCATTGCGTTTTTTTGATGCATTCACACTAATTGACTTGTTCTAATGCTAACCATGTAACTTAATTGTGTTTTTAAGCTGTGTACGCGATTATGCCATTATCGTTTTCTAGGGTTTACAGGACCTTGGATTAGGGTTTTTCAAATAAGGAAAAATTGGCCTTTCAGACTTGGACCATTGAATCCAGCATGCTCAGACGACCACAGGGCTACCCTCGCGCCTAATTTATGAAGCCCCTAGGGCTAGTCGCTATTTTCTGATATGTTGCCTAAGGGAACGGTGTAAAAACCGTTGCCTATGTTTGTTGTGTTTTCAGGAAAAACGAAGATGTGAGGAAGATGATGACGTGTGGAGCAATGATTGGGGTATTCAAAAATTCGCGCGCAGAAAGCATTTAGTGAATTTGTCTTTTATAATATTTGTTAGGTATTCTATATTAAACGCGTATGAAGTGGCTCAGTGGCGCACGTGTTGACTGGTAATTTTAATGACCTGGGTTCGATCCCAGGTCTTCACCCTTTCCATTTGTTTTTTTTTCAATTAACGTTCATGTGTAGCGCCCATGCTTAAGGAGTATCATACATCTCCCAAATCCAACGTCCACGCGTCCAACAGAATCCAATCAAAGGCCAAGAATTGAGATACATGGTGAGTCCCAGTCAGCGCGCCAGCATGCTCCCTGGAGAAAGTCAACGAAGTCAGGCTTGTTTGGGCCTGAATTACTTGGGCTATACCTCCATGTTGGGGACTACAACCCCCCTTGGTTTGCAAATTCTTTTAACTTTCTTTATTTTTTTATTTTTTATAAATTGCTTGTTTAATTAATTTAATATTTTCATAAAATCACAAAATACCATAAAAATCAGAAAAGATCAAAAATTAAATATATTTAATTAGTTAATATTTTGTAAATAAATTTGCATGTAAATTAATTAGTTTTAAATTAGGGTTTAATTTAATATTTTCATAATAAATTTAAAAAACATAGAATTAGGTTTGTTTAATTTTCATCTTTTTATTTTTATTTCATGATAATCAAATATTTAATATTATTTATTTTATTTATTTTTATAATTAAATTTGTATATAAAAATTAGGGTTAATTTAGGTTAAAATTCAATGTTTTCTTAATAAATTAAAAGCCACTAGAATTAGGGTTAGTATTTATTTTAATTAATTATTTTTTCCTTAAAATCTTAAAAATCATAAAATACCAAAAACATCTCCTTTTCTTTTTAATTAATTAATTCCATGTAATTTTAATTTTGCAAAAAGGGTCCAACGCCCTCGCTTCGATTTAATTATTCGCATATTTATTTTATTTCTTTATAATATTCATATATCTCTCCCAAGGCCATGTAACCTTTTAATTTTCTCGCACTTTATCTTTATTTCTTTATTTATTTTCTGTCAAATCGGGTCCTGGTTAATTTTGGCGATGTGGACCCGCGCCATTTGTAATAGTTTAGAATTTACTTTTCTCGCAACTTTTTAACTGTTAAATCAAGGCATGAAAGAATGTATGGACAAAAATAAAAACAAGCGTAGAACACCAATAACATGACAAGATAAATGCAAATGAAAACGACACACAAATCACACACCACCCCTAGGGTACGCCTCACTGTTGCCTTGCCTCGAAAGGTGATCGTCGAGTAGAGGATGTCTTAGTAAGTCCTCATGATCCGGGAACCTGGCATGAGGGTAGCTTCTAAGGTGTCTTCCCATTGCTCTGGTGATCACCATGTCCCGAACCCTCGAATTGACCCGAACACCTCCAATGGTGGTGCTACCTACCTCTCAATGGTGGGATGGCACTACTTTAAAGGACATCTACACAGACGAATTCCTTAGGGTAGGTAGACGACTCTAGATACTTGCTCTAATTTCAAAAACAAATCAAAAAATACTTTTCACACCAACACCTTTTCAAAAAGCTTTCGAAAGCAATTTTTCAAACACTCTTGAGGACCGATACAAGAGTCGAACTGGAATTTTCAAAGAAACTTTTTTAAAAACCCACAGTTGAAAAGCAAACAAACAATTTTGAAAACACATATGAGCAAGTATCTAAGAGCCCATGGATAACCATGGATAGAAAGGGTGCTAACACCTTCCCTTTCTATAACCTACCTCCCGAACCGAGAGCAATCTCTATAAGGAATTTTTCTGTGCTTTTGTCCTTTCCATTTGGAGAAAATAAAAGACGGTGGCGACTCTTGCTTCCGCGGCATTTCGCGAACCAGCGTTAAACAGTCAGTTCCAGATCCACCGATCACAGAACTGGCGACTCTGCTGGGGACTTAAACTTAAAGTGAGGTGTACCTTAGGGTTAGTTCATAACTGTGTTTTCAATTGTATTGACTTGCCTGCTTTAAATTTGTGGGTTGCATGGGAGTTACATAGATCCTAACCCGGATCTGGGGATACCCTGTTTAGGTAGCATAAGCTGTGAGGGACCTGTCCGGCGTATACCGACATGGGTGAAGCAGTGGCTACGTTGGTGTGGCGCCTTGGTCTGTACCGATATCCCTCGTGTTGAAACGGGGAGAATATGGGTCTTCTGAGGAGTCATTAAGCACCAACAGACCTTAGAACCTTAAATGACCCAACTTGGCCATTAGAACAGTAGCAGTATGCTACGCCCATTGAGGCTAAACTCTCGTGATGGTTCTGGCCGCAAGAAAAGATTGCGATGCTGGAGTTATGACCGATTGAGGGTAGTCAATGATATTGGGATCCTCTAAGAACCCAGTTACTTTGATAGGACAGGTATGAACCAACAAACTGAAAGAGGGTAATACCCAGACCCCATGCTGGCCTAAACTCTAAGGGTTTCTCTTGTGTGACTTGTGTGCCTTCGTACTTGACTACTTGCATGCTTTATCTGACACATGAACTACTTGCAGGTTTTGTCCTTAATGGGGACCCCGGACAGGGTTACTGAGTTTACTTGCAGGTTTTGTTTATAGTCCTTAATTCGGACTCATAACAGGGTATACTAAGTTTCTTGCAGGTTTTGGTTTGCAGTCCTTAATTAGGGACTCATAACAGGGTTACTCACATTACCCCATGCATAACATAACATCATACCATTGCATACATCCTAACCCATTTCAAGGATCTCAAGGGCTTGTGATGCAGGTCATGATGAATCAAACATCTAGCAAGGGGCAAAGAGGATTTATTTTCCTCCAGCCAAAGTTGTCAGAGGCTATGACCCACTGGATATGGTGAGCTTTGACACTTGAAGAAGGTTCCCCGAGCCAAGGTTGTCAGGGGCTATGACCCACTCGATATGGTGAGCCTTGACCCTTGAAGAAGGACTCTCAGCAAACATGAAGTTCCTTCAATCAAGCTATCTAGTTTTAACAATTTTTGTTTACCCCGCGAGATCCTTGAAAACATTGCATGCATATCATACACATCATTACATAACAGGTATCTTTGTTGCAGGTCACTTACCTTTCTCGCTGTTTATTTCAGCCATGGCTTCCCAACAAGATAACCAGGACCTTCACACTCAAGAGACTCAGTTCAAGGAGATCTTCCTAAGCCTATCCAAGGGGCAGGAAGAGCTGAAAACACTCCTCATTGGGACTTTGGTCAGGAACAATGCTGAGGACGACAAGGACGAACGGCTGAAACGTCTACAAGTCGAGGTAGACACATTGAAAACCCAGATGCTGGGGCAAAGGGCCCTCATCCAAAGTTTAGCTCAGGAGCAAGGAGAGTTGAGGGCCATGATCAGTCAGCTTCATCAAGACGTGAAGCAACCATCCCAAGTCGGGGACCCAGTCATTAATCAACTTCCAAGAAGTCAAAGGTTTGGGCCTCTCCAAGCTGCTATTACTTCACAGGTCCAACAACGGCCTCGCCGAGAACAACGGGCTGATCAGAGCAAGCCCGACAAACCTAAAAGGCAGTTCACCAAACTCAACGTGTCACCGTCTCAAGCTTTACAACAATTGTTGAGGTTGAATCTGGTGACGTTAAGGGACCCTCCTAAGCATCTCAACACAACCTCCCTAAAGTACAATCCTGAGGAAAGATGTGCATACCACTCTGACAGTCCAGGATATGACACTGACGACTGCTGGGCTTTGAAGAATAAGATTCAAGATCTGATTAATGAAAGAGTTGTGGATTTCACCCAGATGGGCCAGGCTGAATGCTCCTGCCATCCCTACAAGATGCACCAGTCGAAGTAATAAGCCCTGAGACTGGAAGACTTGTGTTTATTAGAGTTTTCAAGTTGTAACTTTCTTTTAACTGTTCAAACATTTATTCATGATTAAACGTTGTTAGTTCATTAATGCATCGCATATGTCTGTTTTGAAGCAATATATTCGCATTCACTAAACGCAAACTGTTTTCATATTTTTTTTGATGTCAACTCTTGATCTAAAATTCTAAAGCCTCTTGAGGGAGGATGACGAAAACAATACCACAATCTACAGTATGCTTTTGAATAGACCCCGCTGATAAGGTACAGGCATTGTTTCAATCCCTAAACACCGGAGTTATAAGGATGATTATCCCTCGGCAACCCCTCTGAGCCAAAGAAGTAGAAGTTTTTCTTTTCGAAATTTAAAACCCTTAATCATAACCAGGGGCAGGGTAGTCTCTCAGTTGATCCAAGTGCATAACGAACAGCATCAAAAGAGGTCCTTACAAAACAAAGAAAGACAGTGATGGTTCCGAATAATCAATGAAGAAAGGCAGTCATTATATCTCAAAAATCAAAACCCAAATAAGCCAAAACCCATGAAGGAGACTTACAAAACTGGGGCATCCCGCTGACTGTAATTCCAAAAAAGGAAACAGTTCAGGCAAAAAAGAAAGGGATAACAAAAATCAGACAAGAAAGAGGTCTTACAAACCCTCAACAAAAAGGAATGACTGCCTATTCAAAATAAGTTATCAACATCCGAATCATCACCGGAAAATCAGAGCAAAGACTCAAACAAGGTCTAACGCATGATCAACTGAGTTTAGGTTTGGAGAACATCCTGAAGAACGGGTGGGTACAAATAATTTGAGCCTTTATCCTTTGTTTCTTAAACCGTGAACCAGGCCACGCTACAACCCTTAAAAGTCCTAGCTGAAGCATGGGTTAGTTCAAAAGCATACTGTTACGAAAGGTATCCTGACTCCTTAAGGCTCGTAATAAATACGGAGTTGACATCACGTTTTACAAACATTCATTTGTTCTATGAAAAGAATGCATTTTCAAAATCTTCAAGACAGACATAAGCTTTGCATTTTTGACATAACTTTGTTTGCATATGACTTTTTGTTTGAACAGCAGGGAAATTCGCACAATGAATACCTAGTGAACAAAAGCACTTCCAATCAAGGGGCACAACATGATCATGGTCCAATCATCTGGGGCAATCCAATCAAGATTCGGAGAATCTCTCAAAGGCCAAATAGCCTGGGGCAAATCTCCGCCTGAGTCACTTGGGGCATTTCAACCATGAATCTTGCCTGGTCAAAAACCTTCTGGTGGCATGACAAAACACTTCTAACAGGGGCAACTCCCTACATTCTGAGAGCGTGGACATAGTCGAAAAGATACTACGCACAATCAAAGACCCGCTAGGTTGACATACCTAGGCAAAAATAAGGGCTTCCCGGCGAACCAAAAGGGTTCGGGCAAAATGAGGGATGAAATGAAATAATTTGTACACCCGGCAAGTCGAAAACCTGAAAAGGCGGCTTGGGCAAAAATGGGTATCCCGGTGGACTGAAAACCCGAAAGGGCGGTCCAGGCAAAATTTAGGGATTAAAGCGTACGACTATGTCCTGGCATCTTGTCACCTGCCTACCAGAAGAAGGTTTGTCTATCAACAACTATCAGCACCTCACAGGTCTTCCTCTCCCACCTCAGAAACAGGGGCAATAATGGGTGATCTAAGCAATCTAATTGTTCCGTCCTCCAAGGTATCAAAGTGAGTTCAGTGGAAGAACATAACCAGATATCCTAATTCCCCAGAGAGTGAGCCAGCAAGTTAGTGCACTCTCCTATACTACCAGACTTAAGGAAGTTGGGTACCCTCCAGCAGATCTCAACCTTCCCCAGTAGTACACATATTCTTAACAAGCATCCCCGGCAGTCTTGGTCTAAAGATTGTTCCCCGGCGGCATACCAACATTCAAAGGAATCACTTCCCCAGCATATCAAAACTTCCCCGGGAGAGTCCAATCCAGTTTCCCCAGGAAAGTTGGAATCCACCTCCCCAAGCAGTAAGCTTATCCCCAGTAGATTCTGGAAGCTTATCCTCGCATAGCACGAACGTGTCGTCCGGCTTTATTCAAAGAGTTATTTTCTTAACAGGATATAACTGGGTTATCCTCAGCCAAAAGCCACGGAAAGATCGTCGTCGGCACAGTCTTCTTACCCCCGGCGAAGTCTATCAACACTTCCAATACAACAAGGATATCCCCAGCAAGTAATTATCAACAACTCAGCAAAGCATCTCTCTCCCCACAGAGTATTGCTCCCCAGCAAGATCGTCAGAGTACTTTTCTCCCCGCAGAATCTTCCATTTGCCAAGTTTATTCCTCAACGGAGTCATCTTCTCCTACCGGTATTCTTGCAGTTATCATCCCCAGCAGGAGTAAAAGCTTATTCTTCAATATCAGCCCAGGAGTGACTTCCCGGCACCCGTCAAGGATTTACTTTCCTAGACGAAAAATATACATAAACATCACATACATCATTATAGCATGCATAGACGCATCATATCATACAAATCTCATTTATATTGAGAACATCATTGCTTGATCCATATCATGCATTGCATATGACTAACCTTTACCTTTCAGGAAAGATTCAGTTAAATTCTCAATCATATTTCAAGACCTAGACCGGTTCAGTTAATCGACTCCAAATATTTCTTATCCAGTCCAAGGCCTTCTCTAGTCCAGCTAAATCGACTCCCAACAGATTTTTTTGATGAAGACTCAGTAGAACCCTTTTAGGTTTTTCTTTGAGATTATAATTGGTTCTCTCCCCGACGGTGCGTGAGATATAATTCCATTTTAGGTTTTTCTTTGAGATTATAATTTCCTATTGGTTCTCTCCCCGACAGTGCGTGAGATGTAATTCCCTTTCAGGTTATAATTTCCTATGGTTCTCTCCCCGACGGTGCGTGAGATATAATTCCATTTTAGGTTTTTCTTTGAGATTATAATTTCCTATTGGTTCTCTCCCCGACGGTGCGTGAGATATAACTCCATTTTAGGTTTTTCTTTGAGATTATAATTTCCTATTGGTTCTCTCCCCGACGGTGCGTGAGATATAATTCCATTTTAGGTTTTTCTTTGAGATTATAATTTCCTATTGGTTCTCTCCCCGACGGTGCGTGAGATATAATTCCATTTTAGGTTTTTCTTTGAGATTATAATTTCCTATTGGTTCTCTCCCCGACGGTGCGTGAGATATAATTCCATTTTAGGTTTTTTTTTGAGATTATAATTTCCTATTGGTTCTCTCCCCGACGGTGCGTGAGATGTAATTCCCTTTCAGGTTATAATTTCCTATGGTTCTCTCCCCGACGGTGCGTGAGATGTAATTCCCTTTCAGGTTATAATTTCCTATGGTTCTCTCCCCGACGGTGCGTGAGATGTAATTCCCTTTGAGATTATAATTTCCTATGGTTCCCTCCCCGACGGTGCGTGAGATGTAATTCCCTTTCAGGTTATAATTTCCTATGGTTCTCTCCCCGACGGTGCGTGAGATGTAATTCCCTTTCAGGTTATAATTTCCTATGGTTCTCTCCCCGACGGTGCGTGAGATGTAATTCCCTTTCAGGTTATAATTTCCTATGGTTCTCTCCTCGACGGTGCGTGAGATGTAATTCCCTTTCAGGTTATAATTTCCTATGGTTCTCTCCCCGACGGTGCGTGAGATGTAATTCCCTTTCAGGTTATAATTTCCTATGGTTCTCTCCCCTACGGTGCGTGAGATGTAATTCCCTTTCAGATTATAATTTCCTATGGTTCTCTCCCCGACGGTGCGTGAGATGTAATTCCCTTTCAGGTTATAATTTCCGATGGTTCTCTCCCCGACGGTGCGTGAGATGTAATTCCCTTTCAGGTTATAATTTCCTATGGTTCTCTCCCCGACGGTGCGTGAGATGTAATTCCCTTTCAGGTTATAATTTCCTATGGTTCTCTCCCCGACGGTGCGTGAGATGTAATTCCCTTTCAGGTTATAATTTCCTATGGTTCTCTCCCCGACGGTGCGTGAGATGTAATTCCCTTTCAGGTTATAATTTCCTATGGTTCTCTCCCCGACGGTGCGTGAGATGTAATTCCCTTTCAGGTTATAATTTCCTATGGTTCTCTCCTCGATGGTGCGTGAGATGTAATTCCCTTTCAGGTTATAATTTCCTATGGTTCTCTCCCCGACGGTGCGTGAGATGTAATTCCCTTTCAGGTTATAATTTCCTATGGTTCTCTCCCCGACGGTGCGTGAGATGTAATTCCCTTTCAGGTTATAATTTCCGATGGTTCTCTCCCCGACGGTGCGTGAGATGTAATTCCCTTTCAGGTTATAATTTCCTATGATTCTCTCCCCGACGGTGCGTGAGATGTAATTCCCTTTCAGATTATAATTTCCTTTGGTTCTCTTCCCGATATTGCGAAGATGGTAATTCCCACCAAGATTTTTCTCAACGAGCGTTGTTGAAGTTAAAGTCACCCAAGGTTCTCTTACCGTTCATGCTGAGGTAGTAATCATCCCTGGTTCATTCATCACCGTTTGAGGCTCCAGATCCAGCTCCTGTAACCAGTCAGGACACATCTATACCAAGCATCTGAAAACCAACTCCTGCAACGTGTCAGGTAATCATTTTCTGTTTTGCAGGTACGCAAGTTCTCGCTAAGGAATCTCTTACGCGATCAACATTCAGATGGCATCTATAAGCCCATCATCCTATTCATCAACCTCTAAATGGCATCTATAAGCCCATTCCATCATCACACTGCTACTATGTGAGCGCAAATTTCTGGGCACTCTAGTGTTCAATCATCTTCTACCCTCGGATTACGAAAGGCACGTCAGCCAATCTGCATCCTCAGGTCTAAGAAGATTGAACAGGGGCAACTGTTGTACCCCAAAATTTGCCCTCCCATATTCTTCAAAAAATTGCCAAGTCAAAGCTTCAAAGTTCCCCAAGGGTTGCACAGTGCAAGAGCCTCCTAAGCAGTCAAAATTAGGGTTTGTGTTCTGATCAAGAAAATGAAGTTTCCAAAGGTCCAATCAAGTCCCACATGCCTACAAATATGGTCAAGCATCCTCATATCAAGTTTCAAGACATTCAGCACAAAATTGCACAGTCAAAACCCTAATTACTCTACAGTCAACTGTAGGGGCAAAATGGTCATTTGGCAGTCAAAAGTTCAAATTTTTGATCAACATATCATTTTGAAGCCACAAACATCATTTGATCAATGCTTGATCATGATTCTCAAAGCTTGGCTCAAAAATCATCAAGATGCAAAAATTTCCTTATTTGGACAGTTGAAAAAGTCAACTGTAAATTGACCAGGGCATAACTTTCACATGGATTATCAGAAAAATTACATCCAAAGCTCATTTTGAAGAGAAATACATTTCCTACAACTCATCTTCATACTTCAAGTCCAAGAAATGCTCTCACAAAAAGTTATCAATTTCAACATTATAGGTCCTTTTCAAAAGTCAACAAAAAGGGACTTTAAGTCAAAGGCCATAACTCGAGATTGGTAAATCAAAATGACATGGGACCAAAGGCATTGGTTAGAGGACTCAAAGACCTTTCCAAAATGTCCAAGAACATGAGAAAAGCTTAAAAATTGAGCAAGTTATGCCTTGTAGAAGTTGGAAAATTTTTGGGTATTTTGAAAAGTCAACATTGATTCAAATGACCTAAAATTGCTAATGGGCCCATTTTTCTTCCATAATTCATCATCCATGGCATGTGCACGACCACTTGGCCCAAAGGGAAGTATTTCTTCATTTTTTATTTATTTATTTGAATTTTTATTTATAATAATTCATTTAAATCAAATTAAATACATGGAAAATATTTAACCTAAGTTTTACAATCCTTTTTTGCATGAAATCCACTCAATAACTCGTGCATGATCCAATATGGAAAGATTTGGAGAGAATTGATATGATTGAGAGAAAAAACACATGGAAAAAGATTGAAAAATAATGCTTGAAAATCAAATCTCAAAAGCCATCATTGCAAGAGATTTTGATCAGAATTGTTGACCTAATTTATTCATACATAAGCATAGAACGAAAACCTAATGCCATTGACCCACGCATCTGCTCAGAAACCTGGAAAAAAAAACTTGAAATTTTGTTAAAAAACTCAAAACTGAAAATCAGGTTTTAGGTTGATTCAAGGCACAAGACCAATTGCAAAAGCTTCCTCGTGTCCCCCTGAAGCTAACTGGATCACCCTCCAACCTTCATACGCCCAGAATTGGTACCATGGATTCCAACTGTTTCAAAAAAAATGCATAATCGTGTTTCATATTTAAGGCATTTTCATTGCGTTTTTTTGATGCATTCACACTAATTGACTTGTTCTAATGCTAACCATGTAACTTAATTGTGTTTTTGAGTTGTGTACGCGATTATGCCATTATCGTTTTCTAGGGTTTACAGGACCTTGGATTAGGGTTTTTCAAATAAGGAAAAATTGGCCTTTCAGACTTGGACCATTGAATCCAGCATGCTCAGACGACCACAGGGCTACCCTCGCGCCTAATTTATGAAGCCCCTAGGGCTAGTCGCTATTTTCTGATATGTTGCCTAAGGGAACAGTGTAAAAACCGTTGCCTATGTTTGTTGTGTTTTCAGGAAAAACGAAGATGTGAGGAAGATGATGACGTGTGGAGCAATGATTGGGGTATTCAAAAATTCGCGCGCAGAAAGCATTTAGTGAATTGTTTCTTTTATAATATTTGTTAGGTATTCTATATTAAACGCGTTTGAAGTGGCTCAGTGGCGCACGTGTTGACTGGTAATGTTAATGACCTGGGTTCGATCCCAGGTCTTCACCCTTTCCATTTGTTTTTTTTCAATTAACGTTCATGTGTAGCGCCCATGCTTAAGGAGTATCATACATCTCCCAAATCCAACGTCCACGCGTCCAACAGAATCCAATCAAAGGCCAAGAATTGAGATACATGGTGAGTCCCAGTCAGCGCGCCAGCATGCTCCCTGGAGAAAGTCAACGAAGTCAGGCTTGTTTGGGCCTGAATTACTTGGGCTATACCTCCATGTTGGGGACTACAACCCCCCTTGGTTTGCAAATTCTTTTAACTTTCTTTATTTTTTTATTTTTTATAAATTGCTTGTTTAATTAATTTAATATTTTCATAAAATCACAAAATACCATAAAAATCAGAAAAGATCAAAAATTAAATATATTTAATTAGTTAATATTTTGTAAATAAATTTGCATGTAAATTAATTAGTTTTAAATTAGGGTTTAATTTAATATTTTCATAATAAATTTAAAAAACATAGAATTAGGTTTGTTTAATTTTCATCTTTTTATTTTTATTTCATGATAATCAAATATTTAATATTATTTATTTTATTTATTTTTATAATTAAATTTGTATATAAAAATTAGGGTTAATTTAGGTTAAAATTCAATGTTTTCTTAATAAATTAAAAGCCACTACAACTAGGGTTAGTATTTATTTTAATTAATTCTTTTTTCCTTAAAATCTTAAAAATCATAAAATACCAAAAACATCTCCTTTTCTTTTTAATTAATTAATTCCATGTAATTTTAATTTTGCAAAAAGGGTCCAACGCCCTCGCTTCGATTTAATTATTCGCATATTTATTTTATTTCTTTATAATATTCATGTATCTCTCCCAAGGCCATGTAACCTTTTAATTTTCTCGCACTTTATCTTTATTTCTTTATTTATTTTCTGTCAAATCGGGTCCTGGTTAATTTTGGCGATGTGGACCCGCGCCATTTGTAATAGTTTAGAATTTACTTTTCTCGCAACTTTTTAACTGTTAAATCAAGGCATGAAAGAATGTATGGACAAAAATAAAAACAAGCGTAGAACACCAATAACATGACAAGATAAATGCAAATGAAAACGACACACAAATCACACACCACCCCTAGGGTACGCCTCACTGTTGCCTTGCCTCGAAAGGTGATCGTCGAGTAGAGGATGTCTTAGTAAGTCCTCATGATCCGGGAACCTGGCATGAGGGTAGCTTCTAAGGTGTCTTCCCATTGCTCTGGTGATCACCATGTCCCGAACCCTCGAATTGACCCGAACACCTCCAATGGTGGTGCTACCTACCTCTCAATGGTGGGATGACACTACTTTAAAGGACATCTACACAGACGAATTCCTTAGGGTAGGTAGACGACTCTAGATACTTGCTCTAATTTCAAAAACAAATCAAAAAATACTTTTCACACCGACACCTTTTCAAAAAGCTTTCGAAAGCAATTTTTCAAACACTCTTGAGGACCGATACAAGAGTCGAACTGGAATTTTCAAAGAAACTTTTTTAAAAACCCACAGTTGAAAAGCAAACAAACAATTTTGAAAACACATATGAGCAAGTATCTAAGAGCCCATGGATAACCATGGATAGAAAGGGTGCTAACACCTTCCCTTTCTATAACCTACCTCCCGAACCGAGAGCAATCTCTATAAGGAATTTTTCTGTACTTTTGTCCTTTCCATTTGGAGAAAATAAAAGACGGTGGCGACTCTTGCTTCCGCGACATTTCGCGAACCAGCGTTAAACAGTCAGTTCCAGATCCACCGATCACAGCACCCCATTGAATTATCCAAAACAGTCAGATACATGATCAAAGGCCTTCCTTCGACGGGCGGCATCAAGATAGGAGGTTCTAGGAAATACTCCTTGATCTTATCAAAAGCAACCTGACAGTCATCATTCCATTAAACCACCTGATCTTTCTTCAACATCTTGAAGATTGGCTCACAGGTAGATGTTAGGTGAGAGATGAACCTTGCAATGTAGTTTAAGCGTCCCAAGAAACCTCTAACCTCCTTCTCAGTGCGAGGGGTAGGCATTTCTTGTATAGCTTTAACTTTAGCAGGATCAACCTCGATGCCTTTGTTACTGACGATGAATCCCAAAAGTTTACCAGACCTGACTCTGAAAGTGCACTTGCTAGGGTTCAGTCTGAGCTTGTATTCCTTTAACCTGACAAACAACTTTTGCAGATGGTCGAGGTGTTCTTCTTTTGTTTGTGAACGGGCTATCATGTCGTCTACGTAGACTTTGATCTCATGATGTATCATGTCATGAAACAAAGCTACCATGGCTCGCTGATAGGTTGCCCCGGCATTCTTCAGTCTGAATGGCATCACTTTATAGCAGAAGGTACCCCACTGCGTAATAAAAGTAGTCTTTTCCATGTCTTCGGGGGCCATTTTGATCTGGTTGTACCCTGAAAATCCGTTCATGAAAGAGAATACCTTGTGTTGAGCTGTGTTGTCAACCAATATGTCAATGTGTGGTAGAGGAAAATCATCTTTAGGGCTAGCCCTGTTTAAGTCTCTGTAGTCCACACACATTCTGACTTTGTCGTCCTTCTTAGGCACGGGCACAATGTTAGCAACCCATTGTGGATAGGAAGTAACAGTAAGAAAGCCAGCATTGAACTGCTTCATCACTTCAGCTTTGATCTTCTCAGACATATCGGGCCTCATTCGGCGGACTTTCTGTTTAATTGGTGGACAGTCTTCTCTTGTAGGGAGACGGTGAACCACGATATCTGCATCTAGTCCTGGCATGTCTTCATAGGACCAGGCGAAGATCTTAACATATTCATTCAACAGCTGAACTAAGCGCTCTTTGACACTTGGCTCTAGGTTGGCACCCACTTTAACCTCTTTTATGTCTTCGGCGGTACCCAAATTGATAGTCTCTAACAACTCTTCATGGGGAAGAATAGCCCTTTCTTCTTGTTGCAAAAGTCTAGCCAACTCTCCAGGCACTTCACAGTCTTCATCACCTTCGTATTCGGCATGATTGACCAGATCTTCAGAGTCACTGAAGGCCATAGCAGAATTGTTACCCATGGAATCCGGAGTGGATGGGTACCTGCATTTTGTGAGTGTGGGTGTGTGTAAGGGATAGCCACCTTTAAACAAAATAAAATTTAAAAAGAAAGAAAATGAACACAAAAGTTTATAGATGAAAACGTCCATGATTCATTAAAAATGGCATATGAAAATGAAGAATCAAAACCCTTACAAACAGACCTATATGCCCCGGGTAAGGCATAAGGCAAAAAGAGTGTACGAATTATTTAAAAGTTATTATAGACCAAACAGGAAATGTTCAAAAGATAAATTACTGATTGATGAAAGTAATGGGAACGAAGTCTTTCGCCTCCCAGTTGTTTAGTCCTCCTTCAATGGTTGGAAAGATCCAGTCTTAAAAATTGCTTCCTTCTTCATCATCCTCTAAAGCATGAACTCCATGATGAGTGATTTTCAATGGCGGTCCTCCAGCCCGGGAGAGACACACAGCTTTCTGGCTAGCAGCAGTGAAACCCAATTCGTACTTATCTGTCTTGATAGGAAAATCTGGTAGTTGACCCCACACTGTACTTCCTCCTTCCTTGATCACGACCTCCGCATCTTTAAGGGATGACATCCGAGACACAGGCTTGGTAATGATGGGCACATCAGTCATTATCTTGGCTACCGCAACTTCAGGAGAAACCTCTTCAAAGTGTTGTAAAGGTGTTTCTATGAATTCACCATCTAACTCCACGTAGCGGAAAGAGTTAAGGTGGCTTATCATATACTCCTCCTCACTATGAACTGTTATGATTTTACCCTGGACTGGATATTTTAGCATTTGGTGTAGAGAAGAAGTGACTGCCCCAACATTGTGGATCCATGGCCTCCCCAACAAACATGAATATGAAGGACGGATGTCTATCACATAAAAAGTAGAGTTGAAAACTTTCGTACCCACTTTAATTGGGATGTCCACTTCTCCGTGAACCATCCGCTTAGAACCGTCAAAGGCTCTAACGACGATATTACTGCGCTTTAGGGTTAAACCTTCACAGTCCAATATATCTAATGCTTTCTTTAGTAGGACATTTAAATATGAACCGGTATCAACCAGGACGTGAGCAAGAGTGGTCCCTCTGCACTCCACCGAGACATGCAGCGCATCATTATGTTTTCTTCCCTTAGATGTTAGGTCGGCATCAGAGAAACCAAGACCATTGTCGGCTGTAAGGCTAGCTACACACTCTTGAAACTGATCTGCAGAAGTTTCTTGAGGCACGTGCGCCGTCTTTAGGAATTTGATCAAGGCTTTGGCATGAGCCTCGGAGCAAAGCAATAGAGCCAGCATAGACATTTTTGAAGGGGTTTGCCCCAGCTGCTCTACAACATCATAGTCGCTTTTCTTAATTATCTTTAAAATCTCCTCCATTTCCTTTTGGGTGGTCTCGGGGATAACCAAAGTCTAAGCCCTCGTCCTGACGGGCGCTTCTTGGGTACCCTTACCTTTATCAGCAATAACAGCAGAGGGTATAGCTTTGGGAGCAATAATTTCTTCAATTACTAGACTTTGCACAGATATCCTGACTGGCACAGGAGCACTTGAGGATCCGAAGACTGCCCTTGGAGAAGCAATCTCCGGAGAGAAGATTCTTCCGCTACGAGTGATCTTACTTGTCCCTGCAATATTTCCTATGTTAGGGGTTTCTTCATCAGAACCTTCTTAAACTGATTCGATCTGTTTCACACCGTGATAGAAGATCTCTCCTCCATAATTCCACGATATTGTCTTGTTGGACTTATATGGGATAGGCCCCGGCATGGTAATCTTCAGCGGTACAAACTTTGGATCAGGTGTAATCTTAACAGGCCTTTTGCAAGTCTTGGAAAGATTGTCGGAAATGGTGATTATAGAAACATCATTGATTGTGCTGTACCCCAAAATTTGCCCTCTCTTTCTTCAGGAAACCATCTTGGATTTTCAAGGTCCCTCTGAAACAAATCCAAGTTCTGAGTTATCTTTTTGCCCAAGCAAGCCACTTACAAGAGCAAGATGATCTCACGAGCTCCAAAAACAACGCTTTTATCTTGAGAAAAATCAAATTCTAAGTACTTAGAATGTTTCTCTAAAAAATGAGTGTTTAAGAAAAAATCAGCGCTTCAGAACTTCTGGACCCATTCCAGATAAAAACGGTCAGAAGTTGCAAGCTTGGCTCAGCGTGGTCAGAAGTTGGCTTTTCAGCAGCTACATCAGTTCAATCAGAAGTTGTAAACGTGGTTCAGTATGTAAGCCTCAGACAGAACATGCCCCTTTCAGCAGTTACACAAGCTCAGTCAGAATTTGCTGAAGGAATACAAGAGAAGCAGGGAAGTCTGAAGGCTCTTTCAGAACATACTGAAATCAGAAGATGAAAGATCAGAAGAGTGGGTGTTACACTGATACAGAACCTCTAAGCCCAGGAGACCCAGAGGTAAATCCAAGGAACGTATCAGAAAATCAGGAGAATCTCCAGAGCTTACTAAGACAACAGGAAGCCAAGGCCAGAGCATGGTTTACGCTGTTCTTTTTAAAACAGAACTGCTGATTCAACGTTGGTTTCCATTACCAGAATATTGATGTTGATAGGTCTTATCACCATTTAATGCCCATTAATGCTTCCAACCACTCCTGAACATTCACATGTGGCTTGGAAAACGCTTTTGTGCAGATTCTGGCATGGGTCTACGCGCCAACGCCCACTTCAGAGGTCACTTCTCCCCAATCTACGCCTGCTGCTGCAGCCTAGGCTGAAGGCTATCTGTTATCACAACTTCCCAGGAATTTCTGTCAAAGAGTAATTCAAACTCTGTTGGCGCCTTAATGTTCAAAACACCCACAAGAACTTTGCCCATAAATATAGAGTCATTGTCCACTGCAAAGGGCATTCAGAAAAGAAACAGAAAAATTGCTAAGAGAGAAACAGCAACCCTTAGCAACATAGCGTTCTGAAACTCTGCCAAAATCTCCAGTTTGTTTCATAACTTTGAAGTTCTTACCTTCAAACTTCATCAAAATACCCAGTTTTCTTTATGAAATAAAAACACCCTTTCCAAACTTCTGACCCTACGTACGTATACACCTTTACCTACCCTTTTCAAAGAAAATCTGTCCAGAACACCACCAGAGCCAAAAGCTAGCTTTCACCCACAAACTTTTCCAACAACCAGGTAAGCACCTGCTGACCTTCATCACACTGCTAAGCATCATCAGTTGTGCATACTCAAATAAACATAATGTAAATATCATGTTGTTGCTGTTTATGTTCTGAGGATTTTCATACCTCAGAACGTTCTGAGCCAGTATAGGACTTGCCTGTGACCTTGTTGGTTCTGACCTCTGAAACATTTTTACATTTGCTGGATCTGTTCCAAATATGTTTCCTGTTTTGTGGAATAACAACAGAATTGCAGATGTTCTGATTAGTACAGGGAAAAGCCAGGTGCTGACTTTGACGTTATCACATCTGAAGCTTGTTTTGCTGTCAATGATATCAGAACCTCTGAGAGTTATTGCCTTTTCAGCAGAATCAGAACTTCTGGTTTCTCCACTAACAAACTTCTGTCTTGCAGTGCAGGGGAGTCAGAACTTCTGATTTCCCCACTAACAGGGTTCTGTTTTGCAGGTGCCAGAGTCAGAAGTTCTTACTCATACAGTTTAACCAAGAGGTTGATCATCTGGCAGCGGATCTGAGTCAGAACTTCTGATGACCTCTCAGCAGCGCGCGGGCTCCCTTTCTCTCTCTCTCTATAGCTTGTTTTTTGCTATTTTCTTTTTTGTCTATTTTTCTCGTTGAACCCCCCCATGTACAAATGTGTATCCCCCTCCCTTAATTGTTGTAATAGCGTAGGATTTTATATTTCCGCTTCTTATTGCTAGTAATTAGGACGTGTATGGCAAGATAAAATCAATGAAATAGAAAAACCTAATTCAAAGAAAAAACTCTTGTATGCAATAAAACACACTTGCACACTAACACCCCTAGGGTTACATCCACTTGTTGCCTTTCAAAATTAGGCCATATTGCATGTTAGGTCTCTTTGGGCAAAGCAAACAATTCAAATGATCATAGTCCCTCGATGACGCTTTTGAAAGTTGCCTAAAAAATGATCAAGTCCCTTAAAGGAAAATTGCCCAAAGATACTTGGCACCATTACAATTATGGTCTAAACGATGACCCGCGCCCGTCCCTTT
The DNA here is from genome assembly GCA_948472305.1 of Vicia faba. Lineage (NCBI taxonomy): Eukaryota > Viridiplantae > Streptophyta > Magnoliopsida > Fabales > Fabaceae > Vicia > Vicia faba. The sequence goes on from OX451736.1 coordinate 1,796,356,843, forward strand.
CACATCCTAACACAAGATTGTCCACCAAATTCAATGGTGGAACAAAATTGTTAAAAGGGTTAAAACATAACAAAAATCTTTGAGAACTTTAGGGTAGATCGCTCTTAAGTACTTGTCAACTTGCAAAACAAAACACTTGCCTATTTTTCAAATCATACATCACTACACTTTCAAAACAACTTTCAAAAAACCTTGAAACATCTTTTCAAAAAGACAAACACCTTTTGTAAAACATTCGAGTAAATAATTGTTACAAGGTTAGCCTAGACAAGGCATCTTTTTCAAAACATTTTCAAAGCCACACACAAAGCACCATTTCAAACAATTGAAAACCAAGGCAAGTTGATCTAAGCAAGTACCTAAGAGCCCATGGATAACCATGGATAGAAAGGGTGATAATACCTTCCCTTTCTATAATATACTCCCCGAACCCAAGAAAAATCTCAAAGGTTTTTGCTGTGCTTTTTAAACCTTTCCTTAGGGTAAAATAAAAAGTCGGTGGCGACTCTTGCTCAACCGAAACATTTGCAAAAACAAACGCAAAACCATAGTCAGTTCTCCCACCGTATCATAGAACTGGCGACTCTGCTGGGGACGGTTTTAAAAGTGGAGTAACCTTAGGGCTTAGATCACCCTCTTGCATGACTAATTGTTTGATTTGATTGCTTTATGTCTTGGCTCTTTTGTTTGGGTTTGCAATCCTACACCCAGATTTTGGGAAACATTCATAGATAGCAATACGTTGTGGAAACTGTGCGGGGTATACCGACACGGTCGAAGCAATAGCTATATTAGTGCGACATATTTGTGAGTACCGGTAACCCTTGAGTTCAATCAAGGAGAGTACGGGGCTGCTGCGTGATGTCGCTAAGCACTAATGACCTAGAACCTTACTTGACCATCTTGGCCTTTTATTAGGGGTAGTGAGATGACCGGCTTTGGTGCAGTCCGAAGTTGGTAGATACTCAACACTACACTCATTGAGGGTTGTTTTCTTGGAATATTTTGGTCGCTAGTTAAGTGGCTAAACCAAAACAATGAACAATGAAAACAATCCCGTGATATTGAGCTCCTTAGAACCCGGTTACTATGTATAGGACAGGTTTTTAAGCCAACTACACTCAAGAGGGTACTTACCTATGAAACCCCATGCAAGCCTGAAACTAGGGTTTGGTGTGAATTGCTTGTACATATGTTTTGTGCATACATCATAAACATCATAAAACATCATATGCATTCACTAACCATTTCAAGGATTTGGATCTTCATCTTTGTTCTTATTTTGTAGGTCATGGAAATTCCTCGTAGAAAAACCATTCAAGTCAACCTTGTGAGAATCTCTCCTCAACTCAAGGAGCTCACCTCAAGAATTCCGGAAAGCTCATCCTTCAGTGAAAGATATGGTAGACTGCTCAGCTTAGTCAACACCAACATTGAAGAAGACATGATGAAAGTGCTATTCCAGTTCTTTGACCCTCTTCACCACTGTTTCACTTTCCCTGATTACCAGTTGGTGCCCACTTTGGAGGAGTTTTCTCAACTCCTGAGAATTCCTATCCTTAATCAACTACCCTTCAACGGTACGGAAAAGGAACCAAAGCCGGAAGATGTTGCTCGAGCATTACATCTACAACCATCCGACATCAAGGGGAATTGGGAAACCAGAAGCGGCGTCAAAGGATTCTTAGCCAAATTCTTGTTTGAGAAGGCACAAGAGTGTTGGAATTCATTGGACCTTCAAGCCTTTGAGGAAATTGTGGCACTCCTTATCTATGGGTTGGTCTTGTTCCCAAATGCTGACCAATTGATAGATGTCAACGCCGTCAAAATCTTCTTGTCCAGAAATCCAATACCAACATTGCTTAGGGACATTCTTCACTCATTTTACACACGAACAATGAGAAAGAGGGGTGTTCTCATGTGCTGTACTCCTCTCCTTGAAAGGTGGTTTATTTCGCACCTTCCACAATCTGTCTTGAAGAATGACCAAGGCTCAAGGTGGTCCCAACGGTTGATGACTCTTACTCACTTTGATGTACATTGGTGTTCTCGGTCCAGAGAAAATGTCATCATCGTCGATCGTTGCGGAGAATTCCCTAATGTTCCTTTACTTGGAATCAGAGGAGGTATCACCTACAACCCTTGCCTAGCTTTGAGGAAATTTGGATATGCACGGAGGGATGGCCCTCATGACATGTTGATTCCTGACCTAGTTTTTGACTTCGACAACGATGCGCAAGGACTTCGCCAAAGATTAATCAGAGCTTGGGAGAGGCCCAATAAGGTTGATAGCAAGACTCTGGGACACAAGAACTCCATCCCTCTTGAGCCTTATCTCAAGTGGGTACGAGCCCGAGCCCAAAGTCTAATGATGCCTTATCCTCATGTACTCCCTGTGATTAAAGAGCCCGTCATAGAAGGAGAGGTTCCCTACACCATCCTACATCCTGACATGCCTACATCGTGGGAGGAAATGCAGAAAAGTTGGATTCAGCTCAAGGAGGAACGGAACACTTTTGAAGCTAGCTTCTATGCCAGTGAGAAGAAGGTTCTAGAGCTTACCCGCCGACTCCATGAGCAAGAGGCCCTCAACACCTACATCGCACCAAAAAGGATGCGCAATGTCTTTTTACCTTGAGAAGTTATTTTTGTAATATTTGGCCCATGGGGCATTTATGTACTAACAAATTTCTTCTTATTAATATGACGTGCGTTCCTTTTTGTCTACAACAATTTTGAATGTTCTAAATCCTTGAATGCATTGCATACATAAGCATATCATTCATCATGTGCATAAGCAGGTCTCACGCCAGGTTTCCTTATCTGTCTGCTGTTTATTTCAGTAGGATGGATCTCGAGCAAACAGTCAAAGACCTACAAGCTCAAAACGCACAGTTCCAGCAACTCCTGACGACCTTGGCTAAAGGTCAGGAGGATCTCAAGACCTTGCTGGGGAATAAAGACCCAGTTAAAAAGAAGAAAAAGAGACTCGAGATGGCTACTTTAGGGAGAAGATTTGACGAAGAAGCTCGGAGAGTGCTTGAATTTCCTCCTATTTCTGATGAAGGAACCAGCAAAGGAGGTGGGGCTGTGGTACCTTCCGAGTCCGATATGGAAGAAGAAGAGGTCGAAGAGGATGAAGATTATTCTGATCAACAATACCCTCCAGCTGATGATAAGCACAAGGGTTTAGAAGACAGGTTGGCCGCCATGGAGCTACAAAGAGTACCGGGTTTGGACTTTGAAGACTTGGGTTTGGTTGCCGAGATTGTGATTCCCCCAAAGTTCAAGGTGCCAGTGTTCGTGAGGTATGATGGGTTGTCCTGTCCAAAAATGCATCTCAGGTCCTACGTGAGAAAGATCCAACCCTATACGGCAGATAGAAACCTTTGGATCCATTTCTTTCAAGACATCCTTTCTGGGGCTCAACTGGAGTGGTTTTATCAGCTAGAAGGAACCAGCGTCCGAAATTGGGAAGATTTGGCCACCGCCTTTTACAAACAATATCAGTATAATTCTGACCTTGCTCCTACTCGTACCCAACTTCAGGGTATGTCATTAGGAACAGGCGAAAGATTCAAAGAATATGCACAAAAATGGAGGGATTTGGCTGGCAGGGTGCAGCCTCCTTTAACCGATCGTGAGCTTGTTGATATGTTTCTAGGGACCCTATCTGGGCCATTTTTCAATCATCTGATTGGTAACTCTTCCGCGGGGTTTACCGATTTGATCTTAATGGGCGAAAGAATAGAAGCTGGCATCAAGTCAGGAAAAATTCAGAAGGGTGTTGCTGCAAGTGTTGAGAAGAAGCCTTTTAAGAAGGAAACAGTTGTGGTATATTCTCAGAGAAGAGCAGGAAAGACGGAGCGTCAGCCAACTGTGGGGGTCGTAATGATTCAAAATCCTTCAAGTGAGCAGCCTCGCTATAACCAGTCCAAACCAAATCAACAACGAGTGGAACGGCCATGTTGTACCCCAAAATTTGCCCTCCCTTTCTTCAGGAAAACATCTTAGATTTTTCAAAGTCCCCTGGAACAAATCCAAGTCCTGGGTTATCCTTTTGCCCAAGCAAGCCACTTACAAGAGCAAGACGATCTCACAAACTCCGGGAACAACGCTTCCATCTTGAGGAAAATCAAATTCTAAGTGCTTAGAATGTTTCTTTAAAATAAGTGTTTTTTAGAAAAAAATCAGCGCTTCAGAACTTCTGGATCCATTCCAGATGAAGACGGTCAGAAGTTGCAAGCTTGGCTCAGCGTGGTCAGAAGTTACCTCTTCAGCAGCTACATCAGTTCAATCAGAAGTTGTAAACGTGGTTCAGAGTGTAAGCCTCAAACAGAACATACCCCTTCAGCAGTTACACAAGCTCAGTCAGAACTTGCTAAAGGAATGCAAGAGAAACATGAAAGTATAAAGGCTCCTTCAGAACAGGTTGAAGTCAGAAGATGAAAGGTCAGAGGGATAGGTGTCACATTGATACAGAATCTCTAAGTCCAGATTGTCCAGAAATAGACCCAAGGAACGTACCAGAAAACCAGGAAAATCTCCAGAGTTTGCTAAAACAACAGGTAGCCAAGGCCAGAGCATGGTTTACGCTGCTGATTCAACAACCAGAATGTTGGTATTGACAGGTCTTGTCACCATTTAATGCCCATTAATGCTTCCAACCACTCCTGAGCGATCACGTGTGGCTTGGAAAATGCTTTTGCACAGATTCTGGCATGGGTCTTCACGCCACCGCCCATTTCAGAGGTCACTTCCCCCAATCCACGCCTGTTGCTGCTACCTAGGCTGAAAAATAGCTGTTATCACAACTTCCCAGGAATTTCTGTCAAAAAACCAGTTCAAACTCTGTTGGCGCCTTAAATGTTCAAGATATCCACAAGAACTTTGCCTATAAATAGAAAGCTTTCACCACTGCAAAAGAGGTTCAAGAAGTTCAAGAAAAAACAGAAAAATTGCTAAGAGAGAAACAAAACTCCTAGCAACATAACATTCTGAAACTCTGCCAAAATTTCCAGTTTTGTTTCATAACTTTAAGTTTCTCACCTTCAACCTCATCAAACACCCAGCTCTTTTCTGTAAACCAAAGCGTTCTTTCCAAAACTTCTGACCCTATACACGTTTACACCTCCACTTCCCCTTTTCCAAATCTGTCCAGAACACCACCAGAACCAAAAGCTAACCTTCACCATTTTCCAGAAAGTCAGGTAAGCACCTGCTGACCCTCACCACACTGTTAAGCATCATCAACTGTGCATATTCAAATAACATAATGTAAATATTCATGTTATCGCTGTTTATGTTCTGAGGACTCTCATACCTCAGAACGTTCTGAGCCAGTTTAGGACCTGCCTGTGACCTTGGTGATTCTGACCTCTGAGACGTTTTGCTATTTTGCTGGATCTGTTCCAAATATGTTTTCTGTTTTGTGGAGTAACAACAGGATTGCAGATGTTCTGATTAGTGCAGGAAAAAGCCAAGTGCTGACTTTGACGTTAGCACATCTGAAACCTGTTTTGCTTTCAATAACATCAGAACCTCTGAGAGTTATTGCCTTTTCAGCAGAATCTGAACTTCTGGGTTCTCCACTAATAAACTTCTGTCTTGCAGCGCAGGGAAATCAGAACCTCTGGTTTCCCCACTAACCAGATTCTGTCTTGCAGGTTCCAGAGTCAGAAGTTCTGACTCATCCAGTTTCACCAACAGGTTGATCATCTGACAGCGGATCTGGGTCAGAACTTCTGATGGCCTCCCAACAGCGCGCAGGCTCCCTCCCTCTCTCTATATATCTTGTTTTCCGCTATTTTCTTTTTTGTCTATTTTTCTCGTTGAACCCCCCATGTACAAATGTGTATCCCCTTCCCCTAACTATTGTAATAGCATAGGATTTTACATTCCCGCTTCTTATTGCTAGTAATTAGGACGTGTATGGCAAGATAAAACTCAATGAAATAGAAAAACCTAATTCAAAGAAAAACTCTTGTATGCAATAAAACACACTTGCACACTAACACCCCTAGGGTACTCCACTTTGTTGCCTTCCAAAATTGGGCCATATTGCATGTTAGGTCTCTTTGGGCAAAACAAAAAGATCATGGTCCCTCGATAATATTTTTTTCAAAACAAAATGATCAAGTCCCTTAAGGAAAATGCCCAAAGATACTTGGCACCATTGCAATTATGGTCTAAACGATGACCCGCGCCCGTCCCTTTCACATCCTAACACAAGGTTACCCACCAAATACAATGGTGGAGCAAACTTGTTAAAAGGGTTAAAGTATAGCAATAATCTTTTGAGAAACTTAGGAGTAGATAACCTCTTAGTTACTTGAATCAACTTGCAAAACAAAACACTTGCCTAATTTCAAAATCACACCTTACAAAACTTTCAAAACAAAATGAAAACCTTTTTCAAAAGACATACATCTTTGTATACATCCCCACATGGATCATTACAAAGGTTGCCACCACATTGGCCTCTTTTCAAAAACATTTTCAAAACCCACACGCTCAAGCACCATTTAAAACAATTGAAAACAAAAGGCAAGTGATCTAAGCAAGTAACTAAGAGCCCATGGATAACCATGGATAGAAAGGGTGCTAATACCTTCCCTTTCTATAATCTACTCCCCGAACCCAAGAAAACATCTCAAAAGGTTTTTGCTGTGCTTTTTAAACCTTTCCGTAGGATAAAATAAAAAGTCGGTGGCGACTCTTGATAACCGCAACATTTGCGAATACAAACGCAAAACCTCAAGTCAGTTCTCCCACCGTATCACAGAACTGGCGACTCTGCTGGGGATATACTTTTAAAGTGGAGTAACCTTAGGGTTTAGATCACCTTTGTTTTCAATTGCTTGCTTTGTTTGCTTTTACATATTGTGGGCTTTGTATCGGAGTTTTATAGATCCTAACCCGGATCTGGGGAAACCCTTTTAGGTAGCAACAAGGCTGTGAGGGAACTGTGCGGGGTATACCGACATGGTTGAAGCAGTCTGCTACGTTGATGTGGCACTTTGGTGTGTACCGGTAACCCTTGAGTTCAGTCAAGGAGAGTACGGGGCCGCCGCGTGGTGTCATGAAGCATCAACTGACCTTAGGAACCTTAATTAAACCATCTTGGCCTTTTTAGGGTAGTGAGATAACTGACTTTGGTGCAGTCCGAGGTTGGTTGATACTCGATACTACACTCAATTGAGGTTTGCTTTCCTGGAATATTTCGGTCGCCAGTTCAGTGGCTAAATCGAAACGATGAACAACGAAAGCAATCCAGTGATATTGGGACCTTTAGAACCCGGTTACTTTTGATAGGACAGGTTGAGCCCACAAAACTTCAAGAGGGTAATACCCAGACCCCATGCAGGCCTAAACTCTAAGGGTTGGTGTGACTTGTGTGCCTTACCATGTTTTGCCTTTGTGAATGTTTATAGTGCATTTAATCATCACATCATTACATCATACAAACAGCATGAGCATTGACTAACCATTTCAAGGGTTTCGAATCTTCATCTTTGTTCTTGTTTTATAGGACATGGAAACTGCTCGCAGAAAGACAATTCAGATTAACCTTGTAAAGATACCTCCTCAGCTTAAAGAACTTCTATCCAGGATTCCCGAGGGTTCTTCATTCAGTGAGAGACATGGAAGACTCATCAACTTGGTTAACACCAACATTGAGGAGGACTTGATAAAGGTCTTGTTCCAATTCTTTGACCCTCTGCATCACTGCTTCACCTTCCCGGATTATCAGTTGGTGCCTACATTGGAAGAGTTCTCCCGACTTCTGAAGGTCCCTATCCTTAATCAACTACCCTACAACGGTACGGAAGAGGAACCCAAGCTTGAAGAAATTGCTAAAGCCTTGCACCTACAGACATCTGACCTCAAGGGACATTGGGAAGTTAGAAGTGGTATCAAAGGGTTCCTAGCTAGGTTTCTGTTTGAAAAGGCTCAAGAATGTTGGAACTCTCTTGACCTACGAGCTTTTGAAGAAGTCATGGCCCTCCTTGTCTATGGTTTGGTGTTGTTCCCTAACCCAGATCAGCTTATTGATATCAGTGCTGTCCAGATCTTTATAACCAGGAATCCTATACCTACACTGTTGGGGGACATCCTTCACTCATGTTACACTCGAACCATGAGGAGAAGGGGTGTCCTTATGTGTTGCACTCCTCTCTTGGGAAGGTGGTTTATTTCGCATCTTCCACAATCAGTTTTAAAGAACGAGCGGGGTTTGAGGTGGTCACAACGGTTAATGACTCTCACGCATGCAGATATACATTGGTGCCCTAGGTCTAGGGAAGACATCACTATCATTGATCGTTGTGGGGAATACCCTAATGTTCCTTTATTTGGAATCAAAGGAGGTATCACCTACAACCCATGCCTGGCTTGGAGACAGTTTGGTTATGCTCGGAAGGATGGCCCTCATGACATGTTAATTCCTGACATAGTTTTCGATTTCGACAACGATACTCAAGGACTTCGTCAGAGATTTATCAGAGCTTGGAGGATGCCAAGTAGGATAGACAGCAAGACATTGGGGCACCGGAACTCCATCCCATTGGAACCTTATCTCAAGTGGGTACGGGCCCGCTCCCAGAAGTTAGTGATGCCTTACCCTCACATGCTACCTGTAATCAAAGAGCCAGTCTTGGAAGGAGAAGCATCCTACACCATTCAACATCCCGACATGCCCACCTCCTGGGAAGAGATGCAGAAGAGCTGGATCCAACTTAAGGAAGAACGAAATTCTCTTGAGACCAGTCTACATGCTAGTGAAAAGAAGGTCCTGGAACTCACCCGCCTGCTGCACGAGGAAAGGAATCTCAACACCTACATCGCGCCAAAGAGGATGCGCAATGTCTTTTTACCTTAAGGAGTTATTTTGTAATATTTGGCCCATGAGGCATTTATGTACTAACGAATTCCTCCTTATATGATGTGCGTTCCTTTTTGTTTACAACAAATTTTGAATGTTCTAAATCCTTGAATGCATTGCATACATACGCATTCCATTGCACCATATGCATAGCAGGTATCCTATTTCACAGGTTGCTTAATTTTTCGCTGTTTGTGTGCACAGTCATCATGAATCCAGAGTCCTCCAGTGAGCAAGCAATCAAGGCCCTTCAGGCCCAAAGTGCACAGTTCCAAGAGATGGTCCTAAGCCTAGCCCAGGGTCAGCAAGAGTTGAAGACTCTACTCCTGAAGAAGAAGAAGAAAAAGAGGACTGCATTGTTCAACACCGGACGCAGATTTGGGAACACACTCCACAATGAAGCTAATCCAACTACTTCTTCTGCTGAGAAAAGCAGTCCCCAAGGGGGAGGAGCTCCTAGTCCCGCAGTCTCCGACAACGAGACGGACTATAACGATGAACAATACCCACCTGCTGCTGACAGATACAAACAATTGGAGGACCGCTTGAGCGCCATGGAGATTCAGAATGTGCCGGGACTGGATTTCGGAGATTTGGGGTTATCTTCTGGGGTAGTCATTCCACACAAGTTTAAGGCGCCTGCCTTCGCCAAGTATGATGGGGTCTCCTGCCCAAAGCTGCATCTGAGGTCGTATGTAAGGAAAATCCAACCTTACACGGAGGATAAGAGCCTCTGGATCCACTTCTTCCAAGACAGTCTCTCGGGGTCTCAGCTTGAATGGTTCTACCAATTAGATGGAACTAGCATCCGACACTGGGAAGATTTGGCAACCGCATTCTACAGACAATACCAATACAATTCTGATCTCGCTCCTACGCGTACCCAACTTCAGGGTATGTCTTTAGGAACGGGTGAAAGGTTCAAAGAGTACGCTCAAAAATGGAGAGATTTGGCTGGCAGGGTGCAGCCTCCATTAACTGATCGAGAGCTGGTTGATATGTTTCTGGGAACGTTGTCTGGTCCGTTTTTCAATCATTTGGTTGGTAACTCCTCCGCTGGGTTCACAGATTTGATATTAACGGGAGAAAGAATTGAAGCTGGCATCAGGTCAGGCAAGATACAAAAGGCTGCCTCTACAAGTGCTGAGAAGAGGCCGTTTAAGAAAGAAGCAAGTGCCGTCTATGGTCCTAGAAGACAAGTCAAGCCCGAAAGTCGCCAAGCCGTCAATGCTTTGGTCATCTCTAAACCTGTTGCTGCTCCTCAGCAGTACAATCAACAAAGAAGTGAAAGGCCCAAGAGGCAGTATACCCGATTGAGTATGACATTATCTCAAATTTTACCCCAACTGTTATCCACCAACCTGGTGACCCTCAAAGAAGCTCCTAAAGTCGTCAACACTGCGTCTCCTAAATACAACCCAAATGCCCGGTGTGCTTATCATTCTGATAGTCCCGGGCACACTACTGATGATTGCCGGGCCTTGAGAAACAAAGTGCAAGATCTAATTGACGCAAAAGAAATTCAGTTTGAAGCACCGGAAAGACCGAATGTTGTAACGGCTCCTATGCCCCAGCATAGGGTAAATGCCATTGAGGAAGAAGTATACGCTGTTTCGGTAGATGAAGTTGTTACCCCTTTGAAGACTGTTAAGAAGAACCTACTGCGGACCGTTTTATTTCCGGGTTGCGGCGAAGGTTGCCCATTCTGTGCTATTTCCCTATCTGATTGTCCCTTGCTAAGGTTAGGCATCCAAGGCCTAATGGATAGCAAGGAGATTCTATTCAAAAAGACTGCTGTTCAATTGGTACCGATGAAAGAAGTTTTCGTGATCACCATCCTCAAAAATCCAATCAAGGCTCCCCCAAAGAAGCCTATTCAAATCTTGACAGTTGCGCCTGTGATCATTACTGTTCCAGGACCCCTCTCCTACGTGTCTGATAAAGCTGTCCCCTGGCATTATGGGGCAGACGTATATGTAAATGGAATCAAGCGAGAATTTGATGCTAGTGCCAGTATCTGCGATATCACCAGTCCAGCTAAAGTCACCCGCAGTGGCAGGCTCTTCTCGCCTGACATTGCGCCGCCCGCTATTCGAAAACCCCTCCTCATAAAACCTGCAAGTTTACCAAGTCCTGTTGCTGATCAAATTGTGTCCTCTGCTGCCGAGTCATCAAATGCTCGGGGCAAAGGGATTGAAGAAGAGCCTGCCCGGATGGAGGCGCCGATACCCGTAAATGCTGAGGCCTCCCGACAAGAAATGGAGGAGATTCTGAAAATAATAAGGAAAAGTGATTTTAATGTTGTCGAGCAGTTGGGGCATACACCCTCCAAGATCTCCCTGCTCTCCTTATTGCTATGCTCTGAGGCTCATGCTAAATCCTTGATCTCATTTCTCAAGACGGCCCATGTGCCGCAAGAGACGTCTGCAGTCCAATTCACTGACTGCATAGCTAATCTGACGGCGGACAACGGCTTGGGTTTTTCAGATGCTGACCTAACCGCAAAAGGGAGAGACCACAATGATGCCCTGCATGTCTCTATTGAATGCAGGGGCACTACTCTGGCACATGTATTGGTGGACACTGGTTCTTCCTTGAATGTTCTTCCGAAAAAGGCTTTAGATCGTCTGGATTATGAGGGCCTGGAGTTGAAACCCAGCAATATCATCGTCAGGGCCTTTGACGGTTCCAAAAGGATGGTTCATGGAGAGGTTAACATCCCTATTCGTGTGGGCTCTCAAGTGTTTGACTCTACCTTTTACGTAATGGATATACGTCCATCATACTCTTGTCTGTTGGGTCGACCTTGGATCCATAAAGCTGGGGCAGTGACCTCCACCTTGCACCAAAAGCTGAAGTATCCCGTCAGGGGGAAGATCGTCACTGTACAAGGAGAAGAGGAGTATATGGTGAGCCATTTGAATTCCTTCAGGTACATCGAGATGGACGGAGAGTTCATTGAAACCCCCTTCCAGCATTTCGAGGAGGTGCATCCAATTTCAGCAGCTGCAGAGACAACGGCCGAAGAGAATGATTCTTTGAAGATGGCTTCCCTAAGGGATGCCCGGGCTGTAGTTCAGAAAGGCAATTGTGCACACTGGGGTCAGCTTCCTGACTTCACTCAGAAGAACGACAAGTTTGGGCTAGGCTTTACTGCAGAGGCTCAGAAGGCGGTGCGCAAAGAGAAGATCGGAAAGGCTCCGGTATTTATTTCCAGCTCAAGGGTGAATGCTATTGAGGAGGATGTAGAAGAAGCTGAGTTTGACAGTTGGATCTACCCGACTGCCAGCGACGGACCGAGCAACTGGACAGCAAGGGATTTTACCCCTATCACATTTGTCACGCAGTAATTGATTTCTTTTGATTTCCAAATTTGTAACAAACAATATGTTAAAACTTTGTTGGCTCGGTGTCCTGCCCGGGGCATCGTAGCTCCATTTGTGAGGGTTTTTTGACATTTTCATATATCATCAATCAAAACATTGGACGTTTGTTGCATTTCAAATCTTGTGCTCTTTTTCTTTCTGTGTTATATATATTGCAAAACAGCTATATTTACACACACTCACTTATACAGGTTTCAATCCACTCTGGATCTCACTGGTAACAGCTCTGCTACCGCCAGTTATGACTTCGAAAATCCGATCAACTTGGCCGAAGACGAAGGTGAAGATGATTGCGAAGTGCCTGGAGAACTCGCAAGACTGCTGCTCCAGGAAGAGAGGGCTATTCAACCACATGAAGAGCCTGTGGAAACAATTAACTTGGGTACTGAGACGGATAAGAAAGAAGTCAAGATTGGTGCCAATCTAGAGCTCAGCGTGAAGCAACGATTGATCCAGATGCTACAAGACTACATGGAGATTTTTGCTTGGTCCTATGAAGATATGCCTGGTTTGGATGCCGACATTGTAGTTCACCATTTGCCAACCAAGGAAGATTGCCCTCCAGTAAAGCAAAAAGTTCGACGGATGCGTCCAGAGATGTCTGAGAAGATTAAAGCCGAGGTGATGAAACAGTTTGATGCGGGTTTCCTTGCAGTAACTTCTTACCCTCAGTGGGTTGCCAATGTTGTGCCAGTGCCGAAAAAGGACGGTAAGGTCAGAATGTGTGTTGACTACAGGGATCTGAACAGGGTCAGCCCCAAAGATGACTTCCCCCTACCTCACATCGATGTCCTTGTTGACAATACAGCTCAACACAAGGTGTTCTCCTTCATGGATGGCTTCTCAGGGTATAATCAGATCAAGATGGCTCCTGAAGATATGGAGAAGACTACATTTGTGACTCAGTGGGGCACCTTCTGTTATAAGGTCATGCCGTTCAGATTGAAAAATGCTGGGGCAACCTATCAACGTGCCATGGTTGCTTTGTTCCACGATATGATCCATCATGAAATTGAGGTATACGTTGACGACATGATTGCAAGGTCTCAAACTGAGGAGGAGCACCTTGACCATCTGAGGAAGTTGTTTGATCGACTCAAGATATACAAGCTGAGGTTGAATCCCAACAAATGCACCTTTGGGGTAAGATCCGGAAAGTTGTTAGGTTTCATTGTAAGTGATAAAGGTATTCAGGTAGATCCTGCCAAGGTAAAAGCCATACAAGAGATGCCGACTCCAAAAACAGAGAAAGAAGTCAGAGGTTTCCTAGGACGACTGAATTACATTGCCCGATTCATCTCACATCTGACTGCTACTTGTGAGCCAATCTTCAAATTACTGAAGAAAGATCAAGTGGTACGCTGGAATGATGAATGTCAGGCCGCCTTTGAAAGAATAAAGGAATATCTCCAAGAGCCACCCATTCTTATGCCACCGGTGGAAGGAAGACCTCTGATACTTTACTTGACAGTGCTTGATAATTCAATGGGGTGTGTGCTGGGGCAGCATGACGAGTCTGGCCGAAAAGAGCACGCTATTTATTACTTGAGCAAAAAGTTTACCAACTGTGAGTCTCGTTACTCACTGCTTGAGAAAACTTGCTGCGCTCTTGTATGGGCTGCTCGCCGGCTGAGACAGTATATGCTGACTCACACTACCTTATTGATTTCAAAGATGGATCCCATTAAGTACATATTTGAAAAGCCCGCCCTGTCTGGGAGAATAGCGAGATGGCAAATGATCTTAACAGAATATGACATCCAGTATACAACTCAGAAAGCAATAAAGGGAAGTGTACTGGCTGATCATTTGGCACACCAACCTGTGGACGATTATCAATCATTGAACTTTGATTTTCCGGACGAAGACATCATGGTGGTAACTGACTGTGAAGTACCTGGACCGGATGAAGGACCTGAGGAAGGATCCCGATGGTCTATGCATTTTGATGGAGCCTCCAATGCTTTGGGTAACGGCGTCGGCGCTGTAGTCATATCTCCCAAGGGAACTCATACTCCCCTCACCGCCCGATTATGTTTCAGCTGTACCAACAATATGGCAGAATATGAGGCATGTATCATGGGTTTACAAGCTGCAATCGATTTGAGGATCAAGTTTCTAAGTGTCTTCGGAGATTCCGCTCTCGTGATCAATCAGATCAAAGGCGAGTGGGATACGAAACACCCGAATCTCATTCCTTACAAGGAATATGTGTCGACCTTGCTCCCTCACTTTGAAGAGATAACTTTTGAGCATTTCCCCAGAGAGGAGAATCAGCTAGCAGACGCACTAGCCACGATGTCTTCAATGTTCAAAGTTAAATGGGACAATGAGGCTCCCCGAATCATGATCTGGAAGTTGGATGAACCGGCATACTGCTGCGAACTCGAGGCTGAGAAGGTGACTGAAAAACCCTGGTATCACGAGGTGAAGAGGTACTTGGAAGCCCAGGAATACCCTGAAGGTGCATCTGTCAATGATAAGAAGTTCATGAGGAGGTTTGCTGCAAAATTCTTCCTCAGCAACGGCATTCTCTACAAACGGAATCATGATTCAACTCTGTTACGTTGTGTGGATAAGGCTGAAGCAGAGAAAATTATGATGGAACTGCATGAAGGTACATTTGGGACCCATTCTAGTGGACACACCATGGCTAAGAAAATCCTTCGGGCAGGATATTTCTGGTCCACGATGGAAGCCGATTGTTACCAACACTCCCGAACTTGTCATAAGTGCCAGATCTATGCTGACAAGGTGCATATCCCTCCAGTTCCTTTGAATGTCCTAACGGCACCTTGGCCTTTCGCAATGTGGGGCATCGATATGATCGGTGAGATCCGACCAACGGCATCCAATGGGCATCGCTTTATCTTGGTGGCGATCGATTACTTCACGAAATGGGTTGAGGCAGCTTCTTATGCCACAGTAACCAGGAGCGTCGTGGCGCGTTTCATCCGGCATAATCTGATCTGTCGGTACGGCGTCCCAGAAAGAATCATTACGGATAATGGTACCAATCTCAATAACAAAATGATCACTGAACTCTGTGAACAATTCAAGATACAGCACCATAATTCTTCCCCCTACCGGCCGAAGATGAATGGGGCTGTAGAGGCAGCCAATAAGAATATCAAGAAAATTGTGCAGAAGATGACAGTGACCTATAAAGATTGGCACGAGATGTTACCGTTCGCTCTTCATGGGTACCGCACCTCAGCAAGGACGTCAACCGGGGCAACTCCTTTCTCTTTGGTCTATGGCATGGAGGCAGTCTTGCCGATCGAAATCCAGATACCCTCTCTCCGGATAATGAAGGATGCAGACTTGAATGAAGATGATTGGATCCAGACTCGACTTGATCAATTAAATCTGATTGACGAAAAGAGGCTCACTGCTATCTGTCATGGTCAAACGTATCAGAAACGAATGATCAGGGCATTTAACAAGAAAGTCAGACCACAAGAATATCAAGTTGGGGACCTGGTAATCAAACGCATCGTCCTTCCTCAAAGTGATCCCCGGGGCAAATGGACCCCTACATACGAAGGGCCATTTGTGGTTAAACGTATGTTCTCAGGAGGAGCCATGATCCTAACCACCATGGACGGTGACGACCTTCCTCACCCCGCCAATGCAGACATAGTGAAAAAATACTACGCATAAATAAAAGACCCGCTAGGTTGACATACCTAGGCAAAAATAAGGGCTTCCCGGCGAACCAAAAGGGTTCGGGCAAAAATAAGGGATGAAATGAATAAAAATCTGTACACCCGGCAAGTCGAAAACCTGAAAGGGCGGCTTGGGCAAAAATGGGTATCCCGTTGGACTGAAAACCCGAAAGGGCGGTCCAGGCAAAAGTTAGGGATGAAAGCGTAACACTACGTCTCATTAGATCACTTCGCATCCGGAATTCGGCATCAACTATCTGGCCCCAAATTTCGGCATTGACCAATCAGCTTCATCTTCAGATTAGGCAGTAAGGCGATGAGACGTTCGAAAACATAAAGGCGATAGCAGAGTTGGAACCCAGTGGGATTGTTCACATAGCTGTTTTATTTCCTTTTTCAAAACTGTAAACTCTATACTATTTGGCGATGTCCTCTTACTAGGATGTCAGCCTCTTGTACAAGAACGCCTATTCACAGGCAAAGTTTAAATCAATAAAAA
Organism: Vicia faba; assembly: GCA_948472305.1. NCBI lineage: Eukaryota > Viridiplantae > Streptophyta > Magnoliopsida > Fabales > Fabaceae > Vicia > Vicia faba. The sequence continues at coordinate 1,796,373,280 of OX451736.1, forward strand.
TTCACTTGTCCATACAAATTGCCATTGTTTTTCCTTTTTCTGTTTTGTCTTGCAAAGAACGTCCAATGTTCATTTTTGATATATGCATTTGACGTTAAATTGCTGATTCATAAGTATTTGCATATAAAACAAGAGATTAATTACAAGTGACATCAAAGACAGGGGAAATGTGGAGTTGTCTAATGCAGTCTGGTTGTTTTGTCCGCCAAGGCACCAAGGTAGGTTCAACTGAAGAATGTGGCCAAAATCCTCTCAAATCCCCGCAGAGAAAAACAGGATGCGACAAATACTTTCCCCAAGCGGAGTTGACTCCCCGTCGATCCTGAAAAGGCACAACATTCCCCGGCAGTTCTTATAACTCATCCCCAGTAGATTCTGGAAGTTTATCCCCTGCAGAGTACGGACGTCTCACCCGAGTTTATTTAGAATTATTCCCTCACAAGGACTTATAACTGGGTTACCCTCAGCTAAAAGCCACGGAAGACCGCTCTCGGCAAAGTTCCTTCAATCCCCAGCAGAGTTTATCTTTGGAATTCCCCAGCAGAGTTTATCTTTGGAATTCCCCAGCAGAGTTTATCATCATTATCCTTAGCGGAATCCGTCGTTAAAGTCCTCAGCAGGCCTCTCATCAAAACTTCGGCCAAGTATCTCTTCCACAGAGCAGCTTCCCGGCCGTTCGTCAAGGATTTATTTTCCTAAAGATGAAATTACACTCATAAACATTTCACATTTTCATACATCTTGCTTACATACATGATGAAACGCATACAACATCTCATGTTGAACATCATAACATCATGCATATCATACATCATGACATTGCATACCACTTATGTTTTCGCCTTTTCAGGAAAAAGACAATCCCGAAAACAACTACCTTCAACTGTCACAATTCCAGATTCGATACCTGTATCTAGCCAGGGCACATCTGAGAGTGATCAATTTCCAGATTCGATTCCTGTATCTAGCCAGGGCACGTCTGAAGAGTTCAAAGATTCGATTCCTGTATCCAGCCAGGGCACATCTATTAACGACTATTTCCAGATTCGATTCCTGTATCTAGCCAGGGCACGTCTGAAGAGTTCAAAGATTCGATTCCTGTATCCAGCCAGGGCACATCTATTAACGACCATTTCCAGACTCGATTCCTGTATCTAGCCAGGGCACGTCTGAAGAGTTCAAAGATTCGATTCCTGTATCCAGCCAGGGCACATCTATCAACTACAACATTTCCAGACTCGATTCCTGTATCTAGCCAGGGCACGTCTGAAGAGTTCAAAGATTCGATTCCTGTATCCAGCCAGGGCACATCTATTAACGACTATTTCCAGATTCGATTCCTGTATCTAGCCAGGGCACGTCTGAAGAGTTCAAAGATTCGATTCCTGTATCCAGCCAGGGCACATCTATTAACGACTATTTCCAGATTCGACTCCTGTATCCAGCCAGGGCACATCTGTGAGCAATCAATTGTAGATTCAATACCTGTATCCAGCCGGGGCACATCTGCATAAGGAGATTGAAGATCAAACACCTGTAACAAGCCAGGAAAACATCCGTCTTTCTCAAATATGCAAATTTCTCGCTAAGGAATCTCTTATGCGATCGACACTTCCAAATGGCATCTATAAGCCCATTCCCGACAAGGTTCTGTCACGTCTCCGGATGGCATCTGTAAGCCCATCTCCCTATCTACCGCCTCTCCAAATGGCATCTATAAGCCCATTCCCATTGCTGATACTCTACTAGGCGAGTGCAAATTTTCGGGCACTCTGGTGTCCAATCTCCTTTTACCCTCGAGTCGCGAAAGGCAAACTCGCCAATCTAACTCTTCAGGTTCAAGAAGATTGAACAGGGGCAACTGTTGTACCCCAAAATTTGCCCTCCCTTTCTTCAGGAAAACATCTTAGATTTTTCAAAGTCCCCTGGAACAAATCCAAGTCCTGGGTTATCCTTTTGCCCAAGCAAGCCACTTACAAGAGCAAGGCGATCTCACAAACTCCGGGAACAACGCTTCCATCTTGAGGAAAATCAAATTCTAAGTGCTTAGAATGTTTCTTTAAAATAAGTGTTTTTTAGAAAAAAATTAGCGCTTCAGAACTTCTGGATCCATTCCAGATGAAGACGGTCAGAAGTTGCAAGCTTGGCTCAGCGTGGTCAGAAGTTACCTCTTCAGCAGCTACATCAGTTCAATCAGAAGTTGTAAACGTGGTTCAGAGTGTAAGCCTCAAACAGAACATACCCCTTCAGCAGTTACACAAGCTCAGTCAGAACTTGCTAAAGGAATGCAAGAGAAACATGAAAGTATAAAGGCTCCTTCAGAACAGGTTGAAGTCAGAAGATGAAAGGTCAGAGGGATAGGTGTCACATTGATACAGAATCTCTAAGTCCAGATTGTCCAGAAATAGACCCAAGGAACGTACCAGAAAACCAGGAAAATCTCCAGAGTTTGCTAAAACAACAGGTAGCCAAGGCCAGAGCATGGTTTACGCTGCTGATTCAACAACCAGAATGTTGGTATTGACAGGTCTTGTCACCATTTAATGCCCATTAATGCTTCCAACCACTCCTGAGCGATCACGTGTGGCTTGGAAAATGCTTTTGCACAGATTCTGGCATGGGTCTTCACGCCACCGCCCATTTCAGAGGTCACTTCCCCCAATCCACGCCTGCTGCTGCTACCTAGGCTGAAAAATAGCTGTTATCACAACTTCCCAGGAATTTCTGTCAAAAAACCAGTTCAAACTCTGTTGGCGCCTTAAATGTTCAAGATATCCACAAGAACTTTGCCTATAAATAGAAAGCTTTCACCACTGCAAAAGAGGTTCAAGAAGTTCAAGAAAAAACAGAAAAATTGCTAAGAGAGAAACAAAACTCCTAGCAACATAACATTCTGAAACTCTGCCAAAATTTCCAGTTTTGTTTCATAACTTTAAGTTTCTCACCTTCAACCTCATCAAACACCCAGCTCTTTTCTGTAAACCAAAGCGTTCTTTCCAAAACTTCTGACCCTATACACGTTTACACCTCCACTTCCCCTTTTCCAAATCTGTCCAGAACACCACCAGAACCAAAAGCTAACCTTCACCATTTTCCAGAAAGTCAGGTAAGCACCTGCTGACCCTCACCACACTGTTAAGCATCATCAGCTGTGCATATTCAAATAACATAATGTAAATATTCATGTTATCGCTGTTTATGTTCTGAGGACTCTCATACCTCAAAACGTTCTGAGCCAGTTTAGGACCTGCCTGTGACCTTGGTGATTCTGACCTCTGAGACGTTTTGCTATTTTGCTGGATCTGTTCCAAATATGTTTTCTGTTTTGTGGAGTAACAACAGGATTGCAGATGTTCTGATTAGTGCAGGAAAAAGCCAAGTGCTGACTTTGACGTTAGCACATCTGAAACCTGTTTTGCTTTCAATAACATCAGAACCTCTGAGAGTTATTGCCTTTTCAGCAGAATCTGAACTTCTGGGTTCTCCACTAACAAACTTCTGTCTTGCAGCGCAGGGAAATCAGAACCTCTGGTTTCCCCACTAACCAGATTCTGTCTTGCAGGTTCCAGAGTCAGAAGTTCTGACTCATCCAGTTTCACCAACAGGTTGATCATCTGACAGCGGATCTGGGTCAGAACTTCTGATGGCCTCCCAACAGCGCGCAGGCTCCCTCCCTCTCTCTATATATCTTGTTTTCCGCTATTTTCTTTTTTGTCTATTTTTCTCGTTGAACCCCCCATGTACAAATGTGTATCCCCTTCCCCTAACTATTGTAATAGCATAGGATTTTACATTCCCGCTTCTTATTGCTAGTAATTAGGACGTGTATGGCAAGATAAAACTCAATGAAATAGAAAAACCTAATTCAAAGAAAAACTCTTGTATGCAATAAAACACACTTGCACACTAACACCCCTAGGGTACTCCACTTTGTTGCCTTCCAAAATTGGGCCATATTGCATGTTAGGTCTCTTTGGGCAAAACAAAAAGATCATGGTCCCTCGATAATATTTTTTTCAAAACAAAATGATCAAGTCCCTTAAGGAAAATGCCCAAAGATACTTGGCACCATTGCAATTATGGTCTAAACGATGACCCGCGCCCGTCCCTTTCACATCCTAACACAAGGTTACCCACCAAATACAATGGTGGAGCAAACTTGTTAAAAGGGTTAAAGTATAGCAATAATCTTTTGAGAAACTTAGGAGTAGATAACCTCTTAGTTACTTGAATCAACTTGCAAAACAAAACACTTGCCTAATTTCAAAATCACACCTTACAAAACTTTCAAAACAAAATGAAAACCTTTTTCAAAAGACATACATCTTTGTATACATCCCCACATGGATCATTACAAAGGTTGCCACCATATTGGCCTCTTTTCAAAAACATTTTCAAAACCCACACGCTCAAGCACCATTTAAAACAATTGAAAACAAAAGGCAAGTGATCTAAGCAAGTAACTAAGAGCCCATGGATAACCATGGATAGAAAGGGTGCTAATACCTTCCCTTTCTATAATCTACTCCCCGAACCCAAGAAAACATCTCAAAAGGTTTTTGCTGTGCTTTTTAAACCTTTCCGTAGGATAAAATAAAAAGTTGGTGGCGACTCTTGCTAACCGCAACATTTGCGAATACAAATGCAAAACCTCAAGTCAGTTCTCCCACCGTATCACAGGCCACAACGGCAGTTCACCCGTATTAATATGACTCCAGCGCAAGTGCTTCCCAATCTGTTGAAGTTGAATCTTGCCACTATCAAGGAGGCACCAAAGAATGTGAATACATCCTCTCCGCATTATCATCCTCATGCTAAATGCGCCTACCATTCTGACAGTATCGGGCACGACACCAATGATTGTTGGGCACTCAAGCATAAAATCCAAGACCTGGTAGAGGCAAAGGAGGTGGAGTTTGACGCTCCGGAGAAGCCTAATGTGATATCTGCACCCATGCCGAAGCACGGCCGAAATGTCAATGCCATTGAAGAAGATTTGTATGTTGTTGACGTCAATGATCTGGTAACTCCATTGTTAACCATCAAGTTGAATCTGTTAAAGGTCGGGATCTTCCCGGGATGTAAAGAAGACTGCTATTGTTGTTACTCTTTGCCGTTTGATTGTCCGTTACTGAAGAAAGGCATCCAAGGCCTTATGGATAGTCGACAAATTTTGTTTGAAAGAGTTTCTGTTGTTCCAACCCATACTGAAGATGTCTCAATCATAACCATTTACGCCAATCTTTCCAAGGCCGTCAAAAAGCCTGTTAAGATTACACCAGCTACAAAATCTATTCCTTTGAAGATAACGATGTCAGGGCCTGTCCCCTATGTTTCTGAGAAGTCCATACCATGGAACTATAGCGGTGACGTTTACTACCATGGTATCAAACAAATCAAAATAACTGAAGAAAGTTCGGATGATGAAGAAGCCAACATTGGTAACATTGCAGGCACGAGCAAAATCACCCGGAGCGGGAGAATATTTTCTCCATAGATTGCCCCTCCGAGAGCAATCTTTGGACCCTCATCAGCTGACAAGGTCATCCCGGCACCAATAAAACTCTCTGCAAGAACCCCGCTGATCAAGGATGTTGTTGTTCCTAGTACTGTCCCTCCTACCGCTGCTGACAAAGGTAAGGGAATCCAAGATGAGCTCGTCAGGACGAGGGCTCAACCCTTGGTCATCCCGGAGACCTCCAAGAAGGAAATGGATGAGATTTTGAGGATAATCAAAAGGAGTGATTATGATGTGGTAGAACAACTGGGGAAAACCCCCTCAAAGATCTCCATGCTGGCACTACTACTTTGCTCAGAAGCGCACGCTAAAGCCCTGATAAAATTCCTGAAGGCAGCCCATGTGCCCCAGGAAACCTCTGCAGATCAATTTCAAAATTGCGTGGCTAGCCTTACTGCGGACAATGGATTAGGTTTCTCTAATGCCGACCTAACTCCTAAAGGTAGAAACCACAATGATGCTTTGCACATCTCAATCGAGTGCCGAGGAACTACTCTCGCACATGTCTTGGTCGACACTGGTTCGTCGCTGAATGTACTGCCTAAGAAGGCCTTGGACCGACTAGATTGTGAAGGGTTGGAGTTAAAGCCGAGTGATATTGTTGTCAGAGCTTTCGATGGTTCGAAGAGAATGGTCCATGGGGAGGTTGAAATTCCCATCAAGATAGGCACTGAGGTGTTCAAATCTACTTTCTATGTGATGGACATCCGTCCGTCATACTCTTGCTTGTTGGGTAGGCCTTGGATACACCATGCTGGGGCAGTCACCTCCTCCTTGCATCAGATGTTGAAGTATCCTGTCAAGGGAAAGATCATTATTGTCCATGGTGAAGAGGAGTACATGATTAGCCACTTGAACTCTTTCCGGTATGTGGAGGTAGAAGGGTAATTCATTGAGACGCCTTTCCATCATTTCGAAGAAGTCCTTCCTGAAATAAAAGTAGCAAAGTTGGCAGCTGAGACACCGAGGCAAATGGCCAGGATGGCATCTCTGGAAGACGCAAGGGCCGCAATAAAGGAAGGGAAGAATTCAGCATGGGGGGAGTTACCTGATATTCTGCATAAGACAGACAAATTTGGATTAGGGTTCACTACCGCAGGCCAGAAATCTATGCGCCGTTCGAAGATTAAAAGAGCGCCAGTCAAAATTTCTCCCTACGGAATCAACGCTTTGGAGGATGAAGACAAAGAGAGCAACATCGAAGAGTGGATTTACCCAACTGTCAATGGAGGATTGTGCAACTGGGAGGCAAAAGACTTTTTCCCCATCACTTTTATTCATCAGTAATTTATCTGTCAAACATTTCCTATTTGGTCTGTAATATTTGTTTCTAAACAATCTGTACACTATCTTTTCACCTCATGCCTTGCCCGGGGCATGTAGGTCCATTTGTAAGGGTTTTGATTATTTTTCATATCCATATGCCATGTTTAATGATTCATTGGACGTTTTTCATTTGATAAACTGTTGTGTTCATTTTCTTTCCTTTTGCATTTTTTAAGGATGGCTATCCCTTACACACACCCACACTCACAAATGCAGGTACCCATCCACTCCGGATTCCATGGGTGACTATTCTGCTGTATCTTTCAATAACTCTGAAGATCTGGTCAATCAAGCCGAGTATGAAGATGATGAAGGTTGTGAAGTACCCGGGGAACTAGCCAGACTTCTACAGCAAGAGGAAAGGGCCATCTTACCTCATGAAGAGTCATTGGAAACTGTCAACTTAGGGACCAAGGAAGACCGGAAGGAGGTACAAATGGGTGCCAATCTGGAACCAAGAGTCAAGGAGCGCCTGGTACAGTTGTTGAATGAGTATGTTGAAATCTTTGCTTGGTCTTATGAAGACATGCGGGGTTTAGACACAGACATCGTGGTTCACCGTCTCCCCACAAGAGAGGATTGTCCACCGATCAAGCAAAAAGTCCGCCGAGTGAGGCCTGACATGTCTGAAAAGATCAAAGCAGAAGTAATGAAGCAATTCGACGTTGGCTTTCTGGCTGTTACGTCCTATCCTCAATGGGTCGCTAACATCGTGCCAGTACCCAAGAAGGATGGCAAAGTCAGGATGTGTGTGGACTACCGGGATTTGAATAGGGCCATCCCCAAAGATGATTTTCCACTCCCACACATTGACATTTTGATCGACAATACAGCTCAGCATAAAGTGTTTTCCTTCATGGATGGATTCTCGGGCTACAATCAAATCAAAATGGCCCCCGAGGATATGGAGAAAACAACTTTTGTCACACAATGGGGCACTTTCTGTTACAAGGTGATGTCGTTCGGGCTGAAGAACGCAGGGGCAACTTATCAACGCGCCATGGTAGCTTTGTTTTATGATATGATACATCATGAGATTGAAGTTTACGTGGACGATATGATAGCTCGATCACAAACAGAGGAGGAGCACCTTGAACATCTAGAAAAGCTGTTTGCCAGATTAAAAGAATACAAACTCAGGCTGAATCCAAGTAAGTGCACTTTTGGAGTTAGGTCTGGTAAACTTATGGGATTCATTGTAAGCAACAAAGGCATTAAAGTCGATCCGGCAAAAGTGAAAGCAATACAAGAGATGCCTGCTCCCCGTACTGAAAAGGAGGTTAGAGGGTGTGATCGGTGGATCTGGAACTGACTGTTTAACGCTGGTTCGTGAAATGTCGCGGAAGCAAGAGTCGCCACCGTCTTTTATTTTCTCCAAATGGAAAGGACAAAAGCACATAAAAATTCCTTATAGAGATTGCTCTCGGTTCGGGAGGTAGATTATAGAAAGGGAAGGTGTTAGCACCCTTTCTATTCATGGTTATCCATGGGCTCTTAGATACTTGCTCACTTGTGTTTTCAAAAATGGTTTGTTTGCTTTTCAACTGTGGGTTTTAAAAAGTTTCTTTGAAAATTTCAGTTCGACTCTTGTATCGGTCCTCAAGAGTGTTTGAAAAATGCTTTCGAAAGCTTTTTGAAAATGTGTTGGTGTGAAAAGTATTTTTGATTTGTTTTGTTTTGAATTAGAGCAAGTATCCACGAGTCGTCTACCTACCCTAAGGAATTCGTCTGTGTAAATATCCTTTAAAGTAGTGCCATCCCACCATTGAGAGGTAGGTAGCACCACCGTTGGAGGTGTTCGGGTCAATTCGAGGTTCGGGACATGGTGATCACCAGAGCAATGGGAAGACACCTTAGAAGCTACCCTCATGCCAGGTTCCCGGATCATGAGGACTTACTAAGACATCCTCTACTCGACGATCACCTTTCGAGGCAAGGCAACAGTGAGGCGTACCCTAGGGGTGGTGTGTGATTTGTGTGTCGTTTTCAGATATTTTTGTCTTTTGTCATGTTATTGGTGATCTATCGTTGGTTTTTTATTTTTGTCCATTCATTCTTTCATGCCTTGATTAACAGTTAAAAAAAATTGCGAGAAAAGTAAAGATTCTAAAGCTATTACAAAAGGCGCGGGTTCACATCGCCAAAATTTCTTGAACCCGATTTGACAGAAAATAAAGAATTAAAGAAAAGTAAAGTGCGAGAAATTAATTACACAGCTTTGGGAGAGATACATCAAAATTATACGAAGAAGAAATAAACGCGCGAATTAAATAAGAATTAAACGAGGGCGTTGGAACTTTTTTTGCAAAATTAAATTAAATGATGAGATTAATTAATTAAATAAAAAAGAAGTTGTTTTTTGGTATTTTTGGTATTTAATGAAATTAAACCTAATTCTACAATTTTTATTTTATTATGAAAACATGTTAAAGTTTTAACCTAAAATTAACCCTAATTAATTTACATGCAATTTAATTACAAAAATAAATATTTAATATTTTAATTATTATGAAAGAAAAATAAAAAAGAATAAAAATTATCATGAACCCTAATTCTATATTTTTTATATTTTTATTAAAAGTTAAGATTAAAACCTAATTTAAAACTAATTAACTAACGAATTTATTTACAAAATATTAATTAAATAAATATATTTAATTTTTCTCTTTTCTGATTTTTTTATGTGTTTTTTATATTATTTGTGAAAATATTAAATTAATTAAAAGACAATAATTAAAAGAAAATAAAACTAATGAAAAATAAAGAAAAGTAAAAAATTTGCAAACCTAGGGGGTCTGCCCCTTAATATGGAGGTTTTCTTTATCAATCTGGCCCATTTAAATTCTTGGCCTCTTTGACTTTTCAGGACGCGTGTATACGCGTTGACTAGAGTGCATCGTGCTCTTCAATTCTTGGCCTTCTGATCGCTCCATTGGGCACGTGGATGGATAGATTTTATGGACGTATGGTGCTCCACTACGCTGAAACTGCATGCAAGTATTAAAGAAAAAATAACATGAAAGGAGGGTGGGGACCTGGGATCGAACCCAGGTCCTATGGTTTACCAATCAACGCGCTTGCCAGTGGAGCTATTTGTTTTCTTTGTATATTGAATAACAAATAATAAATATAAAATAAACAAGCACCAACGCTTCTTTTTTCGCGCGAGATTTTGAACCAGCCATTCAGCTTATGCCACCTAGTCATCTTCTCCATTGTTTATTTTTTCCTGAAACACAAAGACAATAAGCAACGGTTTTGAACCGTTCTATAACATACCATTAGAGAAAATAGCGAATAGGCCATAAGGCCTCATAAATTAGGCGCGAGGGCTTATTTCTCTTTGTCCAAACATGCTTGATTCAATGGTGGTATTCAGGTGCCTTAATTTTACCATATCACAAAACGCCCAAATTAGAGCTTGCAAAACCCTAATGCTCATCCATGGCAAATCTTCATACGATGCACAAAAACTCAATTCAATCACATGGTTAGTCTCAGAATTAGTCAAGGAACATAAATCAATAATCAAAAATTGCTAAAGATGCATGGATTGAGATGCACGAATGGGAAATTTTCTCTATACAGTTTGCACTCGTGTTACCAATTTAGGGCGTTAGAATGCTTGATTTCGATTGGAAATCCTTCCTTGAAGCTTCAGGAAGGTGATGGCACAAGTCTTTTGTCTTGAATCGTCCTGGAAATAGGTTTTTAGAATTGAGTTTTCTTGATAAATTTCAAGTTTTCAAATGGTGTTTTCTGCGCAGCTTCTTGGTTTTTAGGCATTAGGTCTTGATTGTGTATGTATAGGAGAGTGATTAGGGTTGAAAAACTTGATCAAAATCCATGAATTAATGAATATGATATTTGATTTTTTAACCATGATTTTCAAATCTTTTTCACATGCTTTTGCTACCAAATCATGACCAATTCAATTGATTCTTTCCATATATGGTTAGGCACGAAATCTTGAGTATATATTATGCACAAAAAGATTGAAAAACTTAGGTTAAGTATTTTTCATGTATTTAAATGATTTAAATGAATTATTATTAATAAAAATTCAAATAAATAAATAAAAAATGAAGAAAAACTTCCCTTTGGGCCAAGTGGTCGTGCATATGCCTTGGATAATGAATTGTGGAAGAAAAATAGGCCCATTAGCAATTTTAGATCATTTGAAGCAATTTTGACTTTTCAAAATATCCAAAAATTTCCCAACTTCCACAAGGCATAACTTGCTCAATTTTTAAGCTTTTCTCATGTTCTTGGACATTTTGGAAAGGTATTTGAGTCCTCTAACCAATGCTTTTGGTCCCATGTCAGTTTGATTTACCAATCTCAAGTTATGGCCTTTGACTTAAAGTCCCTTCTTGTTGACTTTTGAAAATGACCTATAATGTTGAAATTGATAACTTTTTGTGAGAGCATTTCTTGGACTTGAAGTATGAAGAGGAGTTGTAGGAAATGTCTTTCTCTTCAAAATGAGCTTTGGATGGAATTTTTCTGATAATCCATGTGAAAGTTATGCCCAGGTCAATTTACAGTTGACTTTTTCAGCTGTCCAAATAAGGAAACTTTTGCATCTTGATGATTTTTGAGCCAAGCTTTAAGAATCATGATCAAGCATTGATCAAATGATGTTTGTGGCTTCAAAATGAGATGTTGACCAAAAATTTGAACTTTTGACTGTCAAATGACCATTTTGCCCCTACAGTTGACTGTAGTGCAATTAGGGTTTTGACTGTGCAATTTTGTGCTGAAAGTCTTGAAACTTGGTATGAGGATGCTTGACCATATTTGTAGGCATGTGGGACTTGATTGGACCTTTGGAAACTTCATTTGCTTGATCAGAACAAAAACCCTAATCTTGACTGTTTAGGAGACCCTTACACTGTGCAACCCTTGGGGAGATTTGAAGTTTGACTTGGCAATTTCTTGAAGAATATGGGAGGGCAAATTTTGGGGTACAACAGTTGCCCCTGTTCAATCTTCTTAGACCTGAGGATGCAGATTGGCTGACGTGCCTTTCGTAATCCGAGGGTAGAAGATGATTGAACACTAAAGTGCCCAGAAATTTGCGCTCACATAGTGGAAATGGGCTTATAGATGCCATTTAGAGATTGGTGAATAGGATGATGGGCTTATAGATGCCATCTGGATGTTGATCGCATAAGAGATTCCTTAGAGAGAACTTACGTACCTGCAAAAGAAAAATGAGTACCTGACATGTTGCAGGAGTTAGTCTTCAGATGCTTAGTATAGATGTGTCCTGACTGGTTACAGGAGCTGGATCTGGAGTTTCAAAAGATGATGAATGAACCAGGGATGGTTACTACCTCAGCAGGAACGGTGAGAGAACGTTGGATGACTTTAACTTCCACAGCAAACATTGAGAAAATCTTGGATAATCTTCACTTCAACAGCAATCATTGAGCGAAATCTTGGTGGGAATTACCATCTCCGCAGGATCGGGGAGAGAACCATAGGCAATTATAATCTCAAAAGCGGATGTTTGAGAAAAACCTGGAATGGAATTATCGTCTCCGCAGCATTCGGGAGAGAACCATAGGCAATTATAATCTCAAAAGCGGATGTTTGAGAAAAACCTGGAATGGAATTATCGTCTCCGCAGGATCGGGGAGAGAACCATATGCAATTATAATCTCAAAAGCGGACGTTTGAGAAAAACCTGGAATGGAATTATTGTCTCCGCAGCATTGGGGATAGAACCATAGGAAATTATAATCTCAAAAGCGGACGTTTGAGAAAAACCTGGAATGGAATTATCGTCTCCGCAGGATCGGGGAGAGAACCATAGGCAATTATAATCTCAAAAGCGGACGTTTGAGAAAAACCTGGAATGGAATTATCGTCTCCGCAGCATTGGGGAGAGAACCATAGGAAATTATAATCTCAAAAGCGGACGTTTAAGAAAAACCTGGGATGGAATTATCGTCTCCGCAGGATCGGGGAGAGAACCATAGGCAATTATAATCTCAAAAGCGGACGTTTGAGAAAAACCTGGAATGGAATTATCGTCTCCGCAGCATTGGGGAGAGAACCATAGGAAATTATAATCTCAAAAGCGGACGTTTGAGAAAAACCTGGGATGGAATTATCGTCTCCGCAGGATCGGGGAGAGAACCATAGGCAATTATAATCTCAAAAGCGGACGTTTGAGAAAAACCTGGAATGGAATTATCGTCTCCGCAGCATTGGGGAGAGAACCATAGGAAATTATAATCTAAAAAGCGGACGTTTGAGAAAAACCTGGAATGGAATTATCGTCTCCGCAGGATCGGGGAGAGAACCATAGGCAATTATAATCTCAAAAGTGGACGTTTGAGAAAAACCTGGAATGGAATTATCGTCTCCGCAGCATCAGGGAGAGAACCATAGGCAATTATAATCTCAAAAGCGGACGTTTGAGAAAAACCTGGAATGGAATTATCGTCTCTGCAGCATTGGGGAGAGAACCATAGGAAATTATAATCTCAAAAGCAGACGTTTGAGAAAAACCTGGAATGGAATTATCGTCTCCGCAGGATCGGGGAGAGAACCATAGGCAATTATAATCTCAAAAGCGGACGTTTGAGAAAAACCTAGAATGGAATTATCGTCTCCGCAGCATTGGGGAGAGAACCATAGGAAATTATAATCTCAAAAGCGGACGTTTGAGAAAAACCTGGAATGGAATTATCGTCTCCGCAGGATCGGGGAGAGAACCATAGGCAATTATAATCTCAAAAGCGGATGTTTGAGAAAAACCTGGAATGGAATTATCGTCTCCGCAGCATCAGGGAGAGAACCATAGGAAATTATAATCTCAATAACATTCATTGAGAAAAACCTGGAATGGAATTATCGTCTCCGCAGCATTGGGGAGAGAACCATAGGAAATTATAATCTCAAAAGCGGACGTTTGAGAAAAACCTTTGATAACTTCTACTGAGTCTTCATCATAAAAATCTATTTGGGGTCGATTTAGCTGGACTAGAGAAGGCCTTGGACTGGATAAGAAATCTTTGGAGTCGATTAACTGAACCGGTCTAGGTCTTGAAATATGATTGAGACTTTAACTGAATCTTTCCTGAAAGATAGAGGTCAGTCATATGCAATGCATGATATGGACCAAGCAATGACGTTCTCAACATAAACGAGATTTGTAAGATATGATGCGTCTATGCATGCTATAATGATGTATGTGATGTTTAGGAATGTATGTTTTCGTCTAGGAAAGTAAATCCTTGACGGATGCCGGGAAGTCATATCCTGGGCTGATGTTTGAAGAATAGATTTCGCTTCCGCTGGGGATGATAGCTGCAAGGATACCGGTAGGAGAAGATAACTCCGTTGGGCAATAAACTTGGCGAAGGGATTACTCTGCGGGGAGACAAGTACTCTAGTAATCTTGCTGGGGAGCAATACTCTGTGGGAAGAGAGGTACTTTGCTGAGTATTGATAATAACTTGCTGGGGATACCCTTGTTGTGTTGGAAGTGTTGATAGACTTTGCTGGGGATAAGGGAGAACTGTGTTGACGATGACCTTTCTGTGGCTTTTGGCTGAGGATAACCCAGTTATATCCTATTAAGGAAATAACTCTTTGAATAAAGCCGGGCGACGCGTTCGTGCTTTGCGAGGATAAGCTTTCAGAATCTACTGGGGATAAGCTTACCGTTTGGGGAGATGAATTCCAACTTTCCTGGGGATACTGGATTGGACTCTCCTGGGGAAATTTTGAACTGCGGGGGAAATGATTCCTTTGAATATTGGTATGCCGCCGGGGAACAATCTTTAGATTAAGCCTGTCGGGGATGCTTGTTAAGAATACATGTATATATGCTGCTGGGGAATGTTGAGATCTGCTGGAGGATACTCAACTTCCTTAAGGTTGATAACTGCTTGAGGAGAGTGTACTGATTTGCTGACTTACTCTCTGGGGAATTAAGGTGTCCTGGTTGTATTCTTTAGTTGAACCTACCTTGGTACCTTGGTGGACGGGATAATTAGACCGCTTAGACAACTCTTTATTGCCCCTGTTTCTGAGGTGGGAGAGGAAGATCTGTGAGATGCTGATAGCCATTGATGGGCAAACCTTCTTCTGGTGGGCAGGTGACAAGATGACAGGACATAGTCGTACGCTTTGATCCCTAACTTTTGCCTGGACCGCCCTTTCGGGTTTTCAGTCCACCGGGATACCCGTTTTTGCCCAAGCCGCCTTTTCAGGTTTTCGACTTGCTGGGTGTACAGATTTTTTATTTCATCCCTCATTTTGCCCGAACCCTTTTGGTTCGCCGGGAAGCCCTTATTTTTGCCTAGGTGTGTCAACCTAGCGGGTCTTTGATTATGCGTAGTATTTTTTCGACTATGTCCTCATTCTCGGAATGTAGGGAGATGCCCCTGTTGGAAATATTTTGCCATGCCGCCAGAAGGTGTTTGATCAGGCAAGATTCGTTGTTGGAGTGCCCCAAGTGACTCAGACGGAGATTTGCCCCAGGCTTATTTGGCCTTTGAGAGATTCTCTGAATCTTGACTGAACTGCCCCAGATGACGGACGATGATCATGCCATGCCCCTTGATTGGAAGTGCTTCTGTTCATTAGGCATTCATCGTGCGAATTTCCCTGCTGTTCAAACAAAAAGTCATATGCAAACAAAGTTATGTTAAAAATGCAAAGCTTATGTCTGTTTCGAAGTTTTTGGAAATGCATCCTTTTTTAGTAAAAACAAGTGAATTTTTGTAAAACGTGATGTCAACTTCGTATTTACCGTAGGCCTTAAGGAGTCAGGATACCTTTCGTAACAGTATGCTTCCGAACTAACCCATGCTTCAGCTAGGACTTTTGAGGGTTATAATGTGGCCTGGTTCACGGTTTAAGAAACAAAGGATAAAGGCTCAAATTATTTGTACCCACCCGCTCTTCGTGATGTTCTCCAAACCTAAACTCAGTTGATCGTGCGTTAGACCTTGATTGAGTCTTTGTCCTGACGTTCCAATGATGATTCAGATATTGATGAATTGTTATGAATAAGCAGTCTTTTTTTTTTGTTGTTGAGGGTTTGTAAGACCTCTTTCTTGTCTGATTTTGTGTTATCCCTTTCTTTTTTGCCTGAACTGTTTCCCCTTTTTTTTTTGGAATTACAGTCAGCGGGATGCCCCAGTTTTGTAAGTCTCCTTCATGGGTTTCGACTTAATGGGTTTTCATTTTTTTGAGAGATGATGACTGCCTTTCTTTATTGATTGTTCGGAACCATCACTGTCTTTTGTTTTGTAAGGACCTCTTTGGTGCCATTCGTTATGCACTTGGATCAACTGAGAGACTACCCTTCCCCAGGTTATGATTAAGGGTTTTAAATTTCGAAAATAAAAACTCCTACTTCTTTGGCTCAGAGGGGTTGACGAGGGATTATCATCCTTATAACTCCAATGTTTAGGGATTGAAACAATGCTTGTACCTCATCAGCGGGGTCTGTTCAAAAGCATACTGTAGATTATGGTATCGTTTTCGTCATCCTCCCTCAAGAGGCTTAGAATTTTAGATTAAGAACTGACATCAGAAAAAATATGAAAATAATTTGCATTTAATGAATACGAATATATTGTTTCAGAACAGACATATGCGATGCATTAATGAAATAGCAATGTTTAACATGAGTAAATGTTTGAACAGAAGAGAATTGCGACTTGAACATTCGAATGAACAAAAATTTCTCAATCCTAGCCATGTTTTGGCAAGGGAGCAGTGATCACGTGGGGAGTCTTGGGTACTTTAAACTGAATCTCTCCAGCATCGATCATGTCTTGGATCTTATTTTTCAAGCTCCAACAATCATCTGTAGTATGCCCCGGGTTGTCAGAGTGATAAGCGCAGCGGGCGTTGGGGTTGTACTTCGGTGACGTTGTATTTTGGTTCTTTGGAGCTTCTTTTAGAGTTACCAGCTTGGTCTCCAGCAACTGTGGCAATATCTGAGATAAGGTCATGCTGAGCCGAGTGAACTGCCTTCTCTCGCTCTTTTGTTGGCTGTGATGTTGAATCTGTGACACTGGAGCCATTTGAGGAGCTCTCCCCTTACCTCCTTGTCTCAAAGGTGGTTGAACGATGATCGGCTTTTTACCCTTAGACTTTTGCCCCAGTTGGTTACCCTGAAGCAGTTGGTTGACGAGAACCCATAGCTCATCTTATCTTTGAGCTAACCCTTGAATGGCAGTCACCTGCCCCAGCATCTGGACCTTCAATGCATCCACCTCAGCTTGTAGGTGTTTCAGCCTTTCATCCTCAGCACTGTTCCTGACAAAGGTCTCCATGAGAAGTGTCCTTAGCTCTTCCTGCCCCTCGGATAGATTCAGGAGGATTTCCCCGCACCGAGTCTCTTGAGCAAGAAAGTCCTGGTTATCTTGTTGGGAAGCCATTGCTGAAATAAACAGCAGAGAGGGTAAGTGACCTGCAACAAGGATACCTGCAATGCAATGATATGTATGATATGCATGCAATGTTTTCAAGGACCTCGCGGGGTAAACAAGAAGATTGTTAGAACTTGGGTCCGGTAGCTTGATTGAAGGAACTGCATGTTGTTGAGAGCCCTTCTTCAAGGGTCAAAGGCTCACCATATCCAATGGGTCATAGCCCCTGACTTTAGTCATCATGTCTAGTTTTGGTTTCCAAACAACCTTGGTTAGGGTAACCTTCTCCAGGAGTCAAAGCTCACCATATCAAGTGGGTCATAGCCCCTGACAACTTTGGCTAGAGGAAAATAAATCTTCTTTGCCCCTTGCTAGATGTTTGATTTATCATGACCTGCAACACAAGCCCTTGAGATCCTTGAAATAGGTTAGGATATATGCAATGGTATGATGTCATGATGCATGGGGTAGTATGGATAAACCATGTTATGAGCCCCTATTGAGGACTGCAAACCAAAACCTGCAAGAAGCTCAAGTAAAACCTGTCATGAGTCCCAGTTAAGGACCAAAACAAACCCTGCAAGAAACTTAGTACACCCTGTTATGGGTCCCAATTAAGGACTATAAACAAAACCTGCAAGTAGTTAGTACACCCTGTTATGAGTCCCAATTAAGGACTATAAACAAAACCTGCAAGAGACTTAGTAAACCCTGTTACGAATCCCAATTAAGGACTATAAACAAAACCTGCAAGTATTTCATGTGTCAGATAGATAACAAGCATGCAAGTAGTCAAGTACGAAGGCACGCAAGTCACACAAGAGAAGCCCTTAGAGTTTAAGGCCATTATGAGGTCTGGGTATTACCCTCTTGAAGTTGGTGGGTTCAACCTGTCCTATTAGAAGTAACCGGGTTCTAAGGGTCCCAATATCACTGGATTGCTTTCATTGTTCATCGTTTCGATTTAGCCACTGAACTGGCAACCGAAATATTCCAGGAAAGCAACCCTCAATTGAGTGTAGTATCGAGTATCAACCAACCTCGGACTGCACCAAAGTCAGTTATCTCACTACCCTAAAGAGGCCAAGATAGTTCAATTAAGGTTCCTAAGGTCTGTTGATGCTTCATGACACCACGCGGAGGCCCCGTACTCTCCTTGACTGAACTCAAGGGTTACCGGTACACACCAAAGTGCCACATCAACGTAGCAGACTGTTTCAACCATGTCGGTATACCCCGCACAGTTCCCTCACAGCCTTGTTGCTACTTTCTAAGAAGGTATCCCCCAGATCCGGGTTAGGATCTATAGAACTCCCAAGCAACCCACAATTTTAAAGCACACAAGGAAAGCAATTGAAAACACAGTTATGAACTAACCCTAAGGTACACCTCGCTTTAAGTTAAGTCCCCAGCAGAGTCGCCAGTTCTGTGATCGGTGGATCTGAACTGACTGTTTAACGCTGGTTCGTGAAATGTCGCGGAAGCAAGAGTCGCCACCGTCTTTTATTTTCTCCAAATGGAAAGGACAAAAGCACAGAAAAATTCCTTATAGAGATTGCTCTCGGTTCGGGAGGTAGATTATAGAAAGGGAAGGTGTTAGCACCCTTTCTATCCATGGTTATCCATGGGCTCTTAGATACTTGCTCACTTGTGTTTTCAAAAATGGTTTGTTTGCTTTTCAACTGTGGGTTTTAAAAAGTTTCTTTGAAAATTTCAGTTCGACTCTTGTATCGGTCCTCAAGAGTGTTTGAAAAATGCTTTCGAAAGCTTTTTGAAAATGTGTTGGTGTGAAAAGTATTTTTGATTTGTTTTGTTTTGAATTAGAGCAAGTATCCACGAGTCGTCTACCTACCCTAAGGAATTCGTCTGTGTAAATATACTTTAAAGTAGTGCCATCCCACCATTGAGAGGTAGGTAGCACCACCGTTGGAGGTGTTCGGGTCAATTCGAGGTTCGGGACATGGTGATCACCAGAGCAATGGGAAGACACCTTAGAAGCTACCCTCATGCCAGGTTCCCGGATCATGAGGACTTACTAAGACATCCTCTACTCGACGATCACCTTTCGAGGCAAGGCAACAGTGAGGCGTACCCTAGGGGTGGTGTGTGATTTGTGTGTCGTTTTCAGATATTTTTGTCTTTTGTCATGTTATTGGTGATCTATCGTTGGTTTTTTATTTTTGTCCATTCATTCTTTCATGCCTTGATTAACAGTTAAAAAAATTGCGAGAAAAGTAAAGATTCTAAAGCTATTACAAAAGGCGCGGGTTCACATCGCCAAAATTTCTTGAACCCGATTTGACAGAAAATAAAGAATTAAAGAAAAGTAAAGTGCGAGAAATTAATTACACGGCTTTGGGAGAGATACATCAAAATTATACGAAGAAGAAATAAACGCGCGAATTAAATAAGAATTAAACGAGGGCGTTGGAACTTTTTTTGCAAAATTAAATTAAATGATGAGATTAATTAATTAAATAAAAAAGAAGTTGTTTTTTGGTATTTTTGGTATTTAATGAAATTAAACCTAATTCTACAATTTTTATTTTATTATGAAAACATGTTAAAGTTTTAACCTAAAATTAACCCTAATTAATTTACATGCAATTTAATTACAAAAATAAATATTTAATATTTTAATTATTATGAAAGAAAAATAAAAAAGAATAAAAATTATCATGAACCCTAATTCTATATTTTTTATATTTTTATTAAAAGTTAAGATTAAAACCTAATTTAAAACTAATTAACTAATGAATTTATTTACAAAATATTAATTAGATAAATATATTTAATTTTTCTCTTTTCTGATTTTTTATGTGTTTTTTATATTATTTGTGAAAATATTAAATTAATTAAAAGACAATAATTAAAAGAAAATAAAACTAATGAAAAATAAAGAAAAGTAAAAAATTTGCAAACCTAGGGGGTCTGCCCCTTAATATGGAGGTTTTCTTTAGCAATCTGGCCCATTTAAATTCTTGGCCTCTTTGACTTTTCAGGACGCGTGTATACGCGTTGACTAGAGTGCATCGTGCTCTTCAATTCTTGGCCTTCTGATCGCTCCATTGGGCACGTGGATGGATAGATTTTATGGACGTATGGTGCTCCACTACGCTGAAACTGCATGCAAGTATTAAAGAAAAAATAACATGAAAGGAGGGTGGGGACCTGGGATCGAACCCAGGTCCTATGGTTTACCAATCAACGCGCTTGCCAGTGGAGCTATTTGTTTTCTTTGTATATTGAATAACAAATAATAAATATAAAATAAACAAGCATCAACGCTTCTTTTTTCGCGCGAGATTTTGAACCAGTCATTCAGCTTATGCCACCTAGTCATCTTCTCCATTGTTTATTTTTTCCTGAAACACAAAGACAATAAGCAACGGTTTTGAACCGTTCTATAACATACCATTAGAGAAAATAGCGAATAGGCCATAAGGCCTCATAAATTAGGCGCGAGGGCTTATTTCTCTTCGTCCAAACATGCTTGATTCAATGGTGGTATTTAGGTGCCTTAATTTTACCATATCACAAAACGCCCAAATTAGAGCTTGCAAAACCCTAATGCTCATCCATGGCAAATCTTCATACGATGCACAAAAACTCAATTCAATCACATGGTTAGTCTCAGAATTAGTCAAGGAACATAAATCAATAATCAAAAATTGCTAAAGATGCATGGATTGAGATGCACGAATGGGAAATTTTCTCTATACAGTTTGCACTCGTGTTACCAATTTAGGGCGTTAGAATGCTTGATTTCGATTGGAAATCCTTCCTTGAAGCTTCAGGAAGGTGATGGCACAAGTCTTTTGTCTTGAATCGTCCTGGAAATAGGTTTTTAGAATTGAGTTTTCTTGATAAATTTCAAGTTTTCAAATGGTGTTTTCTGCGCAGCTTCTTGGTTTTTAGGCATTAGGTCTTGATTGTGTATGTATAGGAGAGTGATTAGGGTTGAAAAACTTGATCAAAATCCATGAATTAATGAATATGATATTTGATTTTTTAACCATGATTTTCAAATCTTTTTCACATGCTTTTGCTACCAAATCATGACCAATCCAATTGATTCTTTCCATATATGGTTAGGCACGAAATCTTGAGTATATATTATGCACAAAAAGATTGAAAAACTTAGGTTAAGTATTTTTCATGTATTTAATTGATTTAAATGAATTATTATTAATAAAAATTCAAATAAATAAATAAAAAATGAAGAAAAACTTCCCTTTGGGCCAAGTGGTCGTGCATATGCCTTGGATAATGAATTGTGGAAGAAAAATAGGCCCATTAGCAATTTTAGGTCATTTGAAGCAATGTTGACTTTTCAAAATATCCAAAAATTTCCCAACTTCCACAAGGCATAACTTGCTAAATTTTTAAGCTTTGCTCATGTTCTTGGACATTTTGGAAAGGTCTTTGAGTCCTCTAACCAATGCCTTCGGTACCATATCATTTTGATTTACCAATCTCAAGTTATGGCCTTTGACTTAAAGTCCCTTCTTGTTGACTTTTGAAAATGACCTATAATGTTGAAATTGATAACTTTTTGTGAGAGAATTTCTTGGACTTGAAGTATGAAGAGGAGTTGTAGGAAATGTCTTTCTCTTCAAAATGAGCTTTGGATGGAATTTTTCTGATAATCCATGTGAAAGTTATGCCCTGGTCAATTTACAGTTGACTTTTTCAGCTGTCCAAATAAGGAAACTTTTGCATCTTGATGATTTTTGAGCCAAGCTTTAAGAATCATGATCAAGCATTGATCAAATGATGTTTGTGGCTTCAAAATGAGATGTTGACCAAAAATTTGAACTTTTGACTGTCAAATGACCATTTTGCCCCTACAGTTGACTGTAGTGCAATTAGGGTTTTGACTGTGCAATTTTGTGCTGAAAGTCTTGAAACTTGGTATGAGGATGCTTGACCATATTTGTAGGCATGTGGGACTTGATTGGACCCTTGGAAACTTCATTTGCTTGATCAGAACAAAAACCCTAATCTTGACTGTTTAGGAGACCCTTACACTGTGCAACCCTTGGGGAGATTTGAAGTTTGACTTGGCAATTTCTTGAAGAATATGGGAGGGCAAATTTTGGGGTACAACAGAGGGTTCTTGGGGCGCTTGAATTATATTGCTAGATTCATCTCCCATCTGACTTCTACCTGTGAGCCAATTTTCAAACTCTTGAAGAAAGATCAGGTAGTCGAATGGAACGATGATTGCCAAGCTGCTTTTGATAAGATCAAAGAGTATTTGCTAGAACCCCCTATTCTTATGCCACCTGTCGAAGGAAGACCATTGATCATGTATTTGACCGTCTTGGATAACTCAATGGGGTGTGTTTTGGGCCAGCATGACGAGTCTGGTCGAAAAGAGCATGCTATTTATTACCTTAGCAAAAAGTTTACCGACTGTGAGACTCGCTACTCACTGCTCGAGAAAACTTGCTGCGCTTTGGTATGGGCTGCTCGCCGACTAAGACAGTATATGTTGACTCATACTACCTTGTTGATTTCCAAAATGGATCCTATCAAGTATATCTTCGAAAAGCCCTCTTTATCTGGAAGGATAACTAGATGGCAAATGATCCTGACTGAGTATGACATCCAGTACACCACTCAAAAAGCTATAAAAGGGAGTGTGCTAGCTGACCATCTGGCTCATCAAGCTATCGAAGATTATCAACCCATGAGATTTGACTTCCCAGACGAGGACATCATGAACTTGGACAACATTGAAAGTAACGGACCGTATGACGGACCCGAAAAGGGATCCCGATGGACCCTGTACTTCGATGGTGCTTCGAATGCATTTGGAAACGGTATCGACGCGGTACTCATTTCTCCGGAAGGCTGTCACACACCTTTCACGGCCCGACTTTGCTTCAGCTGCACAAACAACATGGCTGAGTATGAAGCTTGCATCTTTGGTCTCAAGGCTGCTATAGACTTGGGGATCAAATCTTTGATCGTATTTGGGGACTCGGCTTTGGTTATCAGCCAAATCAAAGGAGAGTGGGATACCAAGAATCCTAATCTTATCCCATACAAAGAACATGTCTTGACGTTGTTGCCTCATTTCGAGCAAATTACCTTCGAGCATTTCCCGCGAGAAGAGAATCAGCTAGCAGATGCTCTAGCCACAATGTCCTCCATGTTTAAACTCAACTGGGATAACGAGGCTCCCCAAATCACCATCGAGCGAATGGATGAACCTGCGCATTGTCATGAGATTAATACCGAGGAGGTAGTGGAACCACCTTAGTTCCATGAAATCAAAAGGTATCTCGAGACCAGAGATTATCCCGAAGGAGCTTCCGTAAATGACAAGAAGTTCTTAAGGAAATTTGCTGCCAAGTTCTTCCTGAGCAACGGCATCCTTTACAAACGAAGCCATGATTGTGTACTACTCCGATGCGTAGACAAAGCTGAAGCAGAGTTGATCATGACTGATGTACACAGCGGCACATTTGGCACTCATTTGAGCGGGCATACAATGGCTAAGAAGATCCTAAGGGCAGGCTATTACTAGTCTACCATGGAAGCTGACTGCCATCAACACTCCCGTACTTGTCACAAATGTCAAGTCTACGCTGACAAAGTTCATATCCCTCCGGTTCCTCTCAACGTTCTGACTGCTCCTTGGCCATTTGCAATGTGGGGCATTGACATGATTGGAGAGATCAAGCCCACGGCTTCCAATGGACATCGCTTCATCCTGGTTGCCATTGACTATTTCACCAAATGGGTCGAAGCAGCTTCCTTCGCCTCTGTTACTAAAAATGTGGTTGCCCGCTTTATCAAGCAAAATCTCATATGTCGGTATGGTGTTCCAGACAGGATCATCACAGACAACAGTACGAATCTGAACAACACGATGATCATCGCCTTGTGCGAACAGTTCAAGATTTATCATCACAATTCATCTCTCTATCGACCAAAGATGAACGGTGTTGTTGAAGCTGCGAACAAAAACATTAAGAAGATCATTCAGAAAATGACAATCACTTACAAAGACTGGCATGAGATGTTACCGTTTGCTCTACATGGATACCGTACGACGGCACGTACTTCAACCGGGGCAACCCCATTTTCTTTGGTATATGGCATGGAAGCTGTCCTGCCTATGGAAGTTCAGATTCCTTCTCTAAGGATTATGAAGGACGCAGGTTTGAATGAAGATGATTGGATGCAGACCCGACTTGATCAACTCAATTTGATCGACGAGAAGCGACTCGCTGCTATATGCCATGGTCATACGTATCAAAAACGGATGATCAAGGCCTTCAATAAGAGAGTCAGACGTCAAGTGTATCAAGTTGGAGATCTCGTAATCAAGCGGATTATCTTACCGCAAAGTGATCCCAGGGGCAAATGGACTCCTACATATGAAGGACCATTTGTGATCAAGAGCATATTTTCTGGTGGTGCGATGATTCTAACCACCATGGACGGCGACGATTTTCCGCACCCTGCGAACGCGGACATAGTCAAAAGATACTATGCATAAAATAACCCGACAAGTCGAAAACCCGAAAGGGCGGCTTGGGCAAAAATGGGCATCCCGGTGAACCGAAAACCCGAAAGGGCGGTTCAGGCAAAAATTAGGGATAAAAACAAAAAAAAATCTGTACACCCGGCAAGTTGAAAACCCGAAAGGGCGGCTTGGGCAAAAAAGGGGTTTCCCGGTGGATCGAAAACCCGAAAGGGCGATTCAAGAAAAAGTTAGGGAATTAAAGCGTATGACTATGTCTCGTCGGATCACTTCAAAGACAATCTCTTCATCTACCAGTTCCAGGTTTCTGATCAATCCAGTCATCGGCAAATGAAGCATTGAATGGACAGATATTCAGAGTTGTGAAGGCTATAGCGGAATGGAATCCCATGGAATTATTTCACATAGCCATCTTTATTTTGTATAAATCTTTCAATATTTACGACAAAATCCTCTTACTAGGATGATTGTCTCCTTTGTACAAATATACTCATAGAAAGTCAATACAAATACTTTTCCCAGAAATTTGTGTCATTTCCTTTTTCTTTTCTCTTGCACTATTTGTTTATTTTTGAGAAACGTCCAATGTTTTGTTAAATAGGCATATGCATTTGAACATAATCATTTCCTTATCAAGAAAGAGGATTACTGATAGGTTGAAGGTACAGTTGGATATCTTGATACCCTTTCAAAGGAAACCCCAGGATATTTGGAATCCATATCCCCAGCAAGGCTTGAAGCTTATCCCCTGCAGAGTACGGACGTCTCTCCCGAGTTTTATTCAAAGTTATTCCTCCCAAGGACTTATAACTGAGTTGTCCTCAGCTTAATGCCACGGAAGATCGCACTCGCCAAATTTATTCCTATCCCCAGCGGAGTTCATCAAAGTTCCCCAACATAACTTATCAATACAATCCCCCAGAGGAGCTTATCCTTGTTATCCCCGGCCAGAGGATCCTCCAGAACTCATTTCCCCTCAGAGTTTAAGTTTCAGTATCCCCGACAGAGCTAAAGCTTCAAATTACCAATCCCCAGCGGAGCCAGACTAGTGAACCTTCTCCCCACAGAATTTTGGAGGGCAAATCTTGAGTTCCCCAGTAAAGTCGCCAGAAATACTTCCCGCCAAACTGAAGATTCTCAGTCCTACCTCCCCAACATGAGTCTATTAGATCGAAACTCCCCAGTAGAAGTCATCAGGAATTCTCTTCCCCAGCAACAGCCAAGGAATTATTCTTCCCGGCAGCATTCAAGATACTTTTATCTTCAGCCATCTCGGATTCATCTATCCTTTGCAAGACAGCTCTCCAGCTTACATGCACATCCATTTACATTCATATCATATAACATACATTGCATCATGCATCATGACGTTGCATATAACTAACCCTTTACCTTTTCAGGTAAGATCAGTCGACAGACAAAAATCATTATCTCCCAAAATTCTTTCCAGGAATAGTTCAGATGTGACCCAGACATGACAATATTCTGATTCTTATTCCAGATTCATTCAGATGTAGTTTCACACGAACTCATCATCAGGAAACCCTACACCGGTTCCTCCTCAAAGCTTCAAGATTTCTGAAAACAGTTTACGGGTTCTCCAAGTAACGGATGTTAACCCATCGCTTGTTCAGTTTCTTTTCAAGACTTCTGAAAACAGTTTATGGATTCTTCCCAACAACGGATGTTAATCTACCAACTTGTTCAAATGCAAACTTTGAAAACAGTTTACGGACGCTTCCCAACAACGGATGCTGCTCTATTGCTTATTCAACTTCAAGATTTCTGAAAACAGTTTACGGGTTCTCCAAGTAACGGATGTTAACCTATCGCTTGTTCAGTTTCTTTTCAAGACTTCTGAAGACAGTTTATGGATTCTTCCCAACAACGGATGTTAATCTACCAACTTGTTCAAATGCAACCTTTGAAAACAGTTTACGGACGCTTCCCAACAACGGATGCTGCTCTATTGCTTATTCAACTTCAAGATTTCTGAAAACAGTTTACGGGTTCTCCAAGTAACGGATGTTAACCTATCGCTTGTTCAGTTTCTTTTCAAGACTTCTGAAAACAGTTTATGGATTCTTCCCAACAACGGATGTTAATCTACCAACTTGTTCAGATGCAACCTTTGAAAACAGTTTACGGACGCTTCCCAACAACGGATGCTGCTCTATTGCTTATTCAACTTCAAGATTTCTGAAAACAGTTTACGGGTTCTCCAAGTAACGGATGTTAACCTATCGCTTGTTCAGTTTCTTTTCAAGACTTCTGAAAACAGTTTATGGATTCTTCCCAACAACGGATGTTAATCTACCAACTTGTTCAGATGCAACCTTTGAAAACAGTTTACGGACGCTTCCTAACAACGGATGTTGCTCTGTTGCTTATTCAACCTCAAGACTTCTGAAAACAGTTTATGGATTCTTCCCAACAACGGATGTTAATCTATCGCTTGTTCAGATGCAACTTTTGAAAACAGTTTACGGATTCTTCCCAACAACGGATGTCAATCTATTGCTTATTCAAGCCCCAGTTCAGAGATGGTTCAAAACAGGGACACCTTTCTGATTTTCATTCCAGATGGCATCTTTAAGCCCATCCCCGACAAGATTCTGCCACCCTTCCAGACGACATCTTTAAGCCCATCTCCAAATGGCATCTTTAAGCCCATTTCCACATCCATTGCTTTGACGAGTGCAAATTTAAGGGCACTCTAGTGTCCAATCTCCTTTTACCTTCAAGACGCGAAAGGAAAAATTGTCAATCTAACTCTTCAGGTTCAAGAAGATTGAACAGGGGCAACTGTTGTACCCCAAAATTTGCCCTCTCTTTCTTCAGGAAACCATCTTGGATTTTCAAGGTCCCTCTGAAACAAATCCAAGTCCTGAGTTATCTTTTTGCCCAAGCAAGCCACTTACAAGAGCAAGATGATCTCACGAGCTCCAAAAATAACGCTTTTATCTTGAGAAAAATCAAATTCTAAGTACTTAGAACGTTTCTCTAAAAAATGAGTGTTTAAGAAAAAATCAGCGCTTCAGAACTTCTGGACCCATTCCAGATAAAAACGGTCAGAAGTTGCAAGCTTGGCTCAGCGTGGTCAGAAGTTGGCTTTTCAGCAGCTACATCAGTTCAATCAGAAGTTGTAAACGTGGTTCAGTATGTAAGCCTCAGATAGAACATGCCCCTTTCAGCAGTTACACAAGCTCAGTCAGAATTTGCTGAAGGAATACAAGAGAAGCAGGGAAGTCTGAAGGCTCTTTCAGAACATACTGAAATCAGAAGATGAAAGATCAGAAGAGCGGGTGTTACACTGATACAGAACCTCTAAGCCCAGGATACCCAGAGGTAAATCCAAGGAACGTATCAGAAAATCAGGAGAATCTCCAGAGCTTACTAAGACAACAGGAAGCCAAGGCCAGAGCATGGTTTACGCTGTTCTTTTTAAAACAGAACTGCTGATTCAACGTTGGTTTCCATTACCAGAATATTGATGTTGATAGGTCTTATCACCATTTAATGCCCATTAATGCTTCCAACCACTCCTGAACATTCACGTGTGGCTTGGAAAACGCTTTTGTGCAGATTCTGGCATGGGTCTACGCGCCACCGCCCACTTCAAAGGTCACTTCTCCCCAATCTACGCCTGCTGCTGCAGCCTAGGCTGAAGGCTATCTGTTATCACAACTTCCCAGGAATTTCTGTCAAAGAGTAATTCAAACTCTGTTGGCGCCTTAATGTTCAAAACACCCACAAGAACTTTTCCTATAAATAGAGAGTCATTGTCCACTGCAAAGGGCGTTCAGAAAAGAAACAGAAAAATTGCTAAGAGAGAAACAGCAACCCTTAGCAACATAGCGTTCTGAAACTCTGCCAAAATCTCCAGTTTGTTTCATAACTTTGAAGTTCTTACCTTCAAACTTCATCAAAATACCCAGTTTTCTTTGTGAACTAAAAACACCCTTTCCAAACTTCTGACCCTACGTACGTATACACCTTTACCTACCCTTTTCAAAGAAAATCTGTCCAGAACACCACCAGAGCCAAAAGCTAGCTTTCACCCACAAACTTTTCCAACAACCAGGTAAGCACCTGCTGACCTTCATCACACTGCTAAGCATCATCAGCTGTGCATAATCAAATAAACATAATGTAAATATCATGTTGTTGCTGTTTATGTTCTGAGGATTTTCATACCTCAGAACGTTCTGAGCCAGTATATGACTTGCCTGTGACCTTGTTGGTTCTGACCTCTGAAACATTTTTACATTTGCTGGATCTGTTCCAAATATGTTTCCTGTTTTGTGGAATAACAACAGAATTGCAGATGTTCTGATTAGTACAGGGAAAAGCCAAGTGCTGACTTTGACGTTAGCACATCTGAAGCCTGTTTTGCCGTCAATGATATCAGAACCTCTGAGAGTTATTGCCTTTTCAGCAGAATCAGAACTTCTGGTTTCTCCATTAACAAACTTCTGTCTTGCAGCGCAGGGGAGTCAGAACTTCTGATTTCCCCACTAACAGGGTTCTGTTTTGCAGGTGCCAGAGTCAGAAGTTCTGACTCATACAGTTTAACCAAGAGGTTGATCATCTGGAAGCGGATCTGAGTCAGAACTTCTGATGACCTCTCAGCAGCGCGCGGGCTCCCTTTCTCTCTCTCTATATATCTTGTTTTTTGTTATTTTCTTTTTTGTCTATTTTTCTCGTTGAACCCCCCCCTCCCCCCATGTACAAATGTGTATCCCCCTCCCTTAATTGTTGTAATAGCGTAGGATTTTATATTTCCGCTTCTTATTGCTAGTAATTAGGACGTGTATGGCAAGATAAAATCAATGAAATAGAAAAACCTAATTCAAAGAAAAAACTCTTGTATGCAATAAAACACACTTGCACACTAACACCCCTAGGGTTACATCCACTTGTTGCCTTTCAAAATTAGGCCATATTGCATGTTAGGTCTCTTTGGGCAAAGCAAACAATTCAAATGATCATAGTCCCTCGATGACGCTTTTGAAAGTTGCCTAAAAAATGATTAAGTCCCTTAAAGGAAAATTGCCCAAAGATACTTGGCACCATTGCAATTATGGTCTAAACGATGACCCGCGCCCGTCCCTTTCACATCCTAACACAAGATTGTCCACCAAATTCAATGGTGGAACAAAATTGTTAAAAGGGTTAAAACATAACAAAAATCTTTGAGAACTTTAGGGTAGATCGCTATTAAGTACTTGTCAACTTGCAAAACAAAACACTTGCCTATTTTTCAAATCACACATCACTACACTTTCAAAAAACCTTGAAACATCTTTTCAAAAAGACAAACACCTTTTGTAAAACATTCGAGTAAAGAATTGTTACAAGGTTAGCCTAGACAAGGCATCTTTTTCAAAACATTTTCAAAGCCACACACAAAGCACCATTTCAAACAATTGAAAACCAAGGCAAGTTGATCTAAGCAAGTACCTAAGAGCCCATGGATAACCATGGATAGAAAGGATGCTAATACCTTCCCTTTCTATAATATACTCCCCGAACCCAAGAAAAATCTCAAAGGTTTTTGCTGTGCTTTTTAAACCTTTCCTTAGGATAAAATAAAAAGCCGGTGGCGACTCTTGCTCAACCGAAACATTTGCGAAAACAAACGCAAAACCATAGTCAGTTCTCCCACCGTATCACAGATTGGAATATCAGGAGTAACAGTAGTAACAAGAGTTTTCTTGAAAAGGATTTCTTGAGTATCCATCAGGCGTTGGATGCCTGACTTCAACAGCGGGCAGTCGGATTGTAAGGTCGAACAAAGGTAACAATCTTTTTCACAACCTTGAAAAATCCCGGCTTTCAACAGATTCATCTTGATCATTGGCAACAGAGTCATTAAGTCATCAATAGTAGTAACATGAAGATCTTCCATAATAGCATGAACATTATGACCATGTTTTGGCATAGGAGCGGGTATCACATTAGGTTTTTCGGGGGCATCAAACTCCACCTTCTTGGCATCTATTAAATCCTGGATCTTGTTTTTAAGGGCCCAACAGTTGTTGGTGTCGTGCCCCACACTGTCCGACTGATATGCGCATTTTGCATTTGAATGATAATATGGAGAAGAGGTATTTGGGTTTTTCGGCGCTTCTTTCAAGTTGGTAAGGTTTAACTTTAACAGATGAGGGAGGACCTAAGCCGGTGTCATATTGATCCGGGTGAACTGCCGTTGTGGCCTTTCTACCCTTTGCTGGTTAGCTCTGGGTTGACTGCTTCGAGGTTGATCGGCTGAGGAATTATGGATCATCATAGCCCCCATTGTTGGTCGGCGCTCCATTCTTCCTTGATTTCTCTGGGTATAAACAACATAAACTTCTTTCTTGGATGGGAAGGTCTTCTTGATAGCAGTGGAACCAGAGGTATCCTTCTAAATTTTACCACTCTTAATGCCAGCTTCGACTATTTCACCCGTCAGAATTAATTCGGTGAACCCTGCATATGAGCTCCCGATCAGGTGATTAAAGAATGGACCTAACAGGGTCCCCAAAAACATATCGACCAGCTCTCTATCCGACAATCGTGGTTGCACCCTTCCATCCAAATCCCGCCACTTCTGGGCATACTCCTTCAAGCCTTCATTAGAGACCATACCCATACTCTGTAGTTGAGTACGAGTAGGCGCTAAATCTGCATTATATTGGTATTGTCAGTAGAAAGCAGCAGACAAATCCTCCCAGTCATGGACATTAGATCTCTCAAATTGATAGAACCAGTCCAATTGCGTTCCCGACAAACTATCTTGAAAAAAGTGGACTCACAGATCCTTATCAGAAGAGTGAGGTTAGATCTTTCTGACGTAGGACCACAGATGCATCTTCGGACAAGACAAATCGTCGTATTTAGAAAATGTAGGTACTTTGAACTTGGTAGGAATGACGATCCCAGCAACCAACCCTAGTTCTTTGAAATCCATCCCAGGTACCCTTTGTACCTCCATGGCTGCAAGCCGATCTTCCAGATTTTTATACTTATCGTCCGCCGGAGGGTACTGCTGCTCGGAGTAATCGTCATCCTCTTCTTCTTCTTCCTCTTCAGCTTCAGATTCGGAAGGTACTGCGGCTCCTTTTCCTTTGCCAACCCCTTCATCAGACGTTGAGGGGAAATCCAGAACTCTCCTAGCTTGGTTCTCAAATCTTCTTCCCATAGTGGCCACACCAATTCTTTTCTTTTTCTTCTTTTCCTTTTCCTTCTCTTTCTCTAACAGTGCTTTAAGGTCCTCTTGATCCTTTGCTAAGGTCGTGAGGAGTTGTTGGAATTACGAATTATGTGCTTGCAAATCTTTGACCGTCTGCTCTATATCCATCTTGCTGAAATAAACAGCAGAAAGATAAGGAAACCTGTGTGAAGACATGTTTATGCATATGATGAATGATGTGTATTCATGTAATGCATTCAAGGATTCGGAAATTCAAAGTTGTTGCAAACAAAAAGAATACACGTCATATTAATAAGAAGAAATTTGTTAGTACATAAATGCCCCATAGGCAAAATATTACAAACATCTTAATGTAAAAAGAAGTTGCGCATCCTCTTTGGTGCGATGTAAGTGTTGAGATTCTGCTCTTCGTGGAGTTGACGGGTAAGTTCCAAGACCTTCTTCTCGCTAGCGTAGAAGCTGGCTTCAAAAGTATTATGTTCTTCCTTGAGCTGTATCCAACTCTTTTGCAAATCTTCCAATGATGTTGGCATGTCAGGATGTAGGAGGGTGTATGGAACCTCTCCTTCCATAACAGTCTCTTTGATCATAGGCAGAACTTAGGGTTAAGGCATCATAAGACTCTGGGCGCGGGTTCGTACCCACTTGAGGTAAGGCTCAAGGGGGATGGAATTCTTGTGCCCCAGTGTCTTACTATCCACTTTGTTGGGCATCCTCCAAGCTCGGATAAACCTTTGTCGAAGTCCTTGAGCGTCATTGTCGAAGTCAAAAACCAAGTCCGGAATCAGCATGTCATGAGGGCCATCCCTTCGGGCATACCCAAATTGTCTCAGAGCTAAACAGGGGTTGTAGGTAATGCCTCCCTTAATGCCAAGTAGTGGGACATTAGGTAATTCCCTGCAACGATCAATGATGATGACATTTTCTCTGGACCGAGAACACCAATGAACATCAGAATATGTGAGAGTCATCAACCGTTGTGACCACCTCAAACCTTTCTCATTCTTCAAGACTGATTGGGGAAGGTGATACATAAACCACCTTGCTAGAAGATGAGTACAGCACATGAGAATACCTCTTTTCCTCATTGTTCGTGTGTGAAATGAGTGTAGGATGTCCCCAAGCAATGTAGGCACAGGATTCCGAGATATGAAAATCTTGACAGCATTCACATTTATAAGTTGATCAGGGTTTGGGAACAAGACCAACCCATAGATGAGAAGTGCTACAATCTCCTCAAAAGCTTGCAGATCTAGAGAATTCCAGCAGTTTTGTGCCTTCTCAAACAGAAACTTTTCCAAGAAACCCTTGACACCACTTCTGGTTTCCCAATGACCTTTGATATCAGATGGTTGCAAGTGCAAGGCTTGAGCAACATCTTCAGGCTTTGGTTATTTTTCCGTACCGTTGTAGGGTAGTTGATGGAGAATAGGAATCCTTAAGAGTTGAGAAAACTCCTCCAAAGTAGGTACTAGTTGGTAATCAGGGAATGTGAAACAGTGGTGTAGGGGGTCAAAGAACTGAAAGAGAACTTTCACCATGTCTTCTTCAATGTTGGAGTTGACCAAGCTGAGAAGTCTACCATGTCTTTCACTGAAGAGAGAATTCTCTGGAATCTTGGAAGTAAGCTCCTTGAGTTGAGGAGGGATTCTCACAAGGTTGACCTGAATAGTTTTTCTACGAAGAGATTCCATAACCTACAAACAAGAACAAAGATGAATATCCAAATCCTTGAAGTGGTTAGTGGATGCATATGATGCTTTATGATGTTCATTATGTATGCACAAGTATATGTACAAGCAAGTCACACAAGATCCTAGTTTCAGGCTTGCATGGGGTTTCATAGGTAAGTACCCTCTTAAAGTTAGTTGGCTCAACCTGTCCTATAAATAGTAATTGAGTTCTAAGGAGCTCAATATCACTGGACTATTTTCTGTGTTCATTGTTTCAGTTTAGCCACTTAACTGGCGACCGAAATATTCCAAGAAAACAACCCTCAATAAGTGTAGTATCGAGTATCTACCAACTTCAGACTGCACCAAAGCCGGTTATCTTACTACCCCTAAAAAAGGCCAAGATGGTCAAGTAAAGGTTCTAAGAGTTCATTAGTGCTTCATGACATCACTCAGCGGCCCCGTATTCTCTTTGATTGACTCAAAGGCTACCGGTACCCACAAATATGTCGCACTAATATAGCTATTGCTTCAACCATGTCGGTATACACCGCACAGTTTCCACAATGTATTGCTATTTACCTATGAATGTTTCCCAAATCCGGGTGGAGGATTTCAAGCCCAAACAATAGAACCAATTGTAAAGCAAACAAAGCAAACAAAGTAAGCATGTAAAGATGATCTAAACCCTAAGGTAACTCCACTTTCAAATACTCCCCAACAGAGTCGCCAGTTCTGTGATACGGTGGGAGAACTGACTTGAGGTTTTGCGTTTGTGTTCGCAAATGTTTCGGTTTAGAAAGAGTCGCCACGGACTTTTTATTTTATCCAAAGGAAAGGTCAAAAAGCACAGGAAAGACCTTTGAGATGTTTTCTTGGGTTCGGGGAGTAAATTATGAAAAGGGAAGGTGCAAGCACCCTTTTCATCCATGGTTATCCATGGGCTCTTAGTTACTTGTTTAGATCACTTGCTTTTGCTTTTCAATTGTTTGAAATGGTGCTTTGTGTGTGGTTTTTGAAAAGGTTTTGAAAAGAGGCCATCGTTGTGGCAACCTTTGTAATGATTCTTGTTTGAATGTATACAAAGATGTATTGTCTTTTGAAAAGATTTTTTCAATGTTTGAGAGTTTGATTTGGGAAATGTTTTGAAATTGTGTTGTGAGGTGTTTTTGAAAATAGCAAGGATGTTTTGCAAGTTTTGATCAAGTAACTAAGAGTTGTCTACCCTATTTTACTCAAAGATCTTTCCTACACATTTTTAACCCTTTCGACAGTGTTGTTTTACCATTGTATTTGGTAAACAACCTTGTATTAGGATGTTAAATGGGACAGGCGCGGGTCATCGTATTGACCACGATAGCAATGTTTCCAAGTATCTTTAGCAAATTTTTGAGGGACTAGATCATTTTGTATAGGCAACCAAGATAGCGTCATCGAGGGACTATGATCTTTTTGTTTTGTTTTTTGTTTTACCAAGATACTCAACATGCATAACATGGCCAATTTTAAGGCAACAAGTGGATGGAACCCTAGGGGTGCAAGTGTGCATTGTGTTATCATTTTCATGCATTTTTGTCTTTGTATTAGTCAAGCTATTTGTTTGATTTTGGATTTTCTTTTGCATACAAACCCTAATCTCTAATCATGGCATAATTGGAAGCATAAATGCGTAAAAGTAAATCTACCACTATTACAACATGATTATGGGGAGGGGGGATACAATTTTTGAATGGGGATTATTTGGCAAGAAATTAAAACCCTAATTTTACTATTACATCCAAATTGAATCAACGGCATAAATAATGAATGAATAATATTTAAATAAACAAATTAAATAAATATACAAAATATTATGAATATGAAAAAATGTTTATATTTATTTTTTATGTATGTAAAAAATATTTAATGCAAAAAGAAAGGAATAATAAAAAAGATTATTATTTTTTTATTAAGGGTGAAACCCTAATTTTCTTTTAAGAATGTAAATATATTAAATATACTATTTATATACAATAAAATAAAATAATATATATCCAAAAAATAAAATATATTTAGAAAAAGGTATTATTTAAGTATAAATAATAATAAAAAATAAAAGTATAATATTTTTATGTTTTTATTCTCAAGTATTTATTAAATAAAATAAAAGTATGTATATATATATATATATATATATACATACTTTTATTTTATTTAATAAATACTTGAGAATAAAAACATAAAAATATTATACTTTTATTTTTTATTATTATTTATACTTAAATAATACCTTTTTCTAAATATATTTTATTTTTTGGATATATATTATTTTATTTTATTGTATATAAATAGTATATTTAATATATTTACATTCTTAAAAGAAAATTAGGGTTTCACCCTTAATAAAAAAATAATAATCTTTTTTATTATTCCTTTCTTTTTGCATTAAATATTTTTTACATACATAAAAAATAAATATAAACATTTTTTATGTATGTAAAAATATTTAATGCAAAAA